>OX387351.1:18661785-19313928 GCA_947563465.1 Archips xylosteana
ATCATAAGAGCTAGCAACGATGTTGTTCTGGCAAAATTGTCCAACTGGACAGACGCCATTTAATAAAAAAAAAAGATGTTGTTTTGACGTGTTCCAATTGACATTTCGACCTTAATGCATTGCGAATATTACACGACATTTTTACGAAATGGGTAGGGAATTAAATTCCTTGACTATACACAATGAATCGACCTTTAGCGTTATCTGCCAGAAGACCCAGTAAGATAGAAATCGGTTTTTTTTTACAAGCTTTCACTTAACTTGAAATGATGTTTGATGTTTGTTTTTTCGAGTGAAATTTTGCAAGTTGTATTTCACCAATTTCTGGCTATCGGATTGCCTTGAAATTTAATACAGATAATGTAGGTTGGATGACAATTAAAGTAAAGTTAGATGCGATGACACGTAACAACATATCTTACAGTTACGTGCTGTCACATCTAGAGCTACGATAAACAATATAGAAATAATATGAAATATGTATAAACTTATTTTTTGCTGAGTTTAAATTTGTGGTAGGTTTTCAGATGTTGATTAGCTTATCTTCGAGAATAATTACAATTAAACAATTTGATATTAACTCACATGGATATATTTAACACGCAATAATGGTAGGAATATCATACAAGAATTATCCTAGAGACCTAGGCTGGATACATGTTATTCCAATTCCATCCAAGCTCTAGTTTTTTATTCCCTTCCTAGGGTGGGCTTTTGTAGTTTTTCTGCCGTATTTTGGATACGATTTGCCTCACCTCTTTTAGCACTTTATAAGAGACGTATCAAATAATCTGTCAAACACTTTCAATAATTTATCTCTGTATTAAACTCATTGTATTGATTTCCTTTATTTACTTTTTTCATAATAGCCATCACGATGATACTCTTATATATTGGCCGTCTTCTTTCTTATGATAGACCGGAGGCGGGTGAGAGTGGTCGGTGTTGCCTTTTATAACTTGTAGCTCATGGTCTATGTGAACATACGCCTTGCACCTACGGTTCTTAGTGCAAGTCCATCGCTGCCCTCTTACAAGATTACTGTGCTTGTAATACGAATAGCCGAGATACAAGAAAATATTTTTTCCATTTACTAATTCTAGCAGAGCACCTGCAAAAGATTAATGATCAAAATTTATTTCGCCTATGCTTCTTTTTCCTTAAACTTTTAACGATTAGTTTTCGCTGGCTTGGCCACCTTGAGCGTATGGAGGACGACCTTGCAATGTAGAGGGCCTACCAGGGTAAACCAGCAGGGTGGCGTCCCGTTGGTTGCCCCAGATATCATTGGGCAGACGTGGTGGAGACGGATCTGCGCGAGCTTGAAGCTGGTCACTGGCGAGAGACCGCACAGGACCGGGACGTGCACTAGTATTGGAGACCAAGACACACATTACAAAGGGTCGCTACGCCAGAGGAATAAGGAAATAACAAACTATTAGTTTTGGTAAGAAGCTCATGTTCTTTAAAAACAGCTTTAAAAATGGCGGGTAAAGGGGTGCGATTAAAGTACTAGCTGTAATTGTCGACCCGGAATGAATGATAATAATATAAACTGATGATTCAAATCTTCATATAATTGCCATAAGAATTTGAATTATCGCATTAGGTCGTATAATTTTCCTTCACTTCGGGTCGACAAATACATCATTGTACACTTACCGAACTCGTATAAAACAAAAGTAGACTGTTCTACGAGGGACGAAAAACACCAAATTTACAGGAGATATTTTGTAAATATAATAAACACTGAAGGTCGCAGGAATCACTTGAAGACCGATCGTTGTGGAACTCGGGAGGAAGCCTTTGTCGAGTACCTACGTCTTGAAATTGGTTTGCAAACACATATTCTCACCCCAGACGCATATACCTTCTCCGTACCGTCGTGTATAAAAATAAGACATCTTAAAAAGATAATGTATGTATATATATTTTTTTACAAAACAGTCAAGTCCTATAAGCTTATGTTGTCATCCAATGCTTTATTTTTTATTAATTTATTTCCTCCCTAGGGTGGTGACGAATCATCACAATAAACTTCGATGTATTTGCCTTCTTCATTCTTGTGATACACAGGTGGCGAGTGAGAGTGGTCGGTGCTGGCTTTTTTAATAGTTAGCTCGTGGTCTAAGTAAAGATAAGCCTTGCACCGTCGGTTTCTAGTGCAATTCCACCGCTGGCTTCTTAAAAGATTGCTGTGCTTGTAAAACGAATAGCCGCCGTATAGGAAAATGGTTTTTCCATCTGCTAATTTTAGTAAAGTAGAATCTGCAAATAAATCTTTCATTTAAGTAAGTCTCTTTTTCTTTGATTTGATACCTAAAACAATTTATTTTAGTAAGAGTTTAAACGCAAGCTAACATTAAAAAAAAACTTGTAATTAAGTATCGACAGCAAACAGAATATTTCAAAAGTGAAATTTTTTCACAATTCTATAATGGCATGAAATAAACATTTTCATTAGGCAAACCAAAGAGTTAGAGAAGCGTAAGTTTAAGTTAGGTATGTCTTCGAATGCAAAACCTCGTAGTCAGTGTAGAAACCTTTGCCGTACTCGTCGTACTGACGTCAAATAATTTAGAAGTGCAATGTCACTTGATCTTTAGCGCGTTTTAGTGCTTTTCTTTAAATGTATCTTTTTGTAATTAGGCATAGAAGTATTGTTTTGTTATGACAGTATTTAGACTGAGGGCGGGTGAGTGTGTTCGGTGTGGCCTTTTATGACATGTAGCTTTTGGTTTAGGTGAAGGTACACTTTACACCGATTGTGATTGTTACAGTCCCACCTTAATATCCCGTGTATGTAATACGAGTAGCCATGGTTACTGACTCTATCAAAACACCTAGAATAAAAACGATACTTTATCCATCGTATTTTCAAAGCTGGCAAAGAATAAAAACTGGCTTTGTTTTCTTTTTATGAAGGATCGTGATAAATGAATGAAAATGATTTAAATAAAATTTATTGTAAAATAAAATTAAAATACAGTATATATTATGCTCAAGATTTTTGAATCACTATAGAAATTAAGATATCAAAATGAAAGGTGTTTTGATGTTAAGAGAAACAATTTTACAGTATGAAATTATTCATTAATGTACGTCACATTTTCACTAAGTAATCTTTCGAGTTTACCGTAGTGTCAAAAACGACACATAGAGGGCGGGAAAATTTCATGAAAAAGTATATTTTCATCGCAAAAGCAGCTATTTTTAACCCCCGACATATAAATTGTTATAAGTTTGACTGCTATTTGTGTGTGTCAGTCTGTGTGTCCGTTGTGGCATCATAGCTCTTAAACGGGCGAACCGATTTGGATGCGGTTTTTTTATTTAATTAAAAGCGGGTTCTTGGCGATGGTTCTTAGACATGTTTCATCGAAATTAGTACAGCCGTTTTAAACTTGTCAGCTCATTTGTCAGCTCATTTGTTAGCTACGGAAGGGATAATGAGCAATTACTTTATTTTCAAACATAATAATTATGATTTATGTGTAACCTATATTGCGTTGGGGGTTTTAAAATTTGAGGAGGAGTAAAATAAGTATTCTGTTTATACAAAGGAACTAATAATGTACATAATTTCTGCAGCGCGGCATCGTTTTAAATATTAAAGCAGTAGTACCGTATTAATGATACACAAGTAAATAAATACATCAATGATTTTTTAAACAAGCTTAAAGATAATTTAAAAATATGACTTATCGTTATCAACGATTACCAGATCGACATCTTGTGAGTATTTTGATATATTTGCCGTTAGCAGTCTGGTGGTAGGCAGGAGGCGGGTGAGGGTGTTCTGTGTAACCACTGTTGTCCTTGATGACATTCAGATCGTGGTCCAAGTGAACGTACGCCTTGCAACGGTGGTTACTGGTGCAGACCCAGCGTACTCCATTGGTGACATTGCTGCGTTTATAGTACGAATAGCCACGGTACAGTAAAGCCGTTCTTCCATTCACTAATTCTAATATCATGCCTGCTAAAGAAAAACGACAATTTAAATGAAAATGATCAAGAATACTTTTAAGTGTCAAAATTTTACCAGTTTACTAGTGTCAAAAAAAAATGTAGCTTTTATGGAGCGAGTTCTTACTGGAATATTTAGAAAATATAGTAGCAGCGCATACACGAAAGTTGGGTTTACGTATTAGATTGGATTGGGTGGGCAAAGTTCAGTCATCATCCGTCATTTGTACGGTTCCCTGCTTGTATAGTGAAATTATTTTCTATTGAATTGATGTCTCGGCTAGTGCCGCGGACGAACACACAACCCTCTTTGAGACGCCATAGGTCAAACCTAAGGCTACCATAACTTATTGATCAACCCATTAAAAAATACAGGAAGGCACAGAATACAAAGCATAATTAGAAAAGCAAAGTCATCCCAAATTAACAAAGGCTTCTTTATTACCTGAGGAAAGTGCCAAATAACGAAACACACACAGATATAGTAAGCAATTGACAATTGGGTGGCGAATTCCCATATATATAATTTTTGAAGTGAAAACTTCTTTAGCGGCGTTGTGCACTTTTTGGGTTAAGTAAAAAATGTTAAACTCGCGTCAGGAAACGTGACCCTGATCGAAAATTCGGGGAAAAATCGGGGGAGATGAGGGGGTTCGTAAGACGGCACAAATGTTCAAGTTTTCGCTTCTGCCGGCACTCCCGGAGTGCAACCCGTTGTTTTATTCATTGACAATGTAAATTTTTTTAGATTTATGTACCTACATGGAAATTCGCCATCCACATGGTAAATTAAAGCGTGCATTTTTGCTATATAGTTTTTATTGTCATTACATATCACAGTTATACTTTGAAATAGCCGTGCATTATGAATATAAGCGTTAGCTGAACATTATGCGGGCGGTGCGGTATTAAGCAATAAATAAAATTAATAAGAAGTTAAGGTAGGACATGACCAGCCTGGAAAAGGATGGCTGGACAACTGGGGGACAGTTTTTAAAATCACATCACTCGAAAATAATGAAAAATTGTAATACTTAATAGAAAAGTTTTCTGAAAAATCAACTAACTTGTCGAAAATCTTATTCTAGCTGTAGTTTTGTAGCAACACATATTTTTTTCGGGTGGTATTATCGTGTGGTGTGGTTAAAAAATATAATATGCAGGAGCATGTTCTGGACAGGAAGTGACGGAAACGAAGGAAAGCCCTTGCCAAGCATCTGGTTCTTAGCTTAAGAAAGGTTGGAGATGAGGGAAGAAAAACATTCACAATTCATCCAACAAGAAAATTACCTAACTACCAAAGAACAACATAATAATGATTATAATATTTCTGCATCGCGACATCGTTTTCGTCATTAAAAATGCAGAAGTAAATGAATCTGTCAAAGTTTTTTATAAATCAATTTACAAATAATCCGTTACTGAAGAAATAACTTCGTTAATCAATGTTTGACGAATCGACGTATTATTCTAACATATTTGCCATTAACATTCTGGTAGTAGATAGGAGGCGGGTGAGGGTGGTCGGTGTCATTAGTGCTGTCCTTGATAACATTTAGATCTTTATCTAAGTGGAGGTAGGCATTACATCAGTGGCTACTGGTCTATAGTACGAATAACCATGGTATAGTAATTCCGTCTTTCCATTCGCTAATTCTAACAATACGCCTGTTAAAGAAAAACCATAATTGAAATGGAAATGATTCAAAGAAAACATTTATTTATAAATAAATTAAAAATAAACAATTCTATTACAAAAACAAATAAAATATCAAACAGGAGAATCTTTTGAGGCTAGCAGAAACAATCACAGTAAGTAGTATTAATTAATACCTTGAGTAGGTACAGTTTCACTAAGGGCCCGTTGTTTGATCAATAGTTAAATAAACTAATAGTTAAAATGTATGGCAAAGTTAACGCATTTCAAAGGAAATTTGATTATTACCATAAGAATAAATAAGAACATAGCTATTAGTAACTTTAACTATTGATCAAACAACGGGCCGTAAGCAAACTTTCGAATTTACAGTGTATAAAATCTAAAACGATATGGATTTTTAGTATAGTCTGTTCACGATAGCGAATTAGAGCCAGACTACTTAGAAAATACGTAATTTCTGGCAGCGCATACGCAATTGTTGATTTACATTATAATAAAAATAATGCGGACGCGATGTTCCGTTTTAAATTATTGTTTTGCTTTAACACTGTTTGTAAATATTTTTTCCAATTGAATTTGTGATCCAGCTTGGGTAATGTACTGTATCCAGCTTACTTTGCTACGAATACAACTTCGAAATACATATTCATTCATCATCAATATTTTAGTACTACATTTAACATCACTTGTGATCTTTAGTAATAAATTATTAGTGACAAAATTAAGGAACTACATTAAATTTAAAACTAAAAAATACAAAAAAAATATAGTCGGTTAAAACTAAATTAAATTAAACAAGTTTACATAAATAAGCTCTTAGTCTTAGTATGAATTAAATTAAGTAGGGTAATTCCAGGATAGATGCCCCAGTGGGATAGATGCCTCGATTTCAATTTCTACTAGTAGCAAGGCTGTGGGACTAAAATTCCACTAAATGATAGCAAGCCCCCTCCCTGCAAACCTCTGGGCCGCTGCTATCATGAGCAAGAGCGAACGCGTTTAGACCATGAGTGCCAAAACCTTCCGCGGCGAGATCGCGCAGAGCGTGAAAATTATATTCGTAAGTATTTGTTTTTGAATAACTTAGACTGGCTTATAATTTGCGCTTTTAACTAACTCATTTGGTTGCACTGAAGTTTAGGCTGCATGGATTAGTATATTTTATAGTGATTTTATCATTACTTGATTTTTTATCGAAAAGGGCATCTATCCTCTGCGAAAAGTATAGTTGCCCCGTTTTCGATCGCTATAGATGCCCCTAAGGGCATCTATCCTCAACTTGTTAAAAATATTTTTTATGTTGCAGAGGGTCGCAATGCCTCGTAAATATGAGAGAAAACAGGGCGTAGTCCCGCGTAACGTCGCCTGGACTGAAGAAAGCTTGCTAGCAGCCTTCGAGGAAATGAAGAAGGGAGAAAAAGGAGTCAACGAAGAAGCCAGAACATATATGGAATACCGTCTAGAACACTAAGACGACGTTTTGCCAAAAATTACGAAAATCAATTGACCCTAGCTAGGTAGGTAGTTATGTAGTAGGTACATGTTGATTGGTATTTAGTGAAGTTTTTTCTGTAGGTATTTGCAAATAGAAGCAAAATCACATTTTATATGGAATTGATTGAACTTTTATAATTTGTTTCAGTAAAACATCCAGTACGAGGGTTCTAAAATGACAAGAGGCTCGTGGCTCATACTATTCAAACTTGGCGAATTTTCAATGAATATAAAAGATTGATAACTTTTATTTAACTTGTTTAATTTCAAAGGGCATCTATCCTGTGACTCATTTTTGCGACGAGTCGTCTATCCCCCACGGTAGGCACCTATCCCATTTATAAGGGGTCAAAAAAAGTACGATTTACACAAAATCCATACGATTTATATTAAAACAAGTACAGTAAACTAATAGATTAAGGACCATAGTTATCATACGCATTGGACGCAATGCTATAATTTGTTAAGTTTTTGAATTATAAAGCTATTTCAAAAAGTGGGGCATCTATCCTGGACTTACCCTACATAATTATATTCTCCTACTGTGTTCTTTACGCATGTTTTTTTGTTTGTTATTTGAATATTATGATTAAGTACCTGGGCAACCGAGCTCCGCTCGGGCTGTACCAAGCGTTTTCCCAGAGATAAGACCAAGCTAAATCAACTTTTCATCCCCGAAAACCCCCACATACCAAATTTCATCGAAATCGTTGGAGCCGTTGCCGAGATCCTGATTATATATATACATATATTTAAACAAGAATTGCTCGTTTAAAGGTATTAGGTAGATTTATAATGTATGTTAGTATATATAGCACAAGCATGTCAGCTACTTGCTCAAAAATGCGCAAGATATAAGCATGTAGTTTAGGAACCTTTTACACTGGTCGAACTTTAATGGAGAGGGAAATTAAAAAAAATACAATGTAAATTTCCGATAGCGTCATTTATTCACATACACGAATAATATAATACATAGCTACAAGTCGATACAGTAACTATAAATCGTTAAAGAGAGGAGACAATGCTGCGGAGACGATGCTGGTCGGACCTCCAGAATTTCTATACCAGATTATTTATTGTATTGCCACCGAACTTACATAGGTATGCCAAAGTTAGCCCAAGAATGTCGAAAAATGGTTTGCAAATTTTGAAACACCATTTTACATACATAAATACGAACGTTGGGTGGTAATTACTACATCAAAAAACACGGGTCACTGACGGTATCCCCGTCATACTTCGACTACTATATACGTGAATGACTTATTTTAGTAATTATGTATGTGTATCACGGTAGTTTTAACTCAAATGTTGCGCGTTAAATAAAAGCTTGCAAAAATAACTTGAATAGGTAATCATATCATATCATATTTCCTTTTTCATGTTAAAATGATACGATTTGATTAAACATGTATTTTCATTTTCAAATAATATAAAAATAACAATTCTATTACGTTAAAAATGAGAGCACCGTAAAATTTAAATATCAAGAAGGAAAGTGTTTTAAGGCTGCTAGAAGAAAAAATAATTATTAATAAATAATTAATACTTTGAGTACAGTTTCACTAAACAATCATTCTAGTTCACATTGTTTATAATCATATTACAAGAATACAAGAAAATTATTGTCAGACTATAGGTAAAAATATAAGGTGGTATAATAAAAAAATAAGATTTATACCATTGTCTACCAAACTTATGGTGTACATTATTATACGATATAGACATAGAGATATAGTTTTTTGATATAGTCTCTCCACGATAGTGCGTAAGGTTCTCCCCCCCCCACATCCATCGACGCGGAATCGGCTTCAACCGATCGGAAAAAGCTTTAAGCCAACGCAATAAGAGCGAAAAAGACGTCGATCGGCCCGTCGATAGACGTGGCCTGGGGCCGGGGGAAGCCCCAAGTAAAAGAATACTTACAAAATAGGTAATTTGTGGCAACACATACGCAATGGTTGGTTTACCTACATATTAAAAAAAGTGTAGTTAACAAATGTCTCTCGTACGGTGCGGAAGCGTTATATCCCGCTTTCAATTATTGTTTTGGTTCAACTCTCCTTGTCGAATTGTTTTCCAATTTAATTTGTGACTCGGCTTTTGTCCTGTTCCAGCTTACTTTTTTTTACTAATATAACTTTTATATAACATACCTATATTTATTCATGCATTACCAATATTCTATTAAACTAACTTTTAAAATTACTTGCGATAACTCACGCCATCACCCTGATATATTTACCATTACTTACCTCGCTGTACACAGGGGGCGGGTGAGAATGTTCAGTGTTGCCTTTGATGAAATATAAATTGTGGTCTAAGTGAAGGTACGCTTTGCATCGACGGTGTTTGGTGCAGGCCCATCGTACTCCATAGGATAGATTGTTTACTTTGGAAAACGAATACGACTGATACAGCAATACGTGCCTTCCGTTCATCAATTCTAACAAAACACCTGTAAAAAGACGAAAGGTGGCTTTCAATCACGATAATAAACAATAAAAAAAATAATTAAAACTTACAATGCTCGCTGAAGAACGTTAGTTAATTAATACCTATTTATTTATTTATTTTATTAAAGGTAAAGGAAAAGCAGAGGGGTTTGACATATATGGCCGTCAAGCAAAGGGTCGTGGCTTCTCTGAGTTTTCGGAATTTATGTGCGAAATTACGTTTGAAATGATTTCGTGAGGAAATCAGCTCACACCTGCGAAGAACTTCAATAATGTACATGAAGTTCCATTGGGCCCGCGTGGGACGTATGCAGGCTGAGATGATGATTAATTAAAGGTAAGGTTTGATATAGGTAACGCCACCAGAGTTGAGGCCACGCACACAACCACATCTCGTGTAATGACAGCGGGATTTTGACGTTGTGTTAACGTTAAACGCCAACACAATGTCAAAATCCCGCTGTCATTACACGAGATGTGGTTGTGTGCGTGGCCTCAACTCTGGTGGCGTTACCTATACATTACAGTATTATTACTAAAATAAGAAACGTAGTAGTCGTTCACGTAGTAGTTGAGGTATGCCAACCAAACAACCTTGAAAAAGACCCATGGATTGGTTCGAAACATTTGGGGCATACTTCGACTACTAATGAGTGAGTGACCCACATTCTACATGAGTGACCCTTGTTTCTTATTTTAATAATTATGTCTGCGTTTCACGATAGTTAAGCCATTAAAACTAATTTTTGTTAAAATTTCATTTTTTTTAATGCAAGCTTTTTTGCTGCCTTTACTTTTTGTTGACTGTACTTGCATTGTTATCCAACCTGCTTAAGTACCTTTACCTACAAAAAAAAACGCGCGCGCACTTATAGGTATAGTTGTATATATATAATAGGTCGGGGCAAAAGTATTTTCGTATTTTTAATGTATTATTAGAAATAAAACCTCTTTGGCTGTGCTGAATGTAACTGGCTGGTTTTAATACCATTAAATGTTGATATTCTGAAGATGCAATAAATAAAAAAAAGTAGTTTCCGCCATTTTTCAAGCAAGCATAATGAACGTATGTGACGAAGAAATTCAGTACATTTAAAAGTTAAAAAAAAAAAAAAAATGCGACGATCGAACGCCGCGAATAAAATTTTTGCGGTTCATGGACCTAATGCGGTATCAGTAAGAGTAGCACAAATATGGTTCAAGCGTTTCAAGTCTGGAAATTTTAGTGTGAAAGATGAGGTTTTTAATATGAAACATTTTGCTTTATATGAAAAATAGGAAAATACTTTTGCCCCGACCTAATATTTATAATGTTTATGATATGATTATGCTCTTAAACATCGCACATTAGGGGGAGAAGCGCTTGTAGCGACTACTAGCGCCATCTAGTCATCACATAAGGAACTAACTACTACAATCCTACATCACGCTATCGAAGTTTCTCAATTCGGCTGCATAAATACAACTTCCAACATTCATCCATCGGACTTCGGTCCCCAGGCATAACATCTGCCTGGAGAGAGATCTCTCTATTGTAACTACCCCCAAATTGGTGACCCACGACATTGGACAAAATCGCAACCTTCAGACACACAGAAAAACGATGACGCAGTCTCACAGCAAGCCATACTCACCGCACTGTGCACCATTAGCATGTATCTATTATCTGCCTGGTGTCTACAGTTCGCAAATCTTCCTCCCACTACTTCCACTTGCCTATCAATCAACCAACGCTCGCCAACAAGGCTCCGAGCAATCACGCAACAGGCATGCATCACAAGTAGCAGAGGAACAACAATGCTCGCCGACGAGGCTCTGCGCGACTGGCCCTTGCAAGCGCCCACATGACGCACAGACTGCACTCCACTGCAATTCGTATCGACCTCCGGTCTAAAAGGGGGGCTGATGTAGCGACTACTAGCGCCATCTAGTCATCACATAAGGAACTAACTACTACAATCCTACATCACGCTATCGAAGTTTCTCAATTCGGCTGCATAAATACAACTTCCAACATTCATCCATCGGACTTCGGTCCCCAGGCATAACATCTGCCTGGAGAGAGATCTCTCTATTGTAACTACCCCTAAACGCTGTTTGTATAGTACAAGTTTTTACTTATTTAAGAAGTAGAGCACTAGAAGTAAGGAAACTCTGTAAAATGATGATTTAACAAATAAATTTATTATTATTATTATTATGAATTTATATTCAATCAGACCAATGTCATAGGCAAATTAGTCGTCCAAGATTTGATCCAGACAAACAGGGCATAATAAATAAAAGCTTAACGCCTTCGCTGCCGGCTGTCAAACTTCAGACTTCTTCAGGTCCTACAAACGCGCATGTGCGTTCAAATGACTTCCAAACAATGACGACGGCACTAGGCCAGGGGTCGGCAAGTGGCAACCTACGGCTCGCGAGCCACATGCGGCTCTTTGGATGTGAAGCTGCGGCTCTTTAGTTCCATTAATAATAATAATAAAATAAAATTTCTATAAAATTTTATTCTATATGCAAATATTATTAATTTTATAAACAAAAAAACATTTAAAAATCGTTCTGAATCGATTAACGAAGATTAGGCACCATTTTTATCTCTCAGCTACTTGTACTCGCTTTTAATTTACTGATTCTAACAATACCATATTTACTATAATTTGTTATGAAAAAACACTACTTATATATTATTTATTTATTTATCAAACAATTACATAGCTTTACAGTTAAAAAACTAAAGCACTATGAATTACAACAACCATAAATATTTTTACACAATAGATACATTTTATAAACAGCAGATATTTTTTCATATGAATAAATACATATATTAGTTTTTTTTAATCAAAAAACTTTATTTATGCAAGTACCTAGTATTTATTGTTGGCAAGACAAATTTTTGTGGCTCTTTAAAAACTTTTAAATTATGTAAATTGTAATTTTTGACTCTTCCGAATCGAAAGGTTGCCGACCCCTGCACTAGGCTAAAGTCACTAAAACACATACGTTTCCGGCAGTAAATGCGTAAAATTAAGCTGATACTTTAATATATTTGCCATTGCCTGTCTTGCGGTAGACAGGAGGCGGGTGACAGTGCTCAGTGTTGCCCTTTATAAAATACAGCTCCTGGTCTAGGTGAATGTAAGCTCTGCAGCGTCGGTTATTGGTGCAGGCCCAACGTACTGCGTTAGCTAATTTTTTGACTTTGGAAAACGAATAGGACTGGTACAGCAAGGTGTTCTTTCTATGGCTTCCTTCCACCAATTCTATTAGCACACCTGTAAAAAGATGTTTTTTTTTTTTTATTAAGCCACAATTTACAAAAATATTAACTTAAAAATATTTTCGCCAAACTGCTAAGCAGTTTGTTGGCGAATACAGCACTCTTTTTTTATAAACTAGTACTTAAAATAGGCTGTAAAGCTTATACCTAAAACAAGATAAACATAAACAGTAAACACACAAACATACAATATTTGCGGGCCCTAACTTTCACTTTCTTTAATGAAGGTATCCATCAAACACGCCTTTACTTTAGATTTAAATATATTTTGCGTTTCACACTCGTTCTCCGATATGATTTTATTGTAAATGCGTGGTATCAGGTACCTTCTTGTTCTTTGTCCGTAGTAATTATTAAGTGATGCATTTAATACTAAAAAATATATTTTATACTCTATCGTGTTGCATATTCATTCTTAGTATCAAATATATCAGAAATATAAAAAAAAAATCAGAAATATTATATAAGAAATGTATCAGGATTTTAGTTAACATAAAGGAGATAGTCAGCTGCAGACCGCATTTCACTTCCTTAAACATATTAACTTTCGCGTCTATGGTACTTACTAGGGATGCGCCGAGTATAACTTTTGCCGAGTAACCGAGTACCGAGTATACTCGGTTCAAAGTTTCTCAAACCGAGTACTCGGCCGAGTTACTCGGTTAGGTTTTGAGCCGCGAAAACAGGTTTAGACAGGTTCGCACCTTCTTCCTCGCAAATTAGGCAGTTGTTGTTTAACGAGAAAATCGCATTTGGTCCCCGCATTAATTGCTTTAATATTTTAAAAATAAAGTTGTTTGTGCACAGAAATAGATGATTGTGTACAGTGACTGTTGACACAATGAGTATACGCAAAAGACCACGAATTTGGATGTTTCACAAGCCTATTTTATTTTAATACACATGATTCCTCTTAAATGATAATTTTATTTAGACCGAGTATACTCGTCATTGGAACCGAGTTATTCGGCCGAGTACGAGTATCAAAATAACTGCCGAATACACCGAGTAGTAAACGAGTACTCGGCCTATCTCTATTACTTACCTATTAGAAATTAATTTATTGAATCAGGCGTTACTTTGCGGGGGTCCATATTAATGTAATGAACAAAGTAATTGTTTTAGTTTATTAGAAATTAGTAAATTTGTAAAAAAATATAACCATTTATTTGGCCAATAGAGGGTCAATCATTGTAGAACTGGCTTAAGAATTGTAAGATCGGGAATATACCATAGGGCAATAAAAATCTAATACCTTTAAACGAGCAATTCTTGTATATATGTATATATATATATAATCAGGATCTCGGAAACGGCTCCAACGATTTCGATGAAATTTGGTATGTGGGGGTTTTCGGGGATGAAAAACTGATCTAGCTATGTTTCATTTTCAGAAAATCGCTTTTACTCGTGTTTTCCGGCTATTTTTGTTTGCATTAGAATATAAAGCTAAATTTCGCCCACTTCGAGCAGATCATAATGGCACATTAGAAATCGGGTGGTCGCGGACCCAGCCGACCTCGGTTCGAATCCACGTTTTTTTTCAACATTTTTGTTTTTTTTTTTAAGTTTATTTTTCATGAGAAAACGTCAAGTTTCTTCTTTTGTGAGAAAAAGTTACTTTTTTGTGAGAAAAAGTTACTTTTTTGTGAGAAAAGTTACTTTTTTGTTAGAAAAAGTATTATAGGGAACGTGCAGTAACTATAGGCGGCAGCACTAATGCGACAGAAGAGACACTATGCGGACAGTAAAACAAACTTATCAAGGTAAAACATTCAAATTGATGGCACCCTTATGGCACCAGTTGGCAGCACCGTCTATGTGCACGTTCCCTATTGGGAGCACAGAACAGGAAAAGCCGGTTGTCTGTAAAGTCGGTTTACGGACGATAGTTTAACGTGACTGAACCCCCCCCCCCTCCGGTGTTTTTGTCAAATATCTTGAAAACGGTGCATCCTACGGCAAAATCAATGAAATTTTCATCCCCCCTTTAATACCCCGCGCTCCCTCCCCCGCATCCCCTCCCCCCTCTCACCCCCCCCCCCCACCCCTCCGGTGTTTTGATCTCGGAAACGGCTCCAACGATTTCGATGAAATTTGGTATTTGGGGGTTTTCGGGGATGAAAAATTGATCTAGCTTGGTCTTATCTCTGGGAAAACGCTTGGTACCGAGTTTCTGCCCGAGCAGAGCTCGGTCGCCCAGGTACTTTATATTAAAATACCATTAGAAATTCGGAATGTTACAAAAGTACATATATTTGCTAATAAGCTAAAAGAATATTTGCCGTCGAAGTGCTTTTATAATCTCCTAGAATTTTTCGATAGTGAAATGAGGAATAAATATATCTTTTACTTAGTTCGAAGTTTTTTTTTGTAGGTAAATAGAACAAATTGTATGTTCAGCAAATTGCGGCGCCCTTACAGGGTTTATGTTGGCGCATGTATTTACCTTTTATACCACATAATGCAATAAACGATATGAATATGACTAAGACTAGTATATTGCGGGTCTTGAATAATTAATCACATTATAGCGGGTACGGTTAAAATACAACCCCGTCGACCCTGAATGACCGATAATTTTCCACGTCCTGATAATTCAAACTTTCATGGTTGTTGCCATAAGGGTTTGGATTAGCTGGTAGTGCATTATTTGTCATTCATTCTGGATCGAGAATTACAGGGCGTGTTTTAAGTTTCACCTCAACCATTGTAGCTAGTTCGGTAGCCCCGCAACTAATAGCAACTCGTATGGTTATGTACTCGTATTGTTAAACCCCGACTTCACCATATGAAATAGTAGGTAAATAGTAATAAAAACAACTACGACAAACTATAATGGTCGCTGTAGAAAGGTATTCAATGAATTTGGTTTAAGTTTAAATACTTAAAAAGAAGTGCCAACCACTATCAACATTCTGTACTTTTGATACCATTACACGATTTTGATTTTTTTTTTAACCAGGTTTTTAACCAGTGCGTCCTACCTGTTATGACTTACGTTGCAGAAACGTGGACACTCACAGGAGGACTAGTCCATAAGTTCAAAGACGCTCAGCGTGCCATGGAGAGGGCTATGCTCGGAATCTCGTTGAGAGATAGGTTCCGCAACGAGCATATAAGACAAAAGACGAAAGTCGTTGACATAGCCCGAAGGATTAGCACGCTGAAGTGGCAATGGGCTTTTCACGTTTGCCGTACAACTGACGATCGTTGGAGCAGACGTGTCCTGGAGTGGAGACCACGTTTAGGAAAGCGTAGTGTGGGACGCCCTGCAACACGTTGGACTGATGACCTTAGGAGGACAGCTGGCAGTGGGTGGATGAGGGAAGCCCAGGATCGCGAATTTTGGCGCAATATGAGGGAGGCCTACGTCCAGCAGTGGACGGACAATGGCTGTAGATACATAGATAGATTTTTTTTATATATAATTTTCCGCAAAGCGAACGCTTGATTTGTAACATTGGCTCATTAAAACATGTTCTTGTATTTTTTCGTTTATTTTACTAAATCCTATGATAGACAGGAGGTGAGCGTTGTCGGCGTTGCCTTTTATTTAATATACACCGTGTTTAGGGAATGCAATCTCAATTGATCTCGGACAAAAAAAAATCGAGATCTCGCGAGTTGAACTCGAGCATAAAAACGTCTTATTCGAAGCGCGGACAGCCGCGGACTGACATGGGCGAAGTGCTTCTTAAGGAGCTACTTTCAAAATAATTCGTAATAATGACTTGTGACTTGAACTGAACAACTCTTTAATGTGATTTCTATATTTTGTTAATTAATCTGTAATATCTAATGGATCTATCTACTGAGTAGATATAGTTTCATTTAATTGATAATAATATCTCGGTTTCAACTCAACTTAGATAATAAGTTTAATTTTTTTTTACTTCTCGTTGTTTTGTTTGTTATAAACTTATAAAAGAAGTGTTTTATTACTAAAATATTTTTGTTTGGTAAAAGAAGAGAAGACTGGTTGTTTCTTTCATTTATTATTTTATAGATACGTACGTCAAAGTTTTCTTACTACTTAGAAGTTTATTAAAAATTTTAGACAGATACGTCAAAACGTTTATGCATAAAAGTCTATTGAAAAAAGTCGTAAAAATAAATGTTTATTATATAATACTTATAATTTTTATTATTTTTTTCCTAATCTATATAAAAATTTTGATTATTTGCAAAAAAACACACAAAACTGCCAATCTCGCGAGATCTCGAAATTGGCGAGATCTCGCAGTATTGTTATTCATAAACTCGCGGGATCACGCTTGAGCCCCAATCTCGCAAGATTTGCATTCCCTAAACGTGTTCTTTTGATTTCCTTTAACTTTTTTGTTAAATATAGGTATTTGGGTTGATAACTTACTGAATCGTGGGAAAGAGATACGGAGTCTAGGACTCGTATTAAGTAGGTCGTGCAATCTTTGGGAATATCAAAAAGGTTTTGTGCAGTGGACAACTTACGGTTGGGCTTCGGAGAGAATGCTGAGGCGTTATGTGTAGCCTCCTCTTGTTTTAAGGTGTGGAATTTGAACCCTATAAGAAGACCTCCGCAAGAAGCTGGAGGCATTTGAGACGTGGACGGACGTGCCCAATAATGTTGCGCATCCGATGGATTGATCATATCATCAACTCAACATTTGACGTTTTTCAGCAAATGTGAAGAAGATTAAACTTGTTCGGACAGTAAAGCAAAGAAAAGTCCACATCATCAACATCGGCTTCTGCATCATGATGGGCAAACTAGCCGGAAAACGAAAGGTTGGGTGACGCAAAATGTCATGGCACTGTAACATTCATATATTCCGGACGGTAGAACAGTTATTTAATTTGGCTATGGACATACCTACTGAGATTTAAGGAGCTGACTTAGACTGCCAACCTTCTATAATGAAGTGGCACTATAAGAAGAAGAAGAATTTTTTTTAAGGAGGCTTCTTCAAGTCATTAAAAACTAATTTATCTAAGAAACTATTATTTGCACATACCATTTAAAAGATAATACCAGTGTATTGCTTCCTAATTTAACGACCTAGAATTTTGTTAAGTAAAGGTGAATTTGTTTAATATGAATCTCTTTATCTTTGATGTGATGTCACTTATCTTAGTGCTTTAAATCTACCTACCGGAAAGTGAGTTTTTCTTTGTTTTTCGTATATAAATTAGTGCGCATTGCTCCTTCATTTTGATTAATGCTACAAGTCAGTCTTAATACTTGACACTAAGTTTTGCTTTTGACATCAGTTAAGTATTTAATCATTAATATTATTATGCATGGAAAAGTATTACTTTACGGCTAGAACAAAAAACGATTTACCAGGTAGTTAGGTACTGTGAGTGTACCAAGTAATATACCTATCGAAGTTAAAAGAAATCGAAAAACATGGTGTAAGTATATAGCAGATCGTTCGAGTGATAGGACTGATAGGAAACTGCAAATATCTACGCCGATACTTTAATATATTTGCCACTATTTGTCTTGCGGTACACAGGAGGCGGGTGCCAGTGTTCAGTGTTGCCCTTCATAACATTTAGCTTGTCGTCTAAATGAAGGTACGCTTTGCATCGGTTGTGTCTAGTGCACGCCCATCGTGCCCCTTTTATTCTGCAATACGTATAGCCCTGGTACAGCAGAGTACGTTTTCCATTCACCAATTCTAATAAGACGCCTGAAAATAGATACATTTTTAACCCCCGACACAAAAAGAGGGGTGTTATAAGTTTGACTGCTATGTGTGTGTGTGTGTGTGTGTGTGTGTGTGTGTGTGTGTGTCTGTCTGTCTGTGTGTATGTCTGTGGCGTCATAGCTCTTAAACGGGTGAACCGATTTGGATGCTGTTTTTTTTAATAGAAAACAGGTTTCTTGGCGATGGTTCTTAGATATGTTTCATCAAAATCGGTTCAGCCGTTTCAAAGTTATCAGCTCTTTTGTTAGCTGCGGAAGGGACCTCAGACGGATAATGGGCATTGACTTAAGAGGGTTTATACCTGCTGAGCTGGTAACGTTGCATTTTTGTTAGTTTTTCTCGATTATTCCATAAAAATTGAATGAAAATTAAAAATGTTTTGTATACAAATTGTTCTAATATATAAGTTAATGTGTCTACTGCAATAATAATTCGTGATAGACTTTTATTTTCTTTAAAAACGAACAAATTATTACCTAACGGTAAAGAAAATAAAAGTCTTATCACGAATAATTATTGCAGTAGACACATTAACTTATATATTAGAACAATTTGTATACAAAACATTTTTAATTTTCATTCAATTTTTATGGAATAATCGAGAAAAACTAACAAAAATGCAACGTTGCCAGCTCAGCAGGTATAAACCCTCTTAACGTTCAAACATACGAGTGACATAAAGGCGTTGGGGGTTTTTAAAATTTTCAATTTATAGTTATAGAGATATTGACTGGATGCGGAAAGTACGCCACGGCACAACATGGTGGGAATTGGAAGAGAAGAGACATTATACTCAGCATAAAGGTTAAAAAAGAGAGATAGAAGAGAAAAAAGATACATTTAGGGAACAAAAAAATACCAAATAAGTAGGTACTCGCCTTGTATCAGAATAAGTATAGAATAGAATAGAATAGAAAATATTTATTTTTGAACAACTACAATAATACAGCTAAAAAAATACACAACAGACCTTAAACATGAATGTAGTTGCTACAAAAAAAGGACGCCACGACGCTGATTTTCAGTGGGTCCACAGAAACTTAAAACTAAACTACTTAAGTTAAAAACTCACAACATAGTACACTACATACAATGAAACCAAAAAAAATAAAGAAAGAATTAAAGAATGAAATGACATTACGCAGTGCACTACACAGACAAAAACAAAAACAATCTTATGAAAATGAAACACAAACACCTGGATATTGGAACAATCACAAGACAAGTCTCAATTCAGACATAATTGACAAAAGTCTGCCAGGCTAGGCAGAAGAAAGCTGTTCATGGTAAAGGTGGAGTTTTAATTTCTTTTTGAATGTGAACAATGAACGTTTATTAGTATAAGTAGCGAAGTATAAAAAATACTGTGCCAATAATCAGTGTTTTTACAGCTTTTTGTCTTCATTGTAGTCTCAGCAAGTGTTGTTAAAAGTGAGGATCATTCAATCAAAAGGACTGCTAACGTCTTTATAATGTCGGAACGTCTTCATAATGTCGTGCTTTTTCAAAATAATAAGCCTGCTGTAGCTGGTTTCGCTGTAGAGAGGTCTTTGTATCATTCATTTTGTATGTGAATTAGACTAGACCGCCTAACACAGTAGCGTCATCTCTATTTAGCTGCTTCATTGGGTCCATAGATGGTGCTACAGTAAACGTAGCTACAGCAGGTTTATTATTTTAAAGAAGAAATGCGGCGTTGTAGAGGCATTGCTACTGCTCTTGATTTAATCGTCTTTGGGTAAAAGAGATGACGCTCAGGATTTTTTACTTTTAACCGACTTCAAAAAAAGGAGGAGGTTCTCAATTCGGTTGTATGTTCTTTTTTTTTTTTTAACGTGTTACCTCAGAACTCCGTCATTTATGAACCGATTTGGAAAATTTTTTCGTTGTTTGAAAGCACATGCTTCAAGGTTGGTCCCGTTGTTACCAGAATCCAGTTCTGATGATGGGATCCATGAGGAATTGACGAAACTCCTCAAAAATTCAAGAGAAATGTATAGAGATTTTAGTATTTTCGGTGACAAGTCGAGCATTTGCATTCAGAAAGTATCATGGAACTCTGTAATAAAACGACACAACACCGTCGAGCATTAAAAATAGAATTTTCAACATAAACTTATTTCGAAGTCAAACTGATGATTTTATCCTACGCATCTATTTTATACAGAAACAACTAAAAAGCAAAAAATAAAAAATTAAACAAAAAAATAAAACCTCCTTCAAAAAACATCCAAAAAACTATGAAATAATAATTGAACCGAACCCACCACAATAAGCATGAAAATATCTTTCTTCTAATCTGTTTGAAGTTGCCTCAGCACGAGCCAGCAGGGGTGTAGAAGCCCTATAAATAGTAGGTATTAGGTAAGTTAGATTACTAGGTCCACTCCTGCTGGCTCGAGCTGAGGCACCAACTTCAAACAGATTAGAAGAAAGATATTTTCATGCTTATTGTGGTCGGTTCGGTTCAATTATTATTTCATAGTTTTTTGGATGTTTTTTGAAGGAGGTTTTATTTTTTTATTATGAACACTAAAGACACAACCGCTGTTAAATTAAGTTTGATAAAAGTTTAAGCGACTTGTTCTTCCTTTGTGCTAATAATCGTGGAATGATAATGATACTAAACCGCAATCAAAATATTCGTATGTTCAATCTTAAAATAAATTACGCGCAATGGTCGCTGCAGTAAGGTATGAAAATATGTTTAGATCAAATAAACTTCAGCAAAGAGAGGTTTGATTTGATAGATTTATTACTTAATAAGAAACACGGGTCACTAACGTATTAGTAGCCGAGGAATGCCAACACGGCTGGCTTCCGTTCGATCGAACCAACCTTGAAAGAGAACCACGGATTAGAACAAACAAAAAAAAGGAGTATAGAGAAGATCTTTAAGTGAACAGAAAAATCTATAAATCTAAGCCGATACACTGAAAGAAATTAGGATAACAATACTACCAGAACGTATGGTAAATATTATTCTAGTATAAAGAAACAGAATTAAGTTATATTTACCAGATTGACTTTTAACAACAAACAATCGTGTTTTAATAAATACCAGAATATTCTACTAAATACATTTTAGTAAACAATACTTTAAGTTATTTGTAAGTACATTTTGGTATTGCAACTGTGCACAAATTTTAATGATATGTACCAGAATTATGTTTAAGTGTGCTAGATATTCCTGTAAGCTATTACTAGATTTTTCTAGTATACTCAAAAAACAGTCTAGATGTCGTACATATCAACACAATCTGGTTAAGTTAATTTTATTCCGGTTACCTAAACTAGAATTTTCTTTCAGTGTACTTTAATATATTTGCCACTTTTTGTCATGCGGTACTCAGGAGGTGGGTGACTGTGTTCAGTGTTGCCCTTCAAAACATATAGCTTGTCGTCTAAATGAAGGTACGCATGACATCGGCTTTGTTTACTGCATGCCCACCGTGCCCCTTTAGAAACCTTTTTGTGTCTCCAATAGGTATAACCCTGGTAAAACAGAGTACGTTTTCCATTCACTAATTCTAATAGAACGCCTGTAAAAAAATACATTAAGTGATTAAAAAATCAGAATTAAAGATTTATACTTAGTAACAAACTATGGCTATGGCTGAGGGCTATGCTGGAGATTTCTTTACGGGATCGAATCAGGGATAAGGAGGTCTGTAGAAGAACCGGGGTCACCGACATAGCCAAACGGATTACCTCGTCGTTGGGCAGGCCATAGGTATAGCACGCAGAACAGATGGCCGTTTGGGCCGAAAAGTTCTCGAATGGAGACCACGGAGTGGCAAACGCAGCGTAGGACGTCCGTCAACGACATGGACGAAAGTGGATGCAAGCCGCTTCTAACCGTAGTGATTGGGTATCAATGAGGGAGGTCTATGTCTAGCAGTGGACGTCCTACGGCTCTAATGATGATGATGAGTAAAAAAACTACTAAAGTGTCAACATTTTGCGTTTTTTCTTATTTTTTTCTTCATTTTTCTCTCATCAAATATTGATAAAAGCAACACCGGCTATAAAATTAGCTACAGCACGTTTATTATATTTAATATAACTAAATAAATAACTATTAACAGTCTTCTTGATTTAATAGTCCTTGTTTGAAAGAGATGATGCTCAGGGTAAACTTTTTACGAACACTAAAGACACAACCTCTGTTAAATATAGTTTGATAAAAGTTCTTGCGACTTGTTCCTTCGTTCTATTAATAGTCGTGGGATGATAATGATAATGACCGCAGTCAAAACACTCGTATGTTAACTCTTAAAACCAATTAGGTACGCGCAATGGTCGCTGTAGTAAGGTAGGTAAATATGTTCAGTTCAAATGTACTTCAGCAAAGAGAGGCTTGATTTGATACATTATCTAGCTTTATTTTTAAAATAAGAAAAGCCGGTTACTAACATAGCAGTAGTCGAGGTATGCCATGCCAACACGGCTGGATTTCCGCTCGAATCAACCCTGAAAGAGAACCTCGGATTGGAACAAACAAAAAAAACATGGTGTATGCAGAAGATCTTTAAGTGAACAGAAAAATCCAAAAATCTACGCCGATATTTTATTTATATATCAACACAATCTGGTTAAGTTAATTTTATTCTGGTTACCTAAACTTGAATTTTCTTTCAGTGTAGGTACTCTTAGATTATTTATGCACTAGATAGAGCTTAGGTGGCATGAAAACGTCCCGTAAAAAATATAAGCCAACAGTTGGCATAAGTCATTTTTTTTTGTGTAAAAAAATGACATATAAATGTTATTTGCGTCATTTGCAGGGTTGCCAATAGTAATATGCTAAAATCCCAAACGCATTGTGGAAATTCCCCACGTGTGGGGAATGAAAAATTATGTGGGCCGAGTGACCAACTTTAGAGCTGTTGCGAATAATAAATTGTAGGAAATTAATCAAGACTAGCAGAAATTTGATGTCAAATGTCGCGTATTTGTGTTCATATTCAAAATCCCCTCATTTTCCCCAAATTTAAGCTCTCCCCACACATTCCCCTATCAGCTTCACTTTCTCCACATTTTGGGGAATGTGAAATTAACTGGTATCATTAAGCACGCACACAGTGACAACCGGAATGACGTAACGCGATCGTAATATGAAGCTGTCAAATGGATTTGTGGACGTTTTGTATCGCAATGTTTGCTACTGACGCTCCATCTAGTGCATAAATAATCTAAGAGTGTACTTTAATATATTTTCCACTTTTTGTCATGCGGTACTCAGGAGGTGGGTGACTGTGTTCAGTGTTGCCCTTCAAAACATATAGTTTGTCGTCTAAATGAAGGTACGCGTTGCATCGGTGGTGTCTAGTGCATGCCCAGCGTGCCCCTTTAGAAACCTTTTTGCATCTCCAATAGGTATAACCCTGGTAAAGCAGAGTATGTTTTCCATTCACCAATTCTAATAGAACGCCTGTAAAAAGATATATTTACTGATCAAAAAAATGTTAATACTCAATAATAGCCTTGTGTCAAAATTAATACTTAGTAATAAACTAAGGCTATGGCTGAGGCTATAGTGGAGGTTTCTTTACGGGATCGAATCAGGAATGAGAAGATCCGTAGAAGAACCAGAGTCACCGTGTTACATTTTACCTCGAGCTAGACTACAGTAGTTATTTTCAATAAGTGATTAGAACATAAGAAGTTAGGGTCGTGACATTCGCGACCAGAGTGGTAAGTCATCAAAATTTATTAGTAGTGAGCGCCAGATGACTACACCGACAAGCTTGAGAAGATAGCTAAATGAAACAAATACGTACAATAACTAACAAGTTTATTTCATTAAAACAAAACTTTTAAACCGCTGGTTCACTGTTGACCGCTCCTACAGCGAGAGGGTCTTTATGTTAAAACCTTGTAAGAAATTAACTTTAGTTACACTGGTACTTTTTTAGAGCCCGACACTCTCAGAATTTCCATCTGCCTGCGACTTGGAGTAGCAGTTTGCGCACCGCACAAATGCCCCTGCGGCTTTGAGGTCGACGCGCTGGGACACCACGGCCTTTCGTGCCAGAAGAGCGCGGGCCGCTTCTCTAGACACTCTGCTCTCAATGACATTATCCGTCGCTCTCTTGCCACCGTCAATGTGCCTGCGTTACTGGAGCCATCGGGCATCGCCAGAGATGATGGCAAGAGACCAGACGGAATGTCATTGATTCCGTGGAAATTGGGTCGTGTGCTAGTGTGGGACGCTACTTGTGTAGACACACTGGCTCCGTCCCACGTCCGCGGAACAGCAAATCAAGCTGGTGCAGCAGCAGAAGCGGCAGAAAAGCTTAAGAAAAATAAATACAAAGGTCTTGGCTCTGAATACAACTTTGTTCCATTCGGAGTTGAGACCTTTGGTCCGTGGGGCTCCAGCGCAAAAAGTCTTTACAAAGATATTTGTAAACGGCTTTGTGACACTACAGGAGACCAAAGAGCTGGCAGCTACCTCGCACAACGTATCAGCATTGCTATACAGCGAGGTAATGCTGCCAGTGTCTTTGGGTCCATGCCGCGGGGGGAACCTTTTGTTAATTTTATTTAGTTTTAGTTTAAGTTAGTTTTATTTTATTTATAGTTATAGTATCAATTTAATGATTACTTTTAATGAAATTAAAACATTACTTTAGTTTAAATAAGTAACCTATAGACACTACAATAGATTATGAGCAGACCTTAAATATAGAATGGCTGTACACTCATTGTTAGAAGTTTACATTTTATGACAACTCATCATACTGTACTAAATTAAAAGTAAAAGGTAGATTTTAGATATCCCCTTGAGCAGAAAATGCTTTGGTTGCTTGGAACTATGCCTTAGTTAATGGTTATAAGTTATCATACCGAATGTCCGGAAATACTTGAGTTCACTTTGAAGTTAAACGTCGACTAACCCGAAGACCAAAGAGAATCCAAAGCCGTTGAGTGTCAGGAAATCCTTCCCGCGCAGTTAAGGCTTGACCAATGAACTGGGCGAAACAGAAAACACCCTCCACTCGCAGAATAGGTTCCCCGGAAAAACACTCAGACCTGAAAACCCTAAAAAAAACACATTAGAATTTAATTAGTCCACAGGCATACACAAATAGATAGGCTCAAAAGAAATAACAAAGCTTACCACGGATGTGGGTTTCAAAGAAAATGGAGTTGTTGGCCCTCGCAAATGAGTCGAGCAGACACATAAAAATAAATCCCTTGGAGTAGTGGTGGACTGAAAAATGTGAAAAAACACACCCTGAGTTTCATCGTTAAGCTAAAATAACTAGGACAACAACCGATAAATCAAAGCTAGAACACTCACCTGAGTAGTAATGGGTAGGGGAAGAAAGATTTTTCTAGAAACCTTTGGAAGTCTTCATTCCACGGCCGATGTTGATTCTACATTATCCAAAAATCTGGACTTTCGCTGTAACAAAATTGATGAATTATTAGATTACGACCAAACACAGTCACTAATGAGCTTTGTCGGCGCGTTTACTCACCCCGAAGCGAAGATTTACACCCTGAAACAACCAAAATTTGGTTCACATAGCGGTACGATGGACTGGTCAGTCCTTTAGTGGGATGCAAACAAGACCAGCCGGAATCCGTAGAATCTTACAGATTCTCGAGACCACCAATCACAGAAAAAAACGCATCAAAATCCGTTGCGTAGTTTTAAAGATCTAAGGAAGCGACTTTGTTTTATAGTATGTAGTGAAGCAAGGACGATAAAATCAAAAGGTCTGCTTATGTCTACATAATGTCACGTTCTTTTAAAATAATAAGCCTGCTTAAAATAATAACTAGTTTTGTTATACACAGGTTTCTGTGCCAATTCATTTTCTTAGACCTTTGCGTAACACAGTACTGCAATATTGATTTAATTTCTTTATTGAATTCGTAGATGCTATTGTGTTAAGCAGAAATCAAAATGCCACACTAGAATAGTGGTAGGTGGGCCAATCAACTTTTAAACCGACGTTTTTGGCGTCTCCTGCGTTACCAAAATTGTCTCTGGCGTTACCAAAAAATCGTACTTCCAACAAGATATTTCACGGTTTAATAGGTTAAACTTACGTAGGATGGCATGTATTCATGTACACCATCTATTAAATTACAGAAAAAACATGTTTACTTACAAAAATCTGCAATTATTTGAAAAATGTCGCGGACAGATTAGTGTCGGTTTAAAAGTTGATTGGCCCAGGTACACAACACATACATATATAGTAAAACTAGCTACAGCACGTTTATTATATTTAAAGGAACGCGACGTTGTATATATTTTAACAGTCCACTTGATTTAATAGTCCTCGGTTGAAAGAGATGATGCTCAGTGTAAACTTTTTACGAACACTAAAGACACTTACCGCTGTTAAATTTAGTTTGATAAAAGTTCTTGCGACTTGTTTCTTCGTTCTATTAATAGTTGTGGAATGATAATGATACTTAACCGCAGTCAAAACACTGGTATGTTCACTCTTAAAACAAATTACGCGCAATGGTCGCTGTAATAAGGTAGGTAGGTGATTATGTTAAGTTTAAAAGAACTTCAGCAGAGAGGCTTGGTTTGGTACATTGTAGCATTATTTCTAAATCAAGAAACACAGATCACTAACGTAGTAGTAGTCGAGGAATGCCAACACGGCTGGCTTTCCACTCGAAACAACCTTGAAAAAGAACCACGGATTGGAATAAACAACAAAAAAACAGAAACAACGGTATACACAGCAGATCTATAAATAAACAGAAAAATCCAAAAATCTACGTCGATACTTTAAAATATTTCCCACTGTTTGTCTTGCGGTACACAGGAGGCGTGTGACTGTGTTCAGTATTGCCCTTCATAACATTTAGCTCATCGTCTAAATGAAGGTACGCTTTGCATCGGTTGTTTCTAGTGCACCCCCAGCGTGCCCCTTTAGCAACCTTTTTGATTCTACAATAGGTATAACCCTGGTACAACAGAGTATGTTTTCCATTCACCAATTCTAATAGAACACCTGTAAAAAGATAAATTGAAAGATATATATTTCTTAATACATATGTAATAGCCTTGTTTTAAAATTAAAAAATGAATAGTAAAAAACACTATAGTGAACTGATTCGGCGATCTTTCTGCTTTTTTTTCTTAATTGTCGTCTCAACACAAAGTCACGTTCCTTTATAATAAAAATAAACCCTCCTGTACCTAGTTTTGTTAATTAAAGAGAGATTTCTGTAACATTCATTTTTAACCGACTTCAAAAAAAGAGGAGTTTCTATGTTCAACTGTATGTATGGTTTTTTTCCTTTTTAGGGTTCCGTACCCAAAGGGTAAAAACGGAAACCCTATTGCTGAGGCTCCGCTGTCCGTCTGTCCGTCTGTCACCAGGCTGTATCTCGGGATCCGCGATAGCTAGAGAGTTGAAATTTTCACAGATGATGTATTTTGGTTGCCGCTATAACAACAAATACTAAAAAATAGAATAAAATAAATATTTAAGGGGGCTCCCATACAACAAACATGATTTTTTTGCTCGTTTTTGCTCGATATTGATAACGGCAATAGGTAGACACTTGAAATATTCACAGAACATTTAATTATATATTAACTTTAAAAATAAATCATTAAATTAAAATAAAAAAAATATTTAAGGGGGGCTCCCATACAACAAACGTGATTTTTATAGATAACTAGCTGACCCGGCAAACGTTGTTTTGCCATATTACGGGTATAAAAAATAGCCTACAGCCTATTCCCAGACCTACCGAATACAGAGAAAAAAAGTTTCATAAAAATCGCTCAAGCCGTCTCGGAGGAGTTCGGTAACAAACACCGTGACACGAGATTTTTATATATTAGATTGTACGGAACCCTTCGTGCGCGAGTCCGACTCGCACTTGGCCGGTTTTTTTGTATGTAAGTATGTTCATCTATATTACTAAGACCTTTGCGTAACTCAGTAGCGCCATTTTTATTTGGTTTCTTTATTGAATTCATAGGTGGCGGTGCTGGCGGGAAGGTGGTGGTCATTTTGAGCATTTATTGAAATAGGTATGTTTGAGGAACACATTTCTGTTTTTGATATTAAATAATGATTATTACCACTCTGTTTGTTATTTATACCAAAGTAATACATAAGAACAAGGGATTTAAGTTATCTGCGATGTTGATAATATTATTTGAGATTATCCACTCGATGTTAATAACAGCGATATAATCTTTCAAGTGTCAAATGTAGGGTAGCTAAACTTTCAGTTTGTGAATTAATTTTTGTAAGAAAGTTATCAATATTTAATTCAGACGAGTTTTAACAAACGAGTTAATCCATCTGATTATACAGCATCTTCTGAGCAGGAAACACGTAATTTGTACTACGTTCAAAATTTCACCCTGTATTTAGCATTATTACTAAAATATGAAACACGGGTCACTAAAGTAGTAGTAGCCGAGGTATGCGGGTTTTCAGCTTGAACCAACCTTGAACAAAAACTGCGGATTGGAACAAACAAAAAAAAAACACGGTGTAGGTACACAGTAGATCTTTAAGTGAACGGAAAAATCCAAAAATCTACGCCGATACTTTAATATATTTGCCAGTGTATGTCTTGCGGTACACAGGAGGCGGATGACAGTGTTCAGTGTTGCCCTTCATAACATTTAGCTTGCCGTCTAAATGAAGGTACGCTTTGCATCGATTATTTCTAGTGCACGCCCACCGTGCCCCTTTGATTCTGCAATAGGTATAACTCTGGTACAACAGAGTATGTTTTCCATTCACCAATTCTAATAGAACTCCTGTAAATAGAGACATTTTTAGACAGATTGATTGGATGCGGAAAGCACGCGAACGCACAACATGGGAATTGGAAGAGACGTATACTCAGCAGTGGGTAGATAAACGTTGAAAAAGAAAGAGGGAAGAGAAAACAGATACATTTAGTGATCAAATAATTTCTCATATTCGCCTCGTATCACAATAAGAAGTGAAAAAAAAACAATAAAAAGTCAATAATTAGCGTTTTTACGGTTTTTTTCTTCATTGCAGTCTCAGCAAGTAGTGTTAAAATCGAGGATGATTCAATCAAGAGGATTGCTAACTTGTATTGATAACGTGTATGATAACGAGGATTGGAACAAACAAAAAATAAACACGGTGTATGCAGCAGATCTTTAAGTGATCGGATAAGTCCAAAAATCTACGCCGATACTTTAATATATTTCCCACTGTTTGTCTTGCGGTACACAGGAGGCGTGTGACAGTGTTCAGTGTTGCCCTTCATAACATTTAGCTTGTCGTCTAAATGAAGGTACGCTTTGCATCGGTTGTTTCTAGTGCACGCCCATCGTGTCCCTTTGGTTCTGCAATAGGTATAACCTTGGTACAACAGAGTATGTTTTCCATTCACCAATTCTAATAGGACGCCTGTAAATAGATACATTTTTAGAGAGATTGATTGGATGTGGAAAGCAAGCGACCGCACAACATGGAGGGAATTGGAAGAGACGTGACGTGTACTCAGCAGTTGGTAGATGATGTTTGAAAAAGAGAGAGAGAGAAGAAAAAAAAACAAAATTAGTGATCAAAAGTTTGCTTATATTCGCCTCGTATCACAATAAGTGAAGTAAAAAAATACAAAAATGTCAATAATTAGCGTTTTTGCGGCTTTTGTTTTTAAGTATTGTTAAAATCGAGGATGATTCAATCAACAGGACTGCTAACGTTTACATAATGTCGTGTTCTTTCAAAATAATAAGCCTGCTGTAGCTGATTTCGCTATAGCAGAGGTCTTTGTATCATTCATTTTGCATGTAACTTGGACCGGTTAACACAGTAGCGTCATCTCTATTTAGTTTCTTCATTGAGTCCATAGATGGTGCTACAGTAAAAGTAGCTAGAGCTATTATTTTAAAGAAATGCGACGTTGTAGATGCATTGATATTTCTCTTAATTAAATCGATTCTTTTCCTTTCTTCTTTTTCTTTTAACTTTTTTGAGCGACCTTTTTTATTTTTAGCAATTATGTCAGTGCCTCGCGATAGTTTTAATTCAAAAATTACAGCATTAAAATGCTATCTGATTAATTCTCTAACTCAGGGTCTTAATACTTGCCACTAACTTTTGCTAAAAGGAAAGATTTTTTCTCGGCTAGAAAATAAAACGATTTACCAGGTAGTTTCTATGAGTATACCAAGAAATGCATCGAAGTTAAATGAAATTTATAAAAAACACAGTTTTTACGTTAGATCGTTTAAAGTGAACTGAAAGATACAAAAATCTACGCTGATACTTTAACATATTTGCCACTGCATGTCCTGCGATATATAGGAGGCGGGTGAGTGTGGTCGGTGTTGCCTCTTATGACATATAGCTCATCGTTTAAGTGGAGAAACGCTTTGCATCGACGGTGTTTAGTACAACCCCATCTTGCACCTGTGGTCATCTTGTAATGTTTGTAATACGAATAATTATTATACAGCAAAACCGGCTTTCCGGTCACTAGCTCCAATAAATAACCTGCAAAGACAATATGTAATCCCACGCTTAATGAAAATAAATTAAATTTCATTTTATTTCATTTCAAAATTGATACTAGGATGGAGCTCTGAGTCCTTGCAACCGTGGCATTTCCTGTGTTACGAAAATCGACTAATGTCCGTCATCTTAAAATCCCACAACTGCGCGTGGCGTTTGGTCGCAGAATTTCAATTGGTTTAGTTAGTTCATGGACATTATGCTTAGAATTTCGCAACACGGGATACGGCCGTAGAAACACATTACCACTCAAACCCAAGATGACGACAGTTTATTTAGGTATTCAAATCGGTTGGTGTCATATTGTTGAACTTGACCTATTATTAGTGTTCGTATTTACAACATTGTTTCATTATTTTTATTTCAACACAGTTGCTCATAAATTGACTCTTATTACACCGTTTTTTATTTCATAATTCAGCATATTACCACACTTGTGCTGTAAAAACATTACCGTACAAGTGCTGTAATATAAACTTTTTTTTAATTTGAGCAAAAGTTTATGTCTAAGAACATTGAATATTTTCACGAATATTAAATTATTTTAGGGTTAAGATGACAAATAAACATTTAATTTCATCAAATTGTATATTTATAAACACAAATTAACTTAATTATCGTATTTACAAACATTAAATTTATAGTTTATTTTATTTTTTATATTGCTGCTGAACAGCCTTTTTTCCAGTGCCTTTATTGAACCTGCGCGCGCATCGAAAGTGCGGCGCGCGAAAAAAAACAAAACTACCTAGTGTGTCATTTTACGTAAATATTTGGTAAAGTTGCTGCTGTGTGGTTAATTACTATCAAAAACATCTACTTCAAATAGTGAAGACGAGCAAAATATTAATTCAACCCCGCCGGAAATACTTATCGAGGCACGAACGCGAGTGATAGCATAAACTGGCAAATAAATACAAGCCCAGCTCGTTATATCCATGTTGAAAAGCACAGTAAAGACTAAAAATGAAGTTGGTAAACATATAATACTTAATAACTTGACGGCATTTCTAAAGAGACATCTTAAATTGATCGAAAGTCAAAGGTGTCATCACCAAACGATGTTGAATAGTTTTTAAAAGAAGCTCCGGACAGTCAGTACTTGACAACAAAGGTCAGTTGAACATTATAAATGTAAATTTATGTATCAGCTCTATAATTGCGTTAAGTACTATGGCAATACGTTCCTACAACTTTACTAATATACTTATTTGATCTCTTTGCAGGTTGCGTTAATATTCGGTATTACTGGTGCGTTTAGACGTCAGGAGCTCAATAAATATTACAACCAAGGATGTAGAAACCCACGGTGAAATGTTCCTTGTAAAAATTACAAAAGTTACTAACAATACAAGTTTGTTTTTTTCCTCGCAATTGTGTTGAAAAACGTCGTATGCAACTCGTGTGCATTGATCATTACACACTTCGGCTTCCTTATCGCGCTCGCCTAACGGCTCGCGCTTACAATAATGGCTCGTGTGTAATGACCAACGTAGCACACTTGTATCATAATGTACTAAGTATTATTAAGGGAACAGTTACATTTTCATTTATAAAGCAGACGTGAAGCAAAAACAAAATTAAGTGAATTAAAGAGGTTTAATATAGAGAAAATAATAAATTATATAGGTAATATAAAGAAATATTGCTTAAAACTAAATTAGATGTAAAAAAACGCCGCGGTGCGTTGGCATGATGCCAAAAAATAGCATTAAGTCATTATATTAATATTAAAATTTGTATTTGTCGAATTTGAAATGACAAACTAAATATATCTCTTAAATATTCCTTCGTATTTCGTATATACGTTCCTTGTTAAATATGGCTTGCACTTCTCTTTCCAAACCTTTCACAACTAAATGTTCATGGTTTATTTTAATATAGTAAGCCTAGATGAAAATCAGCTGACCACCATTTTCTGTACATATTGAGGCACGCATCACCTTGATGTTTTGACATATTTGCCACTATCTGTCTGGTGGTATATTGAAGGAGGGTGAGTGTGTTCAGTGTGGCCTTTGATGACATGCAGCTCATCGTCTAAGTGAAGGAATGCTTTGCACCGAAGGTGTTTTGTACAAGCCCATCGTGCTCCTTTAGCTAGCTTATAATGTTTGTAAAACGAATACCCACGATACATCAGAACGAACCGTCCAGTTACTAATTCCACAAGTACACCTGTAAAAAATAAACAAATTATTAAGTTCAAATTGGTTCGCTTAGGTCAGTTTGCAGTGGTACAGGTAGATTTCATGTTTCACCTTTTTCAAGCTTCCGTATCCAAATACTGATAAAGCTTTATAGTATTGTATTTCCCGATGAAAAATGACAAGAAAAATATTTTTTATTAATAAACTCAAAATATAAGAAAAGATAAGATAAAGATAAGATAAATTTATTAAAAATTTGATTTTTACAGAAATAACTTAAATAGGTACAAAGTTTCCTTATAAATCTAAGTAACTAACTCATGAGCCCGAACTAGGAAATCCTGTGTCTCGGACTGTAAGAACTAAAATATTAACTTTAAATAAATAATCAAACACACTGTGAAAAATGCAAGTCAAGTACTCCGAAGATGAGCTCTGGTTGAGTTCGAAACGCGTCAGTGTAGCTTGGTGGTGGTGATAGTTGTGTTTATGTGATTTGTGTGTGTTCGTACAGTGTGGAGGTGGAGGAACTGCATGAACGCACATTTCTTGCATAAACGTAACTATTGTAAGGTCGCGGGTGAGCAAAGTAATTGTTTTAGTTCATCAAGTATTCTGTCAAATACAATATAAATATAAACAAGTTAGGTACGAAGTATCTTTTTTTTCTGTATTTATTTTTCAACTTCATTTTTATTACTTTTACGGTCATCCCGTGAAAACCATATATTTCAAACTAAATACAAATTGAAATATAGATGCACAGAAAAAACCCCAGAAAAAAGACCAATGCTGGGAATCGAACCCAGGTCCTCAGCATTCCGTGCTGCGTGCTTACCCCTACACCATCACTGGTCTAGAGGTTAGCGACGAATTTTTCCCATACATCGTACATTCCAGTCTGTTATAATCACCTTATGCAGTGATAAAGTGCGCATCTATGTTATGCCCTCTACCGAGAGACTTTAACACTCCTTCGGAACTAACCGCTCACCTGGACCAACACGCACGCAGCACGGAACGCTGAGGACCTGGGTTCGATTCCCAGCATTGGTCTTTTTTCTGGGGTTTTTTCTGTGCATCTATATTTCAGTTTGTATTTAGTTTGAAAAATATAAATATAATTTAACCAAAAAGTACTTAACCTAAAATTAAAATCTAATAACAAAAGAAAGGCCGCAAAAACTATCTACTTTACAACTAATAATAATTTCTCTGTATCTTCGTACGACATATTTTGTAGTGTTTCTAAGAGATTTTTTTTGCATTTATAAGAGAGGATAAATGTGCGAAACTGAATTTAATCTATTATAAAGCAGTGGTCCCAAGAAAACAAAAAACTTGTGCGTAAAAGCAAATTTGGGTCTTATTTTTTGTGAGCAAACTATGTCCTTTCGTCTTTTATCCGTTAGGTCCGTGTTAGAGGTAACGCCACCAGAGTTGAGGCCACGCACACAACCACATCTCATGTAATGACAGCGGGATTTTGACGTTGTGTTGACGTTTATCGACAACACAACGTCAAAATCCCGCTGTCATTACAAGAGATGTGGTTGTGTGCATGGCCTCAACTCTGGTGGCGTTACCTATATAGGGTAGTGTTGCGTGCTGTTTGAGAACAATGCCAATTATAAATAAATGTCGAACTGTTAAAACATTACACAACCTATAAAGCAGAAGAGTAGGAAAAAGGAAGGGGCGGATAATGGACACCTTAAGAACAGCTCTTTGCGCTCTCTCAATGGCTAGTAACATTGTTTTACCTGCACCACCCCATGTTGTTATACAGTAGGTTAGGACTGACTGACATAGCGAGAAATAAACTTGCCTAATTAATTGAGGATCCGCTCATAAAATATATAAATTAAACATATAAATTAATAAATTTAAATTAAATAAATAAATTCAACTTAGTGTAATATTTACACGCATGTACACCAATGTCCTAAACTAAAACCTTAAGAAAAAAAAATGTAGGGTTTATATATATTTTTTTTATTCAAATTTAAATTCTGTATGTTCTACTTAACTTTGGGCAAGTTTTGAAATCTCATGGTGGGAAAAAAAATAACATATTAGCTAAAAAAACATGTTGCTTTAGTGGTAATTACATAAAAGGTAAATAAATAACACGTAACATCACAGTTATTAATTAGAAAAAAATGCTGAGATAAGATAGATACCCTAGAGATCATGGTAAGCCAGCTAATTTTGTAGCCCTGAACCGAGTAAGTGGCTCAAAGATGTTTATTTATGGGGTTTCCCTATAAACAAGAATACGTAGAGTAACGATTACCGTTCAGTTAAATAGTTCAGTTATTTTAGTAAATTTTAATTAACAACCGTTTTTAATATTGTATTGTAAACGTTTCTCGTGAAGATATTCCTTCTTTCGTTTAAAGGAGGTCTAAAATAATTGTTTTTTTTATTTTTATAATATTCATCAGTCTTCAACTCGTAAAGTTGTATTTTTAACTATGCTAACGAAACGAACAAAAAGTAAAAAAAAATCTGTATGGTTCATTTTTTGCAATTCAAAATACTTTAACATATTTGCCTCCGCTAGTTTTATGGTAGACAGGAGGTGGGTGAGAGTGGTCAGTGTTGCCTCTTATGACGTATAACTCGTCGTCTAAGTGAAGGTACGCTTTGCATCGATTATGCTTAGTGCAGGGCCAACGTGTCCCTTTAGACAAATTGTAGTTTCTGTAGTACGTATAAGAATTATACAGCAATACGCTCTTTCCATCCACCAATTGTAACAACACGCCTGTAAAAAAATCTATAAATAAATAAATGTCACGGGATAATCCACACCAATTGACACAAAGTAAGCAAAGTTTGTGTTATGGGTACTAGGCGACTAGCACATTCAGTGCCAAAAACCCGTTAGGCGCCCCGACGCGATAATCGAACCCGGTACCTCAAGCTCCGTAGTCAGCTTCTCTAACCACTATAGCTAAGCCATTTGGTCTTCATAAATTAATTGTTTTGATAACGGTCTCACTTTCGTGGTCACGTTTTTTACGAATTGGCTGCAGATTTTAATGACGGTTTCGGTTGTTTAGTATTTGTTCTGTAATTCTACCAGATAGAGGAAACTGTCTCAAAATCTTCAGCCATTTGTGCAGAAATGTGTCCACGATAGTGATTCGGAACAAACGTTCAAAAAGTCATAAGATACTGTCGTTTGGAATTTAAAGATCGGTTTTACATTATTGAAAGACAAATAATTGAAAAACTGAGCGTGAGAGATGAGGCAGTGCGAGGGGAAATATTATTTAAAAAATCAACTGTTTCCAATAACCATCGTTCGCTAATACCCCGCTCTCCCCTTACTTAGTAAGAAAATGTAGTAGATATAGTTCGAGGACCGTTTAAATTGAGGAACTCTAAAACATTATTCCTTTTTGTTTTATTTCGTTTATTTCACAATTCATGATATTTTGACATATTTGCCACTGCTTGTTTTATGGTAGACAGGAGGCGGGTGAGTGTGATCGGTAGAGCCCTTTATGACGTATAGGTTTTCATCTAAGTGTAGATACGCTCTGCATCGATGTGGCCTAGTGCAGACCCACCGTACCCCTTTAGATAAAGTGGCGTTTCTGCTGTAAGAATAGCCGTTATACATCAAAACGTTCTTCCCATTCACCAAATCCAATAACACACCTGCAAATAATAAATAAGATAAGAGTGTGTTATCCTCGAGCCGCCCGAGAAAAAAACGCGAGATCAGCTAAACGCCCGGAGTGCAATGTATAAGCCAAAACATCTAAGCCAAAACTCTTATCTTATGTCAAAACTGCCCATGAGTATTATATCTTTTTCACTTCTCATGCTCTTAAAATGTTACTTTAGTCTCTGCATATCGGGACTAAAGCTCTTTTTTGATCTCAAGGGATTAAAGTAAAATTGTTTTAATTGACTATGGAAACCCCTAAACTGCCAATCACGGTGTTTGTGAATGGAGGATTATCGCCATTATCAGTAACTGGGTATAGACAATTTTAAAGCTTTCCACAGACCGAAGCGCGCTGCGGACGCACTGTAGCGCCCTGCGCTTCGGTCTGTGGAAGCCTTTAGGGCGTGGAAATAACCTCAAAATGACAACTGTATAAAAAATAATAATTTCGTGAAACACATTGAATAATTACGAATATTAATCTATTTAATTATAAAATATTAAAGATGAATTCATTTTATTTTGCACGTAAAGAAAGATTTGCTTTAGCTTAGGTGTTTTTAAATTGTTTTTTTTTTTAAAACGCTGTCGGCAAAGCAGTTTCCTGCTCTGTCGATAAAATAGCAATCCGCACTGTCAGCAAAGCAGTGCTGGAGTGTACGGTAGATAGAGCAGTTACGTTTGAATGTTAATATGGCGTGACTTCAAAATAATGCGATGCCAGTTGCATTTAATAGTAAATAGAAAGTATAATTAGATATAATTTAACAAAGAATTGGCATATAGAAAATAAACTTAAAAAGTCGTTTCTTTATTCACGGGTAAGTGTTTCAGTTAACAATATATTTTGTGTGTGAACTTAGATCAATTAGGTTAATTTATTTGCCGATTCTAATGAATGAACAATTATCATAAACTATCCTACGAAGAAACAGAGAAACTATTGATTATTTCGAAATGAACATTTTTCATATTTTGTTATTTATAGTGTTTTGTAATTTAGCAAAGTTATTAAGAACTACTGTTTTTTGCAAGTGTTAATTTAAGATAGTTTATAAGTCCTTTTCGCCTGAAACACAGGAACATCCTAGTTCAGGCATAAGTGTTTCTTACCTTTTGTATGTTTAGACTATAGATGTTATATTGTAAAAGTATTTTTGAATAAAGATTTATTTTATTTATTTATTTATTATTTATCGTTCTTACATGCATAGTCCAATTAGTTTTAACATAGTCTTTAAGTTAGAATCTGTTGGCTAATTATGCAAGCATTTAAAGCGTCACTTTACAAATAAATATAAAAGAAAAGAAAAGACAGTGGTATTTTTTTTGCTATTTGAATTTTGAACAGATGTCCATTGCTCGTATTGAGCATACGTTGTAAAAAAGTAATTTTGTACGTCGTTTTTTTCCTCGCATTCAAAGTGAAAAGTAGAGTGTTTAACGCGGGACTAAACAACCATAATGACAACTCGAATTATAGCCTATATAAATATCTCGTGTCATTATGGCTTGTTTTAGTCCCTTGTTGAACAATCTACTATTATTTTTTCAGCGAAAAAGTAAACTAGGATTTAAATATTTATATTTTTTTCCAAGGTATACATAAGTAAGAATAAATAGAGTTAGCCCAATTTCAACTCTATCATTTGTTCATTTGGATGCACATTGGGTGTTTGGTTTATGGTAAAATAACATACATTATATAACTCTTGAGATCCACTTTTATAAAAAATTAAATATTTCTTCAACACACAATTACGATTTGGTAATATAAGCTCATTTATCATCATCATGAAAGTTTAGAAAGCAGTTCCTGTTTTTAGTGAGACATAAGCTGACATTACACGCACGGCATTTAAACTGGGTCCTATTATAATGACAGTGGCGGCATCGACCCACGCTGTCAGATAAATATGGCAGATGTTTTGCTCCAGCTCTTCGGAATCCTTTGCTTGGTACAGGTACGATTGCCACTCCCCCTCTTTTTCGCCTTTGATCGGGTTCTTGGCCATTTTGTTCAGAATCAGCTGGAGCTACACTAGCTGTGTTACCATATGACCTGATCAAAATTTCTTCTAAATCCATTTTAAAAGTCCGCAGCTGTGTTATTTTATCTGGGGGAGTAAAAAATACGGTTTGATCTTTCTTGTATTGAAGCCAGGAGTTAAAAGTCCAAAATAATGTATCTAATTTCTATCTTTTAAGCTTTCCTTTCAATCCAGGTTAGCTTGAAAAGATCCCTTTATGGATAAGTTCACCATTCACGATCGATCGACGAATTTAACTTTAGCGTGAAAATTTAAAATTGATATCTGAAAAATGTTTATGCACGGTGTAGTATATATATAAGTATATACTGGGCGTTTAGCTCGAAATTTTATGGCTTAAGTCTGGGCGGTTACGCTAAGTGTCAGTTTGTACAATGTGATGTACATTAGGCGGCACGCGGTATAGTTATGAATTAAAAAGTTTTATATTACACATTAAAACAACTTAGAGGGCTTGTTTCAAAACGTAAGTAGGCAGCTCCTAACCCAGTAAAGTAAAGTTTGACCCCCAGATGATTCATTAATGCTTGTCAAACTTATGTTATTATATTTCTTCGTTTTTAACTGTCACTTTGACATTTGCCTTTGCTAAAGACAAACAAACCAGATTTTACTGTAATTGGTGTGTATCGATTGTGTCTTTTAAGAAAGGGGGCAACTCAGGTAGTTTAATTGGTTAAAAATGATCTTACTTTTTTATATATAAGAGGGGGCAAACGAGCAGACGGGTCACCTGATGGAGAGCGATCACCGTCGCCCATGCACACCCGCAACACGAGGGGAATCACAGGTGCGTTGCCGACCCTTTTAACGCTCCGGGAATGTTGCCGCAGTAAGCTGATTCCAGATCTTCATCCGCCGTGCGAGGAAAGAAGTTTCGCTTAAAACGCACGGTACTAGACTGCCAATCATCAAGATGGTGAGGATGGAAAGACAGACGGTTCCTCGAAGTGCGGTAGTGGAATTTAGCCGCAGGCAGCAATTCGAACAGTTCGTCAGAACACTCCCCATGATAAATACGGTATACCTAATATGCAGAGAGACGCCACATCCCTCCGCAAAGCCAAAGGATCGAGTAGGCCAGAGAGCGCCTGATTATCGACAAATCGAGCAGTTACGTTGCTTACTTACGCTCTTAAGACCATATCGCTTAAGGTGCACGCACACTTGTAATCGCATCCACAACATATTTACAGTTAACGGGAATAAATAGTGATTGAGATTGCGAGTAACTTCGTGCCTTAAACAATAAGCCGACTGACGATGACGATAGGAAATAAAATGGTTGAAATTACTCTCGCTTTATCAAAATTTATCTATATTTGCACCATAGATTACATTGTTACTTTGACATATTTGCCACTGCCTGTCTGGTGGTAAACAGGAGGTGGGTGAGTGTGTTCGGTATTGCCCTTTATAACATGTAGTTCTTGATCTAAGTGAAGGTATGCTTTGCACCGATGGTGTTTTGTACAGACCCACCGTACCCCATTCGCTACTTTGCATCGTTTGGAATACGAATATCCAAGATACTGCAAAACCTGTCTTCCATCAGTCAATTCCAATAACACTCCTGTAAAAAAATAAATGTATACTTATTTATTTGTAGGTAATCAATCAGTCAGTCAGTAAAACATTTCAGAAAACTTACATTTGCAGTTTGAGTATGATGGATCGGGTTTTCACAACCGTGAAGTCTAATTTGCCTTTCAGTCAGACTTAGCTTTTCGTTAAATAACAATATTGTATTTTTTCATACTTAGTTTAAGTATACGAAATATTTGATACGAAAGTCCCACTTACACTTACTTAGGTAGCCGTATTTTACGTATTAAGAATAAGCGCGTTGAAGATGATACTTGTGATGATTAAATGATATGATCTGAGCAGTAATATTGTTCACGCAAATTGATTTACAATGACGAACATGAGAGGTGAATTATTAATAATCACCAACTTATTTTTGTATTATTTTTATTATTAATCAATAAAAAATTACAGCATTACAGTACTACACCAATGCTCTGTAAAATTCAAAAATATATACAAGAAAATTTAATATAACTTTTAGGGATTTTTGATTACATATTTCGTTTATTATTATTTTTTCAACGGTGTGTGTGAAGTTCCCAATTCGCACTGGGCCCGCGTGGCAATTAAGGCCCAAGCCCTTTCATTCTGAGTGGAGGCCTGTGCCCTGCAGTGGGACGTGTATAGGCTGGGATGATGATGATGATGACTATATATTAATATATTTGCCGCTGCTTGTCTTATGGTACCTCGGAGGCAGGTGAGAGTGTTCCAAAAGGCTCCTCATAACACGCAGCTCATCGTCTAAGTGAAGGAATGCTTTGCACCGGCGACGTTTAGTGCAGGCCCACCTAAACCCTTTAGACAATTTCATGTGTTTGCAATACGTATAACCATTATACAGCAAAGCCTGCTTCCCGTTGACTAAATCTAATAAAACACCTGTAAAAGATAAACACTCATTTATGTCAGACAAGTTACGTCACTTCCCTTAGCTTAAAAACTATATGTTGAATCTATAAAGGTTTCAGTAGGTATTTGAAGTAAAGTTACTTCCCTTAACATGAAAACTATAGCTTGGTTGGATCTATAAAAGTTTCAATATTTGAAGTAAAGTTACGGCATAAGTCGCCACAGAGGTAGGTACAGTTAGTTTCAATACCAACATTGGAAGGAGACGCTTGTATCTTTGTGGTGACCGGTAAACTTGAACGGATTAACTGTACCTAGTACTAATTCGGTCGAGCGGAATCATAATTGAAACTTTTTGTACCAATTTAAGATCTAAATGGGCATTTTCAGAAAAAAGTGTACCCTGCACTTTTTTTTATAAACCTACCAAAATTTTGGGTTATTTCTACTCAGAATAACAAGCACTATCGATTTAAGCAATAAATACATAAGACTGCTAAAATCATTACACTTCCTTTTGGCATTGCCGTAGTCGTGTAAAAAACCCACTGGCCACTTTTAATTGTCAGTTTTGTGACGCAGTTAACCATACATGTTGTATGGACCGTCACAAAACTGACTAATAAATTTTGTATGGAAAATTAAGGATAATTAAGGCAAAACGAGTACATTTTTTTCTGAAAACCCCCAAACATGATGACGATAGTATTTTATGTAGGTACCGGCATTGCTTGAGGTGTCCAAGTTTTTAACCCCCGACACAAAAAGAGGGGTGTTATAAGTTTGACCGCTATGTGTGTGCGTGTCTGTCTGTCTGTCTGTGTGTCTGTGGCAGCATAGCTCTTAAACGGGTGAACCGATTTGGATGCGGTTTTTTTTTAATTAAAAGCAGGTTTCTTGGCGATGGTTCTTAGACATGTTTCATTAAAATCGGTCCAGCCGTTTCAAAGTTATCAGCTCTTTTGCTAGCTGCGGAAGGGATCTTAGACGCATAATGGGCATTGACTTAACGTTTAAACATACGAGTGACATAATTGCGTTGGAGGTTTTTAAAATTTTCAATTTATAGTTATTTAAGTTGAATGTTATGATAGAAATAGCAAAGCATATAAATATAAATTTAAAAATTTAAAAACCCCCAACGCAATTATGTCACTCAGTATGTTTGAACATTAAGTCAATGCCCATTATACGTCTTAGATCCCTTCCGCAGCTAACAAAAGAGCTGATAACTTTGAAACGGCTGAACTGATTTTGATGAAACATATCTAAGAACCATCGCCAAGAAACCTGCTTTCTATTAAAAAAAACCGCATCCAAATCGGTGTACCCGTTTAAGAGCTATGATGCCACAGACAGACACACACACATAGCGGTCAAACTTATAACACTCCTCTTTTTGTGTCGGGGGTTAAAAATTAAAAGCTTGCAAGTGAAAATTTATTTGCAATGTTGTTGTTTAATTTCGTTACAATCGAAGTGAAAAGTTGAGTGTAGGTACAGTCACGAGCTTCAATTTGGGACCCAAATTTAATTTGGTTGACAGTCCCGTCATATTGTATAGGAATTCAAAGGATATTTTTTCGAAATGGGTCTCTTAAAGCACGCGACCGTAGGTACCTATTCATAAAACTTATTTTACCTTCGACTTAAATATCAACCCTCGCCTGTGGCTCGAGTGGATATAAACGTCTCGGTAAAAACGATGCCTTTTATGCATTTGTTGTACGATCTAATATTAACTACGACATCGGTTTCGGGCTATTCAATAATTTAGGAATTTAAAGTCAAAGTGAAATGATTCATTTCCAGCCATTCTAAAACTTATAGGATGCAAAAATTAAAGACAGTCAAATAATAAGAAATAAAAAATTAAAACAATGTTTATAATATCAAAACATCAATATGTTGTCTAGTTGAAATCAATGGAGTTCATAAAAACATAATAAACATAAAGTTTTTTTACATTCTAGACAATATGTACGAACTCTTCTGGATTTTTTGTCTGCTAGCCGGCTATTCATTGTTTGTCTAAATTTTTTATAGCACTGGTTACACATTCTTCTTTTATTTCCTTTTCTAAATTTATGCAGGCTTTCTTCCTCTGCAAATTAAAGTTTACTTTATATTTACACATGGTAATTTGGTAACGATCCATTTCGAAATATTATTTTTCATTTCTTATTCATCATGATGAATTTATCCTTCAACAATCATCTTGTCAAAATCTTAAGAGTATCTCAGAATTTAAAACACAATCAATACTTTTTATTTTTATTTTAGCTGAGACGAGAACACAATATAAAACAACAGAAAAGTAAAGCTGGGTCTGGGAATCGAACCCACTTCTTCGACATTCCGTGACCCTTTACAAATACATAATAATTAATAATCTTGATCAATTGCAGGTATAGTATACGCTCCGGAATTAGGTTATGCACACAGGGCATCCTAAAACTCGAACTTGGTACCCACCGGACGCGAAGCCAAGTTATAACAGTTCAGGAAAAAATAATAAAAAATCCATCTCGCTTAGTTAAGCGACAAGAGACATTTTTTTCGAAAATATCTAATACTAAAAGACTTGTCAAAGAGACTCAGAGATACCACAGGAGACCGAAGAGCTGGCAGCTTCAGCTCAACGCGACCCAGCGAGGAAATGCTGCCAGCGTCTTCGGTACCTACTATGCCGCATGGGCCATTATTTTATTTTAATATAGTTAGTTTTAATTTTTATAGATTGTTAGTGTATAGCAGATATTATTGTGAGTTCTTACATCTACATCTACACTAATATTATAAAAGAGGAAAGATTAGTATTTTTGTATGTAACAAATAAACATAAAAAACTACCGGACCGATTTCAAAAATTCTTTTGCCGTTAGAAAGCTACATTATTACTGAGTGACATGCTACTTTTTACCACGGGAAAATACCTTTTCCTACGGGAAAATTAATTTACCGCGGGCGAAGCTGCGGACGGAAGCCTAGTACTATAAAGTGATATGTCATGTGACTATTATCGCTTAACTAAGTGACAGATTTTTTTTCTTATTTTCACCCGACTGTCGAAGGAGGGTTATGTTTTTTACAGACACATTGCCTGGTATCAGAATGTCGTTGAGTTTTGTGGACATCCTGTATGTTTAGGCACTGGTCTCACCGCCCAAGAAACGAACAAAAGATAATCGCTCCCGTATAAATAAAAGAGAGAGATATATATTTATAGTTCATCGCTGGCTGTTCACACTGCCGGCGAGGACTCTCTCTTCACTAGTTGATCGCAGCGTTAAAAACTGTCAACGATAAAACTCGCTCAGCTATACTCGGCGATGAACGCTTGGCGATCAAAGCGATCATTCTACCTAAGGGCCCTCGCCCACGGCGACTTTTTGTACCGTCGGGCTTCTGTCGCGATGCAAACGCGCGGTTCTCTACTAACGCGCCACCCTCCCTCCGTTCCCTCCCCGATGTCGTCCGATACGGTCGCGCGTTTGCATCGATACAGTCGCGATGCTGTAGCGCGTTAGTAGCGCGTTGGCATCGCTTCTATAGCGCGTTACAAATGAGACTAACGCGTTAGAATCGCTACAAAAATTTGCCGTGGGCGAGGGCCCTAAGAAACGCCCGTCGCACTCGAACACTCGCTTATAGCCGAGCGACAAAACTATAGAAACTACACACTCGCTTCTCGCCGCTCGCCCACTTGTTTCTAATTTCTATTTCTACTCGTTCATCGCTCGTCGCCGGCGATGGGACCAGTGCCTTATGGTATACTTGTAATCAATCCTAGGTATGTCTAGTTAGACTTCATGTTTGGCATGAAGTCTCAGTCAAAGTCTAAACCAATTATACCTTTGAGTAACCATTTTTTGTCTAATTCTATGAGAGACTAACTTGAACAGTTTAACGTAGACACTCAATTGGACGAAATAGGGGTCACCCCGCCGTGGAGTGCCGGCTTAAGAATAGCACTCCCCCAATTCTTCTCGCGGGTGTCGTAAAAGGCGACTAAGAGACTTTCATGACCAAGCACACATCGGTCCCACCGATATCGGGCAGCAGCGATACCGGTGTGAATATACTGCGATTGCCAACCCGCCTGCTCAGCGTGGCAATTAGAGCAAACCTTGACCAATGGCAAGTCGACACAAACCACGGCTCCCAGTTCCCGGCCGCCTTGCTATTCCTGATCAAGGTGGCGGTCACGATAACGGCAGGGCAGGGGGTATTGGCGATACATCCAAGTGTTGAGAGGTCTGTACAACGCCGCTACTATGGCCGTCCAAGTCCAGAATCGGCAGTCTGAACCTATCCCCTTGCATCGTGGTGTGAGACAAGGGGACGTTATATCCCCCAAATTGTTCACAAATGCATTGGAGGATGTGTTCAAGACGCTGGACTGGAGGGGGCGAGGCATTAACATAAATGGCGAGTACCTCTCCCACTTGCGATTTGCAGATGATATCGTCATCGTGGCGGAAACGCTGCAAGATTTGCAATATATTATGTTGAATGGCCTTGCTGATTCTTCTCAACGCGTTGGTCTTCGGATGAACCTGGATAAAACCAAGGTTATGTTCAATGAACATGTAAGTCCGGAACCAATTGCAGTTCAAGGAAATATTCTCGAGGTTGTTAAGGAGTATGTTTACCTCGGGCAAACTATGCAATTGGGTAAAAACAACTTCGAGAAAGAGGCCAACAGAAGAATACAGCTGGGATGGGCAGCGTATGGGAAACTGCGTCAAGTCTTCACGTCGCCAATTCCACAGAGTCTAAAGACGAAAGTCTTCAATCAGTGCATCCTACCCGTCATGACATACGGTGCCGAAACATGGACACTCACTGTAGGGCTGGTCCACAAATTTAAAGTTGCTACACGTGCTATAAACGTAACGAAGTGATCCGACAGAGAACTAAAGTTATCGACATAGCCCATCGCATTAGCACACTGAAGTGGCAATGGGCAGGCCATATAACCCGAAGAACCGATAACCGTTGGGGTAGACGAGATCTTGGGTGGAGACCACGGATCGGCAAACGTAGCGTGGGACGTCAGACTTGGTGGAGCGATGATCTTCGCAAGGCGGCTGGCAAGAACTGGATGAGAGTGGCCGAGGATCGTGCTCAGTGGCGTGCCATGGGAGAGGCCTATGTCCAGCAGTGGACGAACATAGGCTGATGATGATGATGAGGGGTCACCAGACGTTCCAGCAAGGGAATGTTTTACATAGAAATTAAAACTTATCTTTATACTTTGGCATAAATTATGGCGTGGCGTTTCTTTGCTATTGCCGTTTTCGCGTAAGGCTTGTCTACGAAAAGAAGTAGCCATCGAAAACTAAGTTTCCACTGTCTCCCAGTAGGTCTAGGTCAAGGGTCTTCAACCTTTTTGAAGTCAAGAGCCTAGTATATTCTAATATTGGTTCGGTGGGCCGCAACATAATAAAACATTCCATTCTAAACTCTATTCTAATTCTATATCGTTTTAATTTCTATTCTTTTTAATCTGTAAATAGGTATAATTTGTAGACATGTGAATTTAATTTTGTCAATACAATGTCGGGCCGCCGGTTGAAGGCCCTTGGTCTAGGTAGTTCAAACCGCAATTAGATTGCCAACTGAGTATTCTTTTTTTATGTGTAAGAATCTAAAATCTATAAATTTTTCCTTACAAGTTGTGAAATCTTACATGATACCAGTTCAGGTTTAGAGCTAAAATGATGGCATACAAATGTGTGTACTTCTGGCATGATTTAAAACAATTTATGACCTGCATACGGTAATTAAGAGTCTGAAAAGATATTCGCGGAACATTATAGCGTCGATAATCTATTTGAGTAAAGAAAAAAAGAATCTCTGTGACCCAAACGTGAAAAATACAGAATCTAAGACTGAAATCCAGAGATTTCGAAAGTAAGCCCAAAAATGGATAGCATCTGATATAAATATCCATAATAGCACTCAAAACGAAAGGTGAAGAGTCCTTCTTTCTATTTAATAATTTAAAAAATGTAATTTCATTTTGAAGACCTGAGTTATACAACAGTGGCTACTTTTTTTCGTGGACACTTAGTAACAATACCTCTGATAGAATCGTTATGAAAAGAAGGTTGAGTACATTATTTTGGACTAGTCAGTGAAATTTCATCAATTAGTACTGTTATTTCTTTATGCTTGTCTTCTTTTTTCTCTCTCTATAAACTGAACTATTTAATCTCCATTGATTCCTATTTTGTACTATCTCTGTTAAATTCATATCACTTACAAGCTTTACTTGACCTTTTCCTTTTTTCACTAAATATTTCAACTTTTCCTTTTCGCGTAGCGTTTCTGATGTTTTAGCATCGCCTTTAATTTTTTCTCTTCGCTTTCTGTCGTATTCTTTTTTCCTTACTTTAGCATCTGCGTTTGTCCGTTTGTTTTTCTTGGCATTTTTTTTATTTAGGTACCCTATAAAAACAAGCAACGATACATTTTTTTTGAGACTCAGTCGTCTTTGTTCAGCACAAGCACTGTCACCGGTTAAATTGGCTAATTAAAGTTTTTTGAAGAGGTGCTATTTATTTATTTATTTTATATTTATTTTCGACAGTAGGTAGTCGTCTTCAAGACCGAGAAACTGCAGCTGTTTTTTTTATCTCCTACTATTTATTGGAAATATTTTTTTAAGTGTTCGAGATGACATTTGTGAGATTTAATGGCTGACAAGAAGTTCGTTCTCAGTACTTAGTAGAAATAGAAAAAAAACGAAGTCAATTGTCAATTATTTAAAAGCGAAAAAGTTTTTCGGGTGCGCCGGTGGGATTCGAACCCACGTCTCCTGGGTATGCTCGTAGCTTCTAATAGTTGCGATGGATGTTACCACACGCCACTGTTGGCGTATGTAAGCGATTAAGAATTTCGGGGGAGTCGGTTGGATGCGACGTGGTTCAATTGGTAGAACACCCGTTGGGGCGCATACCCAGGAGACGTGGGTTCGAATCCCACCGGCGCACCCGAAAAACTTTTTCGCTTTTAAATAATCTTAGATTCGGTGAGCAGCCGTACTGCTAATAAAATAAATAATATTTCAATTGTCAATGTCAAATGAAATCTAACCGTTTGCGTTTCGTTTACTTTGCGTTGTCCAAGAAGCAGTTCCAAAATAGTGATCGAAAATATTCAATCGTGATTCAATTATCGTGCATAGGTCGTGGAGAAATGTGGTAAAATTGAAAATCCGGATTTTGTGCGGAGGTCGTTAAAAATAGTACAAAAATCACACTGATCACACCAAAACGCAAAGCAAACGAAACGCAAACGGTTTGACAAGGACAAAAGTGACAGATGACTTCGTTTTTTTTCTGTTTCTACTAAGTACTGAGCACGAACGGCTTGTCAGCCATTAAATCTCACAAATGTCATCTCGAACACTTAAAAAAATATTTCCAGTAAACAATAGGAGATAAAAATAAAACAGCTGCAGTTTCTCGATCTTCAGAACGCCAACTGTCTAAAAAAATATAATTAGCACCTCTTAAAAAAACTTTACTTAGCCAATTGTTGCCTCTTTCACGACAAAACGCTTAACAAGTTGTTGAATTACACACAATAGAAGATGGGCTTTCTGTCTCCAAATAATGCATAATGGTCAGCCGTACTTAAGTGACACGGTTTTGGGTAAAAGGTTAGGTAGGTAGGTAGGTTGGTTAAGTTACTGTTATTATAAATAGAAAAAACATTCATTTGTTTTAGAGTTTTTATTCCAGGTTAGTCTAATTTACCTGTACAAGAATCACATAATATTTAACTTTTATCTGATTACACAAAGATTTATACACAATAAATAATTGGGTCATATATTTTTATATATGACCCAATTATTTAACCAACTAACTACTAATCAATCTAATTATTTAACTAACTTGCCAACACGGCCAATGTACAATAAGTACTTAGGTATAAAAAAGCACTGGGTGACTGACTCATCAGTAGGTACCTAGCTTAGCGCTTCCTAAGTGCAAGGGCAAATTCTTGGACCAAGAAAACTGAAATATCTTGCGACGCATTATTTTTAGCAATAGTCTTTTTGGAAGATTGAAGAAAAAGACATATAAGAGTCCTCTGCGGCCCATTTGCGAAACGAACTTTTGATTTTCATTTTAGAAATATTGCACTAGGTTTTCGTTTAAAAATTTAAAATGTAGAGAAGGAAGACAAGGAATAAAGAGAGATATAGTAAAAAAAAAAGTATTATCTACAAGCAGTATGTTTGGTGCAATAACATCGTTTTTGGTTTGCTTGTCCCGTTTGTAGCAATAAAAACTTGCCATTGTTACTTTTACAGTACACAGGAGGTGGATGGTTGTGGTTCACAGTAGAACCAGTGACATTAAGGTAGGAGTCCAAATATATATACGATTTACAAGATTGAGATTTATTAGTGCAGCACCACCGAGTAAATCTAGCAAGCTGACTTTCTTTGTGGTAGGAAAATCGGTCAAATATGAAAACCTTCTTGCCATTCATTAATTCTATGAGATTACCTGAAAAGATATACGATTTTATAATTTCCTAAAAAAAATTTAAACCCTACTTAAACGTAATGAAACGTTTCAACCGCCGTATACTGCGTTACGGAAATCGTCTATGTAATATAATACGTTCGCCACGCCAACTAAAAATCCCAAAGAACTTCACCACGCGTGTGTGTGAGGCTTGTGGTCGTGAACCGCAATTGGTTTTAGTTCATGGACATTCAGATCTTTAGATTTTCGTAACACGCCGTATGCGGGGGCCGTTGAAACACTATTATAAAACGTTGAACAGATTTCGTATCTGTCTTGAATTGAGTGTAATGAGCCGTTTTTAACTTCGCTTACTTCGAGCCGTCGGACGTAGGTACTTTGCTTAGTTTGGAGAATGAACTCACAGATAGTATGAAACGCCTTAACATTTTGTGTACTTGATAGTTGGGCTAACCGTTCATTACAGCTACATCTGAGCGACACATATTATGACTTACAGAACCCGCCCTCCTCCACTTTCACTATATATACAGTATGTAACTAAACGAAGAGCAAAGCTACTTGATTGATGGCAATGAGTAGGGTGGAGTATGTTAGAATGGCATACTTTTTATTAACTTATAATACTTTTTTTTAGTTTTGTCAACCTAAAATTAGATTAAATATTTAATACCTTTGTATGGACTAAATGAAAAAAAAAGTTCTAAAAAGTTAATCAAATAGTAGGGGAGCCCAAGAGGGGATTTGGGGAGTCACTCGAGCGTGGCAGATTAATATATGGGGGGATACCTTATACCCACTAAAGTACCTCCAGCAAATGTGAGCACTTCATGTAGGAGGGGGGGGGGGGTTTGCCTAGGGCACCCGGTCAGAATACCTACTTAGTAAAAAAATAGATCCTTTAAAATTTTCGAGCGCGTCAGATTAAGATAAGGTGAGATAATTATTAGCAGAACAATGCACATTTCACTTCTAAATCGTCAGTCTTTGGAGTTAACGTCCCCTATGAAAATCTGACGCGCGCCCTTCCGTATGGCCACCCCCACCATGCAAAGTGGCAGATTGTCATGCATTTACTATCAGTGTCACGCTGGAGTATCAAATTATCAAAATCTGACGCGCTCATGCATTTCAAAGAATCAATTTTTTTTACCAAGTATTTCGACGGGGTGCCCCAGGCAAACCCCCCACATGAAGTGCTCATATTCAATGGGGGTACTCTAGAGGGTATAAGGCATCCCCTCCTATATTAATCTGCCGCGCTCGAGTGACTCCCCAATCCCCTCTAGGGGCTCTAGGGCTCCTCTACTAAAAAGTATGTCATTCTATCATACTCTTCTTGGCCATCAAGCAAATCTCGGCTTTGCTCTTCGTTCAGTTACATTAAAATACATGTTGTATGACACACAGGCCCCAATTATCACCTAATGTCCTTACATTTCACACTCTGCGATTTTATTCTCAAAGCTAATTAATCAAAGTAAAGTTTGAATCAGTAAATTATGTATGTTATTATCTTTGATCAATTATAACTGTAGATGCACAGTCGCGCGCCCGAAAATGTCCGAGCTAAATGAGCGCCACTTTGATAAAAGTGGCCTTCTTTTTTCGCAGAACGTTGCGTGAAATTGTCAAGTTTAGCTGTCAAGTGGAGTTTTGCCGCTACCGAAATTCGACTGTAATTAAGTAAAGACTAGGTTCAAATTTCTGTGTAGGTGATGATTTTAATTGTTACGCAACCAAATAAAAAAGTTCGGACATTCTTTGAAGGGGATTTTGTTCGGCAATGTGTATCTTCAGTTAATTGATCAAAGGTTATTATTAAACAAGTTTCCGAAAAAAAATGTTATTTTTGTGAAGTAACTTATTTATTAACAATTTTATCTTATACATATACAGGTTTCTACAATTAAGTCTAAACATAAATATTACATAGTTAAATTTAGTATTCAAGCCATCAGTAAACAGATCAGATTAAAACAATCTAACTAATCCACACACAATCTCACGCACAGACAGCTATTTTTGGGTTGCGCTTGCGCAGTACTAAACGTAATTTCGTATAGACTGTTACATACTTAGTATGTAGCTGGTTTGCTTAATTAATTTATGCCACTTTAACAAACTTTCCGCTTTTCAACCTATAATACATTGGTGCTGGATGCTGATGTCTCAATTTCTCAAAAACTACATTCAGGTACTCATCCAGATGGACGTAGGAAAAACATGTCCTATTGTTCGTGCATGACCACCTCTCCAAACCTCTTCTTACCAAGTTGGATTGTTTGAAAAATGTGTAACCGTGATACGAAAACAGTTTTTTCCCACCACTCATCAATTCCATCATGGTTCCTGTGAAAAATATGAATAGTGATCAAAAAACTTAAAAATCAATTAAGATACGTGTAAAGGAAAATACGAGTTCAAAAGTGCTGCGAGTCACATCGAGAAAAGAGTGGAACGGCTCTGCTCGACTTGGCGGGGGCACTGCTGGGCCCCCCGATACTGAAATGATTTATACGTAAAACGTTAAGTTCTGATATATACTAGGTGTATCAATTAGGGTATAATTATGACGGCATTGAATGAAGACTTAAGAAGAACGTAAAAATATTTATTGCACTGATATCAACATACACGGAAGATATTATCACTATGGCAAAAAGTTTTTAAACAAAGCGAACTTTGTTAGTAATAAAATAACTAAAAACTATTAAACGTATAAAAATTACAGCCTAGATCAAAAAAAGTAACTGAAAATAAAATTAAACGACTAACTAACAAAAACAAAAGTTAAAAAAGGACGACTAATGGTTAGCAGTTTTTATATTTGATTTGAATTAGAAATCATCCGTTAAAATGTTAAACAACAATAACCGATAAGTATTAAATAGCAATATGTATATTTCGCTATATTTATTCTTGCACAAATGCATAATTCTGTTGGCCCTTAGAGTACTCACAATTTTTTTATTAAACGTGGATACCTTATTGTAACTTATGCATATACATATTATGTCAAAGGCATTTATAGCTGATTGATTTAGAAATGTTAATCATAATTTGCTGACTAACAAGCCATTTTAGCAAATCGAATATATTTTTCTGTTTACAAAAATACGAATAACTACTTTGTTAACGATTTGAATTATATCCAATCTTAATGTATTTCCCGGATAAGGTCCTACGGTACTGTGGTGGGGGATGACAGTGCTCATTATTGGCAAAAGTGATGTTGAACTTCTGATCCATATGAAGGTACGCAGTACATTCGACGCTGTTGGTGCAAGCCCATCGAACTGTCAAAGTTCGGGCTAAAGTTTTTCTCCGGTAATAAGTGTACCCCTCGAATAGGAACACCCGTTTCCCATGCACCAGGTCCAACATACGCCCTGAAATACCAACACGTTTGTAACATTCATCATCAGCTGGTACTGTCAAAATACCGCAAAGCTGTAAGTCCTTACTACACGTATTGTGTCACCTTTTAATGTTAGACAAGATGTTTTTATTCACTCAAGGAAAATTTTATGAATAAAAAAGTTTACGTAGGTAAAGTTAATAGATTTTGCAAGTAAGTAATACTGGTATTTAGACGACAAGTCCTCCATTACATTTTCTGCATTTGAAAAACAAGAATGTATGCGGCACAATTTAAGCCACGTCATTAGTCTATTAGTAAATTATAGACGGATCATAGAAAATAATACAAATGTAGAGTCTCGGTAATTTTATATTTATAATATGGTACAAACTTGAATGGACTTACGATCTTCATAACTGATCTGTTAAACGTCAGAACTCACACTGAAAATTGATTTCTGACATTTGTTTGGCGAAATCTTATTTTATTGGAAAATATTTATTTGTATACGACCTAGGGGTGACTTAAGAAAAGGGAGAATGGTAGGTTACTTAGTTAACCCATTATAGACTGAATTTTTTTGAGGTGTCCGATTTTTATAGTAATTTAGTATATTGCTTATTAGAGTATAATTGACGATATTTGGATATTAAAAAATTAGTGTGACCTTCGGTTTTTAAAAAAAATGCTGGTACCATATGGGACCGCTAGGCTCTGACTAAGTAAAGATGTGAAATTATTATGGAATGAATACGATACTGCAGATTTGTATATTTCTATTTATTTTACAAATCAACCTTCAGAATATTAAAATAATAAGATAAATGCCTACTTTAGATATGTTTGATTATATTTATTTAATAAATTTGTCTGCAGGATGTCAAAAAAAAAAACTAAATTTGCTTCACATGAAGTCTGTAGTCGCATGCAGGATATAATCCTACAAATTTATCATTTATCCCACATCATATTTCGGGCATTTCAATCTCGACCGAGCTTGGCAATTTTTTTTTGTTGCTCTAAAAGTTTTTTTTGAGGCTCAAGCTTTTCTATTAAAAATTAAAACTACGGAAAAAAAACTTTATTCAAAAAATCGCACGGGAAACGGCTAGCGATTAGGGCGTGCAAAACCGGAAAGTTGTCAAAACCGGTTTTGAATTGCGGTTTTGAGGGCCCAAAACCGGAAACCGGTTTTTCCCCCGGTTTTGGCAATGTTCTTAAATATTTTTTTATTATGGTAGTAATGGTAGAATTTGAACAGTAAAATCATATTCTTAGATAGTTTATATACCCACAAAATCTACAAATAAAACAAATTGCATGAAATACTTGTTTTTAATTATCCATTAATGCCTAGCCTACCAAGTAGACCTTAGATTAGATAGATCACGACGAGAGATTTGGACGACCGGATAGCCTAGTTGTTAGAGAACCTGACTACGAAGCTTGAGGTCCCGGGTTCGATTCCCGGTCGGGGCAGACATTTGTGTGAATAATATGAATGTTTGTTCTCGAGTCTTGGGTGTTTAATATGTATTTAAGTATGTTTATCCGTTGCCTAGTACCCATAGTACAAGCTTTGCTTAGTTTGGGACTAGGTCAATTGGTGTGAATTGTCCCGTGATATTTATTTATCACATTCATAAACACTCTTAGTTTGGCTAACAAACAATTTTAAAATGAACTTAAAATAATATTTATCCTAAAGATTAATTAACAGAGATTAAAATCAAATCACAACACAAGTAAGTATGTGGCACCTTTAGTTATTTAAATAAACAATAATAAATATGTTTGTATTTGTAGTTAGTCGATGGCAGTCGAAATAAAAAACAGATCATTTACTGTACCACATTAATAAACTAAACTCTCTTAGTTTGGTTAAGAACAATTTTAAAATGAACTTAAAATAATATTTTTTTTAATTTTTTTTTAGATTATTTAACTGAGATCAAAATCAAATCACGGAGCGAGAGAGCGGGAGCGCGACGCAGGAGTCGCGTTGCGTTGCGGGTGCATGCGAGGACCGCGGGCGGATATTATTCGATGACTCAAAATTAAATATTTCTTAGAGCGTTCGAAAAAAGTTGATTTAAATCAAAATGTACCTACGTCAATCAATAACGGAAAAACCGGAGGTAACACAGGTTTTGAAAAATCGGTAAATTTTGTCCGGTTTCCGGTTTTCAGCAAAACCGGAAAACCGGTTTTGCACGCCCTAATAGCGATCCCGTACGGTACCGGCAACTTTAATGCACGGTATTTAGAATGTTTCTACCCACTATCGCTATTTGAAATAAATTATAGAAAAGCAACATTACTACATTAAACGGTTTTGCAATAACATTGGTTGTTAATCGGTTACTAAACAAAATATTAGGACTTACTTGAACGGCGAGAAAAAATTTCCGCCAAATTTTCAATGCAGTATTTTTGACCTTCAATTACACTCAACTAATGCCGATAAGTACGGTTTTAGGTAAACTGTTAGCAGTATTGATGTCTCCTACATCAAATTCCACCAATCAGACCTCGTCTTACGTGCTGCAAGTTGTCCAAATTTCGCCAACTATCACTGTCAAATAAATGGTCCCATACGGTACCGCAAGTCTATAATGGGTTAATACAGCATGGCAATGTAACATAATAGGTACGTTATAAGAAAAAATAAAAAGGACAAAGCTGAGAACATGAGAAAAAGAACGGATGGTCGAAACAGGAAGTGAAATTTAACCGCATTAGGGTTTGATGTCGGTACTCCACTAAAAGATTCTTTTAAAATCTTAACATCTTCCCGAACACAAAACCAGCCACCATAGTTGGTTCCATTGCTATAAAATCAAGCCCGTTTGAACATAAGGTACATCGAAGTATTTAAATGAATCAGGCCCATATTCATGAACGCAAAAGTCCATTACCAATATTACCATCAAATTAAACCAATTATCTGGCTAATCCACAGCCACAACAGTATCGTAAACGGGACTGACTCTTGATTATATTAGGGGCACGCTTTGATAGTTTTAAAATTGCTATAAAATGAATATTGTATATGAATAAATGAGGTGAATGTTGCAAGTTGGTATGTTGATATAAAGAAGATCGATTAAGACATTAACTAGGAATAATAATAACACCACTTTTTAAAGTAAGTTTGGACTTGACCGAGGTGACCGGATTCGAGCTTATACACTGTGCTATAATTCAAATTCAAATACTTTAGAATCGTTTTTAAAAAATGTACACAATTAAGGGATTTAATTAAAACAAAACTTAATTGATTCCCTTGTGTAACGAAAGTTACCCATATAGTTTGTATGACTAACTTTCGTTAAACAAAGGAAGCGATCGTGATTTTGTTTTTATTAAACACTTAACTATGTATTTTTTTTAAATGACCATCATTTCGAATCCATGGTAGTTAATTACTTTATTTATTTATTTATTTATTGCAAGTTACTTAAATAAACCTTGCACCTGGGAATGGATAAGCCACATCAGCTGCATGGACACAAACAGGTTAAAATACTACGGACTAGATACCACAACACAACCATCGGCAGCGAGATAGGCCCAAGAGGCGCAAGAGGGACGACCTAGACGTGTTCCTTAAACGACTGGTTGGACACCGATTAAAATTGGAGCAATTAGAAAAAAAAGGAGAAGACCGAAGTGGTACACTTTTCCAGACTAAATTATAAGATTAAATAGTAATAAATAAAATATTTTGCTATACTTTAATATATTCACCAGTACTGGTTTGGTGATAGATGGGTGCCTTGTGATTATGATCGTGTTTCGCCTTGATGACTTTGTACGTGCTGTCTACGTGGATGTATGCTGGACAAATGTTGCTCCTTGTGCATGTCCAGCGAGTGCCTCTGGCGACGTTGTTCTTTTTAGTGTAAGCATACCCGTTGTACAAGAAAATTTCTTTCCCGGTAGTGAGTTTAATGAGGCCTGTAAAATAATAAACCAAACAGATCAAATCAAAGAACGGTGTCAAATATTGTGGGTTGGGGTCGTTTAATATCCGCGCAGACACATAGAGTATCCACGAACGTATTAAAGTGCAATGTCATTAGGACATCAAGTAGAGGACATCATATGAAGTACTTATATATATTAATAGATGTACGGATAACGGTAAGTACGGATTTGATTTGTTTAGTGATTAAGTCAAGGTTACATTTCATTAAATTAAATTGGCAACCAGTACCGAAATACTATCGAACAGCGGCTAATTAAAGTTAGAAGTTCTTCAACCTTGAACTGGCGGAATCATCGACAGCTTCATTGGAGCTATATTCTCAAAAAACGAATTGTACCGTACCGACATACTTCCATTTTGTTAAATATAATATCAAAAAGGATGTTAAAATAAACAATATAAATTCGTTAAAAATGTAATCGTAGCCACAAGTAAAATGAAAGTGAAAAAGCAATGCCACACATCCTAAAACTATTAATGAAAAACCTTTAAAAATACGTAGAAAAGAAAAAATCTTAATTAACTACAATACTAAAATCAGTCTCATAGGAAACAAATCAGACGAATTTCGAGGACAAAATGAGATCCAACACACGAGACGTTGTGATGTAAAATCACTAAAGCAAACTAAAACGCTAAACAATGAAACTTCTAATTCTAATCACAATTATAATACTGGGTTCGTTAATAAATGCAAAAATATCACACTTTCCTGGTAGTTACATGGTAAATTCTAAACATAGTTTATAGCTACTCAGCTCAAAGACACATACTTCGTTACAACAAAGGCACATTCTATAATATGTATAAATTGTAAATGCATATAAAATCACGAGAATGTTAATTGCATTGTTCTTCTTGATCGTGATGACCAAACGGGAAAAATGGGTAGAGTTCAGAAAGGACTGAGTAAGTTCCGTTCGTGATAAGAAGATTTTCAACACAATAATTGTGTTAATTTTCAGTCGAATATTTCACATTAAGTTTTACAATTGGTGTTGATGAAGGTATAACTTTTTGAAGACATCTTATTGCTCAATGGGTCGTCCAATAAGAAAAAAAAAGAGTTCTATAAATTATTTCGCCATCTGAACATGTAGAATAGGCTGTATATAACTCCGTTGTTGCTAAACAATCAATAATTAAATTCACAATCTTGCATATACTAAAATACTGTTTGTTTACCTTAAAAACAAGTAATTTTAATCTAATTTTTACGCCGGGTAGTCACAAAAAATAATACAGTTTAATTTTAATTTCTTAAGTTTAAAACAATATCTTCTAATGAGGGTTTAACAAAATAACCTACAAACTAAAAATTTGCAAAAACGCTATGAGCTACCAAATAATCCTGCAGCGAAGGCAACGGTGGCTCTACGGCGAACCCCAGGTTATCAAACTCTTCTGAATTTGGTTCAAAATTATCAACGGGAATATGTTTAGCCTTGACTTTCTTTTCTTTCTTAGGTTTCGTTTCTTTCTTAACTTTCTTCTTCAATTCAACCTGTTTCATAAATTCCATTTTCTTGAGTTCATCTTGTCTTTTAGCGTTTGGCTTCTTGACTTTGCTTGGAGGGTGGCTGTGGGCGGTATTAGCTTTAAGGACTTCCAGCTTGTCTGTGATGATAAGATGTGCTCTGCACTTCCATTTGGACCCGTAGGCGGTACAGCTCCAGCGATGGGCATTGGTTCTGGCTTTAAGATGCTTGTAGAAGGTGAAATTATTCAGACGAAGATTCACACGACCGTTGGGACGAAGGTAAAATTCAACTGCGGAAGAAATCCTACCATTAGATATACTTATCACCAATAGTATTATGTACTTAAATTTAACTAAAGTTTAATTTAAAGGCAAGAGACACAAAAATAAATGTAAGCGAAGCAAACTTGTACGATTTAATAATTCGATTTAAAATAGCGTTTAAACTAACAACTAAAATACATTGTAAAAAAACTTATACTATAATAAAAAGGAAACTACAAACATAAAACCTTAAAATTACGTGATGGTTAATACAATTTTTATTATTATGATTCGAGACTAAAGCGTGAAAAATTCAAAACGTAAGCTACATGCGCACTTAAGTTTATACGTAATACTACATTTTTAATATAAGTTTTCTTTCATCGTTATGGTTCGAGACCGTGAAAACAATTGGCTAAGTAAAGTTTTTTGAAGAGGTGCTAAATATATTTTTTTTCGACAGTAGTCTTCTTCTAGACCGAGAAACTGCAGCTGTTTTATTTTTATCTCCTATTGTTTACTGGAAATATTTTTTTAAGTGTTCGAGATGACATTTGTGAGATTTAATGGCTGACAAGCGGTTCGTGCTCAGTACTTAGCAGAAATAGAAAAAAAACGAAGTCAATTGTCAATGTCAAATGAAATCTAACCGTTTGCATTTCGTTTACTTTGCATTGTCCAAAAAGCAGTTCCAAAATAATGATCAAAAATATTCAATCGTGATTCAATTATCGTGCATAAGTCGTGGAGAAATGCGGTAAAATTGTAAATCCGGATTTTGTGCGGAGGTTGTTAAAAATAGTCCAAAAATCACACCAAAACGCAAAGCAAACGAAACGCAAACGGTTTAACATGGACAAAAGTGACAGATGACTTAGTTATTTTTCTGTTTCTACTAAGTACTGAGCACGAACCGCTTGTCAGCCATTAAATCTCACAAATGTCAACTCGAACACTTAAAAAAATATTTCCAGTAAACAATAGGAGATAAAAAGAAAACAGTTCAGAACGCCGACTGTCGAAAAAAAATATAATTAGCACTTCTTAAAAAAACTTTACTTAGCCAATTAAAACTATTACAATATAATAAAACACTGTAGATTTAAGGCATGAGGGAGGCTTCTAAACTAAAATCCTACGCGCCCCTGTATGCTTGCAATCTTTAGTGAGAGAGCAGAATTCGCATCCTCTTCATCCGACGAACTTTTCTTAACCTGGAAGAATAGAAACAGGACATGAAAATTCAAGAAATCAGATGTTTTAATGTAAAAAAACCATACATTATAAAAAGAAGAGCACTCCAAATTAGTATTTCAAATGATTCGGAGATGTATTAAACTTTGTTGTGAGTTCATGTGGTGAACCTAAGCTCGCGGAGAGGCGAGGCAGTTGCTAGTTCGTGAAATATTCGTAAAAATTAAGGGCTATTGAATAGAAACTAAACTTACATCAACTTCTCTGGCAAATTGCTGCTTGATTTTCTCCAAAAAGTAGGTCGAAGGTGGGTGTGTGTGCTCAGTATGTGCTCTCACGACCAACATCTCCTTGGTCACGTGCAAGAATCCCCGGCAAGACCTGGATCCCATCTGGGTGCAGCTCCAACGGAACCCATCCCTGAGGATCTTGTGTTGGTAGTAAGTATATCCATTCAGCATCAGCAGATCTTTTCCAGTGCGACCTTTGACAAGAAGAACTGAAAAGGAAGAAACCGTTAATACCGCATTGGAACACAGACAATACACGAACTCTAAATACTTTTATTAATAACTAGCTTTTGCTGTTCGTTTTAGGGCCAAATAAAATTTACGTTCCTTTATTATTATTTTCTATCAAAATTAGTTTTTTTTTTTTATTAAATGTCAAAATATTAATTCTTTTAATGCACTGATTTTTTTGTATCTAAATTGAAAATAAAACCTTGGTAGTTCTAAAGCCTGACGTATGTGCCATCTCCAGTAACCATGAAAACGGGAGGGGCATGAGTATGACCATATTTTTGTCGCAATATTTTGCCGGGTTTATTTAAAACCAAGAACGCAGGACAATTCTTGGACGAATGACAGGAACATCTCCATTTAAAGCCGTTCTTCATCTTCACGCTTTTAAAGAACGTAAAACGATCGCTACTCCTTGCTAATATCCTGCCACTATTAGTGCGAATAAACTGGACTGAAAGTAAAAAGTGTAATTTTACGTAATAGACTAAAACGAAAAGTCAATAATAAGGACAAAGGATATATCTATAGGATAAATGAAGAGAAATGAAAGTTTTAAACTATATAATTGTTTACAAATAAAGATAACACAAAATACATATCCATATAATGATGAACATTCTAACATTACAGCAGTTATATCATAAGCATCATCATAACATTAATTGATTATGCTCAAAACAGAATTTTGTGTTAATTAAAACAAGTCCGATAAAAAATACTTTATTAAAGATACCTACCTACGGTGGACCAGTCATCTTTTCACTTTCAATTATTTTTCAACTCATAATTCTTGTAAATCAGGGCCAATAATATAGCACCACTACCGCTCATGAGTACATAGATCTTTAGATTTGGGGGTCAGAAATTGAAATCATGAGAATCTTAACCCCTTCGTCCCACTTATTATGTCTAAGATTATTTATATAGACATAAACATACTGAGGGTATCGACAAGCGTCGTTCAGGAGCTTCTTATTCCCTCCCCTTTCCAAAATTCTGCAGGGCTGCGACCAAACCGCTCGTATTACTACCAAAAAACAACACACCCAATATCTATCAAACCTTTATGTCATTTTAAAATTGGACTTAGTGATAATTTTAGTGTATAATCCATTCGAACTTTTGAGGTAGGATTGCGGGCCATGCGTGTGGATGTCGACATGTTTGATAACTTGACCCTCATGGCTAAGTATTAGATAGGCCTTGCATTTTCTCGAAGTGTGATTGTTGCACATCCAACGGGTGCCGCTTTTGAGGATGCACTGCTTGAAATAGGCGTAGTCGTTCAACAACGCTAGAGTTCGACCGATGTTAGTGCAAATGAAGCTTACTGAAAGGGAAATACTGATGAACTCTTGCGAAAAACTGATACCGCTGGATAAAAATCTAATCATTAAAAAAATGTAATGCCTGTTTTGTAGGCTACCGTATCCAAGGAGTCAAAATGGTGCTCTACCGCTATCCGTTCGTCCATCTGTCCCTCTGGCACAGGGATATCTTTTGCGCCTTTTGTACGTAACAGACATTTGAAATTTTGGGTACACAGGTTGGACTAAAACTCAACGACAATCTGGTATAGGTCTTGCAATTCACGAAGGCGAGTGGGCTTTACTTGTGGTAATCACGTATTTGTATACGTGTCAAAATGTGCGTGAGAATGAAGGCGGATATGGTAGGCAAAAATATAGATAGGTTAGATTTGCAAGAATATTCGTGCAAGTCGCATTATATTGCGGGACCGTAAAGCGAACGACTACGAAGTCGTCAATCGAAAGCCGCAGTGCAATGCAACTAGCATCACTTTTTTACAAGCCGAAAATGAGCTTTAAAATAATAATTTGTAGGTCGAATTATTATAGAAGGTCGTGCCATCTGCACGTAGCGTATTACGCTGACATTATTGACGTTGGCGACGTTGCATAGATCAAAAATAAAAGTCGAAATTTTACTGTATATTTATAAAACGAACTGTCATCTTCCGTCTACTAAAGTACAACGATATGAGCAGATAGACTTAATGATAGGTATGTACCAAATGAGTACTATACATAGGTAGACAAATATTATAACGCCCGGATAAATAGAGTATTACAGCATAATTTCATCGTGAGGAAAACCATGACTAGGATTTTTACTTTTATACATCTGAAAATAGAACCTTATAACTACCTAGGATAGAAGATATATTTTTATATTTGGCAAAAAACGTTAGAATGAAGTTAAATCATAAGTACATTGGCACAGTATTAAGTACACGGGTTTCTATAAAAAGTACCACACTATACAATGTAAGGAAAACAACTACTTCAATAATCGAACTTCGCTACATTAAAATAGAATTTAACTTGCAATGCATGCATATACAAAACCACACGAGTGTCATTAGGTGCGCAAGAGTGGTCCGCCGAATAAGCAAGATCAAGTTCGTGTGAGGTGAATGATCTGAAGACCACTAGCGACATCTGTTGCCAGCTTTAAGTAAAAAATGTCGTTATTTAGGTTAGTGTTAGTACGTACTTACAACAGATCGGTACAACGCGCTTAGAAGCTAGGAGATCCTTGGAATACTAACCGTAATATCGTCTCGAACGGCTTTGGACGTCGTTATTATTTGAAGCTAATAACCCATATTTATTGGAGAAGCCTATAAAGCGTCGAGGAAAGCTAATTAAACGCATCTAAAGCTCAGACCTAATAAAAAGTAACTAATAGCGGCGTTTTGCGAAATGCAACGGTGGTTTAAACTACGCCTCGCCGTGGCCATAAGATCGTACGCACACAAGTGGACACTTTGCTGTTCGCAAAATTGCGTCTTTACTTTTTATTTGGTCTGAGGTATAAGCTTATTAATTCATCATACAGTTGATATCAAAATTCAGATTGGTTGTACTAACGTAAGAAAACTTTCAATAGTCAACATTCTTTACGCCAGTCTTTTGCTTTATTTTACATCCAGCGTTTAATATTTACATTAACCCCCTGTTTCACCTCTCTCTTAAGTTTCTGTTATCTTAAGTGACAGATGCCCATGATGCCGTCTCTGTTTATTGTGTTAGATTAAACAGAGGACATAAATACATAAAATAGCAGTGTGAATATGCTAAATACGACATTGTCATTATTATTAGGAATGATTTACGTATTACAGGGAATATAATATATCTTTTAAATGCACTATAATATGTCTTACTCGTAAACTTTTCTACATATCGCGGGAGATACTTCATCTACTTATAACTGATAGATATTTATAAATATGCTACTACCTACGTAGTATTTTTCTACTGAAGAGAAACCAACTCCCGTAGGTATTTACTCAATAACGAAACTTTTTTTAAGAGCAAACAATAAGGGATCTGATTGCAAGTTTACAATCGTCATCGAGTAATCACATAGGGATAAGTATAGGCTCTTAATCACCCCGCCGGGTGATATTTATAGCTATCCGGTAATATTCTTTTGGCATAGAAGCCTCAGCAATTGCATCGTGATAGACTTTTTGTGTTTGAGACCAGAGTCCATATTGGTCTACCGCACTCGGAATTACAATCGCATTTTCCACCTTTCTCCGTCAAACGGTATAGAATAAGGGTAGAAAGAGATAGTGAATGTGATGGCGAGCGTCCGCGCGTTAGATAGTACGGCCTCAGGAATGTCTGAGTTGTCTATCTGTAAATTCAATTTAAAAAAACCCGAATGGTATACCATCAACCGGTCAATGAAACTCAGATAGACGTGTATTTTTACGTAGATTAAGGGCTACTTGTCCCCAAGTGATATTTGATAACGTTGAAATTGCAATTGGATTCCATAGTAAAGATTTTCTTATGTTTACCTTTGTTAAACAAAGGGATTTAAAGAAGCGTAAAATGTAAGTCGAAATTACGCTTTCATGCCGCAACTAGAGAGAAATTATCTAACACAATAGAATTGTTTTCATCTTCGCCTTCTAATACGCACTGCTGTTAAATAATAAATCTTCTTTTTGATCAATCGTTGAAGTTATACTTAGTGTAATTATCATCGTGGTTATGGAATCCTTTGTGTTTTATGTATCTCCCCTCAACGGTGGTTTGAATGCAAGAATTGCAGCCGAGTCTCTTGCGATCCCTGCACGTCCAGTTTATTGTGTTTTGATAACGATTGTTGATCCAATACTTGTTGTCTTTGAAGATAAGGACCATACTGCCGGTGCGGTGAGAAGGGAGGTAGTAAATTCCTGAAAATATACCTTGTTTAACACCTGAGAAATATATACCGACGCTAGCTAGATTAACTTCACAACAAATTCAAAAACAACTGCTCGTGATATGTAGTTCACTTCGACTCTTGTTACTTTCAGCGCTCTAGTCGGGACGGGAGCGGTTTTTGTATTGAGCACGACTCAAAAGACCTCGTTGCGAGGCGAGGACTTTACGAGATCCAAGCCGACAACGAGGTGAGTCTAAATGAATCATGAAGCTGCTTAAGTACGAGGTGAGTTTAAGGGATAGGATGGTTCGAGATTAAGTTACTTTAGGTAGATTCCTAAAGCGGAGCGCATGCCCCCAAAGGGAGGCGAGACGACAAAATCATGGAAGCATGAGCTGGATTGTTTTTGTACTACCGCTTACTTATTACTGCTAGTGTTATGGAATGGCGTCAAATATGGGTGAGGGGATAATTTAGACAGTCAGGGTACGAGAAAAAATCCAACAATTTCGGGGGGATCGCCTCTATTGGCATACAATTTAAAGTCCGAATTCATCATTTCGCCGATCTCTTTTTTTTCTCAGAAACCACTCAGAAATTTTGAAATGGTTATCCTGTAGGACTATATAGGTTAGATTAGGTTTGTTTTATGATTATGACAATTCTGTAGGTACAATTAATGGATTCAGAGTAAAAAGAGTTTGGCGAAATGATGAATTCTGACAAATGATAATTCGGACTCTTAATTTTATTCAACTCGATGTGGACCCAATTTCGGGATATGAAATAAATCACGTCCATTACCAGAATACTGTATTTTCAATAGGTATATCGCAAAAGTTATACTCTAAAATCTAGCAGGTCCCTACAGCAGAACGCTTGAGAACTATGTAAATATAAACAATAAGTACATCACATGATAAAAAATACACAACAAAAAATGTAAAACCTATCACTTGAGTGTTTGTCTAGCAAATAAATCTTTTTCTCTAATAAATCTACCGTCATGACATTGCCGCAAACGGGGAGGATCGTGGATATGCCTCCCTCTGAAGATTGATATATAGTCTCTTCCGTCTGCCCCCTTGTAGGTGATGACATCAGCTCTGCATCCGTGGACATCCCTTGAGGAGCAATACCATTGTTTCTTTCCATGTGCTTGATGGTTTTTCATGTAAAACGTGAATCCGTTGAGAATGAGAAGACCAGCTCCTGTTCGCCCCGGTATGAACTGTGCTGGAACTGTTAGCAAAACCAGATTATTAATACCAGAGAATAAAACAAAAATACCTCGCATTAAATATTTATTTTTGGTGTGAAGTCTACATGGTCCTTTGAAGACTGCATGGAAACTCCACAGTTAATTTGCCTTGTTGCATGGATTGGATGGAAGGAAGGGAAGAGAGGTTTTGTAAATGAATACACAAAAAAGTCAAATCTTTATTTTCTTTTTGGGATATTGGGGTGAAATAAATTATAATTCTGAGTTTATTTTGAATAAAATAAAATACAATCCAACTTAAAACTAGTGTTTAAAATTTGTATCATTCGCAAAATTTTTCGATAAATAAACATTAAAAAAAATTTATGTAATGGCACCATGGTTAAAAAAAAAAGTTAAGCAGGTACAGAAGTGGGTCCAAACCTAAAAGCGAGATATTATTTCGGAGAAAGTGTTAAAATGTCAGTAATTAATAATTACCTTATTTAGTTTCAAGATTCAAAATGCAATCTTCACAAAAAATATGAATAAAATAGCTATACATAAGATCCCACTTCTAATATCATTCATTTGTCGTCAAATTTTACTCTCTTAGATATTTACTAAAACTAAATTATTTTGCAAGTTAGAAATAACTCTTAAAAACTTATATTTTTTTTACTGACAAACAGAAGGGTTCCTGGTAGTATAGTATTTTGTAGTCTATTAATATGGAGCTCCTGTTAATTATCTGCATATAAGGGTCATGTAATATACCCCAAGACAAACGATTATACACAAATATTTGGCTATAACAGGGATCGAACCTGTAACCTGATTCAGCGTCAATTTAAGACATTTTTGTCCTTATTAACTAGATATTTCCACAATGTAGACTTAGCAAAGCCACCCAGTTTAATTACGATGAAATTTTCTTCTCATTGTTCTGGCATAGATTGTACTAACAAACATACATACATATATACAATTATACATACATACTTAATATCCATTCTCAATACTGGTTATATGTAGCGCATAAAAACACTCAACTACTAGTAGGTACTTAAACTTGAAATTACCATCATGTAAATTATGTCAAATGCTCCCTTTACTTCATAGTTAAAGTTTATGGAAATACAAACATACATACATAAACTGCTTAAATCATATTCGTTTTGCCTTCCTTTGCAGTGCCTTAGTCAGGTAAAAAAACAAACACACATACATACATACATTGGACTTGTGACGGACAGATCTTATGGGTCTGTCAAAATATGATATTACCATTTTGCATGATTTCATCATCACCCCAGCCTATATACGTCCCACTGCAGGGCACAGGCCTCCTCTCAGAATGAGTGGAGTTGGGCCATAGTTCCCACGCGGACCCAGTGCGGATTGGGAACTTACACGTTTTCATATGCAAGTTTAATTTCAGCTGTTGTTTAATGGTACTTCATATATACCATACTCTGTGACTACATAAATGTGGAGTACCTAACATGGCAATTAGTTCATGGATATGGACCTCTTAATTGTAAAACTTGATTCAATAAGTTATTTAAATCTCATCTTACTGTTTTGTTCTTGAATTTTTATATAGTACCTACTGTTCATATTCAAAGCGCAATTTGGTGTAATTTTTACTGCCAGTACTAAACTTACCAATGTTTCTTATTTATAATCGGTTTTAGCAAACATACTGTCATATTTTAACTTTGTTGATACATACATACTTATTGTTTGATACCCCTTGCTTGCTTAATTAGTTATTCTTCTTTAATTTTGAGCATAATATAAATAACTAATAATTGCCCGCAACTCTGTCTGCGAAGAATTTGTTTATCAATTTAGATATTGTGTTTCATCATTTAATTTTAAAAGAGTAACAAACATCCATACATACAAACTTTTGTGTTTATAATACTAGTAAGATTTATACAACTAAAGCAGTAGCTATTTTTTAAAATGTTTACGAAGACACCAGCAGCTCAACTTGTACTTTTTCAGCAGACGCCCAAACAATTTCTTTTTATAAATATACAAACATTACATACAACTTATTTACGGGGCAACAAACACACAATCATACTAGCCTATAAACATCCCACTGCAGGGCACAGGCACTCCTCTCAGAATGAAAGGGCACAGGCCATAGTTCCCACGCGGGCCCAGAACAGATTGGGCCATATAATACAAACAACAACAAACAAACAAACAAACAATTCATACTTTTTTAATTTTCATACCAAAGCTGACAAAATGGCATCTGGTCACCACCGCTCATGGTGTAACAAATAGCACACTCGCCTTTTAAAGTAAATACCTCAAAAATAGTCGGAAAAACCTCAGCTGCCTATTCATTTGAAATTTTGCGAATTCGGGGCCTAATTAAAGACCTTAATTTGTTACTTAGTTATGTAACAATCAAAAATTTTATTGACCAATTGTGTCAATATATGTGGCAGTAAAAATGTAGACATTTACGCCAGATCAATTTTAGACCTTTCGCTACTCACCAACATTGAACAAGCAATCAACAAATTGTATGGTGCCATACGCAAATAGCCTCTGCTTACACACACTAAAATGTGCTTTAAATGATAAATAGTCTGGAGTCGAACCAAATTGTGCACAATAGTTGTGTTAATTGAAAAAAAATACCATTTATTTTTTTTCTTTTTCTTAATCCTCAATTAAACTAACTTAATACTATTTTATAATCTAAATTATACTAAGAGAGCAAATATTTTCGGCATAATGCTTGGAAACCATACATTGGCCACAGAAAGTGACCATTTCCAACACTCATTGTACAAAAGACTTCTTTTTAAATAGAATAGATGAATAAAACAATAATCAGATACTTCCCCTCAAAATAAAATGGTTGAAGTGCGTATAAAATAGAAAAAAATAACACGTTTTCCGAAATATATCTGAGTTAGCTACATGAAAAACCAAAATTGAGGTCTGTCATACTCTGCTTTGGCTTAAGACGCGTGGAATATTGTGTTTGGTTTATCATGGAGGTTGGGACCCCTTCAATAAGCAACTTATGATCTAAAACTCACCAAACCGCCGTCAGGATCTGAGGGTTGAAACCCCAAACAGGGTAAAAGCGGGAACCAAAACTAACCTTACTCACTTCACTTTCTAACATCATTTTCTCTAATTTAACACCTCGCAGCGATAGCACACTTCACAAAACCAACACAGAACTTATTTAAGAACCATAAAAACTAAAACTCAACGAGATTTTAGTGAAAATGTTAAACAAAACACCAAAAACAAATTTGACATTGCAAAGCTCTTACGATAACACTTAAAGCTAACACTCGCGACGCGATAATTTAACACTTATGGGTCCCATATTGGCAATATTTATCGTGAAAAGCTATATCTCAACGCATATAGCGGAAATAAAGCCAATAACAATGTAAAACAACAATATTTGGCATCGAGAGTTATTTTGACATTTGACGTTTCGCTTGCCCGTGCCAAAGCCAAACAAACTTTTTAAAAATTGGCTTGGATGCAGTATCTTTTAGGTTAGCATTGCAAATAAATAGTACTTCGTCTAAAGATATTGTATTAGGTGTAGAGAACTTACGTTAAACTATGTGAAACTGTATTTTACGTTGTAACTGTCTATTTATGCCGTATATTTTTAATAACTTTACTTTAACAACAAGTTTCTTTAATATTGTCAGTATTTCTGCCATCTAATGACAGTTTGTGAAACTAAGATGAATGTCAAATTATTATTAATTCTTACTCAAGCGGAAAGCGTTGTTACAGTTTTAAGCAGTAAGCATTTTCAGACGAAATTGGATTTATCGTTGTCAAATCTCACAAATAGCTTTAAAACAGGCGTAACTTCATTTAAGTGTTTGGCAAATGTGCTGCCATCTAGTATAAAATCATTAGACTTTTAAGCGACCTTACTAACCTCGTTCAGCAGAATACTGTTAGAAAAATGAGGAATATAGATGGCGCTATAATAAGTTTGCACCTATTTTCAATTAGATTCACTAGATGGCATAAAAATCAAGACTAAATCACGGCAAATAAAATCTGGCCCTATACTACGAAGCGCGAAATTCGAACTTCGTTTCATGCCGTTCCGCTCACGCTAATGGTATTTATTACGAGAGTGAGGGGACCACACGATCCGAACTTCGAACTTCGAATTTCGTAGTAACCCCCCAGTTCGTCTATTCTAACGAGTATTTTTTCGTCATTCATCACTTATTTGTTCACATTATAATGTAATGGGTTGACAAATTCACCCCTCATGCGTGTATCAACAAATCAAACAATTTAGGCCCCACGGGGATTGCTTTGTAGCGGCAACATAACGACCCTTGAGCTCAATGCTACGAATACTTAAATAACTTATTGCGTATAGTGAAAATAAACGGATCACTCACGTCTCAAAACGAGTTTAACTCGACATGTTATGTTCGTTTTGAGACGTGAGTGATCCGTTTATTTTCACTATGAGTGAGTCTCACGGTAGTTTCATGTTTAAAACTTATTGCGTAGTGATCTAAGCCTAAGCCTTTGGGGCATATAGGTTTTTGAACAAATCACTTATGACGAGAGTTGCGTTTAAATTATTTTTACGTTACTTTCACGTTTCTCGGAGATTTTACTAGTTCTAGGTAAACGGCATCGGCACAGTGTAACGACAGAATGGACAAAATCAATTGTACTTACGTATTTTGCATTTCCGGTGCATCGGCTCGTCACAACCTAGGACCGAGTCCTAGCGATCAGGGGGCTACTACGAAATTCATTCCTTTCACTCTTTTGTTTTATACTACTAGTGTGAACGGCTGAAAGACACGATTATGAAGTTCAAAGTTCGAAAATCGAATTTCGTAGAATAAGGCCAGATACACCGGGCTGCTCAAATCGGCGGCTGGAATGACGGCGCTTGGGTCTGCGTATCCACCGGAGCTGTGCGAGGATGCGTTGCGAGGGATGTGTTTGTCATGAACCAATAGAAACACTTCATTTAAAAGGTCCTAAGTGAATGAAGTGTTTCTATTGGTTCATGACAAACACATCCCTCGCAACGCATCCTCGCACATCTCTGGTGGAAACGCAGCCTAACGGACGTGTAGTGGATACGCGCACGCGGCCATAGTTAATGTATGTATCGTTACTTCGGTGCCGTTGTCGTCATAATATCTTATTCCCGGAGACGGCGGCGGTGGACAAACGATCGTAGGATCGGGTCGTCCATTGGGAAATAGGTTTTCTCAACTAAAGCTGCCGTAGGTACGCACGGGAATATGAAGTCGGTTACTACAAGCGGCTATATCTTATAAAAGCATTTATATACATTTCATTGTCCTGCTGAGCCGTAACTGCCTTAATCATGTTTACAGCGATATAAAATTAGCTTTTATAAACAAATAAATTTCATTTTTAATACAAGATTTTTTTTGCTTACTGTACCTACTACTTGTTGATTGTACCTAATTGTCGTTGAAGAGTTTCATCCCTCGGAGATGATCGTGGACGTACCGTAAACCCGAGTGACTTTGAACTGCGGAGCGACTTTAAAAAGTAGTTCGTCGACCAACTCCTGCATTTTTGTTAGCATTTGCTGTTCCTTGTTGATGTCTTTTGACGTGACAACGTGTTATGCCGGGCTACACTCTCGCGAGGCGTCTCGTAAACAACCAAGTGAGCGAGCGCGAGAGTGTGGTTCATTCCCTCGCCTCACCCCCTCGCGTCCTTTGACTCTCGTAAATACCGGCACAAAGCGGAGCAACAGCGAGGCGAGGCGAGGGAAGACGAGGCGAGGCGAGGGAAGACGAGGCGACACGAGCGCACCGTCCTCACTCTCGTACTCGCGTCCCCTCATGTAGCCTCGTGGAGAGTGTGGATGGGGCATTATAAATCGATGAACGCCGGCTGCATACACGAAAAAACATGACTCATTGTAACGTACACGTACATTACGTGCGTTAAGTAACGTTACATTCTACAGAGCAGCGAAGCAGGCCAGTTGCAAAAGAGCGGCGAGGGCCAGTTGCAAGAGAGCGGCGAACGCCAGGATGTACAATGCGGGGTGGGGGAGGGTTGAATGTTTTGTTATGACGTTGTCACGTTAAACTATCGTCCGTAAACCGACTTTACAGACATTCGGTTTGTCTTTTTGTTTAAATGTCAACCTCATAATATGGACAATGTCGACTTTATAGCAATTTTAAAACTGTCAAAGTTGCCCCAATTTGATCAAAGGCTGCAGCTGGGAGTGGTGGATGAGGGAAGCGCGGGATCGCGAATGTTGGCGCAATATGAGGGAGGCCAACGTCCAGCAGTGGACGGACAATGGCTGTAGATAGATAGATAGATGGATCAATGGCACCCCGGTTTACGGTTTGTGGTAACATAAACTACCAGGTTATTATCTCTAGAAAGTGGCCGAAAAATATTTTGCAAAAACCACCCCTTAAATTTACATACATTTACAACATATTATTTAACTTAATAATAGCTTGTACCCCTTAAATTTACATACATTTACAACATATTATTTAACTTAATAATAGCTTGTAAAAAAAATCAACAGAGAAAACTGGTGTTGTTGTTTGCCGCAACATTATGCTAAGTGGGGCCCACTTTATACTTCTTACTTACTATTCGTAGAGGAGGTCCGTAGAAGAACCGGGGTCACCGACATAGCCAAACGGATTAGCTCGTTGAAATGGAAATGGGCAGGCCATATAGCACGCAGAACAGATGGCCGTTGGGGGCCAAAAGTTCTGGAATGGAGACCACGGACTAGCAAGCGCAGCGTGGGATGTCCACCAACGAGATGGACGGACGATTTGGTGAAGGCAGCAGGTTCAGGGTGGATGCAAGTCGCTTCCAACCGTAATAATTGGGCATCAATGAGGCCTATGTCCAGCAGTGGATGTCCTACGGCTGAAATGATGATGATGACTATTCGTATGTTTTGTATGTATTATTTCCTGCCAAATTTTTTCCTTGTGTTTATCGAATATGTGTAAGTCTCTCTCTCTTTCTCTCTCTCTCTCCCTTTTTTGCCTTTCATGTTCGTTACAGTTGGTCTCGCACTTGACCAGCTTTTTCAGAGTAGTCAGGTTTACCCAGCTCTTTAAATATTAGAACAGAAACCGGCCCGAACCAACAATTTTTAATGTCGGGCTTTTCTAACCTTTTCGTCGTTCAGCGATCTCGTTCTGATCCTGATGCTCCGAATACACAAAAAAAAACTTGTTCATTGTAGCTCGTTCTGTGCAACATTTTGATGCGCAATTTCATACATGTAGCGTCAGTTTTGGCGTGAATTGGGTAAAATTATGATTGCTGAGAATGTGGGATTACACTTATCGGGGCAGACGGCTTTATTAATGATCGGTGCTTAATTTATGGCTGAGTACGTTTCCATTCCGAAAAAAGCCGTAGTAGGCTGTACATTTTAGAAAGAGTCTTGATTAGATATCCCTTTAAAGGTATTAACAAGAGAAACAGATTTACAAAGGTGAACTTATACCTTTGTAAATCTGTTTCTCTTGTTAATCAAATAATCTTGGTAAACAGGGAACATTCTCAGCACTCATAATTTTACCCAATTCACGCCTAAACTGACGCCACATGTATGAAATTGCGTATCAAGATGTTTCACAGAACGTGCTACAATGAACAATTTTTTTTTATGTATTCGGAGCGTCAAGACCAGATGGCTGAACGACGACAAAGTATTGGAAAAACCTGACATTAAAAATTGTAGGTAAGGGCCGATTTCTGTTCAAATATTTAAAGAGCTGGGTAAATCTGACTACTCTGAAAAAACTGATTAAGTGCGAGATCAACTGTAACGAACATGAAAGACAAAAAAGGGAGAGGGAGAGAAAGAGAGAGAGACTTATACATACTTATAAAGGCCCTTATAAAGGGTTCCGTTTTTCCATTTTGGTTATAACGGCTAAAATTTTATTAATTGAAGTTTTAGCTAAACCCTAACTAACTTAACGTGCTTGCTTTTATCTCGCGAAAGTGCAAGGGTGCATACGATGTTGCGGGCAACAAATAGCTTTAAAACGTAGACAAAGTACAACGTAACGTACCTCGTTGTGTTCTAGCAAATGGCATGCATTCTAGCGCTTGAACCTGCTAGATAAAGGCTGTAATTTCCGTTTAGGTTTTTCACATGCTACGTGAACGAAACTGTCCTATAAATAGTACCTACGTTTTACCCTACTTAACTACTTGATACTTGCTAGTGTTACTAGCTTGTTACGGATCGCTTAGGACAGTTGCAGTTGCTACCACATACTTACATTTGTTGTTTTATTTGAAGTCGTGCTAGCCTATACTTCTTTTCTTTTAGCATTAGAAATAGGATAAACAATCTTGATGAGTCTTTTTATCGAAAAACGCTTTAAAAAAAATAATAACGATTCCTTATGAAACCAAAAGAATGTAAATGACCATTAGTCCTTTTTAATTGTTACATATTTGATTTGATTTTTTTTTTATTTTTTTTTTCAAAAGTGTTTTTCGATAAAAAGACACGTCAAGATCGCTTATCTTGTTTCTAATGCTAAAAAAAAACGAAGTATAGTCTAGTGGTTTGACGTCGTACCTCTTGAGTTTTTCGAAATTAGTGCGGAATTATATTGAAATTTTCCGTGGGTTTACGGTGAAGCAAAATATCGCCAGGAAGGCTATAAATTAATCGGGATTGGGAATTGAGTTTGTTACGGCGCCATGACATTATGTACTGAGTAGAGTTGAGCCAGATGTTTAATAGTCTAGTCGAAATGTTCAAAATGGTGTTAATTCTTGATAAAGGTCCTAAAAATATGTGCGATAGCTCATTGGATTCGGAATGACGTCTAGAAAAATGTATTCGAAGGATTTTACTGCAGGATAAAAATTGCAAAAGTTATTAACAAATTAAGATGAAAAAAAAAAGGTATTTCGTTTTTTGGCAATATCTCAAAAACTATTAATATTTAAGAAATTTAAAAAAAAGATTCTTAAAGAGGAGAAAATTTCCAAAAAAAAGGTTTACCTCCCGGAACTCTATCTCCATTATTTATAATTTTAATTTAGCGCTGAAAATAGGGCCCCGCGCGGCCGATACAGCATGGCCGCGCTGCCGCTCAACAGAGTCTATGACATAAAATAATTTTTTTAGAGAATTAAATATCAATCGAAAAATTTAAAAAAATTATCGTGTCATCAGAACACTTCAAAAAAGAAAGTCCCGTTGGAAAAAAATTTTTTTGTTGATTTTTCAAAAAGTTATACTATTGTTAATTAAGTAATTTTTCGTGGGCTTTAATTTTTACAAAAGACAGTATAAAAGTTTAAATAATTGGCCTATAAATTTTTGGCTTCTTGGAGCTCTTCTTATATATATACTTAACAAGACCACGTTATAAAAAAATCTTAAATTTGTATATTTTGTTTATTATAATTTTTTAAAGATAACAAAAAATGAAAATCATCAAAAATGTTGTTAAAAAATTTTTTTCAATTTAATGTTAAGTTATGGCTATTTTTGCATTGCATAGAGGCATTGTCTAACGTCGAAAAATATTTTTTTGCGGCATTTGTTAATAAATTGTTTATAAACAAATAGACAAGTTTAATATTTTAAAAATTTTTTTTTTTACCATATTGTTGTCATGGAAAAATAATGATTTATAAAATAAAAATTTTTTCTTAAAAAAATTTTTTAATTGTTTAAAACCGTTTTTTACATATTTGCATTGTTTAAATAATTAGTTAAGAAATTATTTCCTCTTTAAAAATCATAATTACCAATTCTCAATAGACTGACCGATTTTTTTTTTTTTTTATAAATAATTTAATTGTTTATTAACTTTACAATTGTTTATAAACAAATTCAGATGACCGTTGTATTTTTTTTCTAAAACTAAGAAAAATTACAAAAACAACCATGTATAACAAAGTGGTAAAATATTTTTTTTTGTATTTTTTACAATCATTTCTAAAACTCCACGATACCAAAGTTAGATCGGTCACACAATTTGTCAAGTAACAAATTACCATAACTCATAAACTATTAGAGATAGGATAATCAACATTCAGGTCATTTTTATAGAGGATTAACTACTTGTTAAAATGAGCTCAAAACAAAGTTTGTAACTATTGTTAATTAACAATTACATGCTATTGTTTAAAAAAATTTAAGATTTTTTGACATTTTTGCCTCTTTTATGACTTATAACTTGTTAAATAACGTAAATACGCTTATAGACCTTCGAGACAATTTTGTTTATCGATAAAATATCTACCTCATGATCTTTTCATTAAATCAATATCTCTTATAGTTTTAACTATAAACATATTTTCATTATTATTTTTCAAACTAGTGTTCTATTAGATATGAAATAACTTACTTTTTGCATAAATTATTTATAGTTTGCCACGACTTTACATTCTACATATTATATTTTTTTTATATTGGCTTTAATCTGAAGATAATCTTAAATTTTTTTAAACAATAGCATGTAATTGTTAATTAACAATAGTTACAAACTTCGTTTTGGGGTCATTTTAACAAGTAGTTAATCCTCTATTAGAGATACGATAATCAACATTCAGGTCATTTTTATAGAGGATTAACTACTTGTTAAAATGAGCTCAAAACGAAGTTTGTAACTATTGTTAATTAACAATTACATGCTATTGTTTAAAAAAAATTAAGATTATCTTCAGATTAAAGCCAATATAAAAAATTATAATATGTAGAATGTAAAGTCGTGGCAAACTATAAATAATTTATGCAAAAAGTAAGTTATTTCATATCTAATAGAACACTAGTTTGAAAAATAATAATGAAAATATGTTTATAGTTAAAACTATAAGAGATATTGATTTAATGAAAAGATCATGAGGTAGATATTTTATCGATAAACAAAATTGTCTCGAAGGTCTATAAGCGTATTTACGTTATTTAACAAGTTATAAGTCATAAAAGAGGCAAAAATGTCAAAAAATCTTAAATTTTTTTAAACAATAGCATGTAATTGTTAATTAACAATAGTTACAAACTTTGTTTTGAGCTCATTTTAACAAGTAGTTAATCCTCTATAAAAATGACCTGAATGTTGATTATCCTATCTCTAATAGTTTATGAGTTATGGTAATTTGTTACTTGACAAATTGTGTGACCGATCTAACTTTGGTATCGTGGAGTTTTAGAAATGATTGTAAAAAATACAAAAAAAATTATTTTACCACTTTGTTATACATGGTTGTTTTTGTAATTTTTCTTAGTTTTTGAAAAAAAATACTACGGTCATCTGAATTTGTTTATAAACAATTGTAAAGTTAATAAACAATTAAATTATTTATAAAAAAAAAAAAAATCGGTCAGTCTATTGAGAATTGGTAATTATGATTTTTAAAGAGGAAATAATTTCTTAACTAATTATTTAAACAATGCAAATATGTAAAAAACGGTTTTAAACAATAAAAAATTTTTTTAAGAAAAAATTTTTATTTTAAAAATCATTATTTTTCCATGACAACAATATGGTAAAAAAAAATTTTTTAAAAATATTAAACTTGTCTATTTGTTTATAAACAATTTATTAACAAATGCCGCAAAAAAATATTTTTCGACGTTAGACAATGCCTCTATGCAATGCAAAAATAGCCATAACTTAACATTAAATTGAAAAAAAAATTTTAACAACATTTTTGATGATTTTCATTTTTTGTTAACTTTAAAAAATTATAATAAACAAAATATACAAATTTAAGATTTTTTTATAACGTGGTCTTGTTAAGTATATATATATAAGAAGAGTTCCAAGGAGCCAAAAATTTATAGGCCAATTATTTAAACTTTTATACTGTCTTTTGTAAAAATTAAAGCCCACGAAAAATTACTTAATTAACAATAGTATAACTTTTTGAAAAATCAACAAAAAAATTTTTTTCTAACGGGACTTTCTTCTTTGAAGTGTTCTGATGACACGATAATTTTTTTAAATTTTTCGATTGATATTTAATTCTATAAAAAAATTATTTTATGTCATAGACTCTGTTGAGCGGCAGCGCGGCCATGCTGTATCGGCCGCGCGGGGCCCTATTTTCAGCGCTAAATTAAAATTATAAATAATGGAGGTAGAGTTCCGGGAGGTAAACCTTTTTTTTGGAAATTTTCTCCTCTTTAAGAATCTTTTTTTTAAATTTCTTAAATATTAATAGTTTTTGAGATATTGCCAAAAAACGAAATACCTTTTTTTTTTCATCTTAATTTGTTAATAACTTTTGCAATTTTTATCCTTCGAATACATTTTTCTAGACGTCATTCCGAATCCAATGAGCTATCGCACATATTTTTAGGACCTTTATCAAGAATTAACACCATTTTGAACATTTCGACTAGACTATTAAACTAAATTATAAGTTACAATGGTCTTCAAACTAGAGCAGCCCATCTTTCCATTAAACTGTAAAAACCATCAGAGGCAACCTCAAAGAAGGCAACAGTCCGAAGAAAATAAATAATGGCGCTTTAGCGTTTTTACCGTTCCACTTTCGATAGATACATACATCGCAAGTTAATAAAAAGCTTGTAAAAAACTTGAAAAATGTATTGCTGTGTCGTTCTTGATAACCGGTAACGTGGAAACAGTACCGTTCGGTCGGTAATCTTGGGCATAACGGTACACGTTCGTATGAATTTGCTTTTCATTCTATATTAATATTCCGGGATCGCCCGGGATCGTGCATGGGAAGCCGAAGTCTTCTGGTGTTTTGTTTCAATCGATCGTAGAGGTAGCGTTAGGAAGGGTTGATTAAATCATAATTAAAACGTTTATTCCTTAAGCAGGCCGCAAAGTGTTCTTTAACATACCTCTTCTTTATGATACTAGCGCTTTTGCTTTGACTTATATAAGCGAAGAGATTATTCTGCTTAGGGAACATTTTATTATCAATGTCTACTTTTTACAGGGATGTATGGAATTACTTGGTTATAAGTAATACTAAACGGTAAGAGGTGTATCTTTGCCACGGAAATTAAGGATAGATGGAAATTACCATGCATGACGATTAAGTATAATGTTTTTATTGATAATTATCTGATAGTTAAACTGTTATTATCCAACAATATAGCGTATAATAAGGAACTCTTTCAGCTGTTACATTTCTTGTGTTCGAATGCACACAATTGACGTGACGCAAAATATAAACTGGTTTGTATTACATTAACTACATAGATTTCTCGTATTTATAATATCACATCTTCTTTATATATATAATTCTACTGTACGTGTGTATGCCACTGAACTCCTCCTAAGGCTGCGTATCCACCGGAGCTGTGCGAGGATGCGTTGCGAGGGATGTGTTTGTCATGAACCAATAGAAACTCTTAATTTAAGAGGTCCTAAGTGAATGAAGTGTTTCTATTGGTTCATGACAAACACATCCCTCGCAACGCATCCTCGCACAGCTCCGGTGGAAACGCAGCCTAAACGGCTGGACCGATTTGAATGATTTTTTTTGTATGCGTTTGGGTGCCGCCCTGGATAGTTTAGATTCACAAATTAGTCCGGCAAATGGCATGATATGTTACCGAGATGATGTGCGGGATGGTATGTTACCGAGGAATGGTTGACATCTCTGACATAGGTATTTTAAAAATATGTTCTACTTGACACTGGCTAAATTGTCCCCCAAAGGACAGAGCCATATTTTAAGAAACCGGCCAAGTGCGAGTCTGACTCGCGCACGAAGGGTTCCCTACCATTATTTATAAAAACGGCAAAAAAATCACGTTTGTTGTATGGGAGCCCCCTTAAATATTTATTTTATTCTGTTTTTTAATATTTGTTGTTATAACAGCAACTAAAATACATCATGTGTGAAAAATTCAACTGTCTAGCTATGACGGTTCGTGAGATAGAGCCTGGTGACAGACGGACGGACAGCGAAGTATCAGTAATAGGGTCCCGTTTTTTACCCTTTGGGTACGGAACCCTAAAAAGTAACTACGTGATGGACGGACAATTTGGTGATGGCGTATGCAAGTAGCTTCCAACCATAATGATTGAGCGTCAATGAGGGAGGCGTATGTCCAGCAGTGGACGTCCTACGGCAGAAATGATGACGATGATAAACTAACTAACCATTACAGGTAATCCTCACTCCCAGACTTAATAATTCAATCGAACAAAGCGGTTAAAGGCTAGTAGTCCACATACACGTATAATATAATACTAGAATAATACTATCGGTCGTATAACTCAGATAACTCGGTAGGTATTGCGTAGCTTCGATTCCCAAGCGCGCACTTCAGCGCGTCTTGCGACGGTCCTACTTATCGTTATGAGATCGGTAAGTGAACGCAAGTTAGCCTTATTTACGTGGCAGAGAGTACTTAAGTCACTTTATTACATCCTACTTAGGTCTCGGTTAGGCTCTAGGGTTTTGTGCCTCAATTAATTATATAAAATTCACATTTGGAAACATTAAACGCTTTAAGCACTAATATTGAGTAAGTTAGACACCCTTGAAAACGTGTTTGACACAATAGAAAATTGTCATTTCTGGCATGATTAAGCTGTATATCCCCAAAACCAAGGTCAGTCAAGGATTTTAATTGATTGTATTGCCGTGGCGAAAAGGTCGTTGTCTATTGTGGGACGCAACGTGCGTCAGTACGTTTGCCATGTCCCATTTGAGCAACTCCGCCCGCGAGGCAGCCCAGTTCCGCTGCGGAGAACGCCGCTAAACTTGAGTACGCCATACGCCAAGTATGCGGCTCTGGCATCAGCGTATGAGTTCGTACCTGTAGCGGTGGAAACAGGTGGTCCTTGGGGTGCGGAGGCGCGTCTTTTTGTGAGCGAGGTGAGCCGCAGGCTGAGGGACAAGGGGTGTGGTCCCCGTTCGGGTTCGTACCTGGTGCAAAGGATTTCCTTAGCTATTCAGCGGGGCAACCCTGCCAGCGTCATGGGGACCTTTGGGCCGGGCACGGTTCGGGACGGGGATTTTTGATTTTTTTTTCTCTCGCTTTTAAATTATTATTATTATTTGCTTTGTTTTAGGTTTAAGGGTTTATTTTTTTTTATTTAATTGGTTTTATTTGGTTTAATTTCATTTAATTTAATTTTTTTTCTTTAATAGTTGACATGTGTAAATGTTCTGTAAGTTAAATAATTGTTAATTCTATTGTAAATATTTCAATCTGTTAAGTAGTTTTAGGTGATTACGATTAGATGATACTATTATTAGCTGTATAATTGTTGTGGTAAGATGTCAAAAGATTAGACAATCGTTGAACATGTGTCTAACATGTTTTAGCTTACCAAAACCACCGTATTAGCTACGTGGAAGACGTGTTTAAGTTTTTCGCGTTAAGGCCATTAGAAGTCGTTTATTCGTGTATTTTCTTGTCGTATTTATCTTCGGCCATTCTTAATTGTTTCTTAACGTAATGTAATAGCTAATGTAGTTTTATTAATGCTCTTCCTCTGAGACTATGTGGCTTAACATAGTACAATCAAGGATTTTAATTGATAGGCCACTTGCCACTGTTCGTATTTTAGCCGTGTAATGCAAATCGGGTTTAACCGCTTCTACTCGTATATACTGATTTGCATTACAAGGCTAAAATACGAACAGAGGCAAGTGGCCTAACAATTAAAATCCTTGACCGTACATCTTTTGCCACTATTCTTGCAAACTCCAATAAAATCAGTGCAGGCTCACCGCACATTAAGTAAATGCCAGATTTTCAGTTGAGCAAAAAACTAGAACCTTTTGAGGCACGAGGCCCCTCAGCCCGTGAGGTCGTAGGTGAGGGCCCGTTTCGTCCACTCGTAGCTTCGCCACTGCATAAAGCGAGGAATCTGTAATTAAAACGCATGTTAAACAGCGACAGCAGTACTTAGACCGCGAAACTACGGGTATCTATATTGACTGTCTCCAAATAGTCAGCCTTCCGCTCAGGCCCCGCGCGTTCCATCGACCGGTCAAATAGCGGGACTAATAACAGAGACAACAGGGACATAAGATGGGCTAGAAGAGGAACAAATCAAAATTCTTAACGCTCTTTTTTTACAAATCTCTCGAAGGGTCTCATCGGCATCATCGGCAGGGTTTTTCCGAACCGTTGGTAGATTCTTCGACGTTCATAGGAGCATCAATTGATGCCTAAATTTAATAAAGAATTTTGACTTTGACTTTGACATCCCAGACTATTATAAGTCCCACACTGCAGTGCATAAGCTGAATGAGGTTTGGGTCGTAGTTACCACGCGGCCGAATGCGGTTTGAGAATTTCACACACACTACCGAATTTCCTTGCACACTTGCAGGTTTCCTCGCGATCTTTTCCTTTGTGGTAAATTCCAAATGCATTTTGCACATAAATTCCTAAAAAAATGCAGGGGTGCGATCCCGGGCTCGTACTCACGACCCTCTGCTTGAGAGGCCACTATAGCTTGTCTAGTTTAAAATGACGCGCCCCACCACCGCACTCAACAGGATTCGAAACTCAATTCAAGCTACAATAGCCTCTATTGTAGCTCAAATTGAGCTCCAAATCCCGTGCGCAAACGCGGTGGTGAGGCGCGTCATTTCAAACTAGACAAGCACTACTACCACACTTATTCCAAAACAACGACTTATCTCGAAGGGTTTTTTTTCACCGTGTTTTAATGAGTTAATTTCTCTAAGACACTATTGTCCTAACTCTTAGTGTTAAAAATATAACCGAAATTAAATGTAATTAATTACACGCGGTAAATAAAGGGTTCTTAATTTCTGACATCGAAGTTAATAAAAACCGGCCAAGTGCGAGTCGGACTCGCGCACGAAGGGTTCTGTACCAATATCTATAAAAAAAGCAAAAAAGAATCACGCTTGTTGCATGGGAGCCCCATTTTCAAGCGTCTACCTGTTGCCGTTATCAATATCGAGCAAAACGAGCAAAAAAATCACATTTGTTGTATGGGAGCCCCCTTAAATATTTATTTTATTCTGTTTTTTTAGTATTTGTTGTTATAGCGACAGCCAAAATACATCATCTGTGAAAATTTCAACTGTCTAGCTATCACGGTTCATGAGACTATACAGCCTGGTGACAGATGGACGGAGGGACAGACGGATGGACAGCACCCTTTGGGTACAGAACCCTAAAAACTGTCATATTTGACACTAACTTTTTGTAATTCAGTCGGACTTTCACGGACCAGAGTTAACCCCTAGTCTGTTAATAACCCCGAGTTAGTAACTATATTTTTTCCTAATGTGTTCTTTGGTCGTACAGTCAGGGTACGAAAAAAATATTATATTGATTCTTTTAAATAATTTATTGAATCAGGCGTTACTTTGCGGAGGTCCATATTAATGAACTAAAACAATTACTTTGCTCACCCGCGACCTAAAACCAGGTCGCGGGTGAGCAAAGTAATTGTTTTAGTTCATTGATTCTTTTATCAAGTCCTAGACACATAGTACCTTTTGAAAATTGCGAAACGTCCATGCGATATTCTGTTTCGTTTGAAATAAAATGTTGACAGAACTAACAACTGCCTCGGTGCAAGCAGTAAACTTAACTTTAAGTTGAGGTAGTGTTGCGGGTGTCCATGGGAGGCGATGCTTAATTCCCATCAGGTGACCCGCATGCTCATTTCCTGTCTCAAATAAAATAACCGATTTCCTAAATTATCCCCCTGATGATACATACGTGTTGAGGTTTTTAACCGACTTCAAAAAAGGAGGAGGAAGACTGTATGAATTTTTTTTTTATACTAAATGATCTCAAAAAGATTTTTTGAATGAGGAGCCTTTATCAAAAACAGTAGAGTGACAATAACAATGCAAAACAACACAAATATTATTTATTGAATAGCGAAAAACTGTACAGAAACATTACAAAAATTTAGGCAGTCAATAAGCGGTTTTTTCGCTCAAAAGCGATCTCTTACAAAATACGAATTTTATGTTCAATTGTTCATATCATACAATAAAGATTGCTACCTATGCAAATAAATTGAAATTTCTGGAATTGATAATTAAACTCACAACAAAACATGTATAATCAAAAAAGATGCATCGGCCGGGAATCGAACCCGGGCCGCCCGCGTGGCAGGCGAGCATTCTACCACTGAACCACCGATGCTTATACTGTTATATTGAAATGATAAACTACATTCTGTGGAGAAAGGTAATACGTTTAAAGATGCGCAAGAGTTTGCGCAAGTGAAGAACGTGACCTTTCACATAAATAACTTTGATGATAGCACAGCTGTTGGTAATTAACAATTAGGTAACTAACTATATAAAAGTACTAATTGCCAAATACCGTTCAGTTTTAGTAATTCTCGTTGATCATTCGAGTAATAAAAGAAAAACATAAATAAAATAAAATAGTCGTGGTAGCTTATTGAATTCACCTATGACCTCCCAAGCAGAGGATCGTGGGTTCAAATTCAGGCACCTCTGATTTTTTCGGAATTTCGGAATATAATGTGCGAGGCGTATTCCATTCCGTAGTAATCCGCTGAAAGATGAGTCGGAACGATTTATGCGAATGGTCGGAATATTAAACTAGCTGTTGCACGCGACTCCGTCTTCGAAGAACTCGTTTATCTCCATCCCATGTGAACTTAATTTTTTTCTCGGATAAAAGTATCCTATGCCCTTCCTAGGGTCTCAAACTACATACATGACAAATTTTATCTAAATCGGTGTAACGGTTTAAGCGTGAAGAAGTAACAGACGGCCATACACACTTTCACATTCATAATAATACTACGACGAATTCGTGTATCGCTATCCCGCGGGAACTATGCAATTTTCCGAGATAAAATCTATTCTAAGTTCTTTCCCGGGACTTGAACTATCTCTATGCCAAATTTCATCTTAATCGGTTAAGCGGTGTATGCGTGAAGAGGTAATAAACAGACAGACAAACTGTCGCATTTGTAATACTAGTATGGATATAAAGATGGTTTCGCCCCCCATAGTCGTGCCGTGGTGAACACAAAAATGAAGCTGATTTCATTCAAGAATTCATTCTTTAATACCATGAAGAATTTTACAATTCATTTACATGAGAACTTAAAGCTATTTAAGTAATACATTATTATTTTATGGAATGAGCACTTCACGATTTTGCGTGTCATCTAGTTAAAACATAATGTTTATGGCTCGAAAAACTAATAACGCAGCTCTTCCAGCATTTAATATTGCTCAATAATGAAGCAAAGCAATAATTGAGGCGGATGCCGTTCCGCTGACAATGGAGTTAATAAATAGAACATTGGCCTGGCCTGAATCAGTGATATTTGTTTAGCTAACGATTTATTGGCTTTGCTATTAAATTAATAGTATAAGTAACGTAGTTGGTAGGTAAACTCTTGCCTGGTTCAAGAGGGGAAAACTTGACAAAGATTGCGACACATTCGTAACAAATTGCGATTGACGACCAGATGGCCTAGTGGTTAGAGAACCTGACTACGAAGCTTGAGGTCCCGGGTTAAATGCCCGTTATGCATCTAAGATCCCTTCCGCAGCATATAAAAGAGCTGATAACGTTGAAACGGCTGAACCGATTTTGATGAAACATATCTAAGAACTATCGCCAAGAAACCTACTTTCTAATAAAAAAACCGCATATAAATCGGTTCACCCGTTTAAGAGATATGATGCCACAGACAGACACACACACACACATAGCGGTCAAACTTATAACACCCCTCTTTTTGTGTCGGGGGTTAAAAAGCGCTTCCCGCAGGCTGAACTCAAAGATGCTGGCAGCATTTCTTCAGTTTTTGCCAGTTCTTCGGTCCCCAGTGCTGTCCGTGAGACGTTTTGACAATTGTGTGTAGAGAATGACTTCATTTGATTGGAACTGGTAAAGGTAGCAGGAACCGCTTGGTCAGCCCCTCAAGACCGATCGTTATCTCTTTGGGGGAGGTTTGTCCAGAAATGGACATCTATGAATGAATTGCATGCAGCTACGATGAAATTCCTTGTACATTAACTCCATCTTTGCTATATGTCTTCATCTGCTTTTTACGTTACTTATCTACTAGCTGGGCGCGACGACCCAAAGTGGCTCTTGGCCTCACCACAGTACGCCATGTTTTGCGGTCTTAAGTCCGCTCTTGCCAGCCTTTGACCCCGAGATCTGAAAGATCCTTGTGGACCTCGTCCCTCCACCGGTATCTGGGAAGACCAACCGGTCTACGGCCACTCGATCGTCCCAAGTACGGCCTTTTCAAGGGTCGATCCACTCTCAACTGTCCCACATGCCAAGTCATGGAAGAAGGACCCTTTGGTCTCTCAAATAATAATGAGCTCGGACACTAGGTCACTCAGCCTCCAGCTTCCATTTTCTCTCTGAGTCGGTCCCAGAATCTTCCGCAGAATTTTCCGTTCTGCTACTAACAGCTTATTCTCTTCTTTAAAGGTTAGTGTCCAAGCTTCGCAGCCGTACATCAAGATCGGTCTAATGACAGTTTTGTAGACGAGAATCTTCGTTCTCCTGCATAATAGCTTGGTATACCAGGACCTTGTGGAGAGCAGCTGTGCATCTTTTTCTTACGTTGAAAAAGATAAAAAATTCAAAGTGTTTTCTCTTCTAGAAAGATCTAGATTGGCGTGAGTGCGCAAACACGGGCTGATTGCAGCGGATGTGAGCCGCGCGCCTGAACTGGCCAAATTTGACTTTAATCCGATTGACACTGACATGTAACCAAGCTATGAGTAACTAACATAATTATGAGCCACGAGCTTGAAATAAACGTATTATTATTATTATTATGAGGGTCTCATTAGTAAATGGTACCTATGACATCAGAACCGGCGATTATTGAATTTACGCTATGAAAATTCCATTCGAGGGAATTTTATCACTTTAAACGAAGCAGATTTTTTTTTGAAAAATAAGGAAATTTTGGTGTTTTCTTACTCCGAATCAAATACACTATTGATTTTGATGATAAAAAAAAATAATAGACCCATATAGTAAAAGTGCCATACTCGTACAAACTATATGAACAAAATGTTACAAACAGGCTCGATAAAGACACGTTTTTTATGAAAACGAATAGGTAGTGCTCGTGTTTCTGAGTAAGAACACACGAAAATTTCCTCCTTAAAAAAAATTTTCTGCGAACTTTAAAGCGAAAATGCCCTCAAAAATGGTGGAAAACTGTGTTCTTTCAAAGTAGCCTTAACACGACGTTTCTCACGCGTAAACAGTTAGGTATGGTTATCATCATCATCATCCCAGCCTATATACGCCACACCGTAGGGCACAGGCTTCCTCTCAAAGTAAGAGGGCTTCCGTGTTCCCTACGCGGATCCAGTGCGATTGGAAACTTCACACACATTATCGAGTTTCTTTGCAGTTGTGTAACATTGTAAATAAAAAAAAATATAAGTTAAATGTGTATAATAATACTTACAATAAATTAAATAAAACCTCATCCTCATCCACACGATGTTTTCTTTCACCGTAAAGCTCATGGTTAATTTCAAATGCAATTTCCCACGCAATTTCCGAAAAAGTCAGAATTGCGCGCTCGGCGTCGAACCCACGACTCTGTGCTTGAGAGGCCGTAGGTGACACTACTGAGACACCACGACTTTACGTCTGGTATTTGGATTGAAATTCCAAAATTTACACCATAGTCATCATTTAGATACCTTGTGTATAAAGACACGCGTGCAAAATTTCATGTCTCTATATAGAGGTTGAAATATGTGGATTTTACGTGCCTTACATCCCGATCCCGCAGGATTATTGAATAAGATGTAGCCTATGTATTATTTCCGCTATCTACATACCTTTCGTCTAAAATCGTCTAACCTGAAATAATAAACAAACACAACACAAAATTTCGTATTTATAAGATTAGTGTGATTAGTAGAACACTATTTATTTATTTATCACTCATGGAGACCCGCAACACAAGAAGGTTTTCGATGTGGATGCTTGCAAAGTAAATTTTAATATAATTTTGAAAAATTTATAAATTTTTTTAAAGGCCGTTAACAGATCAGTGACTCTCTTTGAGTTGTTGATATTTATGGGCGGTGGTATTAATTTTCCATCAGATGACCCGAATGCTCGTTTTCCTCCCTCTTATAATAAAAAAAAAATTCTGCCCAGTTTCTCGCGGTGCACTCTTCTTACGGTAAACATGTAAAAGATCCCTTTGCGGCCTTTTTACAGAATAAACGTGTTGATTTTGTAACTAACGTGGGAGACTTTTTGTCTTGTATGAAAACCGGCAGTATTTTTAACTCTAAGCAGAAATGACCTAAAACAAACAAAACGTAAGAAAATAAATATATGACCTTCTCCATTTTTTTCAACCCCTTCTTAATAACATACAAAATGGGCAAGAAAACACGTTTTTTTCACCAGTTGCCGCAAAAAGTAAATGCTCACACTGAGTCAGGATACCTCGGAGGGCTCCAAAAGGTGCACTTTATAGCACGCTTAGGTCTATCATAAACTTGCCAAGTTTCTGGCAAAAAATACTCGGTCGTAACTTGTGATCGGAGTTCGGGGCAAGAAAAGTTTTGACACTTTTATCTTATCTGTATCGCGGGGGATGGAATTGTTTTAGCCGAAAAAGATGGAGGATTATAGCCGAATTATTATTAGAAAAAACGAGTTAATAAAAGTAGGTGAAATATAATGGACCGTACATAATATAATCTATATGTAGCTTACTTATGATTAAAATCTTATATAAGTTATATAATGTAACACTTTTCCAAACGATTAATTTTAGTTTACAGAATTGAATCTCTATGTAAAAATTTATGACGTACTTATTTATTTATTTATTCATTGTATGGTCATGTACATAATTTATTATCATCAGATTTCAAGTAAAAAAATCGTTTTACAAAAAAAGATACCTAATGTTTGTATGGCAATGTATCTGGTTAGACATGCCATTGTCATTGCACAGTTACATACCATAGTTTAGTAGCCAGACTATACACTTATGGTTAGTGACATAGAGTTATACAGATATTTTTGACGCCTTAGTGACGTAGGTACATAATATTTTTGTGACTTTAACTGTAGGACAAGCTTTAGTTTGGGACAAGATTAATTGGTGTAAATTTTTCTCCATGAGATTTATTAATTTATTTCTGTCAAAAAATCATTTAGAAAGTAGAAATTTAAGTGCTTATTTGTAACAGAAACACAAAATACTCCGTAGAATGTACTATAACTCTCATCTGTGCCTAATAACTGTAATAAAGAAACAAACTTAGCCTCTTGCACGCAGACAAACGTTTGTCCTAAACGTTACTTTCGGTCTACTTCTGCGCTTAACTGGCAAAAACGGAGTTTACGGCTCAACGTGCCTACGACACTTGTATTTTAGCAACAGCCTTATTTAGCGAAGCGAGAACATTATGCGAGTTGTGGTACATTACCGTCGATGATTGATTACTTATTAATACATAGCAGCGCAACCCTACAATGTATTTAATTGTAAGTAAAAGGATGATTTTCTTCAGCTCTATGCGAACTACTTGCTTTTCGACATTTTAAATGATAGAGAGCACGCTACCAAACAAGATGTATATTTAGAGTTTTCGCATTGAGCATATTTAAAATAAGCAAATGTAACATTCTCATAAATCTTAAGCGTTCTATACTTATTGAGGAGCATGTGTTTTGGTTTATGGAACACGTTCAAATCAGGAGTGTTTGTTTAGTTGGTTCAATAATTCGTTTTTGATGAAAATATCTTGCTATAGCTAGACCGTTGACATGAGTCCTCGCCAGCGCGGTAAAGGGGCTGGGGAGATGACGACAAAGGGGGCCGGGAGAGGTGCGGGCGAGGACTTATTTAAACGCGCGGTTTAGCTATACCTACTCAACTACCATACAATACGTTTACTTTTAGTTTACCACTGACAGATGGCTTGCCTTCATTTCATTTCCAACTATAACACCATACAAATAAAGTAGCTATTACAAAATCTGTAAACGTGGGTAACAGTATTCTAAAATTGGCTTTATTTGTAGGTCGTTAAAGTTGAATATGAAATGAAGGCAAACCATCTGTCAGTGGTAAACTTTATGTAATTTTACTGTACGCGCAAACTCTAAGTACGATAACCGATAACCTGGTACCTGGCAAGAATTCAAGTTAAATAGGTTCTGGAGAAAAATTCATGTCACTTATGCCCCGTTGTTTGATCAATAGTTAAACAAACGAATAGTTAAAATATATGGCAAAAATAAGAATAGTTAACGCGTTTCAAAGGCAATTTGACTATTAGTATCTTTAACTATTGACCAAACAACGAGCTCTTAGTTAAGCGATAATAGAGCCACGTAACATATTATAACTTTTAGTAAGTATTAGGTACTGTCGAAAAAAAAATCAATAAAGTAGGTATCGCTAAATTAAGTGACATGGATTTTTATTTATTTATTTTAGAATTGTTATAATCTTGGCGTCTAGCTTGGTACCAGGTTAACGTTGAGTTTTGGACACCTGTATATGTTTTCATGCAGAAACCCGCCCTCCTCAACTTCCACATAAAACAATTATTATTATGGTATTTATGGTACTTAGGCTCAACTATCACGAAAATTAAGGTTTCATTTCAATATTGGAGAAAATGATATTGATCACAATGATCATTATTATGCGGTTGTTATAACTTATGTCTGGTATCAGTAACTCAAAAGACTGGCTCAAATAAGAGAGGTTTTTCAATTTTGTTACTCCACTGACAAGAGCACAGCTCTTAAGTAGATGTTGATGATGTTGATGATAACTTATGTCAGGAAGCAAAATCAAATGCTTATCTCCAGTTCCAGTATCTTTTCTTTTCTCCCCTTTCTGTTGTTTGTCTTTTTTTCTCCTTTTTCGTCAAGTAAAGAGGCAAGTACTTTTCTACATATCCGATCTGAAACAAGAACCAATTTTAAGTGAACGTCACTACTTCGTATAAGGAATAGAATAAATTGTAATTTTATCCCGGATAAAGAGTGGGATTAGGCCGGGGGATTACCCAGGGGGAAGCACGCACTGATTAGTTTTTAAACCTATCTGTTTTCTATTAACCCTTATTGCCACTTTCTTTAGCTATTTTCTTCTGCATTGATACTAGATATAACAAGTAATACTTAGCTCTGTAAAGTACATATGTTTATTTTATAGCTCCTTAATTAATCTTTATCGGGGTATTTTTTAAACATCTGACGCAAAAACAATGGGTGATTAGATTACAGTTCGACATGTGTATTTATATATCTGTCTATATCATAGTAACACCTAAACGAAAAAACCGATACGGACGAAGTTTTTTGAGTAACAAGCTAAAATCGTACTTGTTTTTAGATAAGTTTTATAAAAACCGGCCGGCCAGGTGCGAGTGGGACTCGCGCACAAAGGGGCGTTTATCTGTAAAAACGGCAAAAAAATCACGTTTGTTGTATGGGAGCCCCCTTAAATATTTATTTTATTCTGTTTTTAGTATTTGTTTTGTGAAATTTTCAATTGTCTAATTACCTATCACGGATCATGAGATACAGCCTGCCTGGTAACAGACGGACAACGGGCAGACGGACGGACAGTGGAGTTTTTAATTAGTAATAGGGTCCCGTTTTACCCTTTGAGTACGGAACCCTAAAAACGGTTGCGACGTTTTTAAATACTTATAATTGTTGTCTGAAATGACAAATTTATGTATAAAGTCATAACTTCGTCGTTCCTCGTGAGGTGAGGTCCGTTTTACATCAGTCTTACTTGCCATTGGCTCATTTGGTTACCAATCCCAAACGTGACACAACTGTCAAAATTGTCAAACAGTCCTCGCGATCAAAATTAGTAACTCAAATGAGTTAAAACAAAATTAATTTCTGTTGATTTTCTTGCGGCGCTCGTGAGAGGAATCTCTTGGCAGAGACAGTCTTTCAGAGTGCGCCAGTAGACTAAAAAAAAATTGTAAAGAAGCCCTCTAAAATAGTTAAAAAGTAAAATTTTGATAATGTGTACACTTGCATGATACCGAGCCCTGAACTTAGTAATTTTACTACGTCATCATTCTTTCTCATTTCTTTGATAACAGCTGCAAGAGCGTTCCTTTTGTTATATCTAAATAGGTATACATTCGCACACTATATTTACAACAACGGCGTAAGTCACACTTACAACGATCTAATATCAACTCCAATCGCCATGAAACAGAGTTTTTTATAATGGTATAAAAGACTTTATTCTTGGGACCTTGTGTTAGTGGTTGAGATGTCGTCACGTAGAGGTTAGGGCGAGGGTGGGTTTAATTGTAACATGTTATTATATGTTAGTACGAGTACGTTAACTTGGTTAGCGTTATTAAAATACGCCAGTCGCCAGTCAAAGTCAAAGTCAGAATATCTTTACTCAATGTAGGCTATAATAGAGAGCAAGATCCCAAAGCTGCCAAAGGTTACTTATTTTCTCATGAAAGTCATGAGTAAAATATACGGGTAAATATAGTGTTAGTATGTACCTTCATTAAACGTAGGCATACCTGGCTACCTTAGGCCGACGGCCAATCTACAGATAACAAGTGCTAAAAGGTACGTGAAAAGACTACTCACTTTTCGTAATTTCTGATGGCTGATTTTCATGTATCTTTTAGAGAATATTGTTAGAAATTAGTATTCAATACTGCCAGACCTCTCCCACCAGCTCTTGAAATTAAAATGATGTAATTGTAAATTTGATCCTTATATATTGAATTCAGGGAATTATTTCAATGCTTTCTGTAAGCAGAGAGATTAATCCTAGCGGCCAAACATCTACTACACTCAATCAAAATATCTCAATAAGTAAGCATAGTAAAAAAAAATTATAACTTACACACTCACTTTGATTGAGTGTAGCAGATGTTTGGCCGCTCATGTTCACGTACCTTTAACACCGGTATATACATATAGATTGACCGTCGGCCCAAGGTAGCAAGTATGCCTACGCTTACAGTACATACTAACACTATTTTATCCCGTATATTTTATTTACGGGAAAATAAGTACCTAACGTCTGGCTGCTCTGGGATCTTGGACCAACAGTCAAGAATTTCGAAGAACCTATGTATCACCGGTTCAGAAAAACCCTGTTGGACGAATCCGGCAAGAAACTCAACAAGGTTTTTTTTTTAAAACAGATTTATACAATGGTATTTTATTACATAAATTTAAATTATTGGACACAACTAAATTTATCATTTTCGCAATGATAATTTGAAAAAAATAAATGATAGTTAAAGATATAGATATACTTGAAAAAAAAGACAGTTGAACTGAGAACCTCCTCCTTTTTTGAAGTCGGTTGAAAATCCTTATCCTTACAATTTCATTTTTATGGTTGTTTTTAAAAAGATTGCATCGGCCGGGAATCGAACCCGGGCCGCCCGCGTGGCAGGCGAGCATTCTACCACTGAACCACCGATGCTTGCATAAATGTAGTAAAATTTATAAGTATATTGTGCCTTAGAAAGGCATTATCCAAGATGCGCTTGCGATGTGCTTTGTTCATCTTCGTTTGACCCCGATTTACTTCACTTTTACTAATCTCAGCAAATTCCTCAACAATTTGTAACTCTGCATGTTTTTATTTTATTTTAATTAGGTACTCAGAGCAGATAAGAAGTCACAGTTCTTACTCAAAGTAAGAATGCATAGCAGCCAGTTTTATTATAGTACCTAATTATGTCAATGTAGGCCGTCATCAATTCATCATCATCATCATCCCAGTATATATATGCACAGGTCTCCTCTCAGTAAGACAGGGCTCGGGCAGTAGTTCCCACGCGGGCCCAGTGCGGATTGGAGACTTCAATGCTGTGGCTCTAGTGAAAAAGGGGTTAAGTCTGCAGAAATTAAACAGCTATTTTCTATTTTATGTGTAAAGGGGGCTAAGTCGAAATCAGCTGTTCAACTTCTGAAGACTTAACCCCTTTTTCACTAGTGCCACAGATTATGTAGGTACTAAATTTTATTTGAAACTAGCTGCCTCAGCAAACATTGTACCACGTTTTACGGGCTGCCTCTGTTTGCTCTTGTGTTTGAGAAGCTCGAAGTCGGGCCATACAAATGCGAGACTCTTGTTGTGCGATTTCTCTTTCTTCTTCGGTGGATTGTTTCGCAATGTTGCGAAGCCTTTTTGAATTACAGCTTGATTAGAAAAGATGAGAGCTTCTGGCTCTTACAGCTCAATGCACTAAACATAACGATCAACCGGTAACTTCAAAACATAAACTTTCCGTATCTACTTAATAGAGTACAAATCGCGGTAGAAGTAGACATTTATCTGTATACGTGTGTGTATATGCATTATACATATCCATACCCATGCCAAAGTTACAAACCTGTAAAGCCAGGCCTGTAAAGCAGGTGCCAGTCAACCTTTAAGTTGACTGAAACCGCTACAAACATGCTTGTAGCCTAGGATCCCACCGTATAACATTGGACTTGTCTGTTATTAATCAAAATGTGACTAGAAAGGTTACATATGGTCATTCAAGAAAATCTTGCCACATATGCCTTTTTGTCATATTTATTTTTCAATGTTTTTGTACGATCATCATCATCATCATCATTTCAGCCGAAAGACGTCCACTGCTGAACATAAGCCTCCCCAAAGCCTCGCCAAACAGATTGGTCCCGTGCCATTCGAATCCAACGCGATCCCGCAACCTTAACCAGGTCGTCGCTCCATCTTGTTGGAGGCCTTGTTTTTTACGATAGATTTATTTATCTATTAGCTTCTGAAGTTGATAAAGAAAATAAACTTTCAACTTCGTCGACAATCATAAGTAAAATCTGATTTGCTTTATAGAGTTTTATCGCACAATAAAAAATAAGCAGGATACACGGAAAAAACATAATTATTATCTAGTCACCTTTTTTGTAAAATGAGATTTTAACCTCAGAACGTAAAGCTCGCAAAGTACCTACCATACAGGGTTATTTGTAATTCACTGACATCCTCTTAACCCTGAATTCCTATCACTTAAACAAATGTTTTTTGATTTACGACTTTTTAAAATGGAGCACTTTTTTCCATACAAATAAATAATAATAAATAAATACTTCTAACACAAACGAATACTCTATGAAATTCGAGGGCGGGGCCACGCGCCGCGGTCGAGGCGGGCAATGAATGAATGACTTACACGGTACAGAGTATCGTAATAGTAAGAGGTAGTCTCAAATTTTCAAAACGTTATTACACCAAAAATATTAAGTTATGACAAAAGCCGTAAAACAAAAAACATTTGTTTAAGTGGTAGGAGTAAAGGGTTTTTTTTTTTAATTTATTTACACAAAAACAAACAAAAGAAGTACAGAAATACTTATCTTAAAATACCTCTGCCAAACTGCATAGCTAGGTTAAAAGGATGCTAGTGAATTACAAATAACCCTGTATGTAAATTACCATCGGATTGAATATGGATATCTGAAAATAATATTTATTTTTTACTTTTAAATTAAGTGTTCGTAATGATTAACATTCAAACAGATATACCTAACTCAAAAAGTTGCTTAGATATCTAGACATGTTCTTTCCGTATGCCTCTCATGTGCCCTTCTTAGGTACTTTCTTTATCTTCAATCCACAGACTACAGGAAGTCAAGTTAAGTACAAAATTAACTTATACTTATTAAGTTTCACCATTAATCATAAAAGCGGAGTGCAAATGAATTTAAACTAAGCTGGGGTTAAGTAATTAGCATAAGCAGTTAAGTTTACTTTGACCTAAATCTTAGCTGTGAGTGACGCGTGTAATCTTTAAGTATTGTACTACCTTTTCTTTTCACGGAGCCACGATCATTGGAGAAATTATAAATATTACCTACTAACTAGCTGATGCTCGCGTCTTCGCCCCTGCTGAATTTTTAGGGTTCCGTAGTTTTTATCCAATTTGGTGCAGTGGTTCTCCAGTTTTGCGCTTAGCAACACATTTGGCGATTCATTTTTGTTTAGATACACACTACAGGGTGAATCCAAATTGGTGATACAAAATTAGTGTTTCGTACTCAGTTAATGCTGGACAATATAATGCGCTAACTCATTTGTTTACAATTAGTCTTATAAAATTTGAAGCGTTCATACATTGAGTTCGTGATTAATGTATGAACTCAATGTATGAACGCTCCAAATTTTATAAGACTAAGGGGCTGTTTCACCACCTTATTGTCAAACTACTGGTTACGTAACCAATGAATAAACTAAGTACTGCACAAATCTGTCGGCCAGTTTTTTTTCAGTTTCACCACTCCGGTCCTGTGCAAACTAAGTACCACTTAACTAATCGTCGGTATAACAAAAAGTCGGAATAGCAACGTCCCATTTCACGACCACGGGTTCCTGTTCGCATATTTTCGTTCAAAGAGTCGCTCATTATTAAAGGAAAATAAATCGTAAACTATGTAATTTTTAAACACATCTATTTTTTTGCATAAACAAATGTGTAACATTATAATTAATGCAAAAACGGTATTTATTTACGATACTTTGGTTAACAATAACAAAGAAAAATAAAATCACGTGAAACGAATCGAAAAGTGGCGCCAAACCCTTTGACAGATTAACTTTTTATTTAATGGCGATGTACAAGTTCAGGTAGAACAAACGATTGTGCCACTGAAAAAAAGTCTGTAATTAAAAAATATTACGAAATTTTGGATTTATTTTTAAATACTAAAAGCGTACCTATATTTTTTATTCAAATCTTGACATTTAAATTCTCGTTTGCAATTTAGCATGACTTCTTTCTTTAAAAAATAAAAAATACTTTGATTTATTTTTCTGAAACCGGCTGAAGGGCTCTCCAACCATGGCCACAAAAAATAAACTAACTAATTAAAAAGATATGTGACTGATAAAAATGCTAAATGCCACCTGATCTGATGGTCAAATTAAGAAATAGTTTGTCCGTCACTTAGCGCTAATTAAGACTGGTGCAACAGAAATTTTTATTCCATGTGACAAATAAGGTTATGATCAAGCTAATCCGAACTTTAAAAAAAGTGGTGAAACAGCCCCTAATTAAAACAAATGAGTTAGCGCATTATATTGTCCAGCATTAACTGAGTACGAAACACTAATTTTGTATCACCAATTTGGATTCACCCTGTATAGCTAGACCGTTTAAATGAGTTCTCGCCCGCGCGGTACAGAGGCGCGGGGGTAGACGACAGAGGATCAAAATCAAAATCAAAATCAAAACGTTTATTCTGCAAGTAGGCCGCGAAGGGCTCTTTTACATGTCAATTTTTTTAAACTACCAGCGCTTTCGTAAGGACCATCATTGCCAAGAAGAATGCGCCGCAAGAAACTTGGCAGAAAGTCATCTTTTCAAATTAAAATATAATAAATTACAAATTAAAAAAAATCATACAAATATAGAATTAAGTAAATAATAAAAAAAAATATATAAAAAAACAATACAGGGATGTATTGGGTCCCTTAGTTAAAAAAACTAAAACAATACCTACATCTTAACTATATCTACGTTAAGGTGGAAGCGCACGCTCTAGGCGCGAAATTCAAACTTTTTACAGTTTTTAATTTATTGTGTGTAAACGGTGTAACTGTTTAACTTCATATGGTATTTGCGCTTGTAAAACACAGTGTTCTTTATATTATTGTGTAAAGTTTTTTAAGAATAAAACTATTAGCTTGAAATAAAAGTTGTCAAAACGTTGAAAGTCCGAAATTCTATGTTTGACAACTTTTATATCAAGCTAACAGTTTTATTCTTAAAAAGCTTTACACAATAATATAAAGAACACTGTTTTACAACCGCAAGTAGCATATGAAGTTAAGCAGTTACACCGTTTACCCACAATAAATTAAAACCTGTAAAAATTTTGAATTTCGCGCCTAGAGCGTGCCGTTCCACCTTAAGTGGTGTAGAATGCTTACACCGTCAAAAAAAAAAAAATTAAAAAAGGAAAAAAATAAAGCAGGCAGGCACATAAGGCGTGCTCGCCGCCCACACCTCTCCCGGCCCCCTTTGTTATCATACCCCCCCAGCACCTGTACCGCGCGGGCAAAAACTCATTTAAACGGTTTAACTATAATACCACTGTAGTATCTATAAACGCAAAAGTTGGTATAGGTCGATAGATATAATGGATGTTTGTTACTCTTTCTTTTGCTCACAGATAGTGAATAACCTGAATTAATACATAGAATACTTTTATCCCGGAAAATTGCTTAGTTCCCAGTCTAATTTATCTAAACATGTCATGCTAAGTGACAATTATTATTAATCATCGATTGCTTTGATCAATTATAACTGTAGATCCACAGTCGCGCGCACGAAAATGTCCGAGCCAAATGAGCGCCACTTTGATAAAAGTGGCCTTCTTTTTACATGCTTTATATTAGCTTCACCTGTATGTTTGTATGTTTGTATGTTTGTATATTTGTATGTTTGTATGTTTGTAACAGACTCCTTAGGGCGCGATTTTGACCCACTTCCCGGTTTCCGATTGAGCTGAAATTTTGCACATATGTGTAAATTGGATGACAATGCAATATTATTGTAACATGGAGCTGATCTGATGATGGAGCTGGATGGTGGCCATAGGAACTATGTAATAAAACAACACAATCCCGTCGAGTTTGGGCTCGTTTGATTCGTCTTGACGAGCACTTTGATTTCAGATGGTAACCAGGGTCTGATGATGGAGCTGGAAGATGGCCAAAGGCACTCCACAATAAAACGACACGAGCCCGTCGAGTTTGGACTCGTTTGATTCGTCTTGACGAGCACTTTGATCCTAGATGGTAACCAGGGTCTGATGATGGAGCTAGAAGGGGGGTAGGTGGCGGGGTGGGGGGGGGAATGGGGGGTTAGGGGGTCGGGGGTTTAGAGGGTTGGGGGTAAGGGTGTGGCGGTTGGGGTTAGGGGGTGGGGGGGTTTGGGGGAAATAGGCTGGGGGTGTTGGCGGGTTTGGGGGTTAGGGATTTTGGGGGTTGTGGGAAATGGGGAGGGGGTAAGAGGCCTAGATGGTAACAAGGGTTTGATGATGGAGCTGAAAGGGGGGGGTAGGTGGAGGGGTGGGGGGGAGGTTGGGGGTAAATGGGAGGGGAAGGGGGTTTAGGGGGTTGGGGTTAAGGGTGTGGGGTTTTGGGGGGGTTCGGGGGTTAGGGAGGTTGGGGGGTGGTGGGAAATGGGGAGGGGGTAAGGAGGGTTGGGGTTGGGGGTTTGGGGGAAGTTTGAGGAAATGGGGTGGGGGTCTGGGGTTAGGGGGGTTAAGTTTAGGTGGTTGGTGGTTTGGAAAATGAGGAGGGGGTAAGGGGGGGTTTAGAGGGTTGGGGGTAAGGGTGTGGGGGTTGGGTTGGGGTTAGGGGTTTGGGGGGTTGGGGAAATGGGTTGGGGGATGTTGGGGGTTGGGTTTAGGGGGTTGGGGGGTTGGGAGGTTGTAGGTGAGGGGGGTAAAGTTAGAAAGAAAGAGGTTTACGTTTAGTAGTGTAGAGCAGTGCGCGCGCACCAAAGACCAAGTATAAGATAGACTGATTCTATTTAAGACGAGCAAAAAACCGTTTTGTGTCTCTTTTTAGCACATAGAAACTCTCACTGTGAAAAAAATGCAACTAAAAAATAGAAAATAAATAATAGTTTAAATAATAGTTTTGATTGAATCCAAAAAGGTGTTTAAATGTAAGCTTAAATATTGTCAGAAAAATGAGCAACAAATTAAAATGGATATAATTGCTAAAAATCATTCTGACAAAAATTTTAGCAAATTTTGGAAAAATACCCGTAAATTGAATCCAAGGTCGAGTCTACCGGTGAGCGTTGGTGGTATTCATGAGCCCACTGATATCGCGAATGCGTTTAAGGAGCATTTTATGGTCGAGCCCCTGCGCCCTCCTGGTTCTGCGATGCTCGATGCTGAGGACGAGACCGTGATCCCCTCCGTTATGTTTACAGCCGAGCAAATCGGAACAAAACTTAAAAATATGGTGAGAGGGAAATCACCCGGTCATGACGGTCTCAGTGTCGAGCATCTCAAGTATGCTGGGGATCACCTGCCGGGGATTATGGTAGTGTTTTTTAATTCTTGCTTCGCACATAGCTATTTGCCTGATGAACTCATGTATACCGTAGTTGTGCCTGTAGTAAAAAATAAAACGGGGGATGCCTCTGACATATCTAATTACAGGCCCATATCACTGGCTACGATTATGGCTAAGCTTTTGGTTAGTTTGCTTGATGACATCTTAGGTAAACATCTTGTTTTACATGACGCACAATTCGGATTCAGGCCGGGTTTATCTACTGAAAGCGCAATTTTTTGTCTCAAGCAAACTGTTCAATACTATACATCTCGTGAAACGCCGGTGTTTGCCTGCTTTTTGGATCTGTCAAAGGCATTCGACATGGTGTCATATGACATTCTGTGGCAAAAGCTGCGCGACGATACTGGCGTGCCGCGGGAGATTGTCTCAATATTTAGGTATTGGTACGGTAATCAGCAGAACAGTGTCAGATGGGCGGGTGCTTTTTCTGACGTGTATGGGATGAAATGTGGGGTGAGGCAGGGGGGGCTAACCTCACCTAAGTTGTTTAATTTATATGTAAACATGTTGATTAAGGAGCTGAGCAGTACTAATGTCGGATGTCATATAGAAGACACATGTGTCAACAATATTAGTTATGCTGATGATATGGTGCTGCTCAGCCCCTCAGTCAGTTCTCTAGAATTGCTATTAAAAGTTTGTGAAACATATGCTGGGGCCCATGGACTCAGGTATAACACGTCAAAAAGTGAGCTCTTGCAATTTAAAGCGGGTAGTAAAAGCTACATAATGCACCCAATCTCGCTTTGCGGTACTCCTTTAAAAAGAGTAGACAAATTTAAGTACCTGGGTCACTGGGTCACTGAGAGCATGTCTGATGTTCCAGACATTGAAAGGGAGCGCCGGGCGCTGAGCGTGCGTTGTAACATGTTGGCCCGTAGATTCGCACGTTGTAGCAATGCAGTCAAAGTCACATTGTTCAAAACTTACTGTCAGACTTTTTACACGTGCGGACTGTGGGCTAGCTTCACGCAGCGCGCGTATGGGGCGCTGCGCGTCCAATATAATGATGCGTTCAGAATGTTGTTTGGGCTGCGGCGATACTGTAGCGCTTCGGCAATGTTTGCCGAAGCGCATACGGATTGCTTTTACACAATCATGCGAAAGAGAAGCGCATCATTGTTTAATCGCCTTCGCTCCAGCCCGAACAGCATCCTGAGCGTGCTGGCGCGGCGCTGGGACTCGCCCCTGCTGGAGCGTCGGGCGCGGCTGCACGCGCCCGCCGCCCCCGTACCCCGGCGCTTCTAGTTGTACCTCATTTTATTTTTTATTTTATGTTTTTATGATAATTTTAATTTTAATTGTAATTGTAATTGTATAACACTAACCTTAGATTTTAAGTTGCTTGTAATTAACACTATGGATTTGTGATGGTCCGAAATAAAATATTTGTATTTGTATTTGTATTTGTAAAAAACTAAAAAACACGCTTTAAAAAAATAAAAATAAAAAATAAAAAAAAATGTAATAAATTTCAATTCACTTTTCTTATAGTGCAGTACAAATCTTAATAAGCAATTATTATATTGTTAAGATGTTATCAAAATGATAATCCTTGACAATTGACACCATGCACCCCACGCTTTTTTTACAATAAAATATTTTAAACTATTATTATTTATTTTATCAATATTTAGAATTGTTTACAAATTTTGATCTGGATATAACAATATAATAATTGCTTATTAAGATTTGTACTGCGCTATAAGAAAAGTGAATTGAAATTTATTACATTTTTTTTTTATTTTTTTGTTTTTATTTTTTTAAAGCGTGTTTTTTAGTTTTTTAATTTCTCAGTACGTTGCGTGAAATTGTCAAGTTTAGCTGTCAAGTGTCAACCGAAATTCGACTGTAATGAAGACTAGGTTCAAATTTCTGTGTAGGTGATGATTTTAATTGTTACGCAAACAAATAAAAAAGTTCGGACATTCTTTGAAGGGGATTTTGTTCGGCAATGTGTATCTTCAGTTATAATTGATCAAAGATCGATTGTCGATAAAACACAATGGTCGTCTCGACGTTTGATTTTTGCTATGAAATTCCGCTCCTTGCTAATTACGCAAGCGACAGCGCAGTTAAAGGCTATAGCTAAACCATTTAAATGAGTCCTCGCCCGCGCGGTACAGGGGCTGGGGGGTATGAGGACAAAAGGGGGCGGGAGAGGTGCGGGCGGCAGGCACACAAGGCGCGCTCGCCGCCCGCATCTCTCTCGGTCCCTCGGGGTTTTATATATAGTTAAGAATTGAAATTGTTTAAACAGATGTTGTAGAATTTATTTAAATATGGTAATTAAATAGAGGTTTATTTATGGTAATTAAATAGTTATCGCTTTATTGGTTTTAAAGTGTACTAATGAAGCAAAAAACGTGCCATAGAATTTCCTCGAACACGATTTAGTGCCTTTGATAAATCTGATTAGTTTTGTTACAGAAAAATGATTTTCCTAGTTTTGCTGCTTCGTTAAAAACTAGTTTTCTTTAAAAAGCGGTCTAGTGCGAGCCGGTCTCGTACACTGAAAGTTCTGTACAAATTAAAAAGCCGGCCAAAAATAGGTTTCTAGTGATTTTCGGATTTTTTCTTTACATTTGTTTTGCCAAATTTATAACGCCAATCGGAAGTAGGTACCTTATAATATAACTATTATATCTTGTCTTTCTTTAGTTGTAATAATTGTAGAAGGATGACGTTTGACCCGAGCGATCAAAACGTTCGAATATTCACCTAACCCACCATAAAGAACACTAGTCATGCATTGCAATCACAGTATGAAGTTTGCTGTAAAACGGTTCCAAAGTAGGTCACGATTCAACTGGTTTTATAGCACATACACACAAATTGCACGTATATTGTGAAGATGCCTTTCTAAGGTGCAATCTAGCTAATGATTTTAACGCGTAGATATAAGCATCGGTGGTTCAGTGGTAGAATGCTCGCCTGCCACGCGGGCGGCCCGGGTTCGATTCCCGGCCGATGCATGATATTTTTTTGCATTTAAATAATAAATAATAATAAATAAATATCACGAGACAATTCACACCAATTGACCCAGTCCCAAAGTAAGCTTAGCAAAGCTTGTGTTATGGGTACTAGGCAACGGATAAACTTACTTATATAGATAGATACATACTTAAATACATATTAAACACCCAAGACCCGAGAACAAACATTCGTATTTTTCATACAAATATCTGCCCCGACACGGGAATCGAACCCGGGACCTCAAGCTTCGTAGTCAGGTTCTCTAACCACTAGGCCATCTGGTCGTCTAAATTTACTTAGCTGAAAACTTTTTTCGGAAATGTCGTTAATTTTAAAGAAAACACATCTGCCTCAAACGTAATTGATTCCTTTGTGTAACAAAGGTTACCCATATACTTTGTAAGACTAACTTTCGCTACACATGATTGATTGATTGATTGTTTGATGATGACGTGGTTTTGTTTTTATTGGGCCCTTGGTTATGAGCGGTTTCTTTGTAAGCGACCCAATGAATAGTAGTAGTATATTAAAGTCTTGTTTATCTGTACTTTCTCTGAATTATTTTGCGGCAATAAATGATCTTGTATATTTCCCCCTTAATCGCTGCTATTATTCAATGAGAAGTAAAAATTCGATTTAAAAAGTAATGCTAGTAATTTCGCTGAAGACTGAAGTTCGTGCCAGCATCTCTAACCCAATTGCTCCGAGTCTGATGTCCTTATTCCGAAATAAAAAAAAACTGTTCGTTTATTTGAAAAAAAAACTACTTACTCCTCAACCTCACGTACAAGACATCTGAGTTTGTAATTATTTGTTGCGGATCTCTGCAAAGCAACGCCCGAGTGAATGAATTATTAAAAAAAATCTTTCCTTATTTTATACCCTTAGCGGTGAATATTTTATCACTATTTGTATGGCACGGGAAGTATAGTGTCATTCAATAAAAAGAATTGTCAGAATCGAAAAACTTCGTAAAAATTACATACATCAAACAAATTAAATACGTGTCCAACTTAGACTATACTCCATTGTTATCGTCGGTTAAAATTATCCTCAAATCGGGTGCAAAAATTGACAATATTTTTCCAAACTATAAAGTGATTGCAATTTATTTAACAATTTTATTAAAAAAATCACTACAAACAGTCGTTTCTACTTAAAAAATACGTAAGCAACTACTTCATGTATTTTTATTAGTTTTGATCTGTACTGAACTTTAATGCATTTTAAAGTCAAAGTCAAAATAATAAGCACTTATGAATGTCAAAGAATTTACCATCTATTGGTTCAACCGAAGTTTAACATGATCATAGCAATAGCTGATAAATTCTTCGACGGTATTTACACTAGATTAAGTAGAAACCTGGTCATACTTAAGACCTATTATAAACGCGAAAGTTTGTATGGATGGATGTATGGATGTTTTTTACCCGACTGCGAAGAAGGAAGGGTTATGTGTTTGACCCGTATGTATGTATGTATGTCCATTCCTATGTCCTCTCGTAACTACACAACGGCTGAACCGATTTTGATAAATGATACGTCATTGGATTCGTCTTGATAACGCGAGTAACACTGGATATTTGAAGTTCTTGAAAAATTAAAATGGCGGATTTTAGGCGCCAAATTGTGAGTCTTCAAAAAAATTTTTTTATTCAAACCTATCGAGTAGGGTATCAAAATAAAGGGATTTTAAAAGAGATTACAAAAATATACACAAGTCATGTATTTAAATTTAATTTGGAATGTTAAATTGGCAATCAATGCATTAAAACGACGACGTACCTAGGTACTTACTAAGATATCTTTGAGCAATAATTTTCTTTATGAAACACATGTGGAAAATTAAGTACCTACATATTTCAAAATTGATTTTGAACTTTACTAAATAGCAACGGATTCCTAATTCAAATACTCAATAATTTATCTGGGTCTCAGGCGGTTACACTAAAAACAAAAAAAATAAAAAAAGTAATTAAAAAAACTAAAAACCCGCCTGCGGTGTAAATAAAATAATAAATTAAAAAATCAAAAAACCCGTCTGCAGAAATACTGAAAAGGTTGAAACAAGATAAAATGTTCAATAACAATAAAACTAATTTAAAACACGTCGATGGCAGTCTTTAAAAATTTAATGCAACGATAAAATGCAGTCGGAGGCATGGGAGTCAGTGGCTGCATGGGATTTAATGTCACTTCATGCATGCCTCCGACTGCATTTTATCGTTGCGTCAAATTTTGAAAGACTGCCATCGACGTGTTTTAAATTAGTTTTATTGCTATTGAACATTTTATCTTGTTTCGACCTTTTCAGTATTTCTGCAGGCGGGTTTTTTGATTTTTTAATTTTTTATTTTTTCTCTTTGACGCTAAAACGGTTTAACGGATTCTGATAAAATTTAGCACACAGATACCTAGTTTATAATCTGGATTATCGTATAAGATTTTTTTAGCCCGGAGAATGGGATAGTTCCCGCGGGATAGCGGTTCACCATTAGGTAATTATCTTCGCAGACGGAGTCGAGGGCCACAGATGTTTTAATATATAACTAGCCTTCCGTTCGCAGCTTCGCCCGCGATAAATTAAATTTCCCGTAGAAAAAGGTATTATCCCGCGGTAAAAAGTAGCCTATGTCACTCAGTGATAATGACTGTAGCTTTCTAACGGCAAAAGAATTTTTGAAATCGGCCCAGTAGTTTTTAGTCCACATATTTCTGGTCTTGTTGGTAGATTGAGCTCTGCCGCCTATGCTGTACGAAGAATCAGGCAATTTACCAACGCAGAAACTGCCCGGCTTGTTTATTTCAGTTACTTTCACAGCATAATGTCTTACGGCTTGCTGATTTGGGGCAAGGCAGCCGACATCGAAACGATCTTCATTCTACAAAAGAGGGCAGTCCGGTCTATCTACAACCTTGGCTCCCGGGCTTCACTAAGAGAACGCTTTAAGGAGATAAACATCCTCACAGTAGCTTCACAGTACATACATGATGTGATATTGTATACACACAAAAATATCAAGTCCTTTAAGAAAATGTCAGACGTACATGATATCAACACTCGTAATAAACACAAGCTTGTCGTCCCTAAATTCCGTATACGGAAAATAAGCAAATCCTTTGTGGGAAACTGCGTGAGATTTTACAATAAAGTCCCTGTAGAATCATGGAAATTGCCACACAACTCTTTCAAAGAATAGGTACATAAAGAGTGCAATCCTGAAGAAAGCTTTCTGTAAAATTGAGGAGTACTTATGTGATAACATAACACGATAAAAATGAATATAATAATCTATACGAGTATCGATTATTTATTATTCAAATTAGATGAAAAAAAATCCAAATAAACCGTTGAGGCAAAAATTAAAGCAAAACTACATTATCTTAAGTATAATAAGACTTTATTTTTCAAAACTTTTAATAATTTACTAAACTACGATTTTTAATTTCGTGGAATTCTGGCAAATGCCAGATTTTGACGTTTCAGAGGCAACAAACCTTTTTTCATTTTAAATCTATTTATTACTAGCTGACCCTGCAAACGTTGTTTTGCCTTATATCACCTAGGGGTACAAAAAATAGCCTACGGGCTATTCTCAGACCTACCGAATACAGAGAAAAAAGTTTCATAAAGATCGGTCAAGTCATTTCGGAGGAGTTCGGTAACAAACACCGTGACACGAGATTTTTATATATTAGAAACTTAATAAAATAGGCACATTACTAATTATAAATATAGTGAAGGAGAGCTTTTACTATAAGAAGTTATCAGTTTTTATTTATTAGTCTATATTTGTTTCATAGGTTTTTAAGAGATTCGTGTATTCATGGTTCGTGTGAGACAGTTCATAATGATATTAGTCCTCTTTAAAAAACATGACACATAGCAAGAAACAAAAACTTTTCAAGGAAATAATTATATCAATCAACGAAAACGACAAAAATAATACGGAAACAGGAGAGCGAGCACATTCGAACATTCAAGACAGAAGCCGAATGACTTTAAAGGTGCGACCAAACCGCCGCTTAAAAAACGATGACGGTACGGAATCGCAGTGACGCACCGTAAACGTCACGACTTTACTATGGAGAGCATGCGGTACAGTCTGACGTTTACGGCACGTCACTGCGATTCCGTAACGTCTCCGTGTTTTAAGCAGCGGTATGGCCGAACGTTAATATTGTTTGAACAAATGAATGATATTTGATGGTTTTTATTATTTAAGTATGTACCTTGTCTAAGAAATTTTAAATTACAAACCTCTTGAGACGACGATTAAAACTTAATACATAACTATTATAATTGATAATGCGACATGGCCAAGACTGAAAGCCGAAGATAATTAGGATGTCGATATGTGATGTGATGTACTCGTGTTTGTGCGTGCGTGTGTGTGTATGTGTGTGTGTTTATGTTTATGTGGATGTGCTTTGCAATGTGAAGTAATGTGAAGTGTGACTTGTAGTGTCCCGGCGCAATCCGCGGCTAGTTTCTGGTTCTGTTGCCGTTGTCCACTTAATTATAATAAGTAGGTACCTATTTGTTTGATATTCGGAGACCATATACATCTCCAGCTCTTTATATTAATATTATTATTAATTTTGACCATGGAGGCTTCTTACACCTCTAACTAATGATTATGTAACTAGTTTACGTTGACATTTAGAGACTATATACATCTCTGAATTATTTAGATGAAGTATTTTTTTATTTATTATTAACTCAGGGACTTTATACATCCCTTTGCTATATATTTAAGGCTGTAAGTATATTGTTAAGCTTATGGATTTAAACTTTTATATTTTAATTAATACTTTATTAACTAGTCACAGGCCCGCGACGTCGAAGTTCCCAAGACGGTCCCATAAGGCTTATGGGAACGGAAGCGATACATGCCCTCGGTACCGCTCTGCTTTCAGAGCATGACATGAGTGCGTGTGAGCCAACTTTAGGGGCGGCAGGCGTAAGCTTGCCTTTGGAATCCAAAAGTTTAATGGTTACTTGACCTGAAATGTGTTTTAACAGAATCATTTTTAATTATTGTGACATTGGAAGACTATCTCCAATATTATTATTTTTTCCTTTTTTATTTTTTTTTACGGTGGAAGCATTCTACACTTCCACTAAACGTAGATATAGTTAAGATGTAGGTATAGTTTTAGTTTTTTTTAACTAAGGGATCCAATACATCCCTGTATTGTTTTTTTTATATACTTTATTATTTTTTTTTTACTTAATTCTATATTTGTATGGTTTTTTTAATTTGTAATTTTTAAGAGTTTGTAATTTATTATATTGTAATTTGAAAAGATGACTTCCTGCCAAGTTTCTTGCGGTGCATTCTTCTTGGCAATGATGATCCTTACGAAAGCGGTGGTAGTTTTAAAAAAAAGTGACATGTAAAAGAGCCCTTTGCGGCCTACTTGCAGAATAAACGTTTTGATTTTTTTTTTTAAGTTTATTCGTTACTTACAAAAATACAAATCTTTCCTCTTTATAATATTAAGTAGTATAGATTATTAGTGTAGAAGTGTAGATAAATAAATTTATAATCGGAATAAGTACGTTTACTCAGTTGGAGTTTCTGTTGAAAGTTTACGCTAAAATTTTATTTTCCGTGGTAATATTTTCGTGATTCCACTTATTTTGTTTCGTAATTTGAATTTCAAATTAACTTGGACTGATTTCGATGAAATTCTAAGTTAGGTATTTTAATCTGGACTAAATGTAAATAAAATGCTTCTTTAGCTATAAGTTACGTGCTTATGCGAGTTTGCGCAGTCTAGAGGTAACTTTTAACTCTGAGTTAACTGTTAACCTAGGGTTAAATAGTGTCAAAATGTTTGGAACGTAAACCCTAACCTAAGTTTAATGATTGGTTTTTTTTACCCTGGTCCGTTCAAGTGGCCCTTTGTTCTTTAACTTTCCCCGGAATGTACACTTACTGTAACTTTTTCGTTGTTAAATGGTATTCACATTAACGACCACAGAAACCTAACTAGTAACTATGAAGAAGAAGCAAATTTATTTCTGAATGAGTGAGCCAAATTTTCAGACGAATAAGAAATTAGGCACTTACCTACGTGGCATGAATTTTCGTCTAAGGATAACTTGAGTATCATTGATCTCAACTTCATGAAATTTGGTATAGGGGTACTTGAGGCGTGTATAATATTCCTTTAGAACATTAGCATAGTCGGTGAAGAGTTTATTGAGTTTATTATAATATTGTTACTAAAATACATTGAAAAAACCAATAATAAATTCTAGAGCCGCAGAAATTTCGGAACTTATCCACTATACTCTATTTGTATCTACTAAGTAGTATAACAAATTGGACAATTTCCTCCAGTTAGCTTTACGAGTTTTAGCGATACAGCAAATTGGAGGAATTTAGTTTGATTTTCTCTACTAGTTCGAAAACTAGAGCAAATCCAACTTTTCTCTCCAATTTGCTCTACTAGTTAATGTAATGAAATATTTAGAAAAAAAAACTATGGAAAAAAATAGAAATGGCTCTAGTTTTCCAACTAATGGGGCAAATCGAACCGTTTTCCTCCAATTTGCTGTATCGTTAGAACTAGTATAGCAAAGCTTGATATAGCTAGCTCAAACCATAGCTGTAAATGTAAGACAACATTTGTAACACAGCGAGCGTTGTTGCGATACGCCTAAACATCATCTGTCAAACGCCTAACCCTTTGTACGGCGGCCATGTTTTATTATACCACCCCTTGTATTTATGACGCAAGAAATTAGGCTACCCACAAATTACCGTACCCTTAGGCTATGGATTCATTACATTTATTAGACCGGGTGCTATATTTCACAAACTTCAGGGTACGTGATGCGATAGAGGGATTTGTTCTGAATGTGAATGGTAAATTAGCTTAATCGAGTGGCAAAGGGCGTGTCAATTATAAGGGGCATGCATAGCGCAAGAAACAAAAATTGTCTCTCCTGTGGACATTAAATTAGCGACTTCAAGTCAGCAACTTAAGATTAATTCAAAAAGGCTGAAAGTTGGGCAGGCGTCCCACACGCCAATGTCGACTTGACTAAAAAATATTGGCTTAATGGCTATGTGCGAAGCGGGTGGTGGGGTACAGAAAACGATCGCAGCGCACAACATGGCAAAAATTGGAAGTAAATGAGGAGGAAATGTTGTCAACGCTACGCGGCGCCACCGTCGTGCACTTAGCCAGAAGCGGGTGGTGGGGTACAGAAAACGATCGCAGCGCACAACATGGCAAAAATTGGAAGTAAATGAGGAGGAAATGTTGTCAACGCTACGCGGCGCCACCGTCGTGCACTTAGCCAGAAGCGGGTGGTGGGGTACAGAAAACGATCGCAGCGCACAACATGGCAAAAATTGGAAGTAAATGAGGAGGAAATGTTGTCAACGCTACGCGGCGCCACCGTCGTGCACTTAGCCAGAAGCGGGTGGTGGGGTACAGAAAACGATCGCAGCGCACAACATGGCAAAAATTGGAAGTAAATGAGGAGGAAATGTTGTCAACGCTACGCGGCGCCACTGTCGTGCATGGTCCCAATAGCCCGTTAAGTTTTTCAATATCTACCGAAGAAACACGAACAAAAAAACGTGTATGACCCCAATAGGGCTTTATGGAATTAAAGAGTTTGCTGTGAAGCCAGAAGTCCGGTACATTAAAAAAGTATTGCGCTAAATTGCAAAAAATATCTGATGCATCGGCCGGGAATCGAACCCGGGCCGCCCGCGTGGCAGGCGAGCATTCTACCACTGAACCACCGATGCTTGTACATATACGATAAAATCAATGCTTGATTGCACCTTAGAAAGGCATCTTCACGATGTACGTGCAATTTGTGTACGAGTACGAGCTATGCTATGGAACCAGTTGAATCGTGACTCACTGTGGAACCGTTTCACAGCAAAATTCATACTGTGATCGCAATGCGTGACAAGGAAAATCACTATGAGATTTACTGCGATAGCGTTCTTATGGTGGGTTAGGTGAATATTTGAGCGTTTTGATCGCTCGGGTCAAACGTCATCCTCCCACAATCATTACAACTACAGAAAGTCAAGTTATAATAGGTAAAACATACGTATAGGAATAGGTAGGTATAGATAACGTCACATCGTCGATCGCTTTTTAGCGATAAGACCGCCTATATTGTCTGCCTGAATTTTTATTTTTGTAATGCCAGTATATCTACTGCTTTTGGTGATCAATAAAAAATATTTGTATTGTATTATACTCTCTACAAACACACACACATACACACACACACACACACACACACACACACACACACACACACACACACACACACACACACACACACACACACACACACACACACACACACACACACACACACACACACACACACACACACACACACACACACACACACAGACAGACGGATTAATCAATGGGTGGTGAAACAGCCCCTAAATCTCCTTTAGTTCTGCTAGTAATATACATAGAAAATGTATACAGGGTGTCTCATTTAAATCGGTCAGTATGGGAAAGTCTGAAACTATAAGACATACGAAGATCTGTTCTTAGGAACCATGTCATCGATTTTAATAAGAAGAAGAACTGCATCCCACTAAAAACATTCTGTAAAAAACTAGCCAAGTCTCGATGGAGCTGCTTGTTTATCTCTAAAAAGTAATGAAATCTAGACAAAGTCATGCCAAGTTAACGATCGATCGATAATGATGGCTGCTCGACAATTCGTTCTTATTTTTACCAGTTCCTTCTTCTTTTAGTTAATTCGACATCGTTTTGCCAACCAACGTACCTAAAGATCGAACATTGAACGACTGCTTCTTTATCACGTGCCTAAAATTAACTGAAACAAATACTTTGCTCACCCGCGACCTTACAACAGCTACGTTTAAGTAAAAAATGCGTGTTCATGCAGTTCCTCTACCTCCACACTGTATGAACGTCAGTGTAGTGTGATGGTGATACCTAGTTGGGTTGGTGTGATTTGTGCGTGTTCGTATCGTACAGTGTGGCGGTGGAGGAACTGCATGAACACGCATTTTTTTACATAAACATAATATTTAGCTATCGTAAGGTTGCGGGTGACAGAAGTAATTGTTTCAGTTCATTAATATGGACCTCAGCAAAGTAACGCCTGATTCAATAAATCATGTGCCTAGACTTCAAAAAGTTCAAACCTCACGCAGGCGACTCAGCACCAAGTCGTGCAGTTTTGAATCCTCTGGGTATTTGGCACGAGGCTAAAGATTTGGCAGCTGAAACTATGCCAAGAGCTTACTCGATGCTTAGCTACGGGAACAAGATAAATACCTCAGTTTGTTTGACGTGAGACGTATCTAAAGGTTTTTGAGCAGGTTGCCACGATACATATATAAACACCCGACTTGTATCAGTGTCCATGGTCCTGTATAATCGCGAAAACATGGAGAAACACATGACGAGCACCACCGTCTACGCAAAACTGTCAGTAAATACTCTTAAAAGGATTTTAACATGTTCCCTGCAAGTAAAGTTATTATAATGCCCTGGATGCAGAAGGATTCTGCTCTCTAAGGCAATAGAAATCTATTTTCTCTGTTCAGCACTAGCCCTAATTATTGCTAAATAGTAAAGAATTTCAACTAATTCCAAGATTTGGTTTGCTAAACTCGGATGCGTTTCCTTTAAAACGAAACGGAGAATTGCAGAATCGACCAATAAGTTTAAGCCAACTATTTTTATTTTTTACGTTTTGAACGAGTAAAATATTTGAAGTTGCTTATCTAAATGAGCTGATTTATTTAACGGTTCAAACTACAATAGGTAAAAAAATCGAAATCATGAAACCATAGACTAGGTACTTTATTGGTTTGTATTTGAGTTTATTAAATAACATCTCACAAATATTATGAAGAAATATTTATTATTTACCAATAACTCAAAATTAGCTTCGCCTAGTAATGTGGTAGGTAACCATGACGTATAGGTGCTAACAAATTAGGTACCTACCAATATTTCTAAGGCTTAAATCTACTCATCAAAACAAGTCACTTTTATTCTAACTTTTTAAAATTTGAAAAAATACTCTATTTTCCATTACTAAAGCAGTAATCCGTTTGGATGGATATGTATGAAAAAATTGCGTTTTTTTTTAATTTTGACAAGTTTTCTGAGTGAAAGTGACTTGTTTTGATGAGTAAGTTACGTCCTGAAAATATCGGTACCAAATTTATTAGTACCTTATATATTTAAACTAATGTTTGGTCGATTCGAAATGTCCCCGCTATGCGTCTATGAAAGCGCATTCTCATACCACAGCCTAAAAACCCATAAAAAAAAACGTCACGGGACAATTGGCTAAGTAAAGTTTTTTGAAGAGGTGCTAATTATATTTTTTTTCGACAGTCGGCGTTCTGGAGATCGAGAAACTGCAGCTGTTTTATTTTTATCTCCTATTGTTTACTGGAAATATTTTTTTAAGTGTTTGAGATGACATTTGTGAGATTTTATGGCTGACAAGCCGTACGTGCTCAGAACTTAGTAGAAACAGAAAAAAAACCGAAGTGAGCTGTCACTTCTGTCAATGTCAAATCGTTTGCGTTTCGTTTGCTTTGCATTTTGGTGTGCTCAGTGTGATTTTTGGACTATTTTTATCGACCTCCGCATAAAATCCGGACTTTCAATTTTACCGCATTTCTCCACGACCAATTGGATCACGATTGAATACTTTCGATCACTATTTTGGAACTGCCTCTTGGACAACGCAAAGCAAACGAAACGCAAACGGTTAGATTTCATTTGACATTGATAGAAGCGACAGTTGACTTCGTTTTTTTTTCTATTTCTTCTTAGTACTGAGCACGAACCGCTTGTCAGCCGTAAAATCTCACAAATGTCATCTCGAACACTTAAAAAAATATTTCCAATAAATAAAAGGAGATAAAAATAAAACAGCTCCGTTTCTTGGTGTTGAAGTCGACCTCTGTCGAAAAAAAATATAATTAGCACCTTTTCAAATAACTTTACTTAGCTAATTCACACCAATTGACCTTGTCCCAAAATAAGCTAAGCAAAGCTTGTGTTATGGGTACTAGGCAACGGATAAACATACTTAATATAGATAGATACATACTTAAATACATATTAAACACCCAAGACCCGAGAACAAACATTCGTATTTTTGATACAAATAATTATCTGCCCCGACATGGGAATCGAACCCGGGACCTTAAGCTTTGTAGTCAGGTTTTCTAACCACTAGGCCATCTGGTCGTCTAAACCCATAACTAATAAAATATTAGAGAACAAAAGCATCGTAACACCAGCTTATGCCAACCATTTATGGCAATAACTTTTATCCTTTATGAGAACGGTCCAAAATCGTTCAATTCCCACAGTTATTCGAAAGATAAGTTACCGTACGAGTATCCGTGACGTACATACGAACAAGATGATTGCCACGATACGATGATAAAGGGGGAAGATGAAAATAATGGAGTCATAAGGATAATCAAGAGATTTCAAAAAGTTCTGTTTCGTATGTTATTTGTTTGCTAGCCTTAACCTACGGCTTTGCCTGTGTTAAAAATCAACAGATAATAGGTTACGGTAAAACATCACGCATATATCCCTAAAGGGGGTGGACAGAGCACACGAAGACCTATATTTAGTTTCGGGGCCACTTTTAGCAATTTTAGATTTAAACTTAGATAACAGTGGTAGGTACAATAGTGATAGGTTGCTAGTCTATCGTCTAAAATATACCTTAACCTATTTCATTAGTCGCTTCTTACAACATCCACGGAAGAAATGGAGAGGTGTAATTCTAAACCCGAGACCACACGGGCATTTTCATTTTAAAAGACGCGCGCTGTCGCTCAGAAAAAGCCATCTATTGATTTTACACTGAAATTATAGTTTTAAGTAAATCCAAATCGCCAATGAACATCATCATCATTATTATGATCATAATCATCATCACGCTCTGCTTCCATCATTTTTCAGCCTATATAGTTACGTCCTACTGGCCTATTCTTTTGTACTTAAAATAATTTGAAAAGCACGGTCTCACTTTATTCTAAACAAAAAATATTTATTATCGTAGACGTAAACTTGTCTGGAATAAAGATCCGCTTTGGAACAAAAAAATTGCCTAGCTTAATTTCTTGGCATTCCCAACTTAGCCAGAGCTCGAGGCTAAGCGAGATAGTAAATTGAAATCGGCGGAACGTGGCAGTCGAGTTAACGAAGTGTGAGTTCATTTGAATATACTTGCTACCCTTTCCCCGTTGTTTTATGTACTTGTCTGGACGACTAGCGCTTGGAGTTTATAAGAAATACACACACACACACGTAGGAAAGTCCGAAGTAAGATAAGATTTTCTAAGTACAGTTTTTCTGTACATTAAAATACTCCTGAATCTCGCCCCGAAACCTTCAACGTGTCCTACACTACCGCTTTCGTCAAATATAGGTTTCTACCGTTACGTTGAATAGGTAGGTATCGTAAATTTATAAATTTAGTTCGGATCAAAATTAAAATGACTCACAACCATCTTTCAAAATATCTTTTCTGGCAACTTCGACGTCGACGATTTAAAGGAAAATGAACAGCTCTAATTGGAGCTGAAATATTTAAAAAGTTGGTTTCTAATAACAGTAAAAATTGAGCCCATTAAGCATAAAAAGGAAAAAGGTGTAATTGGGAAATCCCCCGGGCAATGCAAGGACGCTACGAGGGATGAAACAATAAGTGGATGTTGCTTATGAAATTTTGATCACCGGCCAAGAATCCGCTTGGAAACGGAACGATGGAACGTTGCAACACTACGATAATTATTGACGTTTAAGATTAATCATCTATTATTTTATTGAATACCAGCTGACCCGGCAATCGTTATTTTGCCATATAGGGGCATAAAAAATAGCCGACGACCTATTCTCAGGCCTATCGAGTATAGACAAAAAAGTTTCATAAAAATCGGTCAAGCTGTTTCGGAGGAGATCGGTAACAAACACCGTTTACAAGTTTGGTATGAAGTATCTCTTTGTATTTTTTTTTTTCAACTTAATTTTTTATTACTTTTACGAAAAAAAAAAAAAACATCGTGACACGAGATTTTTATATATTAGAAGAAGACTAGCTGTTGCCTGCGACTTCGTCTGCGAAGAATAACAATAGGGGTATAAAATATAGCGTACGACCTATTCTCAAACCTACTGAATACGTATATGGAGAAAACAGTTTCATAAAAATCGGTCAAACCGTTTTGGACGAGTTTGATAACAAACACCGTGACACGAGATTTTTTTTTTTTTATTTAAACAACCTATCCCCGACATGGGGTCGAGGCCTATTCCACTCTAGTTCTCATTCACGCCAGTTCTCGCATTTACTACTTCTCGTACTTTCATTCTTCATACAATATCTTTCAATCATCCATCATATCTTTTACTCTTTATGTGGTTTTGACTCCCACCTACACCTCTACTACTCATTTATTTATTTATATGACAGGGATTATAAATTAATTTAGGCAAAGGTGTGATTCTTTATTAAACATAATTAGGGGTTAGTGGTCGAGGTCTTTCTTTTATTTGGCTAGTTAGTTTTTTTTTTTCTCTTTTTTCCTTACATGTTTTCCTTACTTCTAATACTTATTTTCTACCTATTTTGTAAAAATCTCTTTTTCATACAACAATTTTTACCTTAAATATAGCTATTTATTTACCTAATGTCTGCTATGCTTTCTACGAATACGTGACACGAGATTACTATAATTTAGAGATAGAAGAAGAATAATAGGGGTATAAAAAATCTACGACCTATTCTCAGACCTACCAAATACAGATAAAAAGTTTCATAAAATGCGGTCAAGCCGTCTCGGAGGAGTTCGATAGCAAACACCGTGACACGAGATTTTTATATGTTAGAAGATTTTCAAGCTTTAAATCAAAAGTTTATTCTACAACGTGTCTTTATCTTCTGGACATAGACGAATAGGACGTATTGATTAGGGTATTTCTAAGCTATGTATAAAACCTCGCACCAAACGCCACCGCATTAACGGAGAAATGACTGATTTACTATTTAATACTTTGGAACAACCTGTATTTATATATGGTAATTAAAGAGTATTTCAACTTGATCAACCTCTGAAGCGCAAAACTCAACAAGAAAACAACTGATACAGTATGTTCCCACTTATTGTTGATTCATTTGTGGGTTTTAATTGTATTTTTTTTTATCCTAATCTAATAATTTTCCAAAAGTAGAACATTTCTGAGAAGGAACTCTACTCAGGGTTTCGGTCTTTGTCCAGAGAGAAGAGACACGTTGTATACTAAGTAAGCAAAGGGCTCTTTTACAAGTCTATTTTTTTTACTACCAGCGGTTCAAGTATTCTAATATTATTTCATACTAACTACGAACTGAAGCATGGATGCACAGAAAAAACACAGAAAAAGACCAGCTCCAGGAATCGAACCCGAGTCCTCAGCATACCGTGCTGCGTGCTTTTACCCCTACAGCACAGGGGGTCAAATAGTCATATATGGGTTTCACAGGATGACCGTAAAATTAAAAAAAAATGGTGTTAAAATTAAAAAAAAACAAAAGATACTTCATACCAAACTTGGTATTCTAATATTATTTTCCATGTGCTAACCGAGAGTATAAGCAATCGAGTTATTAAATTAAATCTAAAGTCTAGCTGTTCTGGTTGAAAGAAATAACAAACACACACACTCATAAACTTTAGTAAAAATATAAAATTAAAAAATATAACAAACTAGCATTCGGGCTCTTCTTTCCACCTACCTACCTACACATCTCCCTAAGTAATCAGAGCTATATTTGACCACTGGCTCAGTACCGCATCCAGGTCGTCTTGCCATCTCCACCTCGGCTTGTCTGTCTAGCCTTTGGTAACCATCAAGCGGTACCCTCCATGTACACTACAATGGGACAAAATATAGGTTAAGCAATAATAATAATGAAGCAGACATTTATAATATTAGTCCTATGTCACGTAATTGAGTAAAAATCTAAAGTATCATATTGTATATGTCTCCAGAAAGGACCCAGTTTCAGGTAAAGTGGACACATATAGGGACCATAAGGTCGTGACGTCACTAGGCCGTAGTTCCCGCACGTGAAGCGAGATACGTTTATTTATAAGGGATTGGCACAGCGTATTGCTATAAAGATTGTCCTATTGAGAAACAAGGGTTAAATATCCCACTGCCAAGGGCACCCAATGGGCCACTGTCAGGGTAGAACAGGTGAGACCCTAGGGGTTTAGTTTGAGTAAAACAAAATTAAGGTTTAAGACGTATATTTGCCCCTAGGGCTTAACTGACTGAAATAAAAGATCTCGAGGGTCGCGGATTCTATGTAGTAGGAAAGCGTTTCTAGGAAAGGCTTCCCTGGATTAGGGTCCGAAGTGTAGGCTGCCGGTGCTGGAAGAAGGCTGGAGGCAGGTAGTGGCTCCAGGGTCAGCAATCAGCATGAGTAGGCCTCGCCGTAGAAGCAAGGAGGGTCTTCGGTTCCAGGAGCCAGCCGAAGAAAGCGAGCAGGAGAACATGTGCGGATGTTGGAGTGGATTTCAGACAAAATAAAGTTTGCCTACCTAAAATATATATATTTTAAAGGTGAAATGTATAGGAATGTGCGCTATTTGGCACGTGGGTCACATATAAACGCAAAAAAGTAGGTACAACAAATTATGACACACATAAAATGATAAAAATTGTCATAGCATTTTATGGCGAAAACCTGGTTGACGCTGCCCTCTTCACTCCTACCCTGGACCTGCCGAAGACCTGGATGCACTGACGCCTGATGCAGCCGCATGTCTTAGCAATCCTGTATATATATTTTATGCCATACGATTAAATAAATAACGGCGAAAACGATATACTATTGAGTAAATTGTTTTGTTTATCTTTTACGGTCATGTAGCAACAGTCATAAAAATATCATAGGAAATACTGTCGTTTTACATAAAATGTACTCTAACAATGGCAGTTTAGCGGAAGTTTAACGACAGACCGGCATATTTAATTGCATGGGACAAATAAATGTCCTAGTGTTTGATGCTAATGCCCAATAGATGACACTTTGCCGTCACCTCCATAACTAGTGATATAAAATTAAAGATGAGAACTGCTGGGACAGTGACAGGCACTCGGATGTCTTCTTTAATTTATTGTTTAAATACCTACATAAACAATGCTTTAGTAAAGAATAATTTTCATAGTACTTAGTAGTCATATCGCCTAGAGAACAATTTTGTTCACTTGTTTTTTAAATAATATGGAGACGATGGCGATCTGTGACACTAGAACAAAATAATGGCGATTTTCATAGTAATAAGTGTGACAAGGGAGGGGGGGAGGGGTCCAAATTGATCGAAATTGGTGTGACGTAATTTATGGATGGCCCCAAAGTGGGGACAAACTAAATTTAATCATCATCATCATCATCCCAGGCTATATACTTCCCACTGCAGGGCACAGGCCTCCTCTCCGAATGAGAGAGTTTGGGCCGCAATTCCCACGCGGGCCCAGTGTGGATTGGGAACTTCACACACACCATTAAATTTCTTCTCAGGTGTATGCAGGTTTCCTCACGATGTTTTCCCTCACCGTAAAGCTCATGGTAAATTAAAAATGTAATTTCGCACATAAATTCCGAAAAACTCAGAGGTGAGAGCCCGAACTCGAACCCACAACCCTCTGCTTAATAGACTGCAGGTGAATCCACTTGGCCACCACGGCTTTTTTTTAATAAAGCATGCTTATCTAACAAGCAATCAAGATGTTTGACAGGCTTAAATTCTAAAGAGCGAGCCGCGAGCTAAATTCTATCTCTCTCTTACACCAAACATAATAATAAAATAGTGAATTGTCTGTAGTCAATACAAGATGTAACAAATAGGTTATATTGAAAGAGGTTTCGCCGCTACGGCCATATTTATATTTGGTACTTGTATATTATTTATTTGGGTTAAGGTTCTACTGGGAATGGTCTGGTTTCTGATATTAGGCTTGCTGTGGATAATGAAACATTCTCACACCAGAGAACAAATAAGTATAATAGAAATGTCACGACTAAAAGCGCGCGGCCTTCATCAGGTTAAAAAGGCCCGTATTTTTCTGGTTCAGTCTGAAATGAATCGCTGTTCGAGTTAAATGTTGAAAAACGTATAGTAATTAGGTAATAATTTACAGTCCTTTTAGCAATAAAACAAAAACACGACAAATATTTGCGTTAAAGTTCCAAACCCGACCAAGTTCGGAGATCCTTCGCATGTCGGCCGTAGGTCGCGGTTGCAGAAAGTTTTTGGGTCCAGATCGTTGGATTCCACAGCTTGCAATTACGTATTGAATTCCCAAGGACTATTTGACTATGTAGACCTTTTATTTACTTATGCGTGAATTTTAATCTGATTTAAAATAATTTATTGCAACTCCACAAAAACGAGTAATTAACTAAACAAAGCGAAAAGAAATAAAACCTGTATATTTGTTAAAAAATATTCCATTGATCAAAGAATTCCTCCTTTTTTAAAGTTAAAAATTAATTTAAATAATAAAAAGGATGCATCGGCCGGGAATCGAACCCGGGCCGCCCGCGTGGCAGGCGAGCATTCTACCACTGAACCACCGATGCTTGTAACTATAGTGTGAATTAGCAAGTCACTTGTACTTGAGAAAGGTTATCTCGGCGCAAGCGCGCGTCTATAATTATTTCACAACATCTTCATTTGACCAATCATCGACCGCTTGGCAGTCACGTTTATTTTAAAACATACTTAAATATATAAATAAGTAAGCTAGTAAGACCATGAGTGCGACAGGTATGTTTTGTCCGCATTTTTTATGATTCAACATAATTTTTTTTTATGATAAATCAATGCATGGAAAGCAGAAAGAAGTAGATAACGCCATTTTAGACTAAGTAATTTAGAACACATCGCTCGTAGAACTAATGGCCGATGGGACCAAAAGATTCTCGAGTGGCATCCACGGACCGGGAGACGCAGTGTGGGTAGACCTCCAATGAGATGGAGCGACGACCTGGTTAAGTTTGCGGGAGCGCGTTGGATGCGGATGGCGCAGGACCAATCTGTTTGGCGAGCCTTGATGATGATGACGATGAATTTAGTTAGGTACATTCTTCAGCAAGCTGTCCAATCTTACTTAATTATCGGGTTGCGTTGCGATATTAAATCAAAACTGCTGTTATCAAGAATAGAGTTCTAACATATATGATTATGATTATGATGAAGCGTAGGTACTTTGTAAATCTATTATGTGCGTCTGCACTTAAATTATGAATATGTCACAGATTGATTTATGATTATATTTACTGTTGTGCTCGCGTTATTTTCGAATAGTATTTTATTTTGATTTTAAAATACAACGTCACGCCACTGCCAGCTGTATAATACATTATCAACCGACTGTTAAAAAGTACCATGTCTGTATACTCGGCGCAAGCCAGAACGAACCTTCGCGCTCAAATAACAAAGTTAGATTTCGGTTGCACTCAAATTCTTACAGGTTTTCTTAAAGCGTATGCAAACGTAGATGTCCTGGAACTGGATTTTCTCTGGACGAGATAATGCAGTTGCACTATGCAAATACAGCTCAGGTGAAAATAGTGATGGGCGATTTTAAAATATTAAAACATTACTTCGAGTTGTCCCAAAACTCAAAGAAAAAATGATACTAGGCGAAAGGCCAAGTTCTCAGTTCTCACTGTTCTAGAAAAATCAAGAAATAAAAATCCATATCACTTAAGTAGAAAAGCGATAATAGAGATTTTTTCGAACATATCTAATATTAAAAGTGATATGTTATGTGACTCTATTATCGCTTAAATATTTGACATATTAGGTAATAATAAATAGCACAGTAGTAGCAGCAGCAGTGGCAGTGTATTGGATGCAAATGGCGCAGGATCGATCTGTTTCTCGAGCCTTGGGGGAGGCCTACGTTCAGCAGCGGATGACTTTCGGCTGAAATGATGATGATTTATAAAAATAGCTTTTTTTCTAATTTTTTTTCCAGAACTGGTATAAATTGACCATTGCTCGGTACCAGGTTATCGTTGAGTTTTGGGATAGTATTAAAACTTTATACAATCTATGATGTAAACCAGAATATACATACACTTTAAAAAAAAAAATTAATGTATTTTCAGTTTGTAACTGTGAAAATATACAAAACTGTCAAGCTTAAACCTGGCTTAACGACTAAATATATTTTATTTTACAGGAAGTTACTACTAATCTGTAATGAAAAAAAACCATCATTTTCAAAAAACTTGGCAAAAAGTCAATGTGATTATCCAGAAAATTTTACCCGAATACGCATCCACACTTTAAAATAAATGAAGACAGAACAATTAGGATATATGAAAACTGCGTGATGCATATACAATTCAGTTTTCAAGATATGAATGGAACTGTTATTTATAATTTGAACTCTTTCATACTTTTGAATGACGAGATCAGACTCTTGACTTCCCCATCACTAATGAGTAATATGATAATTTCTTTAATTGCTCAATGCTGCGGTTGAAAAAGGTTAAAATGATGTTGGAGCATATATACTCAATTTACGGTTTTTGAATTCATTCCGAATTTGCGTTTTGCATTTTACATTTATGAAATGTGGTGCAAATGATAACGATATTAAGAGTAAATACACAAAACGAGCGAGATTCCTCCTACGCTTTATGTGTAATAAGGACTTGTTAAATAAATATTACGGTCTTCTTGCGCTGACTGTACTTTTTGTTGATTGTACTTGCCTTCCAAACTACATTTCTGAACGAAATTACAAGTCAAGTCGATCACTAAATAATTAGAACTTTATGAGAACATTATTATCGTTTGGAGTTTATTGTAAAGGTATAAAATAAAAAATAAAATAAATAAATATCACGGGACAATTCACACCAATTGACCTAGTCCCAAAGTAAGCTAAGCATAGCTTGTGTTATGGGTACAAGGCAACGGATAAACATACTTATATAGATATGCAATTAAAATTACACATAACTAATGTGCTGTCACCTAGCGTAGTATAGCGGAAATATAATTGACAGCTGTTTACCAAAAAAGAGTTGCCATCGAACGACAGATGTCGCTAAAATATTGCATTGTAAAATTAACTCAATTAGAAATTATTTAGATTCAAAGCGGCTAAATACATGAAAGAAAGAAATAAAGAAAGAAAACATTTATTCGTGATAGGTATCAAACAACTTCAAAGATAAGAGAATAAAAAAAGATGCGCATATCACGAAATGTTCCCAAATCAGTAAAGCGCCAGTCTTGCTTGGCTACAGAACTACTGGATGTTACTTGAGTTACAAAAACGAATTTTCTATTCCGTGGAAATAACAATGAAGAAGAAGACATTAGGCCCGTAGTAATACATCGTGTTCAAGTGAGGATACCCGAAACATAATCTCTATGATACGATTTTAATAGGGCTGAGTAGTCGTTCAGAACGATGTTAATAGAGATCTATTAAGATGCAAGTCAAGTCATATTTTAACACCTTTGGGTCTTATTCGTTTATGATGATAGTCGTGAAATGTCGGTTTATTCTCCACTCATTTACTCATAAAAGTTTACCCCTCAGTATAAGAATACTTAAACAAAGCAAGTGCCCGTTAAGATATGACGAGTACACCTCAGATTAGGTACAGTGGTGAATTACTTAGAGCTGATAAACCTACTTAAGTGATGAAATATACGTAAGAAACGAGGAACTTTATATAGTTATGGTGAACAATAAAAACGAGTCATATTTCTTAGAGAGTTCTAGAATTCGTTCAGTTGTCATTACTCTTGAGTGTATTCTTTACGGTTATTATTTGTGTGTACTTGTACTTTATTACGTATGTCAACCTACACAACTACGGGCCTGTAACTTAAGTTTCCTTTTAAGTAATTAGTTTTTTATACAGGTACAAACTAGATGAAACTTTGAATTACAAGATTTCATATTTTTATGGTCTATGAGTCAATTATGTAAAGTGGTGTTAAGTTATTATGTATATTTTACTTAAACATACTGTAGCTATAATCTTGAAAAAGCCAGAAAAAATGCTGGGCCAAGGATTGAAACCGGGTTTTCGTCAATCCGGAAAAAAAACTGTCTCGAGAACGCATTGGGCTTTTCGCCGCGTAGCTCCACTCGGGTAGTGTATGCAAGCACGCATCACAGATTGACGAAGACCCGGGCTAGATCCCCGGTTACTGCGTTTTTTTCTGGTTTTTCAATATGCTCTCATAAAATAATTCTTATCCGAAAACCGTGAAATTAAAATACGGGATTGTAAAGTAAAATTTCTGAAGTTCGATGAATAAAAATAACGACGAACAAAACGATTGAATTGAAAGCCACCTATCAAAGTGGCATGGTTTATGAGCCACCATTTTAATACTCGCTTGTCTCATTTCGTCGCTATTTTTAGTAGGTACCAAACTCTGATTTAAAGTCCGAAATAACGCAGACAGTTTTGCGAAATCGATGGCCATCCCACCCCAGCCTTGGGGGTAGCATTCATTTCGTTAACACTGTCGTTAATTTGATAGGAAAATGGCGCCTGATAGATACGAGCGATGATTTTGTTTACGAGTCTCATCTATTGTCTAATAACGACCGCCGATGACTTGTTGTTCTGAAATTTTGGTCGCAACTTTATTCTTGTTCGTCGGTTGTTTGAAGACAATGTTGTATCGAGGATCAGTTTTTAATAATTTAACTAAGTCATTGGCGATTCTGGAAATCTTATTTGTATGACTGGCTACTAATTATATTCGTTTTTATTAAAATAAAAAACTTTCACTCCAATGATTAACATTATGCTAAGAGAAACAAAATATGATATTAGAAGAATAAAAGTTTCTCACACTCTTCTAATTAATTTTTAAACGTAGAAGTCGTGACTTATGATAGTTTTGATGAATGGGAATGTGGCAGCACATGAAGGGTGTAGTACACCTTTCTTGAAAAATCACATTTTAATCTCAAAATGTAGAGCTTGCAAAGTACTATAAATTACCATTGGATTAAATATGGATATCTGAAAATAATAATATATTTTTTACACTTTTAAAGAAATGATTACCATTGTAAATGTTCGTGATGACTAACTTTCAAACAGCTGTAACTCAAAAAGTTGCTTGGGTGACTGGGTGATATGTTCTTTCCGTGTAATCTCCACATGCTACTATTTGACGTATGCAAACGATCAGTATTTTCGGATGGGTTGGTTGCATAATCGGCGCGTATAGCCAAGATGTATTGTGAGTTCGCATCCTGTCCGGCGCACCAGCAAAACTTTTTCATTTTTATAATAAAATTGTTTGAAAGTGATATATATCGTGGTAGCCTAGTGGTTTGACCTATTGTCTCTCAAGCAGAGGGTCATGGGTTCAAATCCCGGCTCGCACCTTGAAATTTACCACGAGCTTTACAGTGAAGGAAAACATCGTGAGGAAACCTGTATACGAAGAAATTCAATGGTGTGTGTGAAGTTCCCAATCCGCACTGGGCCGGCCTGGGAACTACGGCCCAAGCCTTCTCATTCTCAGAGGAGGTTTGTGACCTGCAGTGGGACGTATATAGGCTGGGATGATGATGATATATCATAGGTATAGTCGGGGTAAGAAAAGGTTCGTCACTTTTCGACTCTATGTCAACGAGTTAAGGTCGAAAAGTGACGAACCTTTTCTTACCCCGACTATACCTACATTAAGTATTATTATTTTTCTTGAACCGATTTATCCTCTTCGCAATGTTTGTGTGTCACAAATCACGACAATCTTCCCCACCTATAAATTGCGGATTTCGTGACTGATTTCCCACACAAACTACATTTTTCCTCTTGAAATATTTTATAACGGCATGCCCCTCTATGAACGCGTTCGACTTGTCTGCTGTTAATTTTAAATTTCAGACATCGTCTTCTCCTTGTTCTTGATGCTATTTAATGTTTGCGATTAATTAATTTCAGTCTAAGGAAAATACTCCATTAAACTTTTCGAAAGTCAAACCGAAACGTTCATGTTTATAATGGTCCACAATTTTGTGAATAAGGAAATAGGGACATTTTACCGTACTCTACAGATTATGTTGAAGTAGAGTTTTTTTATTATATCATTTTTTTTATGCTTAGGCATTTCCTTTATGTATGGGATATAAACTGTGCTAACTAGAATGGTCCCCTGAGGTAACCTCGTTACATTTCCTCAGACGACAGGTTGACACCTTTGTCGGGAGGAACTAAACCTATTGTAAAAACGGGGGTTAAAATGGAGGTTGAACGTGTAGGGGCTGACGCCGATGAAATATGATCGCCAGGGACCAACATAGAACTCGTTTACAGCGAGTATGAATGAAAATGTTTAAACGTTTCCTGATGTTGGTATACCTTTCTTTTATTTATTATACTAAATTAATAAAAACATATACTTAAAGGTGTAAATATAAGACTAAAACTACTATTAAATTAAAATAACTAAAACTAAACTTAATTAAAAAAGAGAGGTGGGCCTCTTGGCATGGTGCCCATCACGCAGGCAGCATTCCCGCGCTGAACAGCGATTGCGATTCTTTGCGCGAGAAAGCTGCCGGCGCGAGGGTTGCCTGTTGCCTCTCTCAACCTATTGCTGAGCTCCCTGTGTAGCTCCAGTGCACCCTTACCCCAAGGACCTAGAGTCTCGACGCCGAAAGGAAAGAAATGATATTGGGCGCCGAGACAGCTATATTTGGTGACCTTGAGGCGTTCCCGGGCGTCTGCCGCTGCCCCAGCACGTTTGGTAGTTGCTGGAAGGTAGGACGCCGCCAGGGTGTCTGTACAGGTGGCGTCCCACACCAGCGCACGGCCAGTCTTCCAAGGTATCAACGACATTCCATCAGGGCGCTTGCCATCGCTCCGCACAATCTGGGGCTCCAGAGCAGCGGGAACGTTGGCACTAACGAGCGCCCGTCTGAGAATGTCGTTGAGAGCGGCGTGGCGGGACAGGCGGCCGGCGCCCGAGGAGCAGGAGAGGCCATGGTGGCCGAGTCGGTCCACTGGAGCCCCACAAGAAGCACAGTTGTGACTTGCGCAGATCCCAACTCCCAGCCGGAGACCAGCAGCTATGCGTAGAGTGTCTGGGTCGATAAAAGTTCTAGTGTTAGGCGAGGGGTATGCATGGAGCCAGTAACCAGATTCTGGCTTGGCCACAGCTAACAGTCTGGCCCGATCCCTGCCTGTTGAAGGTTCTATTAAAGTCTGTAAGGTGGCGACGGAGGCTATTGTATCCCAGGCCCTTTGCCTATGTGGTTTGGATGGGAGATTTGGGCTCGGTCCAGCTAGCCAGGCATTCGTGGCCTCGTTCAAGCATGCAATCTCGCAGTTAATGCCCGCTGGGGCTTTAAGTATTCTACCTGCGAGATCTAGCGTGCTGTGGATCGAAGACAGGAATGCCGGTAAAGCTACACTTGAAATTTTGCGGGTTCCCAAGCCGCCGTTCCTTATCGGTAAAGCGGCTTGGGTCCATGCCTGCTCGCTGAGATGAATGTTCAAAATATTTTCAATTTGGGTTTTCATGAGACTGTCAATAGGTGTGATCAAATGGGGAAATTTCCAAATGGGGCAGCAGCGAAGCAGGTAAGTGAATTTAGGGACAAACAAACAGAATTTCAAAATAAATAAAGCTGAGTGACTACTAATTTTGACAAGGCGGTCCGAATACTTACTAAATTTTGTTGTTGATTTACTTAAGAGAAGAGGAATGGCCTCCTCGAAGATGGGGGAGCCGAGGAGGTGCAGACTGTCCTTCGATACTATTTTTATGTTTAGAGCAACGTTGTTAAAATTTTGAACGATTTGAGCAGCGTTTAGTGGATTTACTTTGTCTGAAATGTATAATTCTGATTTGTCATAATTTAATTCTAAACCTATGCGATTGAAGTGCTGTTTAACATGCAACGAATCTGCTAGGACTGTCTGCGCGTCTCCAGCTAAGGTCCCATCGTCGAGGTACCAAATATTTAATTTTGAATTTAGGTTGTGGATTATCGAATTTATAGCCAAACTGAAAATCGCTGGACCGAGGGGATCACCCTGCTGACAACCGACGGCCGAAAGACTCTCATTCGATTTATGAACTAGTTTTGAGGGGCAGTGGTAGCACTGGAGAAGAAAGTTATAAATTTCCGGGATATGTATTTTAATTTCATTTAGCAGGGTGTCCCTATTGACCGAATTGAATGCGTTTTTTACGTCTAATTTTAGAAGAACCTCGCACAAATCACTTTTTACGAAGGTACGTACAGCGTGGACTGCTGCCTCGCAACCTCCACGGGTTCCAAAGCCGACTTGTACGGGTTCAAAGAGGGCCTGTAATTTTGTTCTAGTGAGCCGGACGCAGATCTTGGCTGCTAAACGTCGGAATGTTGAGCCTACAGCTATGGGGCGTATGCCACCATCCTTTTTTGTCAAGGCAATAAGATTTGCTCCATATATAAGCGGCGTCACATCCGAGCAAACATCTCCCAGAAGCATGAGATTGACCAGTTTTGTGAGGCCTGTGGTCAGCTGTTCACCGGCTACACCTGTGCCGTAGCTGGTGAGGTCAATCAGATGCTGTGGGGATATGCCGTCTAGACCAGACGCCGATCCTTTTGGAAACGAGGCGAGGGCTGTTAGTATGTCCCTTTCCGTGGCGAGGAGGCAGGCAGAGGGGTCAGATGGAGGGTCTACGGAAAAAGGGGTGGAAGGGCCTGGGGGGTGCTTGGACAGTAATGCAGCTTTGGTCTCCGGTGTGTCGGGTGCTAAGGTGTCGTTTGAGAACAACAGGCGTGTTGCTCCTTTGAGATCACCGTCGTGTATTTTTTCTTCGACCTTCCCAAACAAGTCATACTTCTTTCTGCGGGTTCCAGATGAAGGGACGCAAATAGGTATTGACGGATTTAAAACGTTGTTTTTTATTTTTTGCGTTAGGGAAATATTACTGTTGGATTCTTCTGAAACATGGAGAATTTTAAACGAAAAGGTAAGGAGATCATGCCAAGAATTACTGTTGTTGTTTCTAACGCAATTATTTATTGCGTCTGCTAATGCCTCTGAAACCGTTGACCGGGCACCGCGTGGTATGCGTTTTATAATAGAAGTTGACTGCTTAAGTTGTCCGAGGAGTGTCTGGAGAGGGGTGTCAGAGGTGGGAGATAATGGAGGATGGGTGCTGGGAGCTGGGGTGTGTGGTGCAAATGGAACAGAGTTTACACGGACCTGATGGATACGTCCCTGGTGGATGTGTAGACCTCTTGCCGATGAAAAAATCTTATGGCAAACACAGCATTCCATCCGAGGCAACAGGCACTCACTAGTACTTATGATTATCTTTTTTAAAAACTATTAACAAATTTATTCCCTGTAAAATACCCTATTAAAAGCCCAATAACACTAAACGTAAACAAAAATAAAAATCAATGGTGACAGTTTCACTTCAAAACTTCTGTGCGCATGTGTTTGTTCTTTGGTTGCCTTGACGATGTCAGCTTGAACCAATAGGGCGTAGGCGTGTGTCGTCTCACGCCGGCGCGTTGCAGGAAGGGATGCTGGTGGCGCAGGACGGATATCTGTGCTGATATGGCGTCTATGTCACTTCTGACAATGAGCGTTGCCAAACAAATTTTCATACAGTGCGAAGGAAAGGGAGTTCACTCAACGCTGCCCACACTCACAGTGCCTCACAGCGGCTTCTTATTTCGCACGAACTTGTTAAAAAAATGGAAACTTTCATGTTTTAATTTTTAATGCGTTTTGAAAACACGGACGACAAACGTGCGTGTTGCTAGGTGATATGTCATGAATAATTCAATAATAATTTTCTTTTATTTGTTTATATTAACCTTATATAACCGTATTGAGCATGTTCTTGAATTCTTCTAAAATATTCTTTTTAAAAAGTCTTATAAGATACCGCGGCCCATAAAAATCCGCCTTACTAAGTTGATTAGCAGTTACAGAAAAAATAGTAATCGACAGTTATATTTCATAGTGTGTCTGATTTTTATTAGGATTCTTTGTCCAAAACTTCTGTTAAGTCAGAATTCTGAGCTTTTATTTAAGGAAGTAACTTCCGTATGTACTCGAATTTTAGGACATAATATTTGTCTTTTTGAATATGAATGATGATTGATGTTTATTTTTACTATCTCTCTTTTTGACTATAATGGTTTATTGAGAAGAAAATCTTCTTTTTTTCTTATTTTTTGCCCTTTTGTTTTTTTTTTAATTAAGGAAATTGAAATTTGTCTACTGTTTAAATGGTAAAGTTCAATTTTCCAAATCGCACAACGTTAAAAGTGTGTTGCTAGATTTACACTAGTTTTTCTTCTCATTAGACACTATATACAATGTTACACAATACAAAGACTATATATTGGACATCACGTAGTAAACAATACAGAAAAACAAGTACGAGCACAGTTATAAGATAAGTATTAGGTGGACTTACCGCTTCAAAGACTTCATAAGATCAAATTCTTAAGCAGAATGTATTTGTCAGATGATATTATTTTAATGCACAATTCTCGACGATTTATGGTGGAAGCCCTCAAGCTATTAAATCGATTACAACGTAGCGTAATCGATGTTATACATACAGCTCACTCTCATATGCAAATCACCGCAATTAGCGCCCAAATTGCGTGTTTCTCATGTTAATTTGAGTGGTCCTGAATATGAAATCGAATGAAGATTTTATGATGAACCCACAATCAATTGTTTTTGAACACAATAAATCATCTACATTTATGATAACCAGGGCATGGTGATCCGGTTTGAAATGATACATTTTCATTTAGAGTTTCGGTTATTCGAAATCAATTAAAATTGTGTATTCGTAAAAGTGAAAGTGCATTTTACATCATAGGGATCATTATAATGAAAAGCATTCAAGTTAAAATGAAATGAAAATAAAAAAGCATTCACAAATTAAATCTAGTATAGAAAACAAAATATGAAATGCTTACAATAAGAGAAGAATGGATGGTTGTTTTCGTTGTTCGTTGCTCAGCACGCATCGTGTAGGAAGTTCAGACGAAAGTTTGACTCGAATATGTAGAGCGATCAAGCTCACCTGGGATGCCAATTGAAAATCTATTCTTAGAAAGCTACGACTAGTACATACATGGGGAGGTAAGTGCAGCAGGTTGCCAATCAGAATACCGTTTTATGCGGCTATCTTGAATCCAAACGGGCATTGGAACTGTCCCTTCCTTTTGACTGGACTGAAATGTTTGTTGTAATGACATTTCTGCTGGAAAAATTTCTTCACACAATATAAATGAAAAAGTTTGTAAAATGTTTGGATGTTTGCATTCATGTTTGGATTTTTGAATGTTTATTAGCCGATCTCGCAATTTAGATGAATGTTGACGTACAGATAGACAAAGATCTGAATTAAGACATGTAGGATACTTAAATGAGTTCCCGTGGGATAATATTTTAACTTTAAACAAAATTAGTGGGCCCTTTCCAAAACCGTTAAAGAACTTCGCCTTTCAAGATGAGTTGCTAATCTTGCCAGCAATGAATAGATGGCGTTAGTGCTTGGTTTCAGGATTACTGAGTAAATGATCCGAACAGTTCTACTTCTCGTTTATGGCATCAAACTAGTGCAAGACTTAAAAATTGATGTTACCAGGGATCAACATTGTTCACAACGCACGGATCAATATTAAAAACACCCACACTAATTCAACTTCTGAAACTGTTAAACTTTCACCCAAAATGTTGCAGTTAAACAAAATTCCGTCTCTAATAACGTCAAGTTAATTTATGTCCTAATTTTAGTTCGGCCGAGTTTCGGCTAGACGCTTGATAGTTTGCAACTTAAATTCCAGTTGGTGGCTTGTTTAGTTCCCGCTTTCGAGATTATCTAGGACAGACTAACCATTAGTTATAAAAAACTATTTGTAAAAGAACATTCACTAATTTAATTTTATAGGTCTTCTTCTTCTTTAACTTGTATTCGCCCGTCGTTGGTAACAAAAAAAACTTCGGAAAATAATTCTCATGTAATAAGTAGGTTTATCTTTTGGTTTGTTAACGATGTCTGTTAATTATGGCTCACAACGTTATATTCAATCCATACTAACCTAGTATATACCCGCTCAGTAATAATAAGGTATCCGCTAATTGTCCAACCACCCGACTTTGTCGTACATTTAATTAAATTATGTTCAGAATGTGACATATTTTCTATGTCAATAAAAACATTTAAGTCCACTGTGACGATAGCTTTAAATACTTGATTAATTTATTTTAGTAAAAATAATGTAAGGTAAACTTATTCCATCTTGCATGCTCCTTTAGCCACATTATGATTGTTGTGGACAGTTGTAGTTAAGTTGCAAACATGGATTTTTGTGTTATAAGTATTTCAATTAGAATAATTATCTGTTTGTAAGTTGTAACTGTTCCTTAAATAATAAATAAATAAATAAATACCTAAGATCATTATTTCAGCCGAAACACGCCCGTCCACTGCTAAACATAGGCCTCCCCCAAGGCTCGCCAAACAGATCGATCCCGTGCCATCCGCATCCAACGCGATCCCGCAACCTTAACCAGGTCGTCGCTCCATTTTGTTGGAGGCCTACCTACACTGCGTCTTACGGTCCGTGGACGCCACTCGAGACCCCTAATGCTTAAGATACTAATTTATAATTCCACTTCTTGTATTTTTTTTCGCAAACCTGATTTAAATGGAGGCCAAAGAACAAAGCAAGCAGAAGCACAATCAGTTTCTCAGTGGGAAATAAATCCTAATCACAAAAACTTATTCTTCTAAATATTAATTGAGATGATTGACAGTGCCGCGTTGAAACGTTTAATTTTACTAACCTGAACATGGTAAAGGATTCCCAATTGTCTGGCTGATGATTATGTTTGCTAAGATTAAAACAAGCTGAATATTATATTGCAAACAGGGTAATGCAATTCACTGCAACTAGCGCTGCAGTCTGATCCAATTTGTCCGTCTCCTTACGTAAATCTCGTTTCTACTAAATTACGGCAGAAATGTTCACAATGCAAGTGACTTTTAAAAATGTACGAGTTCTGAAGATATTTATTTTAACGTAGCGTTTTAGCACTTGTTTTGAATTTAAAAACACGCCTTGTGATGCAATATTACCTATTTTAAAATTGTTAAGGAATATTGGAATATAAATAAATAAATAATAAATAAATATTAGGGGACAATCTTACACAAATCGACCTCTAGTCCCAAACTAAGCAAAGCTTGTACTATGGGTACTAGACGACGATAAACATACTTATATAGATAAATACATACTTAAATACATAGAAAACATCCATAACTCAGGAACAAATATTCGTGCTCATCACACAAATAGATGCCCTTACCGGGATTTGAACCCAGGAACTCTTGTTTCGTAGGCAGGGTCACTACCAACTAGGCTAAAGCGGTCGTTAAAAATAAAGCGATATAAAGTATCGCCAGATCAGGAGTTGTGGGAAGTCAAGAAGTAAGGCCTTTGCTACACCAATAAGACACTCATCATCATCATCATCATCATCATTTTAACCAAAAGACGTCCAGTGCTAAACATAGGCAAGGTTCGCCAAACAGACCGGTCCTGCGGTGTCCGTATCCAACGCATTCCCCCAACCTTAACCCGTTCGTCGCTCCATCTTATTGGAGGCCTGCCTACACTGCTTCTCCCGGTACATGGACGCCACTCGAGAATCTTTTGACCCCATCGGCCATTGTTTCTACGAGCGAAGCTCTTTTAGCACATCCAATAAGAAAAGTCTGCAAACCTTAAAATCTTAACCAGGTCGTCGCACACTACAACAGGCTAATAAAAACACGTGTTACTTCCAAGATTTAACTTTATATATACTAACTTTCTGACGAAAGCATGTATACACGTACTCAGTCTCTTATACACACACAAATTTTAGAAGTAGGATTTTGTGTGATATTTATAACAAAAGAAATACTTAGTAATTTACTTGCAAGATTTGATAACACACAGACAATGAGACAGGAAATAAAAGCTCGTAATTACTTTAAGATTTTATATTTCGTATGAATAAATATTATAAGTAAAGGTTACTCAAAAAAGTCTTCAAATGATTTGTTCCCGACGTAAGTACTATCAGAAGAATAAATAGGAGAGCATTCATACTCCCTAGTGTTTTACTACTAGGTATATCATTAGCCCTTCGCAAACTAGCTAAGCCTATCAAAACATGACATCCCGAAACTGAACGTGCTTCCAAAACATTAACAATTGAACCAAAACTTTAATTACTGATTGAGTTAACGGAAGGTCTGGTATGATTCTGATGTCAATTGGGGTCACGGAAACGTTAGGCCCCGTCCGCACACCGATATTTCACCGCGCGGTTTTTTATTCGCAATTCTGTAACACATTGAATCTTATGGACGTAGCCGCGCCTCTACGTCCATAAGATTCAATGTGTTACAGAATTACGAATAAAAAAAACTGCGCAGTGAAATATCGCTGTGCGGAAGAGGCCTTCAGCTACGGAGACAGCTTGATATTTTTGATTTCACTCACCCCAGCCATAGCCCCAACACGTCACTTAGTAAAAAGATAATATACATTTTTCGATAATATCTAAATACTAAACGTAATATGTTATGTGACTCTATCATTGCTGTATTTGTACTTTAATAGGACCTTCAAACAGTAAAAAAAAAGTCAGGGACATACTTAGCTCGAAGAATCGCCAGACTTAAGTGGCAGTGGCAGAGGCCAAAAGGTTCTCGAGTGGCGTCCGCGGACCGGAAGACGCAGTGTAGGAATTCCTCCAACAAAGACGGAGCAACGACCTTTTTAAGGTTGAGGGAACGCTTCGGATGCGGATGGCGCGGGATCGATCTGTTTGGCGAGACTTGGGGCCTATGATCAGCAGTGGACGTCTTTCGGCTAAAATGACGATGATGACCTTCAAAACAAAGTTTGGCTTTGCCAGCCATATTCGGGCACACAAATAACAAACGAGCTTAAAGGTTCGCCTTCGTCGGGCTCGACATGGAAGACATCTTGCACTTTTAACTGTTATCAAAAATAAAATCACGTACCATTCCTATTTTAATTTTAAACAGCAGACTGTTTTGGCGCGTCAGTTCCCTTTATTCTCTGCTTTAATAATTAAGTATTTTCACTATTTATTCCTCGCGTTCCTGTCAAACATTGGCTATGACCCTTGTACTATTGGACAGAATGGAAAGAAGTATTCAGTTTTATAATAATGCAAGTATTTATAAATCACGTCTGTATTTTTAGCTAGAGCGTTGTGAATAGCACTTATAATGTATCTGTCCACCGCGAAGCGAGGCTGGCAGTCTGGCACCGTTAACCGTAAATACGCAGGCTACATTTCCCGCAGAGCTGAAAGAAAGGATTGACATGCCATTATGACTTGGACTTTTAAACTTAAAGGTATTTGCCCACTATATCTGACCATTCACAGATGGTACGTTCCATATATACTCGGCGTCAAAAATATCGCCCCTCCGCGAAAATCAGATTCATTTTATCCTAGACCATAGCGAAATTATGTTACCTAATTAATATTATGTAGTATCAATTAAAAGCACGTTTAATGTGTTTTAAATTAAAAATGTTTAATTTAAACGAAACATAATGGTTTGTGAATCAGAGCGTTTCGGAAAAAAAAGAGCACAAATAGGAGGGGTGATATTTTTGACGCCGAGTATGTTATTATTGCCACGAACTATGTATCATTTCATTGCAGTAGCGTTTCAACGAACAATGCATAACTACTGTGAACTGTCGCGTAACAGGGTAGACGGGAATGTACTGTCGTTGAAAAGTACTGTAAAATGTATAAAACTGGTGTAACGATTTTCTACGTAATAAGAATATTGGGAACTGAAACTTACGCTGAAACAAAATTAAAGTTAAGGCGATTTGATGAAAGACTGTGTCAATGTACAGTCAAGGAATTAAATTTCCAACCCACTGAAGTTTGAATATTGTAGGTACAAAAAACTGTCACCATAAGAGCTAGCTACGATGTTGCTTTGACGTGTTGCATTTGATATTTCGACCTTAATGTATTGCGAATGTTTAAAGACATTTTTACGAAATGGGTGGGGTATTAAATTGTACAAATAAAAAAACGAAGTTAATTTGACGAGTTGATTCTTGTGTAAAAGGTGATTGGAGCAAATTTATGAGCGATGTAATAATTTTCGATGAATGATTCCTGAGTGATGATAAAATCCTGCGAACAGTGTTATGGGTAAAATTATGGATTTATTTTTAAGCTGTACGGAGGGCGCAAATTCGACCTGCATTTAATTCAACCCAAAGCTTGTTAACTTCAACGCTATTATTTCAACTTGAGTGATTGACAAGACAAGAGGTTTTTTCACGTTTATTATTCAAACTCAGACGCTCAGAGCTGAATTTTGAAAACACAATGTGCGGGAAATTGTCTACGTTTTTCTCACATGTTTACGTTTCATTTAAAGCAAAAAATGGCATATGTGCGTGGTGTGGGTTAATTTATTGACTTTTGGCTTAACGCGTACGTTAGCGATTTAAGCCCTGGTATACAAGCATCTGTTATGCTTTGCTGGGATAAACGAGCGTTTAAAAATCCCGCTACTGAAATTTATCAAGCCGATGTCGCCATGGTAATGTTTAGCTTATATTATACATTTTTTTGAATATGGTAAATTATAAAAAATATTTTAGGTACATTTTGCGTTTACATTTTTGACGAGCGAGCACTCAAAAGAAAGAAAATATTTGTGTAAAATAGTCGTAAGTAATAGTCGTGGTAGTCAAAAAAGTCGCGGTGGTCTAGTGGGTAGGTCAAATCCTAAAACCTCTCAAGCGGAGGCTCGCAGGTTCGACCCCGGGCTCGCACAACAAAACACAAAACGTGGGAAATTACGTTTGAAGTTTGCCATGAGATTTACTCTTCTATTTATCTTTTCAAACTTTCTCATTTGTAATATTATAGGTACTAGAATGGGATTATAATTAGGATTAAGGACTTTCTTTGAGTTGTTGATATTTATGGGCGATGGTGATCATTTTCCATCAGATGACCCGCTTGCTCGTTTTCCCACTCAAAAAAAATACACGAATAAGTAAAAAGCAGAGGTAAAAAGTGGTGGCCTAGTGGTTTGACCTATTCCTCTCAAGCACAGGTTCGTGAGTTCAAATCCGGGCTCGCACCTCTGAGCTTTTCGGAATTTATGTGCGTAGTTACATATGAAATTTACCAGAGCATTACGGTGAAGGAAAACCTCGTGAGGAAACCTGTACACATGTGAAGAAATTCAATGGTGTGTGTGAAGTTCCAAATCCACACTGGGCTTGCGTGGGAACTACAGCCCAAGCCCTCTCATTATGCCCTGCGGTGTGAAAAAAAATGTAGGCCGAGATGATGATGATGATGTGCTTAGTTTAGTCGATACATCGCTACTGTACGCACTCCTAATTATCCTTATTTGTGCTTATCTATAGTTCTATACTTATCCTTATACTTGTAATATAATATAATATAATATGTTATAAAGAGGAAAGATTTGATTGTTTGTTTGTTTGTTTGTTTGCATTGAATAGGCTCCGAAACTACTGGACCGATTTCAAAAATTCTTTTGCCGTTAGAAAGCTACATTATCACTGAGTGACATAGGCTACTTTTTACTTTTTACTTTTTACTTTTTCCTACGGGTAAAGTTATCGCGGGCGAAGCTGCGGACGGAAGGCTAGTTTGTTCATATCTTCGTATTATCTGAGGAAACCTTCAATTGGCTTTATTCTTACCATATTTCGTAATTTTATTGACCGCTAATTTAACACTCGACATCAGATTTTGCTCACGTGCCCCAATTGAGAGCCGGACGCCCATTCCGTCCGCGCTCATGCCAATCGAAATTTCGAAGCAAGTGATTGAATTTTCAGGCCAATTGCAGTTGAAGGCTTTCTGCACGTAGCCCGGTGACTGGAGCCGTATATCGGAACGGTAAAATAAAACTGGAATACACAGAGTTATTTTTTTGCATGAAATTTGAGTACGTGATATATAGGGATTGGATGCCATTTTAAAGACAGTTCAGCAGGCTTATGGTTTAACGCGCTGACTCTTGCTTTCGCAATCACCATTTCTTCGTTTGAAATTTCAAACGGAATAAGACGATGACAGAAAGAGATGGTGAAAGCGAAGGCAAGCGTCAGCGAGATAGACAATATGGCGTTAGATATGTTGTGATGTTTAAAAAATCGGTCAAGTGCGAGTCGGACTCGTATATGAAGGGTTCCGTACCTTCGTACAATGTTTTAAAAACCCCGAGATGATGATGATGAAATGTTTCAATTACTGTACCTAAAGATACAACATATTTAACCGAATAAAGTTACTTTTGGCTTCGTGTGAGATCGTTATTCTTCAGCGCAAATGTTTACACACTCCCGTTAGAAGACGTCAGACAGTGCCACGTCACGTCACGTCAGTGTCACTGCGTGTGACGTCCCTCATGACGTCTCTCGTACAGTTTCACAAATTACAGCGACGTAACCTGTTGGCATTGGTGTTTATCAACGGAGTAAATATGATGCCGGTATGATCAACATCATCATTATCCCTACTTATATACGTGTAAAGGGCACAGTACCTCTACCATGAGTTACACTAGTTTACAGTGACCGTACTCGCTAGCGACGGCGTAAATGATTTGTATAGAGAATTGTGTACAGCGCCTCTAGCGGTCACTTACGGAAGTACAATTCTCCATACAAATCATTTACGTCGTCGCTAGCGAGTACGGTCACTGCAAACTATGCAAACTAGTGTAACGAGAGAGCCGTAGTTCCCACGCGGGCCCGCTGCGCAGTAACTTCACACACACCATTGAATTTCTTCGTAGGTGTGAGCAGGTTGCATCGCGATGTTTCCATTCACCGTAAAGCTCATGGTAAATTTAAAATTTACAAGTTCGTTTTATATGTTCATCATTATCATGTTTTGCTTTCAAATCTCTACATTTAGCTTTAAACATAAAACTACCGTGAGAATCACAGCCGCGACATGTGGCTCCCAGAAGAAGGGCTACGGATTAGCCCGAAACATGTCAAGCTAAATTCGATCATAGACGTGAGTTATCCGTATTTTTTCACTTCATTTAGTATGTAATTTAATTGCATTTATGAGTAGCATACAAACTAATTTATAAAACACAACAGCTACAGTGTGCCAGTTTACACGCTATTTTATTTACAAGCTTTTTAGTAACTTGCAAGTTGCAAAATAAAGTAATAGGTACATACCTAGTTACTTTTTGACAAGTACTTTGGTAACCAGGAACGAAAAGTACAGTCAGCAAAAAAAGCTTGTATTAAAAATAGAATTTTTAAACAAAACTTATTTTCAGGCTGATGATGCTGATGAAATCTAATCTCTAATATATAAAAATCTCGTGTCGTGTCGATTTTTATGAAACTGTTTTGTCTGTATTAGGTAGGTCTGAGAATAGGTCGTAGGCTACTTTTATTAGCGGACGGAGTCGCTGGCAACAGCTAGTAAATGGTAAAAATTGTGCTCAATTTGAAATACGAGTTGAGTAGACGAAAATTACCGCCCTATTTAATTTTCATCAAACATTTAATTAGAGCCTGTAATTTATTTCAAGTTATTTTAGTAAGTTGTGAGGGAAAATTTTGTATGATTTCTAATTACTTAGCAATACCAATTAATAGGTGCTTAATCATGATTTCACTCGCTAATCCAGCCTACAGCATTTGCAGTCCATCCTAATGGCCTGCTGACCATTTTAATCCCCAATGTGAGAGGAATTGATGGTGGATCGGAACTCGGGTAGCGTTACAAACGCGATACTGAAAAGGTCTTCGATTGAAACAAACTTGCCTGCTTAAAGGCATGTTATAAGCTTTGAGTTTAAACGCTTATTTATTTATTGATCAGTTAGGTGCAATTACATATTGTAAACAGTAGCACAATTTAGACCTTACAAGAATAACATGGGTTTGTCTCCAACACAATTACAATTGTACACAGTATTTATGCAAACCAGAATTCAGTCACTCGACCCTACTCATTTCCAAATTTTCCTTCTACACAAAAGTGGTTATTATATGTTAATGTGCGTGCTATACATGCATACACACACATCGCGCCTTTATCCCCAAGGGGGGTACGCTTCGGCGCCATCTTTTTAGCAATTTTAGGTTTAAAGTTAAACAATGTACTATCTTATTACTTAATAACCTGATCCTTGCTAATTCTTTACTATAATATTATAAATTAGAAAATAACTCTGTCTGTCTGTCTGTTACCTCTATACGCATAAACAGTATAAACACCTTAACCGATTTAGACGAAATTTGGTTTGGAGATAGCTTGAGATCCCAGAAAGGACATAGGATAGATTTTGTTCCAGAAAATTGCATAGTTCCCGCATGTGTCGCCAGCAACAGCTAGTGAATACCTAATAATTAATAAATAATAATCAATTGGTAATAAATAATACAGTATGATTTTGAGATCGTTATCGAGATCAACCCTACGCAACTAAGCAATTGTAGGTCGTTAATTAACATTACTGTCGTGTTACTAAATGTCCGTATATCTCACATAAGAATAACGGGTATTATTATCGACTGTTATTATCCTCCTGTTATTATTTAAACTTCATTAACTACAAATCTTATCAGAACAAAGTTCGAAGGGAATGGTCATTAATTAAATAAGAAAACTGAGTGTAATATTGAAAGCTAGTAAGTTAATAAAGTTTAACTCTCAATTATGTGAACAGATACACAAATAACTGAATGAACATTTCAACAATCCCCAATAGTATTACATTAAGCTCCCGTAAATAACTTAAATTGGAAACAGGAAAACCCGAACATTAAATCACTTTATTAAAGCAGTAAAATACATAAAATTACAGCGAAGGATGTTTATGAGTTAATTAAGTACTGTGCTATTTAGTTGAACCAAAAATCGTTTTATCGTAGTAAAGTTGTTTTATTGCGAGGCATTTGAATTTTAGAGGTTTATTACAGTGGTACTACAAAGTTAAGTAAATTTTATACAGTACAATACTTATTACATAGCGCAAGAGAAGGAAGGATTTGTGAACTTTGGCAATAAGCGATCGACAGCAGACTTTCTTTATTGGAGCGGGTTAGATTCTATGTCTGATCATGATCACTTTGGATCCCACATTCATCATCATCATCATCATCATCCCAGCCTATGTACGTCCCACTGCAGGGCACAGGCCTCCTTTCAGAATGATTTGAATGATTTTTCAGAAAAATTTATTTCAGAGGGCTTGGGCCGTGGTTCCCACGCGGGCCCTGTGTGGATTGGGAACTTCTTCGCAGGTGTATGCAGGTTTCCTCACGATGTTTTCCTTCACCGTAAAGCTCATGGTAAATTACAAATGTAATTTCGCACATAAATTCCGAAAAACTCAGAGGTGCAAGCCGGAATTTGAACCCACGACTAGAGATGTGTAGCTCGCGAGTGAGTGATTCTAAAGAACTATATCAGTTGGTATAGCTCACTAACTCTTTAGCTCTTTTCGGATCGAAATGTGTCACTATATCTTTTAGCTCACTCGCTCTAGCAAGCCAATGGATGAGTACAGTGCCTATCGCGAACGTAATGTATATCCCATTTCAGTCTAACGCTTAAACACGAAGTATAACTACGTCCTTTTCTTTGCCTACGAACTGAGGAACTGATGGCCCGAATCCGCCCGACGAACTAAAATGATAAGCGAACGAGTAAGTGAGCGAGTGTACGAAGGAACTATATGAATCAGATCAACCGCAGATACGCGTAGGAGTTACTGAGCTAAATGAGCTACTGTGCTAAATGAGTGATACATAATCTCGGTGAGCTGAAGACACATATCACTCTTTTCAATCAAGTGACACATTTCGCGCACCTCTACCCACGACCCTCTGCTCGAGAGGCCTTAGGTCAAACCACTAGGCCACCACGACTTACACTAGATCCCACATTGCCTATTCGCAATATATACCCATGTGCCAAACTATAAAGCGAAACGGTTACAGTGAATAAACGAAGGTTTTATGAATGGCGGCAACAATAGACAACACTCTTTCTTTATAATAATATATTATTTTATTTTATTTCATTGAATTTTCTAACCTTAATTTGATCAAATGTGACTTTTAAATGATATGGATCTTGGATCTGAAATAAATGATTATTATTATTAGGTATAAGCGAAACGGTTACAGTGAATAAAAACGAAGGTTTTATGAATGGCGGCAACAATAGACAACACTCTTTCTTTATAATAATATATTATTAATATATTAATATTATATTAATATATTATTAATATATTAATATTCTAATATATTATTATTATAATATATTATTCTAATATATTAATATATTATTATAAAGAAAGAGTGTTGTCTATTGTTTATTGCCGCCATTCATAAAACCTTCGTTTATTCACTGTAACCTTTTCGCTTATACCTAATAATAATAATCATTTATTTCAGATCCAAGATCCATATTTTTTTTTTTTTTTTATGTTAGATAGGCCAGACAAACGAACTAGTGGGTCACCTGATGTTAAATGAACACCACTGTCCATAGACACCCGCAGCGCTTTACACGATGCCAGTGCGTTGTCGGCCCTAAAGGAGAGGGAATAGGGGAAAGGGGAGAGGGAGGGGGATAGGGAAGGGGTGAGGTATTGGGCCCCCGGCACTCTCACTGACCGTACGAAACGCAAGCAGGATTACTGCTGCTTCACGCCGGTGTTCTGTGAGAGGGTGGTACTGCCCCGGACGAGCCGGCCCATTCGTGATGCAGCGGCTAGCTACAACATGGCTCTACCACTACAAAATAATAATAAAATAATATAATTTAAAAGTCACATTTGACCAAATTAAGGTTAGAAAATTCAATAAAATAAAATAAAAGAAAATTAAAAGAAAAACCATCATGCAATAATAACCTGTAAATTAATACAATACAACATAATACAATGATGTCCCTATTTTGGGTGAAGGGCTCTCCCCTTCAACTTCGGCGAGTTTATTAGAGCGGGCTAGATTCTATGTCTGATCAAACGAACTTTGAGACGGTTCATGGACCTAATAGCTCTATGTCAATATATACCCGTGTGTTCCTAGCACTTCTCTTCACTGCTGCCATAGCAGTGTTCCGAAAAGTGTGTGCCGCCGTGGCACGCACACTGGTGTACCGTGGTCATTAGTTGGTGTGCCTCGGAAAAATAAGGTTATCTAATAAAATAAATAAAAATACTTAAACAGATGTAAATCACGCTGATTCACATGATTTTTAATTTAAATGGTGTACCTCCAAAAATTTTCGTTTCCTAGATGTAAATTGATCAAAAAAAGTTTGCGTAACACTGTGCTAGCACTGTCTTTCTGCTCGCGCCGCCGTGATGAAGTAACAACATACAGTTCTCTGGCCAGCTTCCCTGTCTATCTTTGCAATCATGAGACTGATAGAATACATTTTCAAAAAAATGTATGTTTTGACCACGTGAACTTAAAACCTCCAAGGGATTGTAGGCTGAGTACTTGATATAATTTCAATTTGATACATCCACAGATTCCTGAAAAACAGTCTTGACAAACAGATAGACGGAGAACGAAGTCGTTCTATAAGGGTTCCTTTGAAAGACGTGAACAGAATTCTGTGTAGGTACGATCTCGTATGATCCTGTAAAACATTAGGAATTAAATTTCAGTTCTTGATCAATTGAATAATTTCAATTCGTATTAATTTCACATACACTGAGCTCAATTTGAATACCTGAGTATGAAACCAACATAATTGTACGTTAATTCCCTTTTTGTTATAGTCCTTTGAAGCCTACGTAATTGCTTGAGTGGTAATCATACTGCACATTTCCTGGGAAGCCTTGCAGATGACATAATTATAATAGGTACTACTAATAGCTTATAGCTTTGACAAAGACAAAGCAAATGGATGGAATTTATTTAAATTTTTTATATACACCCGCTGGTTAGCCTCAATTTCAAAACTTTTTATCTCCTTTACTACAATAAAGGGCATCTTTATGCAACATATCAGCTTTTTAACTGCGATCTGTACGTGAGAATTTAATATTGTAACTTCTACAATCACAAGAACTAATCATTTTATGACGAAAAAGACCCTATTTTTTAGAGTTAATTTTGAAACATTTATTCATGCAATTTATGTGGCTCGTTCTCGTTACAAAACGGATATTATGTAAATTGTATGAATTACTGGTTACACTTTTTTCTTCATCAGATTCTGAGTAAAAAATATAAACTAAAATTACCAATTATTATTATTAATTTTAGTTATTATTATTATGTTTTTAAGTTAGATATTTAGTTTATAGTTAAGTTTTATTCATTGTTATTGTTTTTAAGTTAGATATTTAGTATACTTTTAAAAGTTGATAGAAATTATTATTAAAATCAGACCATGTTATCCATACCTTTGTATTAATTCTTATCTAAATAAATTATTTGAAATCCAAAAATTACCAAATTATAAAAATTAAAATACAATATACTAGTTATCGTTAGCACTAAAAATATCTTATATTTAAAATGTCAGCTCACTAGTAGTGTAGTTACGTAAACGTCCACAGGAATAGTATAGGAATACTCAAATCTCATTTTGATATTATTAAGTGCTAGAAGCAGCGAGAAAAATAATGACATTTTCGAATATAACGCGAAAACGATTTGAAATTTTCGTGAAATTTGTAACGTTGATTTATTTATTAGACGGACGTTTGCTGAGATGTTTCAATTATCTCTAGAAGATTGACGTAATTCAATCTTTTAATTTCTCTAAAAATACTAAAGTACTTATAAAATTTAAATAAGGTTAGAATTTTTACAGCGCTTCAGGAAATATTTGGAATTACTTAGCAGAAACATTTAATTAAACAAAAGAGAAAACAAGAAAAGAAATGTTAAAAATGTTCAGGTGAAAAAATATTTCAAGATGAGAACCCCGTTTCCTTATAGCGTAATTAAGATCCAATTCCAATTTCGCAAGCGCCGCTGAATGTTTTGCTTGGAATACGATTTAATAAAACCAGTATTAATAAATAAATGAAGTTATAACTTCAAAATCAAAATCAAATTAAAAGAAAAAAAAGACTGGACTAGTTTTCCGAACTTTATTTTATTTACACAAAAAAAACCTGTTTTCTAACACTTTTTGGCTAGCTCAAAGAAATATCGGTAATAGTATCGAACAAGTCAAATCACTCACAAACATCTTGGTATTTAATGGATATATGAATGAATAGTCTACTCGTAACCAAGCCCGCTCCAATGTGGTTGAAACGTACTCATTTTACCAATTAAAAACCTTTGTTGAAGTTCCAGATGTGCAAGTTTAAAGAAATAGAGTAACATTAGATATTTATGATTGCTTTGTGCATTAGAAACCTACCTAGGTACTTGTTAAGTTCGCTACCGTGGAAGAATAAAAGTTCGGTATCTCTTTATCTCGTGCACTTCTACAATTCCCAAGGAACAATACAGTGCTTTGGGTTGTGCATTTATCTGTCAATAAGTCAGTTACGTTACTCTTGTAAAGGTATAGTTTTATTGCCGGTAAACTGTACTCGTAAGTAGTTATGAGCGCTTTTAACTCAAACGACCGCCAAGTTTAAATGGTATTGGGCCGGGCATGTCTACCGGATGCACCCTGAAAGATGGGTGCAGACAGCCACATTGAAATGACCGCTCGTCAAACTTAACTGTAGCAGGACGAGGTGGAGATGTTGATGCGGTGACATATCTACCGATATTCATTGCATCAGCGGCTTTGATTCAACCACGCAGGGTCCGCGGTCAACGGGCGGTTCAGTCTTTAGCCGAAACTCCCTCTGGCTACCACTATGTTTGATTGAATATGGCTGTAAAAGTTTATGAAGATGAAGTGATGCGCTTGACGCTGTACTGTCTAGGTGGTCAAGAATATCAGCCTGGACACGTACTTACGTGATTGCAAAAACCTAAAACTTTTTATGCACCATCTCATGCGTTATCTGTAACTAGCTGATGCCCGCGGCTTCATCCCAGCTGAAGTAGATTAAAACGTATTTTTCCGTGGGAATGAGACATTTTCCGTGGTAAAAAGTAGACTATGTCACGGTGGCCCATACACACTTTCATATTTATAATATTAGTATCGAAGTATGGATTACATAGGCTAAGAAATATAACCGATTAAGTGCGAGTCGAACACGCGCAATGTGGTTTTCGCGCAAATTTGTAGGTATAAGTAGATAATTCAGTATTAGCAGAGGCCTCCCTACTAAGCCAAATGTAAGAAGTGATAGACGACAGGATGGCAAAATTTTAAGGTTTGCAGACTTATCTTATTGAACGTGCTAAAAGAGCTTCGTTCGTAGAAATAATGGCAAATGGAGTCAAAAGGTCTTCGAGTGGCGTCCACGTACCGGAAGATGCAGTGTAGGTAGGCCCCCAACAAGATTGAGTGATGACAGGGTTAAGGTATCTGGAATGCGTTGGATACGGATGGCGCAGGGTAGATCTGTTTGGTGAACCTTGGGGGAGGCCTATGTTCAGCAGTGGCCGTCTTATGGCTGAAAATGATGACGATGATGACCTCCATGCATTCCTGAGAAAAAAGGTCTTGACCGATGGACAGACGGACACCAAAGTGTTCCAGATTATCCAAAGTGATGATTCCATTTAGGTACCTATTCCGTTATTTTCCTTTTGAGGTATGGAACCCTAAGGTGCAAGCCACACAGAAGAGACGTAGGACGGGGGCGCATTGCAGTCGCGGCGCTTCTTGAATCAGTTTTCATGCTAAATGTATAGAAGCGTCGCGATCCAAAGCAGACAGAAGAGACGGGGCGGAGACGCGGAGTGCCACGTCTCTTCTGTGTGGCGCCTAAATAATAACTCACTATAGAATACACGACTCTAGAATTTAAACACTTTATCGACCACAATTATTTCCTCCTAAACTTCGCATTGGAGATAGTTGCAGCTTTAGTTTTCACACACTTTGCCAGTCTACCTGCTCTCGAAATTGCTGTTTAATACCCACTGCTTTACTTCACTGTAGTTCTTACTGGTTTGATATTAAAGTTGATTTTAGGTTACCGTGTGGTGTTTTACAAAAACTATTTGAACCATTTGAATAACGAATGCTTTGGAACACTTTTCAGGAAAGAATTGATGGGTTAATAATGAAGCTAAGGTTTTTTTTTACCACTTATTTGACTTAGTGGTTAGAGAACCTGACTACGAAGCTTGAGGTCCCGGGTTCGATTCCCGGTCGGTGCAAATATTTGTGTGAAAAATACGAATATTTGTGCTCGAGTCCTGGATGTTTAATATGTATTTAAATGTAATTTATCTACATATATAGGTATGTTTATCCGTTGGCTAGCACCCATAGTACAAGCATTGCTTAGTTTGGGACTAGGTTAATTGGTGTCAGTCAATTGTCCCATGATTTATATTTCTTTTTTTATTATTCTTTTATTATTTATTTTAAAGTCTTAGGATTAAAGATAGATAAAAAGCCTATTATGAAAATGTCTATTATCGCTTAACTTTAATTTTTCAGATTTTTTTAAATTGGCCCCTCACCCTGTTCCTATCAGGTTATTATTGAGTTTTGGGACACTCTGTACATATAGCGCTTTCAAATGGTCTCCAAATATATTTCTAGCTTTATGGCTCACTTTTCATAACTAATTTGCTTTCATTGCACAAAAATATAACAGCAAAATAAAAAAAATATCAAAAAGCAAAAAAATTGACAGCAGTTGAGTAAGATACATGTACAAAGGCGAACTTATAATAAGTTTATTTTTATTTATTTTCTCCACCACCAAGTTACAAAATTCTGTTTATTTTCCTATATAATACATAGATTAACAAATAACAGACTAACTTGTGTGGGGGAGACTGGTGCCCGAACTAGGTAGGACCTATGTGTCAGTCAGGTCACCAGGTCTCCGACCCTCCAGTGCCCGCAACAAAAAGGGCTTACATTTGATGCGTGGTTCAAATATAAGTAATTTTTACAATGAGATGGTTTAAGGGTTCTCTACCAGTCAACCATTGAGTGAATGAGAGGAGTATTTAGTTAGGGACAGGAACCGGCAAAGCAGTGGAGTAAAGACCAAAATAAAACCCTTAGAGAAAACAAAAAATACATATAAATTACACTAAGGTGATTTATCAAACTATAGTGCACCTTAATATTATCCAGCTCAGCGTTTTATTAAATTTCAGAAGATGGATGTAGGTATATTAAAGAGAAGAAAAAACGTTGAGAAATAAATTAACTTTCATGAGTTGTTTTACCACAAAGATAATACCTGTCATGTGCGAGTCCGAATCGCGTACTGAGAGTTCCGTATAATTAAAAAGTAGATTAGTGATTTTCGGGTTTATTTCCTTTATTTGTACCGTGAAACCACCACCACCACCACCATCACCACCACCACCACCACACCACGTCACCATCTTGACATAATGTCATCATCTTCATCATGCCATGTTAACGGGAAACAGGCTTTTCCTGAGAAAAAGAGTCTCGGCAGGCAGACAGACGGTAACTCAAGTAAATGAAAAAGCCTGAAAATCATTAATCGTCATATTCATATCATAGCATCATGAAATGCGGGTAGCTTCTTCGGACAAAGAATTAGCTTAGCTATTCAAAGAGGAAACGCTGTCAGTGTAGCGACTACTAGCGCCATCTAGTAATCACATATGGAACTAACTACTACAATCCTACATCACACTATCGAAGTTTCTCAACTCAGCTGCTTAAATACAACTTCCAACTTTCATCCATTGGACTTCGGTCCCCAGGCATAACATCTGCCTGGAGAGAGATCTCTCTTTGTAGCTACCCCCAAATCAGTATCATCGGAACCTTACCTAAAATAACGTATTATCTAAGGATGATATAGACTAGATTAGCAATCGCCATAGTACAGATCGTCCGCAGAAAAATAGTAAGATTATTAAATCTAGATGGCGCTGAAATATAGCCCGTGTCTTTGAAAGCAAAACCATAAGACTACAGATGTTTCATATTACTACAAATGTATAATTTTTCAAAAATATTGCATAATAATACATTTGCAGTAATATGAAATATCTGTAGTCTTATTGTTTTGCTTTCAAACCCTCGGGTTATATGTCAGCGCCATCTAGATTTAATAATCCAACTATTTTTCCGCGGCCGATCTGTACTATGGCAATTGCTAATCCAGTCTATATCATCCTTGGTATTATGGAATAACGTGTTATTTGTTTCTTTATCTTAATGTAAGAAGCCGTGGACGCCTGGTGGTTTGACCTATGGCCTCTTAAGCAGAGTGTCGTGGGTTCTAGCCCGTGCTCCTCGCACCTCTTAGTTTTTCGGAAATTATGTTTCAAATTTTAATTTTCCGAATTTGCAGATTTATCTGCAATTTACCATGAGCTTTACGGTGAAAGAAAACATCACCAGGTAACATGGACACACCTGTGAAGAAATTAAATGGTGTGTGTGAAGTTACCAACCCACAATGGGAATGCGTGGGTACTACAACACGAGCCCTCTCATTCTGAGAAGACGTCTGTGCCCTGCAGTGGGACGTAGCTTAGTGGTAGTACCTATATTGTGTGTTGAAGAATCTCCAGACTCAAGTGGCAGTGGGCAGGGCATATCGCTCGTAGAACTGATGGCCGATAAGGAAAAAAAGGTTCTCGAGTGGCGTCCACGGACCGGAAGACGCAGTGTAGTTAGGCTTAAATGGAGCGATGATGATTAAGGTTGCGGGAACGCGTTCGATGCGGATGGCGCAGGACCGATCTGTTTGGCGAGTCTTGGGGAGGCATGTTCAGCAGAGGACATCTTTCGGCTGCAATGATGATGATGATTATATTTTTGCTTTTTGGGTGAATCAACTTTTTCTTGCCACCCGTTGCCATGGTTACACAAATTTTGTCTCCTGGACAACCTAAGCATTTTTCTATGAAATAGTATGAAGATATCACTTGGACAACTGGGGACTGAGTAAACAACACAAAAATAGTTGATTCACCCTTTTATCGTGTCAGGTTATGCAGTCGAACTTTCTCAACCAATACATACATACAATAACGCCTCCTTCCCAGCAAAGGGATAGGCAGAGACTATTTGTTTCCACCTGCTACGATCCTGACATACATCTTTCGCTTCAGCAACACTCATAAGTCTTTTCATACATGCTCGCCGGTTTCGAGTACTCTTGACTTGACCTGACCCTTCTTCAAGACATCCCAAATCTGATCACGGAATGTCCGGGTGTGTAATAATCGTCATAAGAACTAAGTATTGTCCGAATTTATCATTTGTCAGCTCTTTTTGCTCTGAATCCATTAATTGTACAGAATTGTTATAAATCAAACCTAACCTATAGAGTCCTACTGGACAATCATTTCAAATTCCTGAATAATCAATGGTTTCTGAGAAAAAAGAGTTATGCAAAATGATAATTTCTGACAAAATATGACGAATTATGCTAAAAGTTTGTATGACTATTGAACGGCCCCCGGAATGTCCTTCCTGGTCTCCCTCTATGTACACCATGTACACTCGCTTTATATATCTCTTTCGTAATTCTTCCTCAACCAATTGCTTAAAATATTTCGGATTAATTTTATAACACCTTAAATAAATGTGTAAGGAAGGCACTGACGCCGAGCTGAAGTAAATGGCCACCATTTGTAACAATTTGAACGCCACCTGCGTCATGCAAACAATCAAAATGTTTACAGCTAAGGAAATATCACTAAACAACACGGGGTGTAATTTTAGAGTTCCTTTAAAGGAACGAAAACTTATAGAGCTGTGTTTCGCCGAGGTGTTTTTTTTTTGTTTAAAAAGTTGCGCATTTTAGTTAAGAGGTTACGTATTGGACCATACATAAAGTTAAACATTGATTTCCCAACTGTTTTTTTTTCTGAAACTCTTAACTATTCTGGGTATATTTCAGGACTATTCTTTAGCGCTTTATATCGTAGGTTAGGTTTGTTTTATAACAACCCTGAAGTGCTTACAGATTCAGAAAAAAAAATAGTTGGAAAAAAAGAATCATTTGGCAAAAGTAATTTCAGCAAAAATGCAGAGAACCTTAAATGTTTGTATTGAAGCCAGAGTACCTATTCTTTTTAATAACTTATATGGAAAGAGTTTGATATGTATAACAATAACTCTGGCTGTCTAGTTACAGACTGAACCACGAAAATAAATATCTGGCGATTAGGCCTTGGTCGTTCTGACCCGGCACCTAAAGCTATTGTTACACATGCTCTAGAATAGAATGCTAAAAAGCGCGCTATGAGTATGCATAATATAAGCACGCTTATGAACTGTTTACATTTGCTAGCAATAACCATGCTAGTTTTAAGTATGCTCCTGAATAAGCATGCTTAAAGCAAACACTCCAATACACATGCCATTTTATAGCGTGCTCTATGCCAGTTCAAACAAAACCATGAAAAATCAATCAGTCATCCGCATGGAGCTGAATAAAATTATCCTTTTGCTGGCGATGCAATGCATCCAAAAACTTCTGTCAGCTAGAAAGAGGAAAAAAAGGAATAGGAAGATTTGCACCTTGTAAACAAGATCGATACTAGCATGCTCTTTAAGCAAACGCACGCTTGCTATTACTTTTCCCCTTCCACTCCCACATCAACTAGCGTGCTCAAAGATAGCATGGGCGTGCTATTTATTAGACAGTATGCCACTAAAAAGCACGCCTAATAGTAGTCTGTCCTATCTATACTCACACGCTAGTAGGTAGCATTTGCTCGTTAGTAGTATGCTTTCGTGATAGTAACGAGCATGTGTAACAGTAGCTTATGCTATGCTCAGGAATGTTAGGGACTGGTCATACTCGTCCGTTGCGAGCGTAATCCATCCGCAGGGTGGTAAGAACGACCAGTCCCGAACATTCACGTTCACGAGCACATCATTCAGAAACCACGCGTGGCGGGTCAGAACGACCAGAGGGGCTACAACGAAATACGAAATTCCAAGCTGGTATCGTACCATCCCTTTTACTCTTCTGTATAATACTATTAGCGTGAACAAAACGGCACTATATGAAGTCGAAATTCGTTGTGTAATAAGCGCCTTCGGCTTTTAGCTTTTGTAATATTTATATTTCGGCACCCACCAGCCACCTAGAGGTTGTGTACAGTCAAGGGCAAAAATATGTAAACCTACACTTTAGTACCTTGTCTAGTTTCGTCATATTTGAACTGCCATATATGAACATAGTGGTTAAAGTGACAAGGTACTAAAGTGTATACATATTTTTGCCCTTGACTGTACCACCTATGGCAGCCATACATACTCAACCTTTTTTTTTTGTGTAGGCCACAAATGTCTCGTAGCAATGGTGCAATGGTCCGCAACATTGATTTCAACAGCATTAAAAATCAAAATTCTAATCAAAATATAAAATTAATATATTTTTTATGCCTGGCCGCCGATTGAGTACAGCTGATTTAAGGCATGCTACTCACAAAATATAAAATCGCTTTTCATTTCGATGTTTATTTTGCTAAACATTTATTTATGCAAATTTAAAATAACTATTCATTAAACCAAAGTGAAGGAATATTCCGAAGTAAAATTAACAAATAATTTTCGTCGAGCAGCCAGATGTTCGCTTCGTGCTTTGTTAAGCATAATTTCGTTTGAACAAACTCGAAACTACTGGTTTATTTATACGATAAATTGTGATTAATGTTTTTAATTGGCAACGATGCGAATTTGTTCAGTGTCTGCTCTGTTTAAAGCTAGGGGAAATAATTACATAAATTGAATTTGCGTAGTAATTACGTAGTTAATATCCAAAAATTGTCACACATTTAGGAGAGGGGTGAGAGGGTCTGGAGATTTGTGAAACAATAACGGGGGGTGAGTCATGATCAAAATTGGTGTGACGTAATTTCTGGATAGACCTTCCTATGAGACAGGTAGAGAAATGTTCCCTTGGGATAAAATTTTAACTTTTAACAAGAATAGAAGATGCTGTTCAAAAGAGAGGTAGGTAGATCAGCTTTCAAGATGATGCGTTAACTTCCTCTGCAGTCAATAGATGACGTTGTCTTAGGGAACATTGTAATCTTTAGAGTTTTAACTCTAAGATTGTAAATATTTCTTGACTAAGTTAAGTACTTCTAACGCGGGCGAAGCAACACCTTCAAGCTGGTTTATTATTAAACGGTACGTTACGGTACGATAGTAAAAAGTCCAACTTGTTAAATTCCATTTAATTTCCGAAATCAAACGTGGGATAGAGAGCTAGCCAATTTTTTATTCTTCCGCGGGATCAGTCGGGAACTTATAATTCGTATCGCTATAGTATGTTAGTAATGCCTGTTAGGTGTTGAGTAGGACATACAAGAGGCGCTTCATTTTGTCCCGTGCAAGATGTCGAAATGTAAGAGGGGCTCAACATTCTAAAATATGCTGCTTCAAATTTTAGGCCGCAGCGGCAGTCGCGTAATACGTACCTACTCACTGTCTGTACGACCGACAATAACATCAAAATTAAATGTCATACTTGCACTTTGAACTTCAAACGTCTCGTCGATCTTCAGTACGCCTCGCCTCATTTGAAGTAGGACATTGTACCTACTGGTTGAGTGCAAAAAAGAGGCTACTCTTACAAATTATTTTTAACCCACGACACAAAAAGATAAGTCTGTGGCATCATAGCTCTTAAACGGGTGAACCGATTTGGATGCGGTTTTTTTATTAGAAAGCAGGTTTCTTGGCGATGGTTCTTAGATATGTTTTATCAAAATCGGTTCAGCCGTTTCAAAGTTATCAGCTCTTTTGTTAGCTGCGGCAGGGATCGAGACGCAAATTGGGCATTTACTTTATGTTCAATCATACGTGTGACATATGTAAATGCGCAGGGGGTTTTTAAAATTTTTAATTTATAGTTATTTCAAGTCGTATCCTGCCCAACACTAATGAGTATACTCGAGCCATTTGTTCTGTGTCAATTTATTATTTACGGATTCCATTCTCAGTAGCTTCGAATAACAATTTAGGCGTGATGCCACCATTGTACCGATTTAATTATTTGGGATTGTAACAATCTGTCATTTGAATCTTATTCATGAGAGTCCCCGGAGAATTTTATTGACATCTTTTGCGTGCAATGTATGGTTAAAGTGGCAGAATACTTGAGTATTGAGATGCCATAAAATAATCTATCAAGTCGAATCTAAAAAATCCTTTTATACTGTAATAATATACACAGAGATATACACAGTACATACGACACTCCCTACGTAATCCAGTGTATCTGCAAAAACCAAAATGTACAGCAGAGCGCTTTAAAGATTTTAAGAACATTGAAATCATAATTTCTCTTTGTGCTTTAAAGCTAGAGGTGTAAAAATTGGCATATAACTTTAAATTATGGTTTACTATTGTGTGTATTTTTTATTATTTTTTATCTTTGGTAGTTTTTTATTTAATGCACTTCTACATTTATACTTGTTAGTAGATTTTGAGCCAAAAAATGTAACTGACTCATACACACTTATTCGTCGTAAAGTTATGTGAATTATTTCTGTAAGTGATACGTATAAGATGAATTCACGTAGAAAAAGACTGTATCTACCAGATAAGCATTTGTTCTTTGAACTAATTGAGAGAATATTATTATTTGAATCCCAAGATGAAGTCTGTAAGTGGTGAATTAAGTTTTTTGCATAAGTGTACCCATAGTAAAATGTGCTATTGGGAAGTACACAATTATACTGTGCAAACTGACGCGATGAAAATCCTCTGAGTGGCACATATACATATTTACTTGGTCTCGCCCATCAAAGTAAATTCCTGTAACTGTCAGTTACTCATTTATGTTCAGTTGTATTCTCTAAAATAAAATATGTAAGTGGTAGGTACATCATTTTTAGATGTAAACTTTTGTTTCCCCTGCCTATTTGCACTGTTATACTTCTAATTTATGTTAAGTTTTTATCATTATTTTTTTTTTTTTTTTTATTTGTAACTGTCACATACATAATTATAATATTTGTATCTGTAATTTAATAACACTCGTTTGCTTTTGTTGATAAACGTGCTGTTTTGGGATTTTAGATGATAATTATGACTATTAACAAAATCTGAACATGGAATAGGTAAATTCAATAAAAGAAGGACATATAAAAATACTTTTAATGAATACCATAATCTTCTTTATATTGTATTCCACTGTTTTTTGCCTTTTTACGCATTGTATCAATCCAGAAGTCCTCACGGCGTGTTCTTATTTTACCCTTCTCTGGTCTAGGGGACTTATTTTTCCGTTTTCTACTTTGGGGCTGAAGCTGTTCAGACGGACTGCTTAAAACTAAATTTTGAGACTGATTTGATTCTTCATGCAGATATGACGAAATTGCATGCGAGTTTGCTGTAGCTGGAGAAATTAATTCTGGTGAATTTGCATTGCGTATTTCATCAATAAGCTGAGCAATAAAAGTTGACATAGGCGAATCACACATGAGAGTGTTATTTTCAGCTTGACTTGAATTGAAAAGTGTCAAGAAAGAATATTTTGGAGAACTTGCGGCAAAATTTGGGTCGAAAGAACTCGAAAGTGGTTGATTAGAAGGAGAACTTTCCAACGATGTAACTTCTTGAATGAAATTCGTATTTATTGAGTTAAATGATTTCATACTTTGATCGTGTGGGAGAAATGAATTAACATCCTGTAAACATGCTTCTGAAACCATGGGTACTGGTAAATCTGTAATGTCCAACTGGATGTTTTGCTCAGCTAAAAATGTTGAAAAGTTAGGAGACTGATGTAACGCCAAAGATACGTCGTGAAAATTTTTAGTATTGCAAGATTGCAAAGCATTATTATGAATTTTGGGCAAAATGATTGAAGAAGCATCTTCACATGTAGTACCTAGATTTTCATGCTGGTCCGAAGTAGGATACTTTTCAGGAGATTTGACTGATTCTGGCTCTTGAGATTCTGAAACATTCTGACATTTATTGAAAGCCTCTTGAGATGACTGATCAGGAGGAACCATGCTAGCGATTTCTTGTTTTTGTGACAAATTCTTATATTCCTTTTCACCATCTTGCAATTGCAACCCACTGGTATCACCTGAAGTTTGGGATGGCATACAAGAAGTCGTTAAAGAACGACTACCATAATTTTTTTGCTCCATGACGTTATCATCACCGGTTTCTTTAATACTATCTGCTATTGCTCTTTCGAGTAGGTGAGCATCATTTACAGTGAAATTTTCAGAGTAACGGCAGGTGATTGAGCTGAAAAAATATTTTTTTAAATGGTTATATTTTAAAGTATAGACTGTTGAAGAACGTGTTTGGATAATCATTAATTTGTATTTTTTCAATTATTTAGAATCGAAAACTTTCTAATTATTACTATTTTTATTATTTGTGTAAATTAATTATAAGCCCCTATAATTAGAAAGTTTTCCATGGTAAATTAGTCATAAATATTAGAAGAAAATAGTCATGAAAAAACATTATTATTTCTCAATAATAAAGTTGAGCTGAAAGCTGGCATTATGTTTGTCTTTTTAGGGTTCCGTACCCAAAGGGTAAAAACGGGAACCCTATTACTGAGGCTCCGCTGTCCGTCCGTCTGTCTGCCTGTCTATCTGTACGTCTGTCCGTCTGTCACCAGGCTGTATCTCGGGAACCGTGATAGCTAGAGAGTTGAAATTTTCACAGATGATGTATTTCGGTTGCCGCTATAACAACAAATACTAAAAAATGGAATAAAATAAATATTTAAGGGGGCTCTCATACAACAAACGTGATTTTTTTGCTCGTTTTTGCTCGATATTGATAATGGCAACAGGTAGACGCTTGAATTATTCACAGAATATTTAATTATATATTGACTTTAAAAATAAATCATTAAATTAAAATAAAAAAATATTTGAGGGGGCTCCCATACAACAAACGTGATTTTTATAGATAATTGTACAGAACCCTTCGTGCGCGAGTCCGACTCGCACTTGGCCGGTTTTTTATTTATGCGTGTCTTAATTACATATTTCCAATTAACAAATAAAAATAATTATACATGTAAAAAACCGGCCAAGTGCGAGTCGGACTCGTGCACGAAGGGTTCCGTAAAAATGATCTATAAAAACGAGCAAAAAAATCACGTTTGTTGTATAAGAGCCCCCTTAAATATTTAGTTTATTTTGCTTTTTAGTATTTGTTGTTATAGCGGCAACCAAAATACATCATCTGTGAAAATTTCAACTGTCTAGCTATCACGGTTCATGAGATACAGCCTGGTGACAGACGGACAGACGGACGGATAGACGGACCGACGGACGGACAGCGGAGCCTCAGTAATAGGGTCCCGTTTTTACCCTTTGGGTACGGAACCCTAAAAATGTTAAGGTCGATATTAACGTGGATATTAATTTATTTTTTTCAAAGATAAAAATACACTTATTCCAAAAGTCTATTAAAAAATGCGACGTAAAAATGTGTAACTTACAGATAACCGAACAAAAAACGGTTGATTCTCGCCGCATAAGTGTGTATGTGGTTAGTTACATAGTACTACTTAGGACATGCAAAAAGTGTGGAAATAATAAATTAAAATACTTACACCTTCGTGGTCCTGATGAATCATATTTATGTGACAGTTTTTTATTATTGTTGATTGCATCTGCTTTGAGTTTTCACAAGAATTTGTATCTTCCACCCGACATTTACGAAAACATTTATTAGTACCGAGCGCGCGCGCATTCCATTTCATGTCCGCGGCATAAGTTGTCAACAGGCATTTACCTTCCACCCGCTCAGGGATTCCCCGCGTAGGTTTGAATAACAGGCAGATATTTAGTAATACATTGGGCGTTTTCTAGCAACGGATCAAATTACATAGTTATACTTTTCGGAAAAAATGTCTTAGAACAACTTTTTAAATAATTTTATGAACTTATCAGGTAGATTAGTATGCGTAGGTTCCGAAAATGGCCTAGTCGTATAACTGTGTATCTGACCGATACACTGGATTACGTAGGGAGTATCGTACTTACTCATTGGGCTCCCTATCCCAATCAGCAAACGGCTTCATTATCATCATCATTTCAGCCGAAAGACGTCCGTCGTGACTGCTGAACATAGTAGTAGACTGTGCCATCCGCATCCAACGCGATCCCTTAACTGCTTTCTAATTTATATTTAATGTTGATGAGGAGGCTTTTTAATTTGTATTTAAATAAAATAATAAGTAAATATCACGGGACAATTCACACCAATTGACCTAGTCCCAAACTAAGCACAGCTTGTACTATGTAATAATCGATTATTCCTTCCTAACCTGATTTCTTTCGGTACTTTGTTAGCTATATCTGACGTACCTTACCATTTCTAGGTTACAAACATGTATATGTAGGTATATTTAAAAAAAACAGCGTTAATTACAAATTCCTAAAAACTCGGTCCAATTTTATTGAATTTTAATATGAACAAATCATTTGAATTGAATTTCGCTGTAGAAAAAAATGTATAGTGTACTCAACGCTGTCCTCCTTTGACTGGCAACCCCTCAAACCCTTTTGGTGGGGTCTTACAAGGATTTAATTAATTTCAACCAAAGACCAGCGTTCTTAGAACATAATGACGAAACTTGTAGCAATTTATTGCTCTGGGAATATTCTGTGAAAGGTCCGACCTTGAATAAAAGTAGGTATTACCATAATGTCCGCGGAGGATCTTAAAAGGAGGATAACTGGTGCGTTAGCAATCCGATTTATTCGCTGGCAAAAAAGTGTAAAGATTTTTTTGCCTTATTTTTTTATGTAAATTGACTAGTGTTTTGGGACCTTGCCTAGGAAGGAAGCTAGTGATTCAGGTCCGCTGCCTGGTAGGAGCGGATAATTTGATGATGATTGCGATCATTTCAGCTCGCGTATGTATTGTACCGTATGTGTATTATAATTTATAATTTTAACTATCCGTCTGGTATCTGTGTGGAAAGGTCACAGGAACCTCTTGGATGTGGGAAGCACAGGACTAATCGTTTTGTAACTGTTTGGAGGAGACCTTTGTCCAGCAGTGAGCGTCTTTTGGGTGATATCGTGATCCGTCTAGGTCTTAAGCTCTAAACTAAACGCATCGATAGGGGAGGCGTGGCGGTGTGGCGGTAACGGTTGTAACATTCTAACTTGTATGAACGAGTTCGTGGTACGGTACCGCACAACCGTTCGTCACACATAGTAGAGGAGACGTGGAAGATCGACCTTCACCGATCTGTTAACTCGATGAGACATATTTTTTATCAAATATAATTTATAAACAAATATGCCTATGACTATGATGGTGGTGCTGACACTGATATTGACAACCGCATTAAGAAGGCTAAAGCGGCCTTTGCCCAGTTGACACCTGTCTGGAAGTCTGGCATACTGCCGCGGCGTCTGAAGCTGTCTGTCTTTGAGAGCAATGTAAAGTCTGTCCTGTTGTATGGCTGCGAAACTTGGAGGATCACCAAAACGCTCATCAGCAGACTCCAGGTGGCTGTCAACAAATGCCTCAGGTCCATACTCCGTATCCATTGGCCAAACACAATATCCAACGTGGACCTCTGGGAAAAGTGTCACCAAGTCCCAATAGGCAAAGAGATTGCTGTGCGGCGCTGGCGATGGATTGGCCACACCATGAGAAGGCAGGAAGGCAACGCCGCACAAGTTGCTTTTGAATGGCGGCCCGGTGGTAGAAGAAGGCCGGGGCGGCCCACGCATAGTTGGAGGCGATCCGTGGAGGCTGAGCTGAGGCGTGTGGGTTCCACGTGGGATCACGTGAGGGAGGCGGCGCAGGATAGGGAGGCGTGGAGACGGACATCAGCGGCCCTTGGCTCCACCTGGGAGATATAGGACAAAATCAATCAATCATCATGCCTATGATAACTTGCCTATCGAAAAGTGTTCATAAGGTTTTTTTTTTTTTTGTTTTTTTTTGTGGAGTGCCTTTAGCCATCTTCCAGCTCCATCACCAGACCCTGGTTACTCCTGGGATCAAAGTACTCGTCAAGACGAATCAAACTAGTCCAAACTCGATGGGGTAATTCGCTATTTCATTAATTCAGTATGGCCAAAGGCACTCCACAATAAAACGACACAGCCCCATCGAGTTTGGACTCGTTTGATTCGTCTTGACGAGTACTTTGATCCCAGATGGTAACCAGAGTCTGATGATGGAGCTGGAAGATGCCTAAAGGCACTCAAAAAAAAATAAAAAAATAGCTATGAACACTTTTCGATAGGCAAGTTATCATAGGCGTATTTGTTTATAAATTATATTTGATAAAAAATATGTCTCATCGAGTTAACCGATCGGTGAAGGTCGATCTTCAACGGCTCTTAGACTACGAGTTCGTGATACGGTACCGCGCAACCGTTCACACAAGTTAGAATTTTACAACCGTCACCGCCACGCAGCTCCGCTGTCTGTACGTTTGGAGCTTTACTGATAAGTTTGGAACTGCGGCAATCAACTGGTGTTATAGTTCCACGTTATTTTTGTATCATTTAATATCATTATACAGGTATAGTATGTTCCAGTTCAAATGACGAAAAGTACTTAAAACCAACATCTATTGTTTAATTGTTATCTTCAAGTGAGGTTGTAAAACAATTATGCAGGTGTATCGGTCGGTAGGCCATACTTCGGTCAGTTTTATTATGTCTCTTTGTTATCTTTTCCTTTCATATTCAGCAACAAAAGAAGTTGTAAAATCCCATGTTAAGTGCATTTTCGTCACTTTAACTGGAACATACCATACCTACTAGTGATTTTTTTTATTCAGGGATGCTGCAAAGTCAGCAGAAGAAACATGGATTTAATGTTTTGTATGTATTTCAACTGATGTTTCTTAGATAATATTATTTGGGAAATGTTGTAAATACTTCACTAATACGGCTCTTTCACACGGCAATGTCCCGTTTTTTGCGGGTTCGGTTTTTTGCAGGATCCCGTTTAGTAGTACACGTGCTACTGTGGTAACATTCACACGAGCATTCGGTTTGCAGGATACCGCAAACCGAATGCTCGTTCGTTGTTCGTTCGTTGCCGTGTGAATGAGCTGTTGGGGTTTCGAATCAAATCTAAATTTTATTATGATGAGCAGTGATACCTAATATCTTAGGTTACTTCATTAAACTAACACGAAAAGCCCATTTTACCGACCAATCCGCTTGTAATCAATTTTAAACGAAATAAGTAGTCCATTTGTCTTTATGACAAAAATTATTGCTAAAAGTCGCACCATTCGTGAAACAAAGATGTAAATTACTAGGACTTAAATGGTGTGACCTTCAGCAGTATTATTAGTCTCAAAGATAAAAATAGATTTTGCCAAATACTTAATTATTACTCCGAAGATACGTTTACTTACCAAAGTATCTCCAGTTATCGTACCTTATAAATCTGACATTAATGCCAGCCCTTAAATGAGTTGGTTCTAATCTGCTCTTATAAACTTGGCGTCGTTGCAAATTGAACGCACCTAACGTCTCGAAGTGTGTAATAACGCTTGATATAAAACCGTAGTGGCACAGAATGGATATATCACAGAGACAAAGCTGCCAATCGAGGTAAAGCCTAAATAAAAAAGAGTTAAATCTGCAGTACGGTAAACTGGGGTTACTTTAGGAAATTTTGGGGCTACTTTGATAGATTTAAAATGGTTATAAAAACGCAAATATTCATAGCTCGATTAAGCAAATGACGTAAAAAGTTAGGTAATTTATCAAGGTACTTATTTCACTGCCACAGATGGTCTAAAAATTAAGGACACGGCGTAAAAACTGTTTTCCAAAGTAGCCCCTGCATTTTAAAGTAACCCCGTTTTACGATGCAACTTGCATTTTTTATATTTTATATATTTTTTTATTCCTACATCTGGGTGGGACTCGAAGCGTTTAAACCGCCGCATGCCGCGTGTTTCAATATCTGAATATTTTAAAATCTAAGGATCCTTGAACTAAAACGAATTACAATTCTGTAATTACTCACTACACTACGCTTGCTGGTTGGTGGTTATTGCGATTTTTAGTTGACGGACATATTACTATTCGATTTTCGTAATACACGGAATACGGCGGTTGAAACGCCTCAGAACTCCACCCATCTAATATGCCACTGTCACTCTTTTCACCCGACTGTCGAAGGACAAGGGGGAAAGAGGGTTGTAGTAGTAGAGGGTTGGAGTTCTAGCCGCTGCATCACGAATGGGCCGGCTCGTCCGGGGTAGTACCACCCTCTCACAGAACACCGGCGTGAAGCAGCAGTACTACCTGCTGCGTTTCGTACGGTCAGTGAGAGCGCCGGGGGCCCAATACCTCTCTCCCTCCCCTATTCCCTCTCCTTTTTCCTTAGGGCTGCCAACGCACTGGCATCGCGTAAAGCGCTGCGGGTGTCTATGGACAATGGTGATCATTTAACATTAGGTGTTTGTTTGTTCCACTAGTTTGTTTGTCTGGCCTCTCTAACATAAAAAAGGAGGTTTATGTTTTTCGAGCGTATGTATGTATGATTCTTTGGCACGCCCTGCAGCCTAATCGGCTCAATGGATTTTGAAGTGTGAGGTGTCATTAGATTCGTCTCAGTTCTGAGAGTGACATAGGGTACCTATGTATTTTTCCGGAATTCCCATGGGAACGGGGATTATACAGGCGGTTTTTTTCATTTAGTATTGAAATTAAAGTTATTTGACATTAGCTACTAATTTACCTGTCGTTAAATTGATAGATGCATGTGTTAGATTTGGGTCTATTCATATTAGATATTCTATATACCTATCGATATTCTTTTACTTAGAAATATATATAGAAAGTGACAGTTAATTTCTCTTGATTAGCTGCTTTATAGTCACATGTTAGAACATGACATATAGATATTAAACAAGGAAATAACTTATTCTGATGTTTATTGGGGCCAGGAGTTAACGGAGTATAAAATAATCAGTCTATGATGGGTTAAGATATATATATTTGGTAAGTAAAACAAACAGATCAAACCATATTTCGAGAAATCGCTTATATTGAAACAAATCTTATTTTCCAATGAAATAATAGCTTTTAATGATAACGAATAACAACACAAGATTCTCGATATATATAAATATTATTCAGTTACCAACATAATTCAAGTATTCATTAATTTATAGCTATACACGTTAATATAAAATATAAGCTATACGATAATTATTGATATATTTACATATGAAAGATATAGAAACAAACTATAGCCATTTATTAATTATACAAACAAGTAAGTACTTAACTGTCATGTGACCACGGCGACGGCTCGTTACAAAGTGCTTTCTACCTGGCCTAAGAAGGCCTTTTATAGGTTTGCCTTGCCGTCTGGGTGAGTCGCAAACAACTGACGTCACCAGTGTAAGACAATCGGAAAGTATCTTAATTATTATTTTGCTTGTCTTTAGAGCCAAGCATTACCTTAAATTATCAATTCCATAATTATATCTCATTTATTTACTTATTTTACCAATATATTTTATCACCATACATATCTAATAATATTATAATAGTTTCTATTACTTAGTATATCTAACACGGCCATACTGACATGTACTACGTTCTCGGAGTACATAGGTAAAAATCATCGAGTCAGATATAAATGTATATATTTTTTTCATCTATAAACGTATTATTATTATAGGTAAACTTTGTGATGGAAGGGTTAAATAGTCGTAAGTGGGCACAGTCACGTCAGATTCAGTCAGTCACAGATTTCTCACTGGCACCGGCTTAGCACAGCCACAGGATGACCACAGGCCCCAGCTAAGCACAGCCACAGAATTATCACAGGCCCCAGCTTAGCACAGCCACGGGTTTACCACAGGCACCGGCATAGTACAGCCACAGGATGACCACAGGCCCCAGCTAAGCACAGCCACAGAATTATCACAGGCCCCAGCTTAGCACAGCCACGGGTTTACCACAGGCACCGGCATAGTACAGCCACAGGATGACCACAGGCCCCAGCTAAGCACAGCCACAGAATTATCACAGGCCCCAGCTTAGCACAGCCACGGGTTTACCACAGGCACAGCCAGTACAGCCAGTTTAACAGAGTTATTGTAATATGTCGTAATTATGGGTATGATGTTTAAATCTGCAGGTCACACATGACAATCGGATAAATAATTGCTCTATAATACGAGAACTCTCAATAATTTCTACCCTTACCGCACCCGGCTATTCGCCCGCTGCCAGTGAACCGTGTTCACCCGCCGTCAGCGAATGCCTAACACCAGTAAAGGTGTTTTCAATCATAATTATTCTAATAATCCCTCACTGTGGGCGGCCAATCACCCGCTCGGCTGTCAGTGAAGCATAAATCAACTCGCCGTCAGTGATTGCCGGCCACCAGTTAAGGAATTGAAACTGATAGTTATAACAATAATTACATAATTATCATGAGTGACCTCACACTCAAAACGACCCATCTAATGTTCAAACTGTCGTTGTAATAGCAAAAGTCATTCGTCATCACAACTATGATTCATTTGTAATCATAGTTACTTTCTCATGTTTATGCTATCCCAAATTATAATTCATCGTCACAGCCATATCAGTGTCATATCATCATCTCATATGATTACTCAAAATCATAATCACAGGATTGTAAATTCTGTAATGATCACCCTATGTACTAAATATGACCAATCACAAAAACAATACTTTATGATAAATCACAGACCAAACTCATGTGATCTATTACTTTCAAAACAACAAATTTTACAATATAGCATCATATCTATATGCATTAACATACAAATATCAGAAAACGCATTTTTTTCTCATGTTTCGTGTAATTATTAATTTTACAATGGCATGACATCCTTTATCAGCACTATTTTATTTATTTTCCCAAACATTTTATTCTTTGTTTTTATTTTTCATTTTTATACTTATGTTAATATATATCTCATGTGATGAAGTCTAAGATTTAATAAAAAAATTAAAACTACCTTGTCTGAAATTTTACAAACAAATAGCTCGGCCAAACTGACACACCCATAAATAATAAAAAAATATTTAAAAACAACACAAATACACTGTTAACATCGAGATAAAACTGTACTGTCACTGAATTATTTTTGGTGTTCAATAAAGAACATTTGTATTGTATTGTAAGAAGTGTAAAAACGTGAATTTTCCATCTATTTATTTCTTTTTATAATCAACGTCATTTTGTGTCAGAATAAGCAAACCGTTTAAATCATTTACATTAAGTGTTGTATGTTACGATTGTTCATAATTTTTAAAGAAAACTTAAGTATTTATTATATCACTAATAATTATTAATTTAATAATTTTAATAACATTTTCACATCGATAAAATTTTTATTTAGTTGAAATTTGTAGTATTTTTGTTACTTAATTTAATGTAATGTAATTCAATTTAATGTAATGTAATTTAATTTCATTAAGTGTAATTTAATTTTACTGTATAACTAAATATAATGAATTATTTTAATAACCAGGTGAGATTCACCCAAGCAGAATAATACAATACTATCTACCCGTGTAGTCCACAGGAACGAAATTCCGCCATCGCTATCCTACCCTACGGAAACATTTATTATTTTGTGAGAGTAAAAAAAAAACTGGACAGAGCCATTTTTTTTTTACTAAGCTTCTACCTGATTTGCATAATGCCTAATTCACTAAATTGACTACACAAATTTTCATGGTCTCGTAATAAGTAAATATCGATTGGTCTCATTCCTAAAATAAATAAATAAATAAATGTCATGTCCGATAATGTCCAAATATCGAAATGTACATTACAACGAAAGAAACATTTCTTTATATGTAATACCGAATCACAGATATGATAATCCTTCAAAATAACTTGAACTGAAAACTCCAGAATGGCAAAATATCAGTTTTAAAATGCTCAAGTATTCTTTTTCAAGCTTGCGGTTTGCGGCAATTATTATATTTGCCTGACATATCGTACCGTATCATATCGTATCGTACCGTATTGTGCTTGTCGTACTTATTCGTTTTTTTTTTTTTTTATAAGTATTTCAATGTAAGTGACCAGGACTAAAGAAAGTAGTGAAGCTAATTGTACTTACGTGAAGGTTAACTAGCTTTTTAACAGACTTCATTGAAATTTAAGTATCCTGTCAACTGGTTGTTTTGAATATACTATGTTCTGGAATAAGGGTGTTGTGAAGTCTGTTATAAGACTCAATACATTTTAAACTTCACCCCTATTAAGAACATGGTGTAATGGAAAAAAAATTCAACCATTCTGGGAATTTAGGCACTTTGACACTAAGTCCTTTTAAGATCTAGAAGTATTGGCAAAAGGGCAAAAAATTCCGGCATAATGTGCCCTAGTCTTATAAATAGGTAAATGAACAAACCTGTTGACGGCCAAGTAGAACACGAAACCACAGGTTGTTAGTATTTAACGGTTATCTTTAACTAATCATCTAATAGAAATTACGACACGTACGTACACTATATTTTTTTTTTAAGCTGCTAATTACATTTAGCAACCTTTCGAAAACAATGTTGTTTCGTTGAGACACTAATAACTGTTACCACCTACCCTAATTTTTCTGAAGGTAGATGAACAAAGAATACGAAAACTGTCGTACACAGACAAATAATAAAATCTAATAAATAAAAATAAATTTGACGTTATGGTTATCAAATTTAAAATTATTACAGCTCTTTTTTTCTAGTGAAAAAGGTAAAGGAAACATATCTGTTCTGTTGTGGTACTGGTAAATTGTGGAGAAATAAATTATAATAAGTATTTTTCCGTGTTCAGGAAGCGAAACTCTTCGATTCCTGTAGTAATTTTCAGGTGTCAAAAAAAAAAGAGATCTCGTTAATTATTCTTATGGAAGTTATGGATTTACGTACAGTTTTTCCTGCCAAGGGAGTTCCCAATTTAGTTTTAAAATTTGCAAACAATATTAGTAGGTATGTCATTTCAGACTAGGGAGGTTCCAATTCAGCCAACGTTTTATTTATATCTTTTAAACTTAGCTATAACATCATGAAACTTTGTTATTTTTATATTTATATTAAATAATTTTACAATAATTTTAGTATGTATTTTTTATCATGTTAGCAGGATCTGGCCATAAGACCATTCGAATTCTAAGCTAAACACAGTTTACATTATCTATGGTAAATGACTTGAAAAAGTGACAATCTTTATTGGAACTATTGGAAGGTAGCCGTAATTTTATTAAATTTAAGTGTTTAGAGACTTAATTTCATTTTTAGTTTTTTTTTCCTCGCAATGTGATGAAAATCATTGTGGGTACTATACTCGCAATTTTTTCTTTTGAGAAGCAAGTATATCACTTAATTCAAATCATAATTTCCTGGCTAACTACTTCAAAGTAAAAAAAAACAACTTTAGCGCTGTAATATTTGCAACGAAGAAATAGATTGGTGAGTCTGTTGAAATTACTGTTAAAGGATGCCATTTAATTTTGAACTTTTATACATGACAAATCCTACAATTCTAAAAATAATTTATAAGTCTAGTAGGTACAATACCGATAGCAATGTTTTTAAAATTAACGTTTCGATTAGTTAAGCCAATTGGGTAAATAAGATATGATTTTCGTAGACTATAATTATTGAGTAAGTAGGAATTGAACAATCATAAGATAATACCAATGGATCGTGTATGTAACTGAATTGTGATTCTACCCTATTTTTTTGTTCACTTTAATTTGAAAATGACTTTCAGGCTTTTGCAATCGAAACAATAATTTTGTGGAAAATAAGGATATCGCAAAATAAGTAACAATGGGTCTCTTAAATCATACTGGCCTTTGTGAAGTAGGTGGTTACTCTTTTATAGTGGCAGCTCTTCTTCATTCTTCATAAAAGCTTGTAAATACTGGAGCACCACATCACGAAGCTGTCAACGTTGGTAGGACGTCAGCGCGATCGCGATGTCAACAGGATGCTGCATTATACGCCACACCAGTGTGCCGTTGATCATAATTCCGTTAAAGTGATGTGACAATGCCGTCCATGAAAAAAAAAGGTATTCATTAATAACTGAGCTAGGTACTATCCCACTTCTGATGTTAGATTTGGGTCTATTCATATTAGATATTCTATATACCTATCGATATTCTTTTACTTAGAAATATATATAGAAAGTGACAGTTAATTTCTCTTGATTAGCTGCTTTATAGTCACATGTTAGAACATGACATATAGATATTAAACAAGGAAATAACTTATTCTGATGTTTATTGGGGCCAGGAGTTAACGGAGTATAAAATAATCAGTCTATGATGGGTTAAGATATATATATTTGGTAAGTAAAACAAACAGATCAAACCATATTTCGAGAAATCGCTTATATTGAAACAAATCTTATTTTCCAATGAAATAATAGCTTTTAATGATAACGAATAACAACACAAGATTCTCGATATATATAAATATTATTCAGTTACCAACATAATTCAAGTATTCATTAATTTATAGCTATACACGTTAATATAAAATATAAGCTATACGATAATTATTGATATATTTACATATGAAAGATATAGAAACAAACTATAGCCATTTATTAATTATACAAACAAGTAAGTACTTAACTGTCATGTGACCACGGCGACGGCTCGTTACAAAGTGCTTTCTACCTGGCCTAAGAAGGCCTTTTATAGGTTTGCCTTGCCGTCTGGGTGAGTCGCAAACAACTGACGTCACCAGTGTAAGACAATCGGAAAGTATCTTAATTATTATTTTGCTTGTCTTTAGAGCCAAGCATTACCTTAAATTATCAATTCCATAATTATATCTCATTTATTTACTTATTTTACCAATATATTTTATCACCATACATATCTAATAATATTATAATAGTTTCTATTACTTAGTATATCTAACACATGCATCAAGCTTGAAGCCATTACCATAAGCATATTTCCTAAGCCTTGTCCAACAGACATCTCTCTAAGAGGATTAGCAATGGAGCAATCGCAGTGCGGTTTGTAATAAGCTTTGCCTCTGTGGCGATTAACTCATGTGGTGATTCTTTGCCAAGCCTTTATTGTCTTTAATTAAACATTGTTTATGTTAGGTTTCTTATTTTATCTGTGCTAGGTGGTATCGTAAAGTACCCGCTTATTAATAAAAGCTTGTTAAATGCATGTAATCTTAACGCTGTGTTACGAGAAAAGGCGTTTTTTCCTATCTTCAAGCGTCGCTCTCACAGAAATCTAAATAATTTTTTTTTTTTTTGTATACAATATAGGCTTGCGTTTGGCCACAATCACGCCTGATGGAAAGCGAAGATGAGGCCTACGATGGAGCACGCTTGCCTAGTAAATGCTCATTCACCCTAGACTTGAAAGCGGCCAAATTGTAGTGTTCAGGGAACACACAGTCGCAGGCAGGGAATTCCACTCCATAGCTGTGAGATTGATGAAGGAAGAGCGAAAACGCTTTGTGCGGAATTTGGGAATACTGACAACGTAAGGGTGGAGACCCCGCCTACTTCTGGTCGACCTGTGGAAGAAAGGAGCAGGCGGAATAAGGTCGTGCCAAAATAGACAAAATAAGCCGCATAACCACGCAATTCTCTACTTCCAAATAGGTAACATATTCCACCAGCTTTATAATATAACAAGCAAACAAGTAATATAAAATAAACATACTACTACTAACGAATGATAACCATGATTGATTGATTTAAGCGTTATTTTGCAGTTGTCAATCACAACGAAACATATCAACAAACAACATCTCGGTTAATATACGTCCCAGTGCAGGACAAAGGCTGCCTCTCTGAATGAGAGGGCTTGGGCCGTAGTTTCTTCTCCGGCCCAGTGTGGATCGGGAGCTTCAAACGCACCATTGAATTTTTTCGCAGGCAAAACTCATTGTAAATTAGAATCAGATTTTCGCATATAAATTCTTGCAAACTCTAGGTGCTAGCCCCACCACGAACTACACACACACATACGGAGCACGCTCTCCTCTTCCACTTAAAATTATACTTATGTCATACAGACAGGGCCATCTATCATAAACACCATACAAAATTCTAATGCGTTTTAAACCCTCTTCTTCATTGTGAAACTTAATTAACAAACACCCGAGCATACATACCTATGTTACCAAACAATACAAACGAATTTGTAAATGTGACATTCGTTCTCTGGCACACGATGGGTAGTGAAGAAGCAAGATGAAAATGTTGTAGTTCATTGTCAACGATAACTTGACTCATTCGTCTATAAGCAATAACCGAATCAAGCGTTTCGACGTTGGTTAATGTCAATGTCACAAATGACCAGCGTCGAGACATCGTAAAAGTCGTATAATCCAATGGGTCCAGTTATATTCAATTCAATTTTTTTTTTTTTTTTTTTATGTTAGTGAAGCCAGACAAACGAACTAGTGGGTCACCTGATGTTAAATGAACACCACTGTCCATAGACACTCGCAGCGCTTTACGCGATACCAGTGCGTCGTCGGCCCTGCAGAAAATTGTACACTCGCCTCTTAAGAGGGTTTATACCTGCTGAGCTGGCAACGATGCATTTTTGTTAGTTTTTCTCGATTATTCCTTAAAAATTGAATGAAAATTATAAATGTTTTGAATACAAATTGTTCTAATATATAAGTTAATGTGTCTACTGCAATAATAATTCGTGATAAGACTTTTATTTTCTTTAAAAACCGTTAGGTAATAATTTGTTCGTTTTTAAAGAAAATGGAAGTCTATCACGAATTATTATTGCAGTAGACACTTTAACTTATATATTAGAACAATTTGTATTCAAAACATTTATAATTTTCATTCATTTTTTATGGAATAATCGAGAAAAACTAACAAAAATGCAACGTTGCCAGCTCAGCAGGTGTAAACCCTCTTAAAGGCACCCAGGTCGTAACTCGATGGGAAGACCCCAGCGGGAAGCTCTTTCCAGATTTTGCAAGTTCGTGGCAAAAAAGACCGCTTAAAACGCACCGTCGAAGACTGCCATTCATCAACATGATGTCGATGAAATGAACGCTTACGACGGGAGGATCTGTAATGGAACCCCGCAGCTGGAATGAGGTCAAAGAGTTCCTCAGAGCATTCCCCGTTGAATTGAATTGAATTCAATTTAAATTTTTTATATTACATTAGATGTGGTTAACACCATTGGTATCACTGCAATAGCCATATTAAAGGTTTACCCTTGAATCGTAGACACTCTTTTCATCGATTATTAGTTCATAGACAACGTTTCCCGTATTTTCATTTCATCGACTATTCATGTCATCGAACGGTTAAATCATGTTTTTTTAAATCGCCGATTATTAAATTGTAGAATAATTATTTCATAATTTGTTTATACTACAGAATTTTATATCGATATTTTTTATTTAATGTTTTATTGAAATCGTATTGATAATGTTTCGTAGAAAATTATTAACATCTGTATTAATACATAACTAATTTGTTTAGTAATCAATGAAACACTAATAATTGCAGCTGCTTTTTATTATATAGCAAGTCTTTCAGGGTGGCCATAAAAAAAATACCTAACACCAAAGGCTAATGCGGGAGCCTTTGAACCTAACCTATCCGAGTCGCTTCCGCTCCGAGACGTCTTGCTCGCTCGCTTCACTCGCTCCACTCGCTGTAATAAAACGTCGGTGAAATGAAATTCGATATTTAGATATCATGTCTTTTGAATAGTTTAGGAAATGTATGTTCTAAAAAACAATAATCCTTGTACAGTTATTCCAGGAATTAAGAAAATTTGTAAAGATATTATAGGAACGGAATATTCTATACATCGTTTTCGATGCAATGAAATTCGATGAAAAATTTGTCTACGATTCAAGGGCATACCCATATTAAATTTTGGCTTAATTTCTTATGACTTAACAGTTCAAATTCAATTACATTCAAATTGATCAAGTTTAGTGTTGCCATACGCTTCCGTTGTGACCTATGCTTTCCGCTGACGTTCGTGTACGAGTATTTTATTTCATTTCATAGAGGGGCACTAGCTTCTTATTCCGTGAGCATTGCACAAAATTATCTGCCAAACAAGTATCTAGCTCGAGCGATGTAGGCTGTGCATTCCTGTCAGTCAGTTTCAGTCTACTTTTTAACAGGTATGAGAATAGGTAGGCGACAAGCTGCAACTCATTCGTTCTTTTATTATACTAAAACTATTAGAAGATAATATAGGCATTTCTATTATTATTTATGAACTAGGTTTCTCCTAATACGAGATTTAGATACTTGTGGTACAATTTAGATATGAAGCAATCTTCGTAGGTATTAATCAGGCGCAGAGCTGAATCCGTATTAAACGATTCATATCAATTTACTTTGCGTTCGCAATTGCGTTTGTGTTAATGAAGGCGTCCAAGGCCGAAGCTACACTAAATCTAGGCGTGATTTGCGAAACAGACTGATTAGTAAAACTACGCTCATACTATGTGCAAGTTTTGAAGATTTGTAATGAGTGTTTGAAAGTCCCTGCTGCGTTCAGGGAATATCCTGAACAGTAAAATCTAGCCACCTTTTTATTGACCAAGATCTCTGGGCACAGCTGAGTTTAGGAGAAGGAAAAAAACTGGATTTCATGGCCAAAATAAAGTGTTTTTTCAGTAGCGTCTCGTCATGGATTTATTGTTTTATAGTGTCATGATCTCTATTTATAGGTAAATATCAAGTGCTTAAAGCAGATAAAAATGTAACTCACTTTACATTAAGTCGCGAGGCTGATTTTTATGTATGATGCAGAAATAGTTGATTGTATAAAAAGACCATAAAACGAGCTATTTTACCCGAGACGTTCATGTAGCCACCCGAGTCGGTTCAGGCGAGGGTGGATAGACACGTTGACGGGAAAATGGGTTTAATGCTCGAGTGTTTTTCACTTCGAAAGCAAAGAAATTAAACCGCAACACTGTAAATCAAATTTACAAGCTCTTATTTGTCATGCATTACAATATCTGTAATAATGCCTAGTTTTATTCATTTCGTAATATAAAACACCTTATACTAACTTATACTTATTTATAAATTTCTACTGTTTGTGGCTGTTTGCGCCTGCTTGATGGCCTTGGTCTTAGACGAAGATTTTACTTTATGCACTACACTCTAGAGCATAAAAAGCCATTTTGTGCAGATTTTTTTCGACATAAAGAACAACTTTACGAGCATGAGAAGTGACAACATTGTTAAAAAATAATAATCAATACTGCCACACACATTTTAGTTAACATGGTGTACAAAAAATGTATTATTATACGTTAGTAACTATCTGGATACTATTTTCACACAGTGCGCCTTTGCGCTGTCGATTCTTCTATGAATCTAACGCCATTAAGACAGCGTGTCCCGAGTAAACCGGGCCCAGTCACCATGATCCGTGTTCTTAAATGGGAAAAGTTCGTAAATAATGGAGCAGCAGTCTATCGGGACACGTTCTCAGTTTAATTAGTTCACATTCAAGCTCTTCTATCAGTTTGTATCGAACTTGGAGCGTAGGAAATTCTCTAAAATGTTGTGGCCAGGCCATAGATAATGTACTATCGCCCCAAGCGCCAGATAACCACCTTAAAGGCCCAGTTTGCGTGCAGTGGCTAGACATCTGTCCATAACAATCCATAGCAATAAACATCAACGGCTGCAAGCAAATTTGTTATGAAAATGGGTATCTGACGTCTGGGGCGATGGTACGTATACTTACATGTCTAAATAGTTTTTTGTGTATTTTGCTGTCACATGCTTGAGTATACTTATATAGTGAAATTATACGGATCACTTACGTCTTAACTTGACATGTTTCGGGATAATCCGTAGCCCTTCTTCCCGGAGCCACACGTCGCATGCTGTGGTCGCATGTGGTGGTCACATATTATGATGTGGTGTGTTTGATGTCTGATGTCGAGTTAAACTCGTTTTAAGACGTGAGTGAAACGTATATTTTCACTATGAGTGAGTCTCACGGTAGTTTCATATTTAAAATGAGTATAATTTTAAGACAAGTTTTATTTCGATATTTTTTTTGTTATATCTTATAGTTTTGGCGATTATTTAAATACATTTTAATTTAGCACTAAGCAAGAGCAACAGGATTATTGTGAAACGTTTCTGGCGCTTGTCTTCGCAATCACAATTTCTTTCTGTCAAACGGTATAAAATGATGACAGAAAGAGATGGTGAAAGCGAAGGCAAGCGTCAGAAGCGTTAGACAATACGGCCTCAGGACCATAAAATGCAATTATTACGAACATAATATTCTAAATTGTTGAGAAAGAAGTATTAAATTTATAATTTAATTACCCTTTCTTGTTATCCTTTGGATATATTTAATTTCGCCCTAGGCCTTCATTATACTTTTACGAAACCCCACGTTTCCCGTAAAGGGTTGAAAGTAATTAAAAGTTTAAGATAAAAAAGCAATTGGGTCGTTTTTGCTTAACGATGCTTAAGTTTATGTTGGTTTGGCAATCAACAAGATTTTACAGTGTGTACTTAAAAAGTTCTAATTAATAATTTGAAAGTGTGCATGCGTTGATCATCTACTTACCTATAATAGACTAATGACCTGACTGACTGACAGATATCAAACATTCTAGTAAAAATATAACTAAAAATTAAAAATTTTAAAAACCCCCAACGCAATTATGTCACTCGTATGTTTGAACATTAAGTCAATGCCCGTTATGCGTCTAAGATCCCTGCCGCATCTAACAAAAGAGCTGATGACTTTAAAACGGCTGAACCGATTTTGATGAAACATATCAAGAACCATCGCCAAGAAACCTGTCTTCTATCAAAAAAACCGCATCCAAATCGGTGCACCCGTTTAAGAGCTATGATGCCACAGACAGACACACACACAGCGGTCAAACTTATAACACCCCTCTTTTTGTGTCGGGGGTTAAAAAATAAAATAAAAACTGTAGGTATAGATTCAGGGGTTGCTTTTCGGAGTTCCACGTGAAAATAAGTGATTTTTTTGAAATTGCATAAATAATAAATTTTCAACGTAAACTTAGCTATTTTGCATGACTTAGAGCAAAATAAGTATTCTATTTAGTCCAAAACGTGTCGAGACAAACGCAACGCAATTTAAAACTAGCTGTTGCCCACGATTTCATCTGCAAAGAATTCGTGTATCGCTAAGTAGTTATCTCGCGGGAACATTTTCTGGGATAAAAACTATCATATAATTATGTTTATTCAGGTTATACAATACCTGAGTTCCAAATATCACACAAAATAACATACACAATCCTGAAACTTTTGGAACTACATAGTTTTCCCTCTATTTGCCTTTTTTTACTTTCTTAGATTAATACGCAGAGGTATTTCGCATCGGGGATGACACAGATTACTTTTGTTGTACCACAACGGATCCACAAATTACCTTTCCCATACCAATAAAACTCCTTTGTTTCGTGTGTAACTGAACTATCTGCGTCGTTTATCTATGTTTCCGTAACGTCCTGAAAGAACAATTTGCCGGCAGGTGGTAGGAGTGATTGAGTGGGTATTGCAGCTTTACGCGTCATTCGGTTTTATTTTTATACCCTGTCCCGGTTTAGGGTTCCGCAGCAATCATAGTCAAGGACCTTGCAAAGAAACTTGTTTTTTTTTTATTCCATTCGTCAAAGAATTTCGACTGAAATATAAAATACGTACAGATTGCACCGATGAAATGAGACTTTTGAATATTGATTTGTTTTGTGTTTTAAGGATTTATCAATTCTATTATTTTTTTAAGAAGCGAAAGAGAGAAGTCTTAAATTGTTTGCATGAAATGTATACTTATATTTAAGTGTGCGTAACTACATAAGTCTTACGGCCCGTTGTTTCATCAATAGTTAAACAAACTAATAGCAAGGATGATATAGACTGGATTGGCAGTGGCCATAGTACAGATCGGCCGCGGTTTTTGTAGTTCGATTATTAAGTCTAGATGGCGTTGAAATATAGCCAGAGGCTTTGGCAAAACAATAAGACTACAGATATTTCATAACACTGCAAATGTATTATTATGCAATATTTTTGAAAAATAATACATTTGTAGTAATATGAAACATCTGTAGTCTTATTGTTTTGCCTTGAAAGCCTCTGGCTGTATTTCAACGCCATCTAGACTTAATAATCGTACTATATCATCCTTGCTAATTGCTAATAGTCAAATTGCCTTTGAAATGCGTTAACTATTGTTATGTTTGCCATAATTATTTCAACTATTAGTTTGTTTTACTATTGATCAAAAAACGGGCTCTAACGACTAGCAAGATGTCAAAGTGATTTATTTATGTTTATTTAACACATCAAAAGCGAGTCGGTATCCCGCTCGGTGAAAGTACTTAACCACAGTTTTATTTACATTGATAATATTTCAAGGGATTGAATATTAATTAATAATATCTTACGAATAAAATTAAGTTCCCTAATAAATATTAAACTTAATTACAAATTCAAGAGTAAAGTTTACATTAAGAACACACACAATCTACCTGGTAACTAGTTTGGAAATTACTGTACTTTGTTTTGGTGGACAAATGTTTTAAAGACACTTAATTTGACTGTGGTTTTTATAATCTTTACGTTTTTATCGAAAAATGTAATTGCGCAACTTGTGTTAGTTTAGGTCAGTTTTTTACTTTAGAAAATAGATAGATAGATAGATAGATTCATTTATTTCTGATTGAAAATTACAATTATATCCAGCATTCGAAATGTCACAAATATAAAGAATTCACAAAAAGATCGTCAACAGAATTTGAAAAACATAAATGGATAATATATTAATTTAAAATGTCACAAAGATAATAATATTAAAAACAATAAAAGTGAGATAAAACAAAAATGTCAATAAAATATTAAATCACATAATGTGTGAATGTCAAAAAAAATTTAAAAACTACAACATAAAAATATTAAATGAATAATATTAATTCACATAATGTGAAGATGTCATAAGACCAAATAATCAATAAATAATAACAATAAAAACAAAAAGAATAAAAATACATACAAATTCAGATGTCAAAATTAAATAATGATAATATCATACTCTTTTACAGAGTACAATGATTTGTCCATAAGTAGTTTTTTAAGTCGGCGTCCAAATGTTTCGTCCGAACATTCACTTTTTAAGTCAGAGGGTAGACGTTCGTAAAACCTAGGGCCTATGACGCGCGGGTTTTTATCAAGCAGCGCCAACCGCCGCGGCACCACTTGCAATCGCCCAGTCTGGCGGGTTATTCTACCCGGGATATTGACGCGTTTAAACAAATTTATATTTCGTCGAGTAAACATTATTATGTCATAGACATACTGTGAATATTGCGTCAATATCCCAAATTTTTTAAATAGCTCCCTACAAGAGTCTCTAGGTTTTACGCCAGCCAATGTGCGCAGAGCTCGCTTCTGGATCTTAAACACTCTGTCAGAATCAGTTGAATTTCCCCATAAAATTATACCATATGACAGGAGTGAGTGAAAATAGGCATGGTAGATTTCAACTAGCGCTTTCCCGGAAACCAGTGGTTTAAGCTTTCGCAGTGCGAAAACAGCGCTGCATAGTTTTTCGCAAAGCTTATCCACATGCTGTTTCCAGGTCAGCCCAGCGTCCATCACAAATCCCAGAAAGTTGTTTGTTTTGCACAATGGCAATGGACTCTGTAAATTTGGGGTTCCGATGTGGTTCCTGGCTGAGAATAACATTACGTTGGACTTTGTGACATTCATTACTAGTCCATTTGCCATGAACCACTCGCGCAGCTGATTGCACACACTACCTATCCTGTCCTCAAGCTGCTCATAAGTAGACGCGCTTACCACTACTGTCGTGTCATCCGCAAACAACACTACTGAACCATCGGCAACAGAAGCCGCGAGATCATTAATGAAGAGCAAAAAGAGGGTATTTCCCAAGGCCGATCCCTGCGGAATGCCAGTGTCGACGTGACCAGCTCTAGATTTCACCCTCCTTCCATCCAAATGAACCGCAACCGTCTGTTGTCTATTTTCAAGAAAGGATCTAAATAGTTGCAAGACATTATGATTGATCCCATAGTGACTTATCTTTTCCAACAGCAACTGATGATTAATAACATCGAACGCCTTGGAAAGATCACAAAATATGCCCGCCACTTTATCTTTATTATCTAGAGCCGTTGTGATGCAATCATATACTTTATATGCAGCAAGTGTGGTGGATTTACTTTGTCTGTAGGCAAATTGTTTGTCAGTCAGTAGGTCATTTGTCTCCAGGTGACGCATTAAGCTGTTTGATAAAATCGATTCAATAATTTTCGAAATGTTTGGCACTATAGTTATTGGTCTGTAGCTGTCCACAGAACACCTGTCGCCTTTACCTTTATAGACAGGGCATACTCGGGTTTTTTTTAGAACATCTGGGTAAACTCCACTAAAAAACATATTGTTAACGAGCTCCACCAGTAGTCCTGAAATGATTGGCCAGATACACATGATTATGTTCATGGAAATGTCGTACACATCTAGAGTGCCGCGCGTTTTTATCATCAACCGCAACGCACGGTTGATATCTGTAAGCGTTACCGTAGGTAGTCTAAAGTCAGGAATATTAACATCGTGTAGGAAATTCGCTAAATATTCTACAGAAGTACATGTGTTAGTTCGCAGAGTGTGTTTGGAAGCAACCGTGAGAAAGTGTTGGTTGAGGTGTTCCGGTACTCTGGATGTTGGAATGTCATTGTGCTGTTCATCTTTTAGAAGAATAGCGTGAGCTCCCGATTTTGACGATATTTCCTCATTAACAACGCGCCACATCTCTTTTGATGGATTTTTGCTATTTTGTATACGACTCTCAATGTATTTTTGACGTGTAGTTAAGGTTTCAGATTTAATTAATTCTGAATAGCGACTGATGCCTTCTATCAAAACTGTACTGTTCGGATATTGCCGTTTCATTTCCGTCATGTCGTTATAGTTCTGGATCAATTTCGAGAGGCTGTCAGTCATCCAAGGAACATTATTATTTTTATGTTTCAAATAAATTTTTTTTAGAGGAAAGTGAATGTCAATGTAATGCGTCAGAATATTAAAAAGCTTTGTAAATTTATCATTAATAGAAACGGTAGTCGAAAAGATAAAATTCCAATTATAATTTTGAATGTCAGTAAAAAATGCGGTATATGAATCATCCCTAAACAATCTTTTTTCAATAGTGTTGCTTGGTCGTCTACGACGTAGTGAATCAACGGGTATGGTAAACGACTGTGCGTTGTGGTCACTTATAAAAGTGTCCAGTGGCTCCGCAACCACGCCGTGGGCGCAATTACGTGGAATCACCCCACAGTCGATAGAAGTTGAGCTGTGCGCGGACACACGGGTTGGAAACGTGATACAATTAGCGCACGAATAACTTTGCAAGATTTCATGTACTCTTTGTCTAAGAATATTTTCGGACATAAAATCAACATTCTGGTCGCCGACCAAAATAAACTTCTTATTTTCGTCAGTAAGTCTACCCAGTAACAGCTCCAAACTGTTTAAATAAATGTCAAAATCACCATTTCCGGTTCGATACAATACAATAATAATCAAATTCAAAGTACTAATTTCAATTGCAGTAAACTCAAAGTGAAACTGAACGGCCAGGCCCTGCAAGTCATGCCGCTGGCGATAAACAATATCCGCCCGTGTGAACAGCGCGACACCGCCATGAGCTATGTTTGTGCGGCAGTAGCTATTCGCCAGTTCATACCCACATAACCTAATTCGCTCAATCTCATGTTTTTTACACCAAGTTTCACTGCAAGCCAATACATCGGGATTTTCGGCACTCAACAATAAGTCTAATAACGCGGTTTTGCCACAAATAGATCGGACATTTTGGTGTATTATTTTAAAGTTCGTGCGTGACGCTAAAGTGGGCTTATCTTTGCAGCTAGGCCTTCTAAGTTTTTTGGCGTAACAATATTAAACCGCCTTATCGATACACCCGTAGGCCAGTGCTTCTGGTCTCTCACCAGGCGCATTTTGTCAGCGGGTACGTCGAGCTTGAAGGAGGTGTAGTGTCCCCGAGTGACCACCAGCTGTTCACAGCGTGCATCAGTGATGTTCAGCTCAGCCTGAAGATGTTGAAGAACGTCCTGTATTGTGGTGTCCTCTCCCAGGTTGAAGACATGCAGGCTGACGGGGCGCGGCGCGGCGGCTCGGAGGCTCAATTTTCCGCGATGTGCACCAGGCTGGACCACTAGGCCCCGAGCAGACGGTGGCTTCATGAGAACCGGCTCAGGTGGCACAAGTGGCGAAGGGCTCTTCTTGCTGTTCAAGCGTGGTTCACCGGTGGCCGTCGCAGACGCGGACACAGCCCGGCGGGGCCGGCCACGGCGCGGCTTTGGTTCAGCATCAGCTGACTTGCTGTCTGCAGTCTGTGTTGATGATGTTGATCCAGAAGCACTGTTCCCAGCGTCGGACACGCCAACATCTGCCACTGGGATATCTTGCTCAACGTCTTCAAGCACGTTTGCCGTGTGCTCATCACTGGCGCCGTCGAAGTACTCTAGACCTTGAGGACCAGACTCATTCATTGAGACGTTATTGGTGATATTAAATTTTCGGGGAATATGTGTAACATAAGTGAGCGGCTGCGCATGTCCTGGAAATCCTCGTACTCGTAAGTTTTCAACATGTTTGCTCAGTTCTCCAATTTGTTTTCTCTGTGCCGTGATTTCATGTTGTTGCGTTAGAATTAAATCATAACAACCACTCAACTTGTCCTTTATTTCTTTCATTATTCCTTCAAAATTCAAAATAACGTCAACTAACCTTTTGTCTGGATCCTCCTTAGTGCTCATTTTTGTTTTTGTAGGTGCCATTTCAAGTTTTTATGTTGTCACAATGTCAGAAGTTTAGTAATTGGGTATTAAAAATTAGTTGTAATTGTAAATAATGTCAAAAAATAATAAATTAAGAATAAAAATACGGAGCAATTTAAATTTAGCTGTTGACAGTTTGACAGCTGTCAAATATTCAAAAATTCTAATATAATAAAGACATTCAAGACTAACGATCCCAATAGATAGTCACTAACAGGATAGTGTCATGCAGATAAAATATAGTAAGTCCATCACATAGATTATCAAAAATAATTGGACGCGTATTTTTTATTTTTTCGATCGACCAAATATTGACAAAGATAAAGCGCATCGAAGTTAGGGAGTGGGCCCCGTGACGTCATTCCTTATTGAAAAAGTCACCATTTTTTGCTAAATCGAAAAAAGAAAAAATACGCGTCCAATATTTATTGATAATCTAAAACTGAGTTTAGACATGTAACAAAAACCTTACATTACGTTGCGGCGGTCGATCTACCACTCTTAACTCGTTCGCTTTACGGCCTCACAATGTAATGCAACTTGGACAGTTTTGTTGGAGGTTTAAACTGGGCTTCACTGAAGGACTAATTATATTTTTTTAAGAATCTAGCCTATTACAAAAAATCAGGACCACAAACTAACAACACCCCAAATTTTCTAGAGTAAATATTGCAATGGATACACCCGTCAGCTTGTACGTACACAATCCGAGCCTTTTAGGGCCGCATAAAAACCAAACTTCTAATTCCACACTGACACTAGTTAGTACACACAATTCATTCTGCTTAGCCGTAGAGAATTGGGGTCGACCGTCCATTAGAGCCGGCTGACATTATAATAATTTATTGTGGTACCAGAACTAGTTCTGATGAAGGTAGGTAACAGATGGATTTGTAACCTTAGATAACAATGGATAGACTATTTCGATTTGGATAGAGCTAGTGCTGAGACCCCTGCGACGGTATTGACGACGGGGTGAATTACGAGTGAAAGATTTACCGTTTGAAATAAAGTAGGGTATCCATAAAAAAAAAGATTAAGGTGATAACTAAGTAGATTAGTTTTTGGCAAAGCTTCCGATACCGCTACGCGTTAAACCCGACGCAAAAATCCTACTAATCTTCTTCTTCTATCTTCTTCTAATCTTATAATATAAAAATCTCGTGTCACGGTGTTTGTTATCGAAGTCCTCCGAAACGACTTGAGCGATTTTTATGAAACTTTATCTGTACATTCGGTAGGTCTGAGAATAGGTCGTAGGCTATTTTTTATACCTACCCCTATTCTACGCAGACGGAGTCGCGGGCAACAGCTAGTCAAATATATAAAAATCTCGTGTCACGGTGTTCGTTATCGAACTCCTCCGAAACGGCTTGACTGATTTTTATGAAACTTTTTAGTCTGTATTCGGTAGGTCTGAGAATAGATCGTAGGCTACTTTTTTATATCACTATTCTTTGCGGACGGAGTAGCGGGCAACAGCTTGTCAGAGCTTGTGAAGATATTTTGATGTTCGGATAGTATTTGGAAGTTTGAATATTTTTAGTCTGTTTGCGTAATAACGGCTGAACGGTTCAGATAAAATTCAACATACAGATGAACAAAAATCTGGATTGAGACATAAGATAATCAATATAATCATTATCACGGTAAGCGGTTAACTATTCAGAATTGTTATAAAACTAACCTAACTAACCTATTAGGTTCTTCAGGATAGTCCTGAAATATATCTTGAATACCTTCAGAAAAAAAAAACAGTTGGCAAATGAATCAATTGGGAAAAAACCCAGCAGGATACTCTTTTGTTAACCATTCTGATATCCGGGCCAATCAACTTTTAAACCGACTATAATCTGTCCGCGACATTTTTCAAACAATTGCAGATTTTTGTAAGTAAACATGTTTTTTCTGTAATTTAATAGATGAATAGCATGAATACATGCCATCCTACGTAAGTTTAACCTATTAAACCGTGAAATATCTTGTTGGAAGTACGATTTTTTGGTAACGCCAGAGACAATTTTGGTAACGCAGGAGACGCCAAAAACGTCGGTTTAAAAGTTGATTGGCCCATCCACTAAAGTAAAAGTTTTTGCCAAAATGAGTAACATAATCGGGAGACTAGGCTCTATTTTTTTTAGCCTGCTTTTGTTTCCCACTGCTGGGCAAAGGCCTCTCCTCCCTTGCTCTATCTATCAAAAGCGAGCTCCCGCCATTCCACGTGATAAATATTTAGGTCGTCCCTCGATCTCCGCTTCGGTCTGCCTCTATTACGATTATATCATATGTATATCCATCACCAGGGACCCATTCCATGGCGATTTTGGCCCAACGTTCTCGGTTCATTCAACAGACATGCCCAGCCCAGTCTCATTTCGACTTGACTGTCTTTACGTCCAGTAGACTTGGATCAAAAATATCACAAAAAGTCAGTCTTGATCTTGGATCTATATGAAAAAAATATCACAAAATTGGCTAAATCGATCGTGTGAAAATTGCTTCTTTACCTCACAGGGTTATTCATTCAGTTCTTTAACCTGCAATAACTATACTAAGAGATAAAATGTATGATAAGGCAACCGCACTCTTTTTGTCTGATATCGCACAGATCCTTGTCTGAAATATATTTTTATTCAAATCTTATGAATTCATTATATTAAACGTGAAAGGGTACAAATTCAGCCGCGCCCAGCACCAACCACTTACAACAGGAGATGGCAACACGCGCTTTCTTTGTTTCGACAAACTTATATGACAGGAAAAGACCGCATTAGTTACAGGAAATATTCAGTTGAACGTTTTTCACAATTATGAGACAGTTATGTTTTTTTAAGAATTTAACATGTACCTAGGCCCGCAACTTTATCTGTGAAGAATTTGTTTATCGCTATCCTACGGGAAGTACGTAAAATTCCGGGATATAAACTGTTTATATCCTCCTAGTAGCTCAAATTATCTCCATACCAAATTTCATTTAAGTCGGTTCAGACGTTATTGTATGATTGAATAACAAACATCAAAAAATCTTTAGAAAAAAACTCATTCATAATATTAGATCTGAGACTTCGCTGGCTTGAAGCATTAGGTCTTGCAGTTTTGAATTAATATTCTGGAATTTCGCTAAATATTTCCATAGGAATTCCCTTTTTTTAATATCAGGAATAAACTAGCTTTTATGTTATTCCAGATATTAAGCTACCTACATACATACGAAATCCCTTCAGCAATGTTTATGTGAAAGAGTACCATGTTTTAAGGAAACATGCATACATTTGCGAAACAATTAAATGATGTATGTAAAGTTCCCAATCTGCATGGGGCCCGCGTGAAGACTATTCATCCGACTCAAGCCTGAAAATATGCGAGCTTGAAAATATATAAATAAATAAATAAGGCTAATCTCAGCCTAAACCTCTTGCAAACCAGTGATTTTTGGCGTTCATCCCTATACTCTCGCAAACGATCGAATTACCGCTCGCAAACCGTGTTGGGCCGTTCCTGAGTTTATCCCCAGAGCTGTGTTCATAAGCTTAAGGTAACTCTAGAACTTAGTTCTTCGTGGTGCCAACGACCAGGAATAATTGTGGTCCGGGATTATGCAGATTGTGTCAAGGGAGAGTGGTAACCCAGGGCTTTTGGGTTAGGAAGCTGCGCTCAAGTACTCCCTGTTTAATAATACGTACAGTTAAGTGAAATAATTTGACAAAATTAGTGTAATGTCGGAGCGACTACTGGGTTTAACAAGGGAATTAAAGTACCACAAAAACTTGCTCTTCCTTCATCAACCGCACAGCTAAGGAGTGGAATTCCCTGCCTGCGACTGTAGTTTTGGCGTGCGACTGTGTTCCCTGGAAACTAAAATTTGGCCGCTTTCAAGTCTAGGGTGAATGAGCATTTACTAGGCAAGCGTGCTCCATCGTAGGCCTCATCTTCGCTTTCCATCAGGCGTGATTGTGGTCAAACGCAAGCCTATATTGTATAAAAAAAATAGTATAGTTTTCCATATTATATGAATTATTTTCAAAACTCTATATTACTTGATATTACTTAGTCTCGCGATTCGCTGCGAGATCTTGGTGAGAATCCCTTTGGCACAGTTCGGGACCATTTGTCACTTTGTTTTGCAGTAGAGTAGTCTTCCTTCTTTTCGATAATGTATTACGTCATCCAATGTGTCCTTATTTTTATTTCCTTAAAAACGTTATTGTCTCTTCCTAGCGACCGCTTTAGCCTAGTTGGTAGTGACCCTGCCTACGAAGCAAGAGGTCCTGGGTTCAAATCCCGGTAAGGGCATTTATTTGTGTGATGAGCACGAATATTTGTTCCTGAGTTATGGATGTTTTCTATGTATTTAAGTATTTATTTATCTATATAAGTATGTCTATCGTCGTCTAGTACCCATAGTACAAGCTTTGCTTAGTTTGGGACTAGGTCGATTTGTGTGTCAGTCAAAGTCAAAGGGGTAATTTTTTTACCATTTTACAGGAACCATAGTGAAAATTGGTCGCCAAGTTGTATTTTGTTCAACACTTGAAATAAAGTCGTATTCTTTTTTCTAATCCGGAAGTCGTGACGGCCTAGTGGTTTGACCTATGGTCTCTCAAGCAGAGGGTCGTGGGTTCAAGTCCGGGCTCGCGCCTCTGAGTTTTTCGGAATTTATGTGCGAAATTACATTTGCAATTTACCATGAGCTTTACGGTGAAGGAAAAAATCGTGATTCCTCATACACCTCAGAAGAAATCCAATTGTGTATGTGAAGTTCCCAATCCGCATTGGGCCCGCGTGGGAACTACGGCCCAAGTCCTTTCATTCTGACAGGAGGCCTGTGCCCTGCAGTGGGACGTATAAAGGCTGGGATGTTGATGATGATTCTTTTCTCTACAATCATCCTGGAAATTTATAAAGGTAAACCAAAAATATATGACTATTGTCAAGAGGGCGCTATTATTTATAAGGCAATAGTTCAGTATAGTCGGAACAATGACATCTTGACTTGTCTAAACTGTCAGTCAATTGAAATTGACAAACAATGTAAACAAACCTTGTATTTAAAATGTCTTTAATTTACATTTTCCCTCATCAAATACTGCTAAATCCGTGTGTTATTTAATCAATACTTACTTACCACAACACTATCCTAAACCATTAATACAATAAATAAGTGCTAGAATATGAATATTTCATTAAATGGTTTATTTACATTGTTCGCAATTTCAATTGTTAGCTCTGATGTTAATTTGGAAAGGTTTTGTAGCGAAAGAGTTTCATTGCCCAAGCGTAGTTTATTATAAACATTATTTACAATGATCCGTTGTTGACTACAAATCGTTTTGGGCATTTTTGTTATTGTTCAAAGAAACCGCCACAGTGACACTGAAGTATTATGTCAGCGTAAGAAATAAGTTCCAATGAAATTCCGCAACATGGCGAATAGTCATATATTTCTGGTCAGGCTTTAGAACAGTTGACTATAGTCAGCCAAGTAAGTGCTACAAACAAACAAAACACGCGAAATTAAAAGTTTATAAGAAAAGCTTAGTCAGTGCTTTAAATCCAATTCGAAGACAGAAAGATCTAGATTCTAGAAAGTTTCTGCGCTAGCTTTTACTGCTGACTAAGTTTCTACTTCCGTGACTAAGGTAAAACTCTACTAAAACCTGATTAAGTCTTGAGGCTTTGATATTAGTTTCACACAGATAGTCTGAAGTCTTCAAGCAAAAATACAAAAGACTGTGGTTACGTATATTAAGCATAATAAAATGACATAAACATGCGAAGAACTATCATCATCATCCTAGCTTTTATACGCACTGCAGCAAACAGGCCTCCTCTCAGAATGAGAGGGTTTGGCCGTAGTTCCCACGCGGGCATAGTACGAATCGGGAACTGCACACACAACAATGAATTTCTTTGCAGGCGTGCGGGGTTTCATCATGATTTTGAAAATCTCAGAGCTGCTAGTCCGGGTTTGAATCCACGACCCTATACTTGAGAGGCCATAGGACAAACCACTAGAGTACCATGCGTTCTAAATTTACGAAGAACTGTACATAAATCAGAAAGAAAAACATACGACATACAAAGATTACATCTTCGCTAGCTTCAAAATATATACTAAGTAAATCGTAGGTACATTTGGAAAACGGATATCACGTCAAGCATATTGCAGTTGACGTAAATGCAAAGCAGACGAATATTGCTGAATATTTTCCGATACGAAATATCAAATTTTATTTATGATTGCTTCATATTAACTTAGATGTATTGAGTCGTTTTATCGTAAAATGAACTCTTTTGTAGGACTGCGATGAACCGACTAAAGGGATTGAGATTTCGTACTATTACTCATTAATTTTATTTACTCAAATTCTCAGTTAATCAATAAAATGAAACAGTTTTTGTTACATAATATTTCTAGGAAAAACAGACAAGAAAAGAAATTAATTAATGTCTCAAGGAGCTACTGGACCATGAAAGCGCTAATGAAGGGTAAACTCTTAACCCTGAAGCGCAGACTCTTTGATAAGGCCTATCCTAAACCACGAAACCCAGAAGTCTAAGCTCAAAATTTGCCAGCGAGCCATGAGGAGCAGGATTCTAGGTGTTCGGAGGATTCAAGAAAGTAGAATCAGAAACACAGATTGTCGATTGTGGGGACTGGTAAACTCAATTGGACTGGGCGGGCCATGTCTGCCAAGTGCATCCAAGTCCAACGACTAAAATCGTCACTGATTGGGTTGTAAGCAACGGGCACCGAGCATTCCGAGCAAGAGCAGGGCAAAATTGAGATTACGGGATGATTTTGACCGTTTTGACCCATTTTGGAAAGATTTTGTGAAGGTTTGAAACGAATAGAAAAAAAGGTGAGGCCTTTGCCCAGCAGTGAGTCCCCTAATAGATTATTAAAACAAATCTAGGAACATTAGTCTCTTTCCATTTTAGGGACAATACATCGATTTTAAATCTGTACTGATTAGTTATTTCGGTCTTAACCCCCCAAGACTTGTCTTTTTAACCAAAGTGAATACGTTATCAATACCTACTTGACTTTAGATTTACTGAAAAATAAAGAAATTTCCAATAAAAGAACATCCGGAGAAATTTAATTGACAGAAAATTGAAGACAAGCTCAGGCTCATGAAATATTTATACGTTTTCACGCGAAAGCCGAAGTAGCAGCAATTGAGAATGTCTAAAAAAAATTACCAGTGGTTTTTATATTTTTTTTGTGTAGAAAAGTCAATTATAAGAAACTAATTTCAATATTTTGTCATTTAGTTCTCTACTTTTTTCAAAATTAATTATTGAAACTATTTTAGTTGATGACGTCAGATTATAATTGAGGGCTCCCACAATGCCAAATTTCTAAATCTATCTAAATGCTTACGATAAGGCAACCCCTTTAATTATTTTTTGCGTAGTGGTACACGATACACTATGTCACTTTACTGGCACTGACAAAGTGCTAGATGTCAGACAGCGGGTCCAAATCAAAACTCCGTAGTATAATCCACGCGTAAATTGTGAAGAATTCTAACCACACAGAATAAAGTACGACTTGAACCGGTCACGCAATTTACACCAATGTCAAATGAAGTTCATTGCTTATTTGTTATATAATAAATTCATTACATAATATTAAAATTAAATAACTACAGAAAACGATTTAAAAAGCATTTATCTCGAAATGGTTTTCGATTTTCTATACATCGCAAAAAAATAGACATCCCCAATTGGCAATCGATGAAAATTTTAAATGTGCTTGAATATTTTTATACCGGTAGGAATAACGTTCCTTATTAACAGGAAAAATTTACAGATTTTTTGGTTGCGTCATATAATTATAAAAAATAAAAACAATTTATTAAATCTGGGGCAGCTTAATACGGGCACGAACCTTAGTCCCGTCGCATATTGAAAAAAAAAAACCAGATGTGACATTGACAGCTTAGCTTGTCATCAGTGTTGCCAACGTGGGCGATTTTTCGCCATGTAGGCTACTAGGAATGGAAATCGGCGACAAACAAATCTAAAAGGCGACTGGTCGCCTTTTAGGCTACTTGAAAAGGTAAAAGGTCCTTTCAGTTGGTTGAAAGGATCACAAAACAAATGAGCATAAGCCTATGAAATAAAACATTATACCCACGCAATATACCAAGTGTGGGAATATCAGGAGAAAAAGATGGCCACAACTTTGTTAGTTTCGGGGAATACCCCGTATTTGTTGTAGTTATAACGTAACCAAATTTAAGATGCAATCAAGATGAAAGTATTCGCTTCGCTGTTCATAACCATTGTAATTATATTGTATTATAGTAGTTCCAATCATTTATTTTCTCGATGACAGCTCCCGTAGAATGTAGTTACATTGCAGTTGCGTTTATTTACGCAAAAATTGACTTTTAAATGCGAGATATAAAAAATACGACAACTGCCTAATTTTGTTCCTTGATCTTATATAAGATTCATCTAAGACACATTGAGTCCATATATGCAGTAATTTTTTCTTAAAGTACGATAAATAATAAACGTTTTATTAAAGTTACATTCTATGGCAATACAAATGTCATGTTATGATTGCCATAGAATGTAACTTTATAAAAAACTTACTTTATGTAACTTTTTAAATTTGGTAACAACCTCAACGTCAGGCCCTATACTATGAAGCGTGAAATTCGAACTTCGTTTCATGCCGTTCCGCTCACGCTAATAGTATTTATTACGAGAGTGAGAGGGGCCGCACGATCCGAACTTCGAAAATCGAATTTCGTAGTAGTCCCCCAGATTTAAGTCATCACTTTTTTTTTAATACAGACTAGACAAAAGTAATGGATCTATTGTGTGGTAGTTTTGGAGCTATTTCCTTCTAGAATAAGCACATCTTAATAAATTCGTTATAAATTAATTAATAATTCTAGTGAAAATTTAAAACTATCAGCGTCTTTCTCTTTCCAAACAGAATACAGAGAACGAATCAAATTATAGCCGTAGGAATATGAAATCTTGTCAATTTATAAATAAATTAATTTAGTGATTTACTTTCTGTTCTTTCTTTGTACTTTCTCAGTAAATAATTTTTTTACCCTTAATTTGATAATGAACCCCACAAGTCACATTATTAAATACCATCTTTTCGTATTTTTTTTAATTATAGAATTTTAAGGACACCAAATTTAAGACAGGGTTTGAATTACCAACTTTTAGAATTTTTGCCAATTTAAGGGTTAAAAAACTATGTTTTTAATTTAAGTTTTACCATTTAGGCTGCTTTAGGCTACTTCAGCTCAAATTCGGCTACTTTAGGCTACTTAAACTCTGAAAAATGGCGACACCAGGTCCTGAGTTGTTGGCCACACTGCTTGTCATAAACAAACGTACATAACATAACCTTAGCTTGCGATTTTGCGCCCGTGTCTTTCTCCAAGTTTTCGGTATTTTCCCTGGATATCTTTTAATTTTTCGACTGCTTACCCACACCGGACCTTTGATATTGCCTGCTACGACGAAAACTCTTGATTTGTACCCTGGACCTGACCTTTATAGCTGCTACGACGACTTGGAACGGATATACTGATTAACTCGAACTCTGTACTCTGGACTGAATTTCCGTTTTATTCAATTGTTTTACAATGGATAATAACGAACATCAACGATGGAGGGAACCTAAAATGTGTTTTTTACCAACATGCACCAATAACGATATTAAAAACCCTGAGAAGAAGTTTTTTACTATTAGGAAAGAACTAAAGGAAAATTGGTGCGACATGGCTGAGAGAAACTGCCCAAAACGACATCTTTATTGTTGCGAAGACCATATTAACGTAAGTTGCCACTTACTCTGTTCATTATTACTGTTTTGAGCACTGCACCTACGGCTGCAGTCTGTCTGACCATACGTCGACCGATGATTTACCGCTGTACGCAAATGTCGAATGTTATGTTCGTAAATGTGTAAGCGTGATCTGCCTATCTGCCACCTGCTATTGCAGTTGGAGATATCATCATTGTCGCGGATCCCGTGAACTCCGCGATGTACTAGTTGGTGGCATTCATGCAGTGACACCTATTCTGATCTGTCAATCCTATTTTAAGCTGGCAATCTTAGGGATGACATTGACGTTTATGACGAGGAGGGAAAATCGGTTGATATTTGAACTTGATGGATAAGTGGGTGAGTGAACTGCCCTCAGATTAGATAGAATATGATTGAGGACGGATGGCGAGAGGATATAGATGCAGTGGCAGAGAACAAGAAAGCTGTGAGTTTGTTCCATATTATTTACCCAATCTTGACCTATATAAATTTACCTGTTGTGCAGAATTGTACTTGTAATAATAGCTCTTGCAAGCGCCGTTGTTAGCGCATTACTCTAATGCAATACGTATCTCCTTGTAGATTCGTATTGAAGAAGGAGGCGTGAGGAGAGGTCGAGGGGTGGTATCGGTGGACCTCCCGGGTTCCTTATGGAACCCGGTTTCATCTGTATTATTGGTACAATTGTGTCATTTACATTAAGCCAACTTCTTGTTTATGTGGTTATCCGATGACGTCATAATCACACTGTATATAATTAACTGATGCGAACCAGATGTATGTAAATCAATAATCATGAAGAGTACATAAACCCTGTATCTGTACTATCATAATAAACTGAGTTATATCCTCATATGTAGTGGTTGAATCATTCTGGCCCTTACCCAGGCTCCAGACTTATAAACTCCGCTACATATTTTGGTGGAGATGCTGTGAGAAACTGTAACTAAGCATGCTCTGTGAAACATAGTATGTGTGTACTTTACCTATAAAAAATCTAAAGAGCATGAGTGTCCAATATAATGGGCATATGGTCTTGATCAATGTGATCAATGTGGTTACATTAAATTTATGTTATGAAAGATAATAATTAAATATTATTTTAATGATAAAAGATGAATAATTGAAAAACAAGAACATTCTTTGCCGTTGGGAGGCCTGCCCAACTAACAGGGCTAGGTCTGCATCTGGTGGCAATATGGGTGTTGGTATGCTAGTGGTGGTGGTGTTGTGTTTGTATATATATGGAACTAGATTAAGGCTTGATGCATACCCAACGGTTAAAGAGTGTACTTGCTAAGTAGGAACAGACTGAGCAGCTTGGGAAAAGTTCAAGTGGTAGCTCGCACCCTTTGAACTGGGCTCCTGGTTTAGTCCCCGCAGCAACACTGAGAGGAGCGCTGGGCGCTCAAAGGAAGTGGTTCTATTTCTCTCAGGCACATAAGCAGCCAAGGGCAGCCACCATAAACACTCATGGTGCCCAGCTGGGCTGGGCCCGCCTCAGCGAGGGGGTGAAGTGGGTGGCACGCCAGAGCTGCGACTCAAATACATAGTCACAACGGGGGATAGCTGCACATTGAGATCTATTCACTCATAGATTAGATGTTGTTTGCTGCACGGGGTTACCTTGGTAGGCCTATCCTCGGCTATCAGTGCTGTTTAGGTAGGAAAACTTAGGAATGGAAAGCGAAATGGATGGTGGATCCCGCTATATTGCACAGTAGGCGATGAACAATTACGCTGTCAGGGACAGCGTAGGTGGCAATTACTGTACTACATTAATAACATTTGAGATGTCTCTTATTGACAAAGTAGTGTTGTTGTAATAATATAATATTATGTGGTGGTACAATTATATCGCATTGTGTGGCTACACAACACGGGCGGAGATGCTTTCTTGGCCGTGTATTGGTTCGAGGACGCAGGTACACCACAAGCAATTCACTGATCATGATAATGTCCAGCAGCGGACTGGCCATATATATAGTCGAGGTGGCATTTGCCAGCCGGGCCCCAGCCGGCGCGGGCCCCTCACGGGCCTGGCTTGCGGGGGGGCAGTATTTTCCGATAGTATCCTATCTACCATCATCTAGTATCGGGCCCCGGGTTTGTGGTCACCACCCGGGCCCTTCCGACCCTGATAATGTCACATAAAATGTTGTGACGTGGTTAATAGAGACATGTAATTGCCCTGCAAGTGGACACACGGGCCCTTCATTTTCGCAGATTATCCAACCAAGTACATACTCTTGACGTGTTAAATACAGTTGCTACCTATGAACACGATCACAAATCACGTATACTGCAGTGGAGTGACGTTATCGGGAACCCTTGGCTTATATATTCACAATGATTACCAATAAAATTATAACATTTCATTTCAATTTCATTCATCCATACGTTGTATTATTTTATTATTTTGACATTGACATGTTGCCAGAAATGTCAGAATTCTATCTTTATATTTTATTCGATTCATTCCTAATTGGCAAAGGAAATTGTACCATACAATCATGCCTGGTATATTCTGACACTGGCAGCACGAAAAACCTTTCTTCGTGATATCTTCGATGTTGTTTGTTTGCGCCCGCAATTGTTTGAAATACAAAAATGGACTGTGGGAGGATAAATATAGATTTATCCATAATAATTATCACGCAGTCCGAGTGTCGCTCTGGGAAAGAGACGGATCTATTACACTATGAGATATTGAAGTTGTAACATGGCCTGTTACACATTAATTTTATAGCTGTACCGTCATTTTATTATGTGCCACTTTACAGGTTAAATAAAAATTTGAAGAAATTATTTGTTTGTTATTACCCTAATACCAAAACTGATATTATTTTAATTTTCATTGTTTTATTATGTTAGTATTGAACGTCGAGTAAATATTTACTTAGTGTAAAGTGTGAAACGGTCTTTAGAAATGAATACCACAGACAACTCTGCTCCTGTTTCCTGTTCCTGCTGGTTGCTTACTGATCTCGTATTTGAGGGTATACGGAGTATACCTCCAAGTTTGATATTCGATTTCGTGTTGTGCCGTCCCCTTCACTCTCCCCTTTGCATACTATGAGTGTGAATGAGACAACAGGTTCAGGTCTGAGAACTTTTAAACTATAAGGCCTGTTCCGAGGCTGATTCGTATGACTGATCGATTGAGATCGAAACATCTCAGCGTTACCTACTTGTTTGTTATTGAGTGCGATATACGATTAAATAGCGACTTAATATTAAAGTGCACTTGAGATACATTGCGTGCTACTATATATAAAAGGTGACTAAATAGTGGAAGCTACTAATGGTTTGAGCAACGGCTATCTGTACCCTTGTGTATCGTCAAAAACCTGAAGGCAAGTACTGTAGTGAATGGCGTTCAAAATGGATTCCGTTGATATGTACTGAGAATTGTTAATATAATAAGGAATGTTGTTCGTTACAGTTGACGTCCGGATAGGTACAGCTGTCGATGCAATGCAATTTCTGCATATAATAAGGATTAGCCTACTTCAATACGGAGGCGGCCTTTGTGTGGAGGATTGAGGGCGTCCCCTGTGGGAAAACTCGAGTCGACGACCTGATGTATATAGCGTTAGGGGCAAACAGCGTCCATAGCAAGAACAAGCCCCTTTAAGCTAGATCATCATGGAGCAAGTCCTACACAGTCAACTGCAAAGGTATTTACCGAAAGTAGAGGAGTGCAAACTAAGGGCAGAAAGACTCCTCCAGCAAGAGACCATCCCTTATGAGGAGATACTAGAACTAAAATTGAAGCTAAAAATCTATCATGAGCGGTTGACTCAAACATTTGAGAAGTATCTCCAAATAGTAGCGACTCCATCTGAAGAGTTCGGGCAACGTTGCATTGACACTCAAGCGACCGCCGAAGAGGCACTTATAAATATGGAAATTTTAGTCCAAACCCAGGAACAGCTAAAAGGGAGTCAACCATCAACGTCAACAGCTGTGACGCGTCTTCCCAAACTGTCACTGCCCAAATTCAATGGCAATATCCTAGAATTTACCGAATTTTGGGACAGATTTGTGTCTAGTGTAGGGAACCAGAACCTGAACGACGTTGACAAATTGACCTACCTTTTGGGCTGTCTTAGCGGAACGGCCTTAGACACGATCAGTGGGCTGCCGACGACAAACACTAATTATAATATAGCTGTCAAAGCATTACAAGATCGTTTCGGCAGCAAGACCCTGACCTTAGACGCACATTATAAGGCCCTTTCTGAACTCAAGAAGGCCAATGATTCAGCTGAAAGTTGTAGATACACACTGAATGCCCTCGAGAAGAACTTGCGGATATTGAAAAATTTAGGCGAAGATGTAAACAGCAACCACCTTAGAGTCGTTATCATGAGCAAGTTTCCTGAGCGCATTCTATATGAGGTAAACGTTTTAAACGGTATCGACAGTAATGCTGAGAAGACGATGCAAGGTCTCGAGCGCATCATCACGGCCATGGAACTTGCCAATGAAGGACCTAATGTGAAGACAAAAGAGAAACGTACGACGTCGACAGAAGCTCTTCACATTGGTACGTCCAGAAAACGTAAACGCGAAGCTTCGGGAAGGGAAACTGATAGTCAGGTGAAACGCAAGCCTCAACAGTACCCGTGGACTATTTCCAGACAAGAAAGAGCGCCAGTAAGACCCGACAAGCGAAAGAACATTCCAATAGCAGCAGGGCCTACTAAACGAATTAAACGAGAAATTGTTTGCGTATTCTGTACAGGCGAGCATTACAGCTACTTATGTAAACAAGTAACATCTAACAAAGACAGAAGAAAGAAATTGTCGTCAACGTCAAGATGTTTCAGTTGTCTCGGCGCCGGACACCATGCTAATGCCTGCCGCTACCGTCAACACTGTGCCTTCTGTGGAGGGAATCACAACCGAGCTCTATGTCCGAGGAATGGTGAGAACTTACCTAAATACAAAAGAGTCGAGACGCGTATGTATAATTATAACGACAGTTATTCCTTCTTACAGACGGCAACAGTGGCAGTAAAGGCGGGAGGTAAGACAAGCAGAGGTAGAGTGCTGTTGGACAGCGGGAGCCAACGGTCGTACATCACAAGCAGTCTAGCAAACAAATTGGATATTAAGATTGATGGAAAAGACCAGCTGTTGGTATACACCTTTGGCTCAGAAAAACCTAAAGAAGTGCCAAGCTCCTTTACGAATGTTACATTAAAGACAAAACGAGGCATTGAGAAATCGATTCGCGTGAATATTGTTCCGTACATAACATCGAAAATACCTGTACCTGATACATCTAACCTACCAGTGGATATTATTGCAGATGATGAAAAATTAGGTGAATCAATTGATTTGTTAATTGGTAACGATTATTACTTTTCCTTTATACATAATGAAACTGTTAGGTTAGATGAAAACTTGTATCTAATTAATACTGATTTTGGCTGGATTGTATCTGGTAATTTAAAAAGGGACCCACCGAATGATAATACATTGTCCGTTTTAACGTACTGTCACTGTCACGAACATAACATGTACTTTAGCGAACCTGATCTTCCATTGCACAATAGAGACATGAAGTTTCTCTGGTCACTCGAAAGCATCGGAATAACAGATTCGCCAAAAACTACAATAGACGAGGAAGCGATAGAGCATTTTAATAAAACGGTAGAATATAAGGACGGCAGGTATTTGGTAAAATGGCCTTGGACTCAGTCACCTCCAGACCTGCCAACTAATTACGGACTTGCTTATGGGAGACTAAAGGGTCTACTGAACAGATTGGATACAAATACTTTGCAAGAATATGATAAGATCCTAAAGGAGCAATTAGATATGAACATAATCGAAGAAGTTGTTAACCCTGGGAATGCTTATCATCAAACTACTCCTCCAATCCATTATTTAGCACATCACATGGTAAAACAAGAAGGCAAGCGAGGAAGAATCGTTTACGATGCGTCAGCAAGACTTAAGGACCAGAAAGGACTTAATGAATGTATGTACAGAGGACCATCGCTGTTGCAAGAATTAACAGCACTGATACTGAAGTTTAGGACGTATAAAATTGGTATCGTTGCAGACGTTGAAAAGGCCTTTTTGCAGATCGGATTACAAGAACATGACAGGGACGTTACACGATTTTTATGGTTAAAGGATCCGAGCAAACCCTTATCAGACGATAACCTAATTCATCTTAGATTTTGTAGAGTGCCATTTGGCATCATTTCAAGTCCATTTCTGTTGACGGCATCCATACGCTATCATATGGCTAAAACGAATCCGCAATTGCTATCGAGAATAGCAGACAAATGTTACGTTGACAATCTGGTCACAGGAGCAACATCCAAAACTGAAGCCTACGAACTGTATGAAGAAACTAATAAGACATTCCAAGAACTTTCAATGAATATAAGGGACTGGAACTCAAATGACGAAAAGTTTCTTCAAACAATTCCTAAAACACAGCAGTCGAAAGAAACTAATGAAACAAAGGTCCTTGGACTCACATGGAATTTGAAAAGGGATACATTGCAGTTGAAGATCAAAGAAGACTTATTGAACGAACAGAAAATCAGAAACACAAAGGATAAAAGAGAATTTTTGAGCATTGTTGCGTCATTATATGATCCTTGTGGGTTTGTGTCCCCTTTGATTTTGCCGTCAAAATTACTATTTCAGGAAATATGTAATCGAAAACTAAAATGGGATTCTGAGCTCCCAGATGATTTAAAAGCAAAATGGGAAATCGTCGCTGCAAGACTGAAACTAGCAGTACATGTAGAAGTACCACGTTTTGCTGGATTACCACAAAACAAAGACGTAAAGTATGAATTACATTGCTTTACAGACGCATCAAAGGATTCATTTGCCGCAGTAGTGTATATCAGGTCGTATAATGAGAAACAGTCGAAAATATCATTTCTCATGTCTAAGTCAAGAGTGACCCCTTCAGAAAACAGAGAAAACCTACAAATTCCAAGACTGGAGTTACTTGGCTATACAATCGGAAGCAAGCTATTAAAATATGTCAAAAACGCACTCGAACTTCCTATTGAGAAGGAATATCTGTGGACGGACAGCCAAGTCGTTTTGAGTTGGATACGATCTAACAAACTGTTACCACCATTCGTCGCAAGAAGGATTTCCGAAATCAAACAGAACAAATTGGTGGAATTTTGCTACATAGATACTGCACAAAACCCAGCTGATGTCGCAACTAGGCCAGAATTATGGTCACAAAAGGTGAATTTGTGGTTTCACGGACCACAATTTCTTTCACAGGATGAAATTTACTGGCCAAACAACAGACACTTCAAAGGCAGTCACACGCTTGTGGCTGGGGAAAGTCTGGACGCGGATGGTCCAGAAGAAATTCTAATAAATGCAGATGACATAAACGAAGAACAAAATATGTCAATTAATGAAAACGAGACAGCACAAAATGAATATGACATTGACAGTCACCAGACAATGAGTAGTGACACTCAAGCTATCAAGAAAATACAGGAAACATTTTTCCCTGAAGAAGTCAAGGGAAAGGAGACTCATCTGTCAAGAAACTTGGGCTTATTTCTGGACGTTGATGGCGTCTTAAGATGTAAAGGACGAATGGCAAACACTGATTGGGCTTACGACAAAAAACATCCAATACCCAAAGGATCCCAATTTACAAGCGAGATAGTCCGAAAGACACATGAGACAAATTATCACGTCGGTGTACCGCACACATTGAGCTTGGTTCGCCAGCAATATTGGATACCTGGGGGAAGAGCCGAAGTGCAAAGGATACTGAAGCGGTGCCCCCAGTGTACCAAACACGGAGGTGGTCCGTACCAGCTGCCACCCACACCAGCGCTGCCAGCGGAGCGAGTAAGCTACAGCTCAGCATTCACATATACGGGAATCGACTATTTCGGACCTGTGTATATAGATGCAGGCAAGGGTCCTGAAAAGAGATGGGTTTGTCTTATGACTTGCTTGGCTATCAGAGCCGTTCACATGGAAGTTGTACAGAACTTGACCGCGGAAGAATGCATTATGGCACTTCGACGATTTATATCTACAAGAGGTGTGCCTATGCTTGTAGTTTCGGACAATGCGCTGTATTTCAAACTCAGCTCTGAAGTCTTAAGCAGCGAGCTCTGCAAAAGCAATCAAATAAGGTGGAAGTTTATCCCCAGTCTCGCACCGTGGCATGGGGGTTTTTATGAAAGAATGATGGCATTGGTTAAGAACTGTATGAAACGGACCTTAGAAAAACAGTTGCTGAACGACTCTCAACTTCAGACTGTTATAAAGGAAATTGAAGCCGTTATAAATACAAGACCTTTAACCAATGTAGGTTCTGACTTGGACGACATTCTCAGACCATCAGATTTCCTAACTCTAGGCAGATGTCTCAATTTGGAGATGTCACAAGATAAGGAAACGCATTGTGAAGGTACATTAACGAAACAAAGCCTAGTTGAAGGCTGGAGAAAGGGCCAGATGTTGCTGGAACGTTTCAAGGAAATGTTCATAAACCAATATTTAGTAAGCTTGCGAGAGAGATATCAACATGCTCCCAAACAACCAAGGATTAAATCACACCGAGTGCCACGAATCGGAGACTTTGTACAAATCAAAGGAGATTCGAAAAATAGGGTGAATTGGAAAGTGGGCAAAATCACACACTTGATCACAGGATCGGATGGTCAACACAGAATTGCAAGAGTTCAAGTAGGTGACAGCGTTTTCACTCGATCAATCGGGCACCTGTACCCTCTCGAAACTGACGAGAGTGGTGAGGCTATAGGCGGGGACGGCAGAACCGAATCAGCACCGAACTCAGGTCGGAGTCGACTGATCGGTGGCAGCATTACGAGTGCTCCCATACAGAAATTTCCGGCACAGCCGAATGACTGTGGGGTTACGTCTGCAGAATCACAATCACAAGCCCCCGATAACTCAAGTCTAATGCAACGAGTCTCTGATCCCGTTGTTGATTCAGAAACTGTTGCACCCGAGACATCTATTCAGCAAGAGGATACGATACTTCCTGAAGTCCAGGAAGTTCAATCTGAAATACAGGAAGAAGCACCAGCAGTGGGACAGGACGGGCTTACGGTGGGAATCACTGATGACAGACCGAGGAGGCAAGCGGGCATTCGAGCGCGAGAAAGGATTGTGCAGTGGACACGCAATCTGGCCGCGCTATTCTAACGCTTCGGCCGTGGGAGTGTCGCGGATCCCGTGAACTCCGCGATGTACTAGTTGGTGGCATTCATGCAGTGACACCTATTCTGATCTGTCAATCCTATTTTAAGCTGGCAATCTTAGGGATGACATTGACGTTTATGACGAGGAGGGAAAATCGGTTGATATTTGAACTTGATGGATAAGTGGGTGAGTGAACTGCCCTCAGATTAGATAGAATATGATTGAGGACGGATGGCGAGAGGATATAGATGCAGTGGCAGAGAACAAGAAAGCTGTGAGTTTGTTCCATATTATTTACCCAATCTTGACCTATATAAATTTACCTGTTGTGCAGAATTGTACTTGTAATAATAGCTCTTGCAAGCGCCGTTGTTAGCGCATTACTCTAATGCAATACGTATCTCCTTGTAGATTCGTATTGAAGAAGGAGGCGTGAGGAGAGGTCGAGGGGTGGTATCGGTGGACCTCCCGGGTTCCTTATGGAACCCGGTTTCATCTGTATTATTGGTACAATTGTGTCATTTACATTAAGCCAACTTCTTGTTTATGTGGTTATCCGATGACGTCATAATCACACTGTATATAATTAACTGATGCGAACCAGATGTATGTAAATCAATAATCATGAAGAGTACATAAACCCTGTATCTGTACTATCATAATAAACTGAGTTATATCCTCATATGTAGTGGTTGAATCATTCTGGCCCTTACCCAGGCTCCAGACTTATAAACTCCGCTACAATCATACATTCACAAACACAACTGGCGTTTGTCTGCATGCCTGTTATATTCTCACTCATTCTCAACAGTGTGATATATGTAATGCAGGCACCTATAAATTAGTATGTAGCCTAAATCTGTTTTTAATATTTTCAGGTTGAAGAAGACCTAGAAAATTACAACAAATGGATATGTGGTGCAAAACCACGACTGAACTTAAATGCAACTCTAAAAAATATACCATTTCAAGCAACAAACCCAACTTCTTCAAATATAAGAAATGTTGGTATGTCATCATCATCAACCTCCAATGCGAGTGGCACTTTTGTCATTCAAACTGCTCGCAGTGTAAGTATTCAATTTATTATTTCATTTCAAGGAGGTCTTAGTTCTCGCTAAACTTAAAGGCTGATCTGAATTCATATATGATTCATTGCACTGTAGCAGTATATCTGTATGACCCTCTGGCCACATGGTCTGACTGCCTTTGTCCTACTGATTGGACCACATGAACTTTTTTTTCCTATTTGTTTGATTAATCGGACTACAAGAAATTGTAATTCCGATTCGTCCTACCGATCAGATAATATGAAGTTTTTTTTTTGTTTTCGATTAATCGGACTACAAGGAATTGTGATTCCGGTTTTTCCAACCGATCGGAAAACATGAGTTTTTTTTCCAATAACCTAGCCGAGCAGACAAAAAGGCAAAAATATGTATACACTTTAGTACCTTGTCTATTTTCGTCATATTTGAACTGCCATATATGAACTATCACAGTGGTTAAAGTGACAAGGTACTAAAGTGTATACATATTTTTGCCCTTGACTGTAGTACATTCCCCACTGATATTCCAGTTCAATTACTCGTTGAATTCCTAGGACACAAATGTGTGCATTTTGTGTTTCATATGTTTTATTTTTTCAATATTTTTTTAATGCCGTTTAAATTTTTTTATACTCTGTGGTTTAATTTTAAAGTGCTAAATCCCCGTTGCATCCGAATCCAGTGATTTTCCCCACAGCAAAAATAAATAGAAGGTAGTAAAAAAAAAAATACAAAATTTCGTATTGCACCCTGGGGGTGTGGGTGTGGGGTTCCAAACTTTTTGAAAGTAAGAATGACTGTCCAATCATAATTTCATTTGACTACTATTTTTTGTCATAGCGTATGACAATGAAAAAGTGTGAATGTTGAGCTATTTAAGAATGAAACTGTTAGCTTGAAATAAAAGTTGTCAAAACGTTGAAAGTCCGAATATCTATGTTTGATTACTTTAATTTCAAGCTAACAGTTTTATTCTTAAAAAGCTTTACACAATAATAACCAAATAATAAATATATTTTAAAAACCGATTAGACCAACACATTAGCACTACGAAGAATACTTGACCAAGGAACAGCTGGATACAGGCACCTATCAGTTGCCCTCAACTGCCTGCCTGATAATATAAATATAAATAATAATAAACTGCAAAAAATTTCAATTTCTCGCCTAGAGAGTGCTGTTCCACCTTAAAGTAAATACTTACATTTGACATTGTCTTTAAATATTATTTCCTAAGAAGGTTACCTAATATGCAGTATGCAAGTCGCGTTACTCATGCCTAGAATGCGTGGTCCGATCAGTGGGACCACATGGTCTAAGAAAATGATAGTTTCTATAGTCCGATTAGTTAATCAAACTAACCGGAAATCAAAATTTCACGTTGTCCGATCAGTGGGACCACATGGTCTAAGATAATGGTAGTTTCAATAGTCCGATTAGTTAATCGAACCAACAGGAAAAAAATGTTCTTGTGGTCCAATTGGTAGGACAAAGGCAGTCAGACAATGTGGCCAGAGGGTCATTTCAGGGTAAAAGACTGGAAACAGGGCTCTATGTAAGGTAAACGAGTTCCATGCAGATGATAAAAGACATTAATAAAAGTGAATATTTTATACTATTGTATACTATCTATCTATCTAAATGTATACTATTTTTTTTGTTTCAGGCTGATGTTGCTGTGCAGTGTGATAGCATAGTAGCAGTTGCAAATAAATATGTGATGGTCAAACCAACAACTGAAGAAAAAACTACTAACTTTCGCGCTCGGAAGATAAAACAAAAAATGATGCCATCACTGATGTCACATTTACCAGATAGTGATGAGACTCCTGGTCAATCTTCTTATCTTTTTGGAACATCCAATTTTGAATCTACATCATCATCTAGTGTTAGAAATTATGATGATAAATCTGGTAGGGAACACATCATGAAAAGGATTAAAAATAAGCCTAAAATGTATATAGGTGTGCCTAAGAACTTTTGGTGGATAGTAGATTTCATTGCACAACAATGTTCATGTATCACTCTCCACATTATAATGACATTATTCAAGTTAAAAACTAATGACACATTTGCAAGAATGAGTGAAGAATTTGAAATGGCTCAATCAACTATCAGATTGTTATTTCAAAAGAATGTTGTCATACTAGCTACATATTTTCAAAATTTTATATATTTACCAACACCTATAGAAATAAAAAAAAATCTACCACTTGTGTTTAAAATAAGGTACTCTAATGTACAATGCATAATAGATTGTTTTGAAATTCAAATTCAAAAACCTAGTAATCCCATTAGACAAGCACAAACTTGGTCCCAGTATAAATCTTGCAACACTGTAAAATATCTAATTGGTTGCACTCCCGCCGGATTTATATCCTTTATATCTGAGGGTTTTGGTGGAAGAATATCAGATAAAGCGATTACAGAGAAGAGTGGCTTTATAGATATTCTTCCATCTAATGCTGTCATTATGGCAGACAGAGGGTTCAAGGAAATAGAATCTTTATTGAGCTCAAAAAATATTAAACTGTCAAGACCTCCTTCTGTTTTCACAAATAAACCATTAACAAAAAAAGAGGCGATTCATACCAAAGTAATCGCGAGCTTGAGAGTTCACATAGAAAGAGTTATAAGGAGAGTTAGGGAGTATCAAATGTTGAAACCTCATTCGGTAATCAATAAGCATCTAAAATACTTGGACCAATTAGTAACAATTGCATGTGGCTTGATTAATCTTCAGGATCCTATAATAAAAGATATTTGATAGAATTAAATTGTTTTATTTTATATTTAAAACCTATGTGATGGCACTATTCAAAATGATAGGAAACACATTAGTTTTCCAGAACTCTTCTGCAGCACCCATCACATTTTCTATATAATTTGCATCAAAGTTCACCACCACCTTCTCTATCCTACCATTGGTTTCAAACTTTGGGTCTGCCACACAAAATAAACATTTTTGTTTTCCTGTGGCTAACATTTCTAGCTGAACTTGGGAGTTATATTTATTACAAATAAGCCCATTGTTTATGTAATTTTGTTTTGTTTTTTTTCTGAAATAGGGCATTTAATCTCTATAACAAAATCATTACTAATGCCGTCAGGTGATGCACCAAAAATTCCATTTATCAATATTAGTCCTGATTCATTAATTTTTTTGTTTGTCTCTTCCTGAATTTTTTTCAGAACACTTCTCTAAAATTTTTCCCCTTTTCATTGCCTTCGTTTCCTGCACCTTGTGCCCCCCCAATATCTCCTCTACTAGACTACCGGCTGGAGTTTTGCAATGAGCAATTTCATGTAATTTGGAGCCAGTAATTCGACCTTGCCTCATGCTATGCCATAATTTTGAATTGACCTGGCTAATTGTTTCTTGGCTTATTTTATTTTCTTTACCACATATAATTTTGTTGATAAATATCTTGTAATTTTTAAAACTATGATCAGTTTCTTCTTCTACAAACTTAACTGTCATATCAAAAATGCAGTAATTTGTTAATTTTTCTATTTGCTTGTTCTGATCATAAGTCATGATCAGACTCTTTCCACAAGCATGTTTGTGAGCTTCATTGCGGAATTTTTCTAAAATGCTCGCATCCTTTGGGCCCCTCCGTGGCACCTTGCTGTTTATTAAATCTTTAATAAATATAACTCCGTCTTGAGCTTGTTTCAAATTTGGCTTCATCCAATAACACTCCACACTTGTAGGTGATGGTTCCGCACTACGTGTTTGCAGCCAAAACAGAAAGACAAGTGTATATTTACACCCACCTGAAAATTCACAAGATAAAAATAGTATTTTCATAGTCAGGTAAAAATAACAGGTACCTAGTTGCAAGGTTGAAGCCTTATAATTTTAAACATGAAACTACCGTGAGACTCACTCATAGTGAAAATAAACGGATCACTCACATCTCAAAATGAGTTTAACTCGACATGTTTCAGGCTAATCCGTAGCCCTTCCTCTCGGAAGCCTAAAAATGCCTTATAATGTGATAACTTGCATATATCATTGTATATATATAAGGAATTTTCTTGGTACACATTGTAGAGTAGAGGTGATAGTTATTAATCAATGAAACTTACCAGCTGCAGCTGCACAACTATCACATGATGTGTCTGTGATGACATCCTCTATTTCATTGAGATGGACCGTCACAGTGTAGTACTTGCTGTTTATTCTATGTTCAGGAACAATTTTTGCTCGTACATCACACAGGCTTCCAATTCTTTTTACTTCAACATAGCCAACTGCACTCTCCACATAAGACTGCCGTGATGACCTTAAAAGCAAAATAAAATTTGATTCAGAAATTACTTTACAAATAATAGAAATGAAACTCGTGAATACTGAGGTAAACACGCGATTAGGTTGAGTACAGTACTTACATTAAAGCTTTAGCACCTCTAATTTCAGCGACATTATACTTGTCACTACTCTTCATAAATTCCATGAGCATAATCATATCTACTTTTGGCAGATTTGATGAGTCCGCTCTAACAAAATCAGTGTTTCTATTCATATTTCACAGTTTTCAAATTCGAGTTAATCAGTATATCAGTTTCAAGTCGTCGTAGCAGCTATAAAGGTCAGGTCCAGGGTTCAAAGCAAGAGTTATCGTCGTAGCAGGCAATATCAAAGGTCCGGTGTGGGTAAGCAGTCGAAAAATTAAAATATATCCAGGGAAAATATCGAAAACTTGGAGAAAGACACGGGCGCAAAATAGCAAGCTAAGGTTATGTACGTTTGTTTATGACAAGCTGTCAATGTCACATCTGGTTTTTTTTTTTCAATATGCGACGGGACTATGGTTCGTGCCCGTATTAAGCTGCCCCAGATTTATTAAATTGTTTTTATTTTTTACAATTATATGACGCAACCAAAAAATCTGTAATTTTTTCCTGTTAATAAGGAACGTTATTCCTACCGGTATAAAAATATTCAAGCACATTTAAAATTTTCATCGATTGCCAATTCTCTTCGGACCGAATTCTGCATTAATTTAATTAAAAGAACATTGGTTGAAACAGGTTATGTTTGAGGAATTCTTGATTCTTGATTTTCAATCAACGTTTGTTTATGAGTAAATTAGTTTTATTGTAACGTTTCTGACAGCTGTCGGAATGACATCGGAGGTAAATTTTTGTTATATTTTGTAGAATGTGTCAGAGGCGGGGTGCGAAACTTTTTGCAAGTAAAGAGCCAAAGCATAAAAAATCCTAAAACATACCCATACTCTGGCATTATTAGGTCATTATTAAGAGAATCGTTTGGTAACTTCGAATGTTTAGTCAACCCAGGGGGAATCGGGTTGTTAGTACCCTTCGCCACTGGAATGTACACATTTAGTAAAATGAATTTTATTTGAATTTTCTAGTTCCTTACATTTCCATAAAGAATCGTCTGACTGAATCTGTAAGTACATAAAATATTGGCAGTCGCTTCCCTCTATAGTTTATTTTTATCTCTGTAATCTAAAATATCTTTATACCCAAAATGCCAAACTAGTTTTCTGAAAACAGAATTATTACGACTTTTACTTAAGAGGGTACGATGGCTGAGAGACTTTTGAGAAATAGGTATTTTAATGAAATGTCGCTGTCTCGCCCGAACCCCTCCGTGTCAGTACAGCGAGAGCGGGACAACTGCAGCTCAGACCGTTAATAGGCGCGTAAAATTGATCAAAACAGCATTTCGTAATCCCCTGTTTTCTTCTCGAAAACTGGACCACTAAAATTATTTTTTTCAAATATAATTAGAGGATAGATTTAGCTATGCCCCTATGTTTTCCTTTTTTTGTTTATATGAGGGATTCTTTTCTGATGAGTGTCTGAAAATGACGTTCATCATCATCATCACTTCAGCCGAAAGACGTCCACTGCTGAACATAGGCCTCCCCCAAGGCTCGCCAAACAGATCGGCCCTGCGCCATCCGCATCCAATGCGTTCCCGCTACCTTCACCAGGTCGTCGCTCCATCTTGTTGGAGGCCTACCTACACTGCGTCTTCCGGTCCGCGGACGCCACTCGAGAACCTTTCGGCCCCATCGGCCGTCAGTTCTACGGGCGATGTGCCCTGCCCACTGCCACTTAAGTCTAGCGATTCTTCGAGCTATGTCCGTGACCTTAGTTCTTGCGCGGATTTCATCATTTCTAATGCGATCCTGCAGAGAAACTCCAAGCATAGCCCTCTCCATCGCCCTCTGAGTGACCTTGAGCTTCCTTATAAGACCCATCGTTAGCGGCCACGTCTCAGAAATGATGAAAATGACGTTGAAAAAACAAGTAAAAAAAAATTTGGCTCTAAAGCCATTATCCAGGGAGGAAATAGGGGATTACGTTTGTATGGAGAAATGGTGCGCATCGTATCCTCTTAAAGCATTTCTGCAGATCTTATACCCTTTTCAACACCAATGAGCATCGAATTCAGCAAAAGAATTCTTACCTTTATATTTTCTTAGGATTTTTTATGGCCAGGAATATTACTAAAGAGACGTTTTCTGTACCTTTCATTTGAATTAAAACACCATCTATTAAGATTATAAAAAAAAGTCTCAATAAAAATTAACTAGTACCTAGGTAATTAATTAAAACTGTTTTCGTGCCTCATTATTAGTTGAATACAAATAATAGTATTTTATGCAACTGTATCGTAATAAATAGGGGTCCTTAAAACACGAGAGTGGTTTCATGAAACGAGGCGTAGCCAAGTTTCATATGGTCACATGAGAGTTTTAAGGACTAATTACGTACAGTTGCATACAATATTTTATCTACATCCATGTATTAAATCCTTTATCATGCGTTCAAGAAGTTCAAGAACCATTGTTCAAGACCTGCATTAACGAGGTATAGGTATGTCTGCTGGACGACCTGCGCCCGGTGCGCGCCCCGGCCCCTGCGCAACGTGGTTGCGCGCTCCTCCTGCACCTGTTCCTCCTGGTGGTGCTGCTGTATGAAATCTCGATTTCTGTATCGTTATGACCATTACGATACTTCCGTGTTCGTAGTAGAATCCAATGTCGTAATGCTGGTCATTATCTATGGTTTTTGAACGCATAATGGAGGATTTACTATATGGGTGTAGATAAAACTTTTTACGATTCTTTCGGTCGCGTGCTCGCGTGCGACATTTGAGTGGTACCTATTGATTTTTATTTATAAACTTTTTCAAAGTTTACTAAAAACGACATTAATGTGCGTCTATTAAATAGCGTTCAACGTCTCAAATCACAAGGCCTAGAAAGCCATATTTATGTGCACCCTTGATGATGTGGGTGATCCCACTAAACAGCCAAGGGGTTCTTTCAATCTGGACCTCTCTCTCAAGAGTTAGTTAATTTTTAAGTATCCTGAATGTGGTCAATTCTTTGACGTTATAGCTGCTTGTTGTACCCTAATGGTTCGACCACACCGCTGCTTAAAATACGTAGACGGTACGGAATCGCAGTAACGTATCGTAAACGTCTCGACTTTACCGCATGCTCTCCACACCGCTGCTCAAAATACGTAGACGCAACGTGTACGTCGTGACGTGCCCCATGCTTAAGATTTTTGACGCGAACCTTCCAAACTCCATGCTCCGGCATTTGATGTAAATAGATGTAATTATTATTTGCGATTTTGACGCAGCTCAATTTACGGTGCATCTGGTTACCTATTTTTAGCAATGGTATGGAGAGCATGCGGTATAGTTGTGACGTTTAGGGCGCGTCACAGCGATTCCGTACCGTCAGCGTATTTTGATCAGCAGTGTGGAGGGCTTGCGGTTAAAACGGTACGGATACGATGTGTCACTGCAATTCCGTACCGTCTTCGTATTTTAAGCAGCAGTGTCGAACCTTAAATGAGGGTTTCTGCCTCAGACTATTTGGCATTAGTATCTTGCTTAACATCCGTTTGACAACATTAATATTTCTGTCATGTTTGGGATTGGTTTACAACTAAACGAGCCAATCGCAAGCAAGACTTTAACGTCAAACGGACCTCACGGTACTAAGGCCATCTAGAGATAATCCACCTAGCATGAAACCTTCAATGGTTCAATTGTACCTCTCTACAGTGTTAACCTGTAGCTGGTATGGAAAGTTGATTCACCCTTATATATTTATAACTAAATAAGCCAATCGCAAGCAAGACTGTAACGTCAAACGAACATCACGATACTAACGCCATCTAGTGACATGCCACTAGTTAGTAAACCCCCATTGAATTTTGAGTTAATTGAGTTTTTTTGACTGATTCTACTCGTGAAACTAAATTCCATAAAACAATCTAAATAAAACATTCATCAAATGCGACTGCTTTTAAGCCGGGGACTCGAATTTCTTTAGAAAGACCGAAAAAAATAATTGAATAGAATACATTACAATGGGCTCTGGACTTTCCAAGGCTGGAAAAAGTTGGGGTGATTCACTATGACATTTCAAAATGGCGTTCATTGTAAGTTCTATTCCGTATGGCGGGAACTAACTCACTGTCAGGATTAAAGATTTCATTAGAAAAAAGTTGAAGTTAAGTTCCAGTCGGATTCAAGTTCGGATTCGTAATATACCTATTGGATGACCTTAAATTACTAAAGAATGCTCTGCAAGCTTACCAAACGTTTGCTTCAACACGTAGACATATAAATAACTTAGGAATTACTCATGATACTAGCCATTTATTTTTAAACAAAGTGTTTTGAAATTAATTCGGAATATTCCAGTTAATGGTTGCGTTACTTTGATTGGACGGATACCTCTGTAAAGGTGAAATATTCGGAATTCTATATTCAAAACTTAGTCACGCCTTAGATATCGTACACTTTGAATATCAACCATTGTGTGGAAAAAAATGGCAAACCAGAATTAGAAAATTTGATGTATATTTACTGGGGTGTTAAATCAATGTGTTTTTTGTAGTGGTAGAACTATGTTGTAGCTAACCGCTGCATCACGAATGGGCCGGCTCGTCTGGGGCAGTATCACCCACTCACAGAACACCGGCGTGAAGTAGCAGTACTCCTAAAAAATACGACTTGAGTTCTTTTAAAGGAGAACTGCGTAACAGCCCACCGCATTAGGTAATTTTGCGGCGAAAATTCCACAAATTTTTTCCCTTTCCAACAATGAACGCATCACTTTAAAGTATCCACTTAATTTTGTTACTAATTTAGACTGTTTTTTTTCAGTAGCATCTTGTATTTGGACGACACTTGGAATTAAGTATATTTCGAGGTAAATGAAATAAGTTATTTAATAGTTATTGTACTCTTTTGCTGCTTTAGTTTGTATAACTAAGTAAACAAGATTTCTTTACTACTAAGTTTAATGTTAAGTGTATTATTGGATTATTAAGTATGATATGAGAAAAAGTACTTAGGTAAGAACAACGAAGTCTTTTGAACTAAAGCTTAATTTAGGCGTTGCGAGAATTTTCGTGTAAGCTGCAGTACATTGCCGTCGATGACTGAACACTACATGTCATAGCTGCATGGCCCCGCTATGGAACGAAACTAGCATGATGTAGTGAAGGCGGAGGTTGAGGCGGATATGGAGATGGAGGTGGATGCGAAAGCGGAGGCGGAGACGGCGGCAGAGGCGGAGTGGCGGAGGTGCAAGTAGAATTGGAAAAATAAAAAATTAATTATTTACTAACGTAATAAACGGTCAATTTTTTTATTTCAAACTAGCTGATGCCCGTGGCTTCGCCCCCGTTCTATTTTTTCTTTCATAAGAACCTTCTTCTGACAATAACAAAGTCAACAAAAAAAGAATTATCCAATTTGGTGCAGTCAATCGGTAGTTATGCGCGTACAAACATTTTGGTGATTCATTTTTATTTATATCGATAGATAGGTACAATAATCTTGACAAAAATTATTGGTAATCTTACTTATTATAAACGCGAAAGTTTGTATGTATGGATGGATGGATGTTTGTTAGGTACTCTTTCACGCTAAAACGGTTCGACAGATTCTGATGAAGTTTGGCTTTGGTTTTGTTTGAAGTTTATAGTTTATAACTTGGATTAACATTGGATGATTTTTATCCCCGAAAATTGCATAGATCCCGAGAGATAGCGATAAACAAATTCTTCGCAGATGGAGTCACAGGCAACAGCTAGTCATTATTAATTAAAATAAAGGAGTGGAAAATTATATTCCGCAAAAAAATTGCGGATTGGCAACCTTCGAAACAATGTCTTAGTGGTTCATAAATTAAACTCATTATTATGTTGACTTTAATAAAGCTCCGTTACAACTCCGCAAAATTTTTACGGAAATTCCGCAATTACGAAGGCGGAGGTGAAGTTCAGTTACAACCCTAGTCCAAATGAAGCTTAACCACCGCCTCTTGGGATGTTATGATTTCTTGTCACCTAATTCCTGGTAACTATCTTGACATTCAAAGGAACATTTGACTTAGCATTTAGTACTGACATTTTGTTGGAGTAGATAATTTAACTCCCAATAGGCATAATCTCGCTAACTATGACATTGGGGCTTTCAAGAAAAGGTTTTATACTTTATTTATTTATTTACTAGCTGTGCCCGCGACTTCGTCCGCGTGGAATAGTGACTTTGGGTAGCATTTTTAATTATTAAAGTATTTACATAAGTACATAGGGTATAAAGTATTTATAGCAGCTTATTTAAGTACATTTCATAAACTACGTTCTTTGTTTTCCCATCTTTTGCCAAAAAATAAAGATTTTGCGGATTTGATACACGTGAGCATGCCACATAGAGTTGCCCATGGGAAAAACATTTTTTTCTAAATGAACTCCTGCAACTTTAAGCGTCTGTCCTTGAGATTTGTTAATTGTCATTGCAAATGCTGCTTTCAGGGAAAACTGCACTCTTTTAAATTGAAATGGCAAATCAGTCAGAATTATTGGAATACGGGGATGCAAAACATTTACTCCTTTTGACATTCCAGTCATTATTGTAGCTTTTATAATGATGTGCCCCAGATGTGTAATTTGTAGCCGTGTACCATTACATAGCCTTGGCGCGTCAAGATTTCTCATTAATAAGACTGGAACACCAACTTTCAGCCTTAGCTTATGGGAAGGTACTCCTGATAATTCTAAAGAGTTGAGAAACTCTATAGGGTATGGTGTATGTGACTTGTTCAGTGTCCATAACATTGTCTACTGAGTGGTATTCGACAACGGGTGTGTAATGATCGATATAAAAATAAATAATATAATTTCTTTTCATATAACAACATTTTATATATTTTCAAAGGGTAATCACTCTTTTTATATAAATAACGTTTAGTATAATATTTAATTATATATTTTATTTTGTATAGTTATCGTTTAGTAGAACACTTATTTCTGATAACCATCATATGGTATAATGTTCATTTGATATCAAGCGCTATATATTTTATTATTACCACATATTTAAAATAGTAACAGTGTGCAAATTGCGTTTTATTTACCTAACCCAAAATTTTCTTTCGTTTTGTGTAGAGGTCGCACCTAACCTTACCTATTTTTCTGGTAGCAGTTCGTTTTTGCTGGGGGATGCAGTTTTAACCTAACCTAACCTACTTTTCCGGTAGCAGTTAGTTTTTGTTGGGGGATGCAGTTCAAACCTAACCTAACCTACTTTTCCGGTAGCGGTTCGTTTTTGTTGGGGGATGCAGTTCAAACCTAACCTAACCTACTTTTCCGGTAGCAGTTCGTTTTTGCTGGGGGATGCAGTTCTAATCTAACCTAACCTACTTTCCCGGTAGCGGTTCGTTTTTGTTACGGGATGCAGTTCAAACCTAACCTAACCTACTTTTCTACCTAAATTAACCTTTGGTTTGGTTTTTCTAAAGCGGGGGGCTTCGCCCCCCGAGCCCCCTTTTGGCGGGCTTCGCCCCCCGTCCCCCCTATTTCTCTATCTATTCCTTTTATAGCTTACCCATGCAGAGTCGTTTTGTAGGCTGTTATAAAAATGATCGTCTCGTTTTTGCAATAAAATATAATATGATATTTTTAATATTGTAGTAAATCTGGGATTATGTCTCTAATACATTATATCAACAAAGGTTATGCCATTTGAACGTTAGATAAAATAAACTTTATACCATAAGCAGCCTATGTCAAGCAGGGACAGTGTAGCTTTATATTGGTGAAAGAAATTTAAAAATTGGCCCGAAGTCGAACTTGCTAATTTCTAAACCAATGGGAATTTTGCATTTTTCTGGAGGAAAAGCGGTCTATGTAAATCAGGGATAGTGTAGCTTTCTATTGGTAAAAGAAATTTCAAATTGGTCACTTATTTCTATCCCTTGGGAATTTTGCATTTTTTTGCTACAGCATCTTGAAGCCAGAGTGGATGTAATCAGGGAATCAATAAAATACGATGCGTACGAATTGAAAATTTGCTGTGTATTGCTAATGCCAGAGTTAACTCCTTACGCTAATTGACAGAGATTAATCACACATGCATGATTGCGGCATAATTTTTATCAGGCGCTTTAACAATCTTTTATCTCCCCTTTTTAACCCCTTTAAGAACAACCCTTTTTTCGCAATAAAAAGTAGCCTATGTCCTTTCTCAGGCTCTAGACTACCTGTGTACCAAATTTCATTTAAATCGGTTCAGTAGTTTTGGCGTGAAAGCGAGACAGACAGACAGAGTTACTTTCGCATTTATAATATTAGTAAGGATTGTTTTGGGAAACATACAGCATAATATAATACAATTCAAATTAATTTTACTTCCTTTAAAGGCCGGCAACAGATTAGTGACTCTCTTTGAGTTGTTGATATTTATGAGCGGTGGTGATCATTATCCATCAAATGACCCGCTTGCTCGTTTTCCTCTCACTCATAATAAAAAAAAAGATTTTTCTCAGTCAATATTATCCATGTTCTTATTTAATTGTTCTTATAGTGAACGGCATTCTGAAGATGAGTTCTGGTTGAGTTCAAAACGCGTCAGTGTTAGTTTGGTGGTGGTGATAGTTAGGTTTGTGTGTGTTTGTACAGTGTGGAGGTGGAGGAACTGCATGAACACACATTTCTTACATAAGCGTGACTATTATAAGGTAAGGGTGAGCAAAGTAATTGTCAGTTCATCAACTTGATTAATTTCACCACGTGTTTATTAAAGAGTCGTTGTGTCGTAAAAGGATAATTCTCAAATGTTTTGGTTGGTTTACGTACTCATTCAAAATAAAAATGCGTGTTTACAAGCAGTTTCAAACGCATCAATATCACTCATGAATACGGTTTTCATGTATTCCTTAGTAAATTTTACGATGAAAATGAAGTACCATACGTGAATGCCGATTTTGCTTTCATGTTGCAAAATCAACATGCTTCGAGTCAGATCTGGGTCGCTTGCGATGCTAATACGGAAACCGTGTTGGGTATCGAAATATGATGCCGTAACAAATAAGTTTTTGTTATAAACACTTTTGAATTTTTAAAATTATTTTCATGGTTTTTTTGAAGTTGATGGATTTTTTTTACAAGCTTTTATTTAGTTTAGTTTCACCTGTCCCGATGTCTATCTGCAATCAAATCTCGTAAGTTAAATTTGACCCACTTACCGTTTACCGATTTAGCTGAAATTTTGCAAGCATGTGTAAATCAGGTGACAATGCAATATTATTATGACATGGAGCTGATCTGATTATGGAGCTGGAAGTTGGCCATAGGAACTCTGTAATAAAACGATACAACCCCGTCGAGTTTTTTGTTGTTTGATTCGTCTTGACGAGTACTTTGATCCCAGATGGTAACCAGGGTCTGATGATGGAGCTGGATGATTGCCAAAGGCACTCCATAATGAAATAGCACTACCACATCGAGTTCGGACTCGTTTGATTCGTCTCAACGAGTACTTTGAGCCTAGATGGTATCCAGGGTCTGATAATGGAGCTGGAAGGTGGCCATAGGTACTCCATAATAAAATGACACAACCCCATCGAGTTTGGGGTTGTTTGCTTTGTTTTGACGAGTACGTTAGTCCAAATTGAGAAAATAAAATTGAGAATTAAGAAGAATCCAGATTGAGCTGGAAGATGGACACTAAAAAGTTAAAAATAAAATTAAGAGATTTTTTTTAAAAAAAAACAATCTTTTCTTATGTAGATGGTAATAAAAAGAACTAAAAAACTGAAAAAAAATTAAATTCTGTTAAAAAATAGACCATGCATTAAATCTTTGTATTTTTATTTATAGTCCCAATTTTTTCAATAAAAGTGTTTTACATTTTGACGCCAAGATAAATAATGAAGGTGTAACACGCTTTCATTGAAAAAAATTGGGACTGTGATAAAAACGCAAAGATTATTAAGTCTTTGCGTTTTTATCACAAACATAATGCATTAAGCATTGTCTATTTTTTATCAGAATTTAATTATTATAGGTGCATATATACACGGAACAAATATATTGAAATTTGTTGTGAACTACCTTTTATGTATTAAATCCAGCTGTTTATTCGGCCAATAAAAAACCCAACGCTCTATTAATTCAAACAACCCCTAAACCCTTTTATTGGTGCCTCCGCAAACCCCTTCCAGAAAATAAAACGAAATGGCTTTTGTTCTGCTAAACAATAAATTTTAATTGAAAACGTGATTCGACTTCGAGGCGTTGGGTTGTCCATTTATTAGATCAAGACCCAGAGGTGGTGTTAGGCTTTATGGCAAAAGTTTTACTCATACGCTGACCGAAGCTAGAACGCAGGCGCTGTTGTCGCTTGTCGCCCGGAATAATTGTCTGAAATATCTGCGCACCTACGTGTGTGTGTGGGGTGTCATAACTAATTGGTAACCTGTAGCCTTTTATGTATATCTAAGTCTTAATTTTTTGTAACTAATATAGTGCTTAAGGCCTAGATGAAAGTGCTACAAGTGCCAGCAGTACGGTCATGCGGCGAAGACATGCCGAGAGGATGCTAACACCTGCGGTCATTGCGGTGAAATAGGTCATATGTTGAAGGAGTGTGCGAAGAAGTCTGATCTACCTAAGTGTGCTACTTGCCTGCACTTTAAGAAGCCGAGCTGGCGATTCCGACTGTCCCGCTAAGAAATCTGCAGAATTACGGTACATTAATTCAATAGACTATGAAGACGCCTAAGAACGCCATTTCCAAGTTTACTTTCAGAACTTTTCTTTTACTTATTTTATGTTCGTTTTATTTGTATGAATGATAACTTAATCGATGACCTAGATCTTTTCTGTGTATCTGAGTCAGTAATATGTGAGGTTGAAAATTTACTCCTACGCTATAATTATTCTTAAGTTTAGACTTTACAGTTCGCAATTTTTGATGACACTGATTCTTGATTGTCGTACCTAATAAAAAAATGTATAACAAGCAATATTGGAAAACACATCGTACACGGATTTATAAGTATCTAATATATGTTTAAATTATTGACCTTGTTTAAATAAACATTGTTTTGATAATAGGTACTTACTATGTTATTGTTAATAATGTTTCCTAATTTACCTTAGTACTAAGATTACCTACATAGCGGTTTATTTTTTCTGCAAGTGTTAATTTAATTAAATTTAACTTAATTCATATAGTTATGTCTAGTTGTGTAAGTCCTTTTTTCGCCTGAGACACAGGATCTTCCTAGTTCAGGCATGTGTCATCCTTCACTTTTAATTTGTTTAGACTTAAGTTTTATATTGTAAAAACCTATTTTGAATAAAGATTTATTATTATTTATTATTATTAAGTTTTGTAATTTTGGAAAACATTGAAGCATGCTTTATGTAAAGTTCTTTTTCATTGAATAATTTGGCCTTTTTACAGTACAGGTACATTCAGGTAGTTAGTTGCTAAGGATTGGAATTCGCTCACGTCGCCTGTATTTCCAGATAAATACAACCTAGGGATCTTCAAGGCTAGAAGGAACAGGTTATTACTGAACCAGTGAGATACACCCTTGACCTCATATGCACTTTTCACTACCCGGTGAAATAGTGGTAAATCATGGGTCAGAGTTATACCTATATAAAAAATTGTTCTTTATGAAGTATACGTTAGGACTCACGAAGATATTTGACTTTTTAAAAAGCAAATTGCTATCGGACAGAATGTCAGACAGACACATATATAATATTAGTATGAATACAGATTTTTATTTTGGGGTACTCTGTGACAAGACCAATCTATATATATATAAGTATTATGTACTTGGTTGTTTTGTGAAATCGGACCGATGAATTATCCGTTCTTTTCCTCAAATTCAAAATTCTTGTTTCTGGTCCTTCCTTGTTTGGCTTTTATTTCATCCAGATCCAACTCTAAGCGCATAGTCGTGCTGCCAATATATACAACTGATGCACACTCAAATATAATTTATTAAAATAAAAAGAATCGGTTATTTTTGCGTTAATCTAGTGGGAAAGACCTGCTCTCTTGATTTCGACATAATTTGTATAGGTACGTTTACTAATATCACAGTAAATTTTATCCAGTTTAAGTATCGATTGCAACTGCAGCAACACGAACGTCAACGTACAGAGCTGTCCGAGTGTTCCCGCGCCCCTTAATCCACGTTATGACCTACGTTGACAAACAAAAATAACGGGTTAGCTTCATATGAAAACTTCATACAAAGTGTATCCATTATTTCTGCTCCTCAGTATATTGAGATGACATTTATTCATGCCCATCGAAGCAATGAAAGTAGTTTGTTTTTTAACAGGAACCCTTTTAATGTCTTCTAAAACTGTTGGTAGGAAATTAGGGTATTGGATGAGCATCTGCAGTATAACGGAAGAAAAACAAAAACAATAAAAAAAAACATTTATTACCACCAAAATAAAATAATAAAAAAAAATTTAGGAACAACGGCTAGGAATTTGTTTTTAATCTTACGACATATTATGGTAAGACAATAAGCTCAAACCTCAGTTTACACTTTCTAGAAAAGATCAAGTTTCGTTACGCGAACGAATTAGAAATGGTTGATCTCGCACGATTTGTCTTGTTATGAACTGAACTTTACACATCAACCCTGACCCGTGACCCAGTGGTGGGCCGCAAGTGGATACCAGGTGTGCTCCAAAAATGAGTATAAGCAATAAAGCTCCTTAAATAGGCATTCTCATAATTATAGTCACTCTAATAACAATCAGGTAAGTGATGAGGTCTCAAACTTGGTAACTCTTTGGTCGAATTATAGTTTCGCATATTTTGCTACGGCTGAAACCAGAAACGTTCCAGGGAATTATATACACAAGTTAGAGCTTGTCTAGTTTGAAATGACGAGCCCCACCACCGCGTTTGCGCACGGGATTTGGAGCTCAATTTGAGCTACAATAGAGTCTATTGTAGCTTGAATTGAGTTTCGAATCCTGTGCGTGAGTGCGTTGGTGGGGCGCCTCATTTTAAAACTAGACAAGCTATACTTAAAAAACATTAAGTTAGGTAAGTTTATAATTTCATCTGTTTTTGTACAAACATTTACACATTGTAAGTATAACCCATATAAAAGAGCAGAAATTAAATGAGGGCGCGATGTTATTGACACAAATTTGACTTAAAATGGTTTAAAATAGCAATGACTTTGTAGGGAAATATTTAGTTAATTATTCATTTATTTTCTACTCTTGTATATGAGCCAAGCTCTAATGCAACAAGATTTATTGTAATACAATATTATCAGGGTGGCTAGTGGTTGCTATTAAGTTGTACCTACACGATACAATTACACACTCCAAGCTTGTGGCCGTTGTTGTTGTGAGAGTTGTTATCATATCGTCGGGAATAGTGAAAATCGCTAAACTGGCATTGGATAATTCCACGTATCTTACAAATTTAGTCAATTTTAATTTTTTTATTGCGAATCAATATAAAATAAATATTAATTTAAAACCATCCCCTGTAAAATATGTGGTGCAGATACGCGGTGTTTACTTATGGTAGAGCGGTTTTGCACTATCGCTGACGATATTGTGTTGTTGTTGTCATAACCATGCAACCGGCGGGCGAGGCAAGCGACGTGTCGTTTAGCAGTTAACGACGACACATAAAAGACAACATACACACAAATGTACAATGTGTCTCAAAATTAAATACAAAATAGTTTTTCCGGATTTTTAAATTGTGATTAAAAAATGTACGGTGTGTTTGTACGGTGATAAAGGGGTGACTATCTTGAATCAAACATTTAGATAAAAAACTGCAGAGATGTTCTATTGATTTAATGCTATTTAATGTCATTAAGTAGAAATGGAAAAATATTCATTCGAAATTATACGTCAATCAGAAAAATGCCTTTTTTGAATACGAGTAGACCTGTACAATTTACATCAATAAGGAAAGTTACATCCAGAATATTCTCGATAGTGGAGACATGTTCTGTGGTAAAATTGACATAATTGATTTTTGTCGAAAGAAATAATGACCAAAACAATTAATGATTAATTAAATTTAGGCTTAATTCATTTATGACAAAAATAAATTTGGTTATACATAATATATTTTTAGCACAATTACATTTTGTCAAAATTAAAAATGGTCAATTCAAGTCAAACTAACGTAACCATCTGCTGAAATCTGGATTTATTTTAAAACACCTTGTCCATTTTATATGCTTGCTGCGTATCTTGCGCATGATTGGTAGCTGGAACGTATAAAATTAATCTATAGGTAACATTCCGATCTTGGCGATCGCGAACGGCCGCGACGCACAACCGCGACCTCAGGCTGTATTGTCTAACGCGCAGCGACCGATCCGTAGTCACACCAATTTACTACACTGGTGTGACTATGGTTAATTTTATTTATCCGTAGTCACACTGGTGTGACTATCGTTTGTTTTATCCGTTCCATGGGTACACCAATGCACCCCCCAACCATAATTCAGTCCAGAAAATAGGTAGGTTAGTTAGGTAGTTTCTTCTGCCCGGAGGGCAAACCGCCCAGAAATAAGAGAATTCCGTCATCCGTCGAATTGGTTTTAATTAAACATTTATATTTAGTCAAGGGTGAGTTGGTCTATAGTGGTGTGACTACTGATACATAAAATGAACCATAGTCACACCAGTGTAGCAAATTGGTGTGACTACGGATAGGTCATGTAACGCGCGAGCGTCCGCGATTACATTCACCATCTCTTTTTAAGTAGGTAGGTCCCTATAGAAAGAAGTGGTGCAAACGATTGTGATTCCAAGTGCGTTAGACAAAAGGCCTCGAGTCGCGAAATTGAATCAGAAATGAATTAACATGAAGCGCTGATGAATGCAAGCGTTGCGCAACAAAGTTCATACGACTAAGGTCGCTCGACTCGGTCGTGGTCGTGTGTCGCGGTCGCCAACATCAGAATAATACCTTAATACATCAAGGTATCTATCATGAGTAACATACTAGCATTTCTCCCGTCATTTTCAAACCTAATTCTTTCATGGCTTCTGTGACAATCGCTTTACATGGATGAGATGGTACCCTGGCAAAAGCGATCGTTTCTCCCGTTTGGCAATCATGGAGAAACAGGAGGTTCCTCACCAGCAGCCATTGATCTGAATTCTCTTCTGCAAGAACGTAGTCACCTGAGAAAAAGCAGAGGTTGTATTTTAGGGATAATTTTGGGTTCTACAAGGTACCCCCCTTAACCCCCCCAACCCCCCTAACCCCCTTTAATCATGTCATCATCTCGGCCTTTGTACGTTCCATTCATAAAAGCGAAGCAGAGCGGAAATATGAAAATGAACCAATCGCATTACGAGTAGTTGTAATTCAAGTAACATTGTCATATTATAGTATAAATCTTCCCAGGTGAATTTTTCGCTTCGAGCCATTACATTAAATTTGAACCATAATACTATGACGATACAGTTTGTTTTGAAAGATAAGGGCTCGAAGCGAAAAGTTCACCTGGGAAGATTTATACTATACCGACGACCGGATAGCCGTGTGGTCGGAGTATTTGAATATTAAGCCTAAGGTCCCGGGCTCGGTTCCCAATCGGGCCAGATAATTTACAGTCTTGGTTGTTTAATATGTATTCAAGCGTGTAAGTAAGTAAGTATCTATTCATTTAAGTATGTTATTCGTTGCTTTGTACCCATATCAAAATCTTTGCTTACTTTGGGACTAGGTCCCTTGGTATTAATTGTCCCGTGATATTTATTTACATGATAAGGGCAAAACGAGGGTTTCGACTAGTGCGATTTGTCGATTCTGCATGTCTTCGCTTTGCCACGGAATAACTTATTAGTTAACTTATTAGTACTAACGTACAGAATGATCACTCTCGAACAAAAGTCAACTTTAGGTATAAAAATATGCCTACTCTTAGTACCGTTAACTGCTTGCACGCGAAATTGAAACTTATCGTGTGATACAAACGTTAATATTCCGTTGGGCACCGCTGAACCAAAACCAAAAGCACAGGGTTCCCACTCGCCGATATTTAGGTAAGTACCTATATAAATCAAGAAAGATAACAGTGTGTATTAATTCAGTAAACTACCTTTAGACGCAACAGTATCTTTTATACGGATTATAAGATCGTTTAGAAGTCAAACAAACAATGGTTTGTTACAAAAATTACAGAAAAAAAGATGATTGACTACGCGCGATGCGGCTAGCGCGTGCGAACCGAATGCCGAACGCCTGCCCGGGAGGCGCGCCGGCTGAACATACCTAAACTGCGGAGTGAAATCCCCCTAGCTTCGCTTCACTTCTGCAGAAGGGCACCCTAAGGAACCGATGACACAACATGACAATTTTATAGAACGGCCAGTAAAATAACAATGATAACAAATTTATGTAGATTTCTTTTGTAGGATACTCTAACGTGCACTTGCTATTTATGGAGTAATACGAGTTTTGGACATAGCAAAAATGTATACAAAGAGAAAAGGCGAAACTTTGTGCGCACTTTTTATGAATATCCCTGTATTAAACCGAGTCTTGGCCACCCATTTATCATACGTTTTACGAATATTTTAATATCGGGTCTGGCATCAAACTTTCATTCTCCACCCGCCAACTTTTAGTTCGAAAAGATTGCAAATAAATTTTCGTATTTAAAGTAGCAACGTATAAAATACAATTTAATATTTCTGGAAAACTTTTAAATGTTTGCATTGAAGTTTTTACAGTCGGAAATGAACACAGGCAATTTTATTCTTCCATTTTGTTTTTATGGGGCAACTATTGGGTTTTATGTATTTTATTTTTTCTTAAATGTATTTAACTGGAAAATTATCTTTAAGTGTAGTCATCATCATCAACCCAGCTTATATACGTCCCGCTGCAGGGCATAGGCCTCCTCACGGATTAAGAGTTCTTGGGCCGTATTTCCTACGCGGGCCCAGTGTAGATTAGGATTTTCCCACACACGATTGAATTTATTTTCAAGAGTGTGCAGGTTTCCTCTCGATGTTTTCTTTCACAGTTTTTCACAGTAAATTTTGAATGTAATTTCGCACATAAATTCCTAAAAACTCAGGTGCGAGCAGTAAATGTGGTGAATAATAAGTCCATTTAAACAACTTAAGTACTTATTAGGACTTTTTCTGTCGATTCAGTTCATGGTTATTTTTTAAAATGTCGGGGTCACGGTGATTAAAACTTAAAAAATATCACCCATTTTGGAAAATTTACAAGGTATATAGCTCATATAGCCACTAGTTGGGTCATACACATTTTTTTTTGTTCGAGTCTCTGCTGTGGATATGGTAAAAAGTTAAAGGTCTACAGCTAATATTTTTAAGCAAGTCTGCATTGGCGTGTGGAACGCCTGGCTAACATTTGGCCCATTTAAAAAAAATCTTAAGTGGATATGATCCACTGCAGGGCACAGGCCTTCTCTCAGAATGAGAGGGCTTGGGCCGTAGTTCCCACGCGGGCCCAGTGCAGATTGGGAACTTCACACACACCATTAAATTTCTTCGCAGGTGTATGCAGGTTTCCTCACGATGTTTTCCTTCACCGTGAAGCTCATGGTAAATTTCGAACGTAATTTCGCATATAAATTCCGAGAAACTCAGAGCTGTGAGCCGGGATTTGTACCCACGACCCTCTGCTTGAGAGGCAATAGTTCCAACCGCTAGGCCACCATGGCTTTTATAATATGTTGTATTGTGTAAGGCATAAAAATCCGTGAAAACAGGGCTGTTGAAAAATATTTTTTTTTTTTTTATGTTAGAAAGGCCGGTCAAACGAACTAGTGGGTCACCTGATGTTAAATGATCACCACTGTCCATAGACACCTGCAGCGCTTTACGCGATGCCAGTGCGTTGTCGGCCCTTAAGGAGAGGGAATAGGGGAAGGGGGAGAGGGAGGGGGAGAGGGAAGGGGTGAGGTATTGGGCCCCCAGCACTCTCACTGACCGTACGAAACGCAAGCAGGATTACTGCTGCTTCACGCCGGTTTTCTGTGAGAGGGTGGCACTGCCCCGGACGAGCCGGCCCATTCGTGATGCAGCGGCTAGCTACAACATGGCTCTACCACTACCAAACCATACCATATATATAAATATATATATATATATATTTGTGACCACTTTCAAAAACTAACTTTTCTACTTATTTTTACTCTAGCGGCGAATTCCATATTGAGTGCATAAAAAACGCTTATTTCTTGTCTGTTTTCTAACTGTAACAGTTGGGCACTGGTACGAGTGCTTGTACGGTCAGCATCAAAAGTAGCTGGTCACTTTTGTACTTTGTCTTAATAACACAATTGTCAATCAAGTATGACGTTTTGCACCTAACTGTAGAGCGACAAGGTACAAAAGTGACCAGTTACTTTTGATGCTGACTGTATATGACTCAGTGGTTTGGCGCGCAGCGGGCAAAGTTTGCTTACATTTTATATTGTTTTGGGAAAACCACAAAAAGAACTTTATGCTTCACGCACTGTACCTACCCCGTTTTTAAGTGTTCTGAACAGTTAAGAAACTAAATCGCGTAAGGTAAACGTACCAACGCTCGACACCTCAACGACCAGTAGATGACACCTTTCTGTCACCTCTCATACTATCACATAAGATTGAAGGTGCCATGTATAGGGTCAGTGTTTACGTTTACCTTACCAGGGTGGAATTTTTCATAGTCGATTTCACGATGATTTCTTTGACACATGTAAGGAATGTCAACATGGAATTTGTAGCGAAAAGGATCCACTGGTAGGGTAAGCCATTCAGTTTTTTACTGTACCTCAAAAGAAAAAGTCTATCTATCCGTTTCATCATCAACATTTCAGACGAAAGACGTCCACTGCTGAACATAGGCCTCCCCCAAGGCCAAACAGATCGGTCCCGTGCCATCCGCATCCAACGCGATCCCGCAACCTTAACCAGGTCGTCGCTCCATCTTGTTGGAGGCCTACCTACACTGCGTCTTCCGGTCCGTGGACGCTACTCGAGAACCTTTTTGCCTCTAAAAAATGTGTATGACCTATTATTTAAGTTGAACCTTGGCTAGATGGGTACGTTTTACGGTTATGTTTAGCTTCCGTAAAACATGAGTATAACTAACGGACCCATAACTAACTAACTAAAGACTAAAGTTCCCAATCCGCACTGGGCCCACGTGGGAACTACGGCCCAACCCCTCTCATTCTGAGAGGAGGCCTGTGCCCTGCAGTGGGACGCATATAGGCTGGGATGATGATGACTAACGGACAGTCAAAATACGCTCGTTTAGTCGCGGAGTCAGAATAGTAGATTGATAACCAAGGGTGGAAAGTTACCCATTTAACCCGAGACACAGAATATATAATAGTACTAACGTACAGAATGGACACGCTCCGCCCCGCACCGATTCGAGTTACCCCACCCCTCAAGGAGCAGATTGCCGGACACCGCCAGAATCCAGAAGAGTGCGCGCGCGATGTATGTAGGCGTACGCGTGTACAGACGTCGTCGTGCTTATGTAGATTCAAGAACGCGTATTTTGTACGTCGTGTCCGCCGTGTGCCCGAGATATTTCTAGTTCAAGGGGAAATGGGTAATTTCTCCGAGTTAGACACTCTACTTTTCATTTCAACTGTGAGGAAAGTAAAATAAATTGAATTTACTTATAGCCAAACGAAGAAGTTTAGACCTTTATTACTTATTTATATTTTTCTTTCACATTTTCACGAATGCCTTCCATCTCTTTCTTAAAATAACTAAAGAAAGAGATGGAATATTTTCGTGACGTAATAAAGATCAAATTTCTTGTTTCAAGCGGATGTTCGGCGCACAACTTCCAGTGTTGTATATAAGCTCCTTGGTCACGACGTGCATCTAGATGGCCATGCCGAAACGTGAAAAAAGTATCATTGACGTAACTGAATTATCTTCGACTCCGTGGCTAATCGTAAAAATTAAAAAAAAAATTACTTTCCACCTTAGAGATAAAAACGCAATTTTCCACTCTACCCATGAAAATTTAACTTTCCGAACAAGAGAGATGAAAAAATAATTAATTGTATTTCATGAAATACGAGCAAGTTACCTGTCTTGATATTATATCAATATGCCCCTTGTAATTTTCGCCTGTAAACAGGTAATCTGTTAGTTTTCATATGTGACATAATTTCTTGAACCACTGAACAAGAACCCGTATTAAAGTTCCTTTTATAAAGTAGAAAGCTACACTATTCGAGATTAATTAATGTATTCTACTTTTTACCACCGACAAAGTTTGCAAAGTTTCCATCGGCCACAGGCGAAATTGCACAACAGGTACTTTAAAATGAAAACAAAGTATCTACCGTGAAGTCGGAGTAGGTACTCTGACCGGTAATAGGTAATTTCGCTACAAATGCCAAAATGCATAAAATTTTTAGATGTTACATAACATTTACAAAAAGTACATAATGTTTGTGCCACCGAATCATTTTGTCTGAACATTTTAAAGGCAGAACATGCTTTGGTCATCGTGTTCTTTAAAGAAAGAAGAAAGAAAGAAAGAAGACATTTATTCACTTTTACAAGACACACACATACAAGAAAGTACACACAATTTAACACAAAAAAAAAACAAAGATAACAAACAATGGAGTAATAAACATGTACATACACAGCTCTGCATGTGTGTCTCCGCAAAAGTGAAACGGTCGCTGACTCAGCATTATGCTGAGGCGTTAGACGCCTGCAGCGCTGATTTTCTGTCAGAACCGTCTGTGACTCACGGAACGATACACAAATATACTATATGAACCATTTACCTATATAGAAATAAATTAATAAAATGACAATAAAATTGATAAATAGTATAGATTTATTATAGAGTAGCAGAATAAGTAAATAAATAAGTTACAATAAAGAAAAAGTAAACGAAGAAGATATGTTTAAAAAACACAGGCTGGCATATCAATGTATGGGTGCTGGTTTTTACGGATAGGATTTTTGGAGCGTTAAGAAGTGATCCTTCAGCTTGCGCTTGAAGGTGTACCTACTTGACGCTCCTTGGATAGGGGGAGGAATATCATTCCAGCACTAAACGTCTAAATGTTTCCAAAGCAGAATTCACTGTGGTTTACATGTCCTTGTGTCTGGAAATTTTTAAGACAGAATACTCTGGGGTCAAAATGTATAAAATGCGATTGACTGAATGTGCTCCAATGAGGACGTAGGTATATTAATATCAATACATTAATAGATACACTTTTTGACTTTTGCACAATTTGACAAAGGGATTTTCGAACCCATTGAGCATTTTCGAATCTTGGCCATGTTTCTTCTGTTCGTTTTTTCTACCATACAATTAGGCTCTTAAGTTTTTGTGGCATCTAACTCTTTTGTCTTTTGTACATTTTAACATGTTTACATTTACATACTTTTTGACCGTTCAAACCATTGTATATTTAGAAATTTGTACCAAAATTACCTGTTCCCCTTTGACCCAATTTTTATATAACAGAAGTGTCAAATAAAAACAAAAATATGGGTTGCCAGCTAAAAGCAACCACATGGATGGCAGTGTGACATAAATTAAATCCAAGTGATGTTGAAATCTAGATCGAGTTTATCCCCAATGGTCAAATTACTTTTTACGGTCAAAGTTACCCGACTTTTCGGTATGTGAGTCAGTCTTCTACGCACCTCTTTTATTTTGAACTAGCAAAATATTTCTCATGACTCCTCTGTCACCGACGTCTCCTTGCAGGAAGTGTTTCCTATATTTCACTACAGCGGATTTTATTTCGAAGTGACACTGCTTCCAATTCATGCTCTTGTTGTAGTCGCCGTACCATTGTTCATATTGTTCTCTTTCCTGAAAACAAAACCACCAATAAAACTGCCAACTGGAAAAACTACTATAGAAAACTTACATTTAGGACGCTTTTTAGTTTTTGTCATAGAAAATACATCCTATTATTTACAGGATAGGGCTTACATTATACAGGATTCAGAGGCCTCATCGTCTACAGCAAAGCTGCTCGTAATTGCATTCATCATCTCTTTCTGACACCGTCTTATAGCATTTGACAGAAAGAAATAGTGAATGCGATAACCAATATCATACAAGTCGCCTTTCCTGGTAGAATCTATAAATCGCATCAATTGAAAACATCGCTGTATTATCATATTACAAGAGGATCCAGCTGAGACGTGGGTTTCAATAAAATATAAGTGTCCCGATTCAAAATAATAACCCTCTTAACAATAACTTGTTAATACATACTAATGATGACGATGATGATGATGATGATGACATACTAATATACCCTATCATTAACTTACCACCGAGATGTTTAGTGTCAACCAGACGTGAAGGTGCATTTGTAAAATTGTGGAAACAACTTACCACCTCCAACGTTTTTTTTATTAGTATTTTAAAGCAAGGCAATTTCTCCTGCAAATCTGAGTACACTGGCTGCCAAACGTTTGCTATCTTGTCGATTGGAAAATCTGCACTGTCTATAAAATGAGGGCATTGTGGGTTTATAGCTGTATGTTTAATAGTGGCAGTATCAACTGTTATAGCATCTCCAAATTTCATGTCTACGTAGTCTCCCACGTTTGTAGTCATTTCATAAGGCACGGTACCGACTTCTTCAGTCACATCTTCAAACTCTCCGTCTTCTTTATTTTCTGTTCTATTATCGGAATCACTTATGAATCTTTCCAGGATTGCATACACTTTGCCAACTTGCATTTCTGGCCTTTTTTTAGTGTCATTTACTTTTGGGTCGTTTGTTCGGTAAACAAACTTTTTAACTGTAGTTCGTACATCTTTAACTGTTGTGAATATATCTTCCACTGTAGTAAACATATTTTCAGTTGTACTGATTGACTCTTCAACAGAAGTGGTTGCGTCTTGACATAAAGTGGTTACATCTTGAAATGTGGTGGTAGTTTGATCATCTTTAGTAGTTACGTCCGCAGTCTGGTAATCATCTTCAAAATTTTTGTTTATGCTGGTCGTCAATAATTCCTCATCATATGTTGACAATACTTCTAAACTCTCTACGGTATCATAGATACTAACTGTATATCTAACACAAACTGACATAAAGGTCACATATAATATTAAATACTTTAAGGTGGTCATTGTTCAACGATAGTTCTGGTTTCTAGCATTGACCGGAGATGACTGAGGGCTATCTAGATTTTGTTTCTAACCTCACATCATGTTTTGAAATAAATTATTGTTTTATAAATACTATGTCATAATGGGCGCGTATTATGACTTCATTGTGAACGTAAGCATATATTTACTATTTTGAATACAAGCCTAATAAGCCTATTGTTAAATAAGAGTATGTTTTGTGGAATTACTGCTTACTAGCTGCTCGTACTGTCACTAATGTGAACTTTGTGTATTGTTAGGTATTTAGTGTGATTTCCCTTCAAAGGCGTGGATGTTTACATGACTTTAAGGTCTGTAATAAAATTATATTCCACATAACTCTGTAAATTATTCAACGCGTAATATTTGTTATTAAAAATTAAGTTAATTAATTAACGATGGGTCTTATAAGGAAGCTCAAGGTCACTCAGAGGGCGATGGAGAGGGCTATGCTTGTAGTTTCTCTGCGGGATCGCATCAGAAATGATGAAATCCGCGCAAGAACTAAAGTCACGGACATAGCTCGAAGAATCGCTAGACTTAAGTGGCAGTGGGCAGGGCACATCGCCCGTAGAACTGACGGCCGATGGGGCCGAAAGGTTCTCGAGTGGCGTCCGCGGACCGGAAGACGCAGTGTAGGTAGGCCTCCAACAAGATGGAGCGACGACCTGGTGAAGGTAGCGGGAACGCATTGGATGCGGATGGCGCAGGGCCGATCTATTTGGCGAGCCTTGGGGGAGGCCTATGTTCAGCAGTGGACGTCTTTCGGCTGAAATGATGATGATGATGATTATGAAAAATTAAGTTTGGTCGTTAGTAATTGACGTTGACAATGGTGTTATGTGATGTGAAAGCATGGTTTGTATTATTGGATGCTCATAATAAATTCGATGTAACAAGTAATATAAAACATGGCAATTCTTTCAAAATTTGCTCTTCTTACGTTAGGTACTTTATATTATTTTGTGAATATAGAATAAAATAAGGAACATTCGCCACTTTTACTCCAAAAAAACTTTAGCTACTAGTTTCGTTTTTTTTTACTGGCTTTATCAACTATCGTTAGAGATGTTTTGTGTTTAGTCTATTTTGATATGTATTAGTATAGTTTTACATGCGTACATGTTTTTTCCCATACATGGCCTTGTACCAAAGTCGATATATATAATTACATATCATTCTTTTATGGAGTTCTTAAAACATGCCCGGGTTTTCATTGCCATTAATGTATCCTATGATTAGCTTTGAAGTTACGCTAGCGTTATCAGTTTAGTTTACAAACCACTGGGGCCGCTTGAACGGCTTGTAACTTAGCCAATATTGTGAACCTTCCCAAACTGTGACAATAAGTAACTGGACTGAAGCTACTGGCGTCATATGGCTACTTAGGCCAAAGGGGCGCAACCTTTGAAAAGGACAGTAGAGGTAGTCTATTTTAGTGATACTCTACATTTATTTTTTAGGGTTCCATGTTTGAAGGGTAACAAATGAACCTCAATAAATGTTGCTATCCTGTCACGCTGTAATCTACCTGTCTGTTACAGGGCTCTATCTCAACAACCCGAAATAAAAGACCCAACTAACCAATATGAAATGACACCTAATTGGGTTTACTTTATTTAGAAGTAGGTCTCTAACACTGGATTTTTATAGGTACAGTTTTCTCCGTAACGTATATTTTGACATACAAATTTCCATAGAACTCGGGGCGCGCGTCCCACATGCGGTCCAAAAGTACCGGAAACGCCCGCCGCATTAACGCGCTATGTTCTGTAATTTATTATGATGAAATTGTAATCTGTTTTTAGAAAAAAATACTCAGTGCCAAGTTTCTTGCGGCACATTCTTCTTGGCAATCATGGTCTGTCCGAAGCGCTGGTAGACTAAAAAAAAACACGTAGAAGAGCCCTTAATGACCTACTCACAGAAAGAAACTTTTGATTTTTATTTTGTTCCCTGGCTCCCTGTAGTTATGAAAGTCTATACTGTTGTAATTTATATTGTGACAGTTTTACGTTATCAAAGTTGTAAGTGTTGTAACGCAACATTTTGGACCTTTGTGGTGAAAATCAGTTAGCAGGCTTCTTGGTTAAATCAACTTGTACAATACTAACTAAGTTAAATTTTTTCATCCCCTCACTTCTATCTACTAACTAGAGTCACCAACTTTGTACCAACCCAAAGCCATACGAGACTATCAACACATAAACGTAAGAAGAGTATTAGAGTTTTGAAATTGAACTTTATTTATATAGGGCCAATTGGACAGTCCAGGATTGAGAAATTAACACGTGAAGCCTATGTTAGGGTTGACAGTTCCATTAATTTTGACACTACTTAAGCCTGGGTCTGTAGTTATTTCGGAGTTAAAAGTTAGCTTTGGTCCGCGCTGAGTAAGTAGAGTTAACAATATAACTCCGAATCAAGTGGAAACCCTGGGTTAAGTAGTTTCAATTTGTATGAAACTGTCATCGCCAACCCAGGGTTAAAGACTTGATTTTTTAACCCTAGTTAGGCCATTTAGTACCCAGCTACCCTTATGATGTAATTCTACTACACTTCGATAATGAACAGATAGTAATTTAATTATTTACAAATAAGTAGTACTTAATTATGGTATGGTGGTCAAATGTTATTTTTTGTATTTTATTTAGTTTACTATATTTGCGCAAACCGACTAACTTCACAATTTAAACAAATGTAAAGAAAAATAATGAGTATAATATTATCCCAAAGTATTTCTCTTTAAAAAGGGTTCTGAAGGCCTTTGAAGCGAGGAGACAAAGCAACCGCCGGGGGCCCGAGCGCCATTATGACATCTACTTTGATTTCTGATTGGTAACTTGTGTCAAGATGTGACTTAATGAGATGCCAGGAACAGGTGATTTGAAATAAGTGGTGTATCGTCCTATGAGAGCAGCAGTTTTGGCCATTAATTTCACTTTGTCGATACCTCCAACGTAGTTGAAGCCTATATTTACAATTTTCCTAGTTTTCTCATTCATTCCAGTTCCCGCATATATGCTTCTCGCACTTCAATTTCACTTATTGGGTCATACATGGAATTTTGTTTGAGTTCATGGTGCTGAAAAAAGTAGAATTTTTGCACATTATTTTAAACACAAGCCACTAGGCTAGGTTGTACTATGGCCTCTCAATCAGACCGTCAGAGCACGCACCTCTGCGTTTTTTGGAATTCACGTGCTAAATTACATTTGAAATTTACCGTGAGCTTGTGAGGAAACCTGTGAAGAATTTTAATTTTGGTGTGTGTGAAGTTCCCAATCCCCATTGGGCCTGTGCCCTACAGTGGGAGGTTGATGATGAAAAATCAAAGGAAGTGCAAGAATCATGCAATTCTTTAACCTTTTCTTTGCTCGATTTTTATAATGACTGTTCTTGTGTGTACAATACTTAAGTCCGATTCGCACTTCATCATCATCATCGTCATCATCCCAGCCTATATACGTCCCACTGCAGGGCACAGGCCTCCTCTCATAATGAAGGGGCTTGGGTCGTAGTTCCCACGCGAGCCCAATGCGGATCGAGAACTTCACACACACCGTTGAATTTCTTCTCAGGTGTGTGCAGGTTTCCTTACGATGTTTTCCTTCACCGTAAAGCTCATGGTAAATTTCAAATATAATTTCGCACATGAATTCCGAAAAACTCAGAGGTGCGAGCCCGGATTCGAACCAACGACCCTCTGCTTGAGAGGCTATACGTCTAACCACTAGGCCACCACGGATTCGTAGATTTTATTTAGGTTTGGCCCTAATTTTTCTAGCATTATTTACTTAGTTGGGTGAAATCGCACGGTCTAGAGGTGACCAAGTCCAAAATTAGCCAACAAAGACTTAAGTACTGACAAAATGTATGGAATTGTCATTGTGTGTGTGTGTGTGTGTAAATTATTATTATTATTATATATATCGACGGTACTCTGACTCAACATCGTATAGTGGAATTTTACTAAATTGGAATAACCACTTTAGACACAAGACTTAAAGTGGTTGATTCAAATTCATTCATTTCATTTTTTTCCGACATAGCTCGAAGAATCACCAGACTCAAGTGGCGGTGGACAGGGCACATCGCTCGTAGAACTGATGGCCGATAGGGCAAAAAGGTTCTCGAGTGGCGTCCACGGACCAGTGGACTCAGTGTAGGTAGGCCTCCAACAAGATGCAGGATCGCGTTGGATGCAGAGGGTACGGGACTGATCTGTTTGGCGAGCCTTGGGGGAGGCCTATATTCAGCAGTGGACGTCTTTCGGCTGAAATGATGATGATGATAAAATTTCATATACGAGGTTGAGTCAGAGTACCGTCGATATGTATCCCTAACCTACGTTTAACGATTTAAACCTGAACCAAGACTAACCGTAGACGCAAAGGAGGAAATCTGACTAATTTTAACTCCGTGCAGTGCAGGGAGAAGTTTCACCATAAAACTATGTACGTACTGCGTTTACATAACTTTTGGTTGGCGTGCAGCTAAAGAGTGTACGGTCAACACCAGATACATCAGCGCGAAACTAACTGCACAAGCTATTACGGGTACAGTCCCCGAAAAGTTCGATCGGGAATTAGCCAAATTAGTGCGACAAATAAATTTGTTGTCAGCAACAACCAATTAATAGTTGTACCTACATAAAAAAAGGAAAAGGATAAGTAAAACACTTAAATTGATAAGTTCTTCTTTGTACATGTAACAAGATCGAGTTTAGCTCGACATCTTGGGTGCGTGTTTGTCACACGCCGTAACGTGTGGCTCCGAGAAGAAGGGCGACGGATTAGCCCAAAACATGTAGAGCTAAGCTCGAACATAGACGTAAGGTATTCGTAGTTTTTATTTATTTTTATTTAAGTTATCCGTATCTTTTCACTTTGAGCGAATCTCACGGTAGTTTAATGATCAAAGATGTAACTAAACGGTTCTCAATAGTGTTTTTTTTCTTTATTTTTGTATAAGTAATGAATTTTTATCTATTTACACAACAACAATTACTATTTGTACAATATTATAATAAGTACTAGAAAACGGACGAATGACGAACTAGATGTTGTTTTAAACTTTCGCGATTTTCACTTCACGCGGCAACTCGGTACCACGGCCACTACAATGTGGCTGAAACTCCGATGTTAATTTTGTTTGTGTGATAAGTCCCGTTGTGAGTAATAGTTATGAACTTATGAACTAGACATTTTCTTTTAAAATCGTCTTTTATTTAACTTGCAATAATTTGCTGAGGTCAATCTTGCAAGCTTGTTGACTGAAAGCCTCTAAAAAGTTGTACATTTATTAACCTCAATTATAAATTTCGATTTTTACAGGGGTGCCCGAAGGTCTACAAAAATCTTTCGCATTGTATTTGTACGATCTCATTAATTTTATAACAGTTATATCTGGCTGATTGTACAGTAACTTCACGTAGGTACCTACTTAAATGTTACGCAAGCAACCGAAAAGTTTGGATGTGCTGCCGCTAGTTCACATGTTGAGTGGAATTTGCGATACGGAGAAAATTAGATTAACAAACAGGAAGTCCAAGACCACTGGTTACTCGATCGAAGTTGGGAATTCCACGGATATACTCGTAACTACAAAATATTTGACAGCAGATGAGCAGTTGCGAAATTACATTTGGAATTAACCATGAGCTTTAAAAAAAAAATTTTGGTGGCCTATCGTTTTGACCTATGGCCTCTCAAACAGAGGGTCGTGGGTTCAAATCCCGGCTCGCACCTCCGAGTTTTTCGAAATTTATGTGCGAAACATTTGAAATTTATCATGAACTTTACGGTGAAGAAATTCAATGGTGTGTGTGAAGTTCCCAATCCGCACTGGGCCCGCGTGGAAACTACGGCTCAAGTCGTCTTATTATGAGCGGAGGACTGTGTCCTGCATTGGGACTTGTAATAGGCTGAGATAATGAAACTTTTTTTACCGCGCTGCGCTTGGTATCAGAGTTGTTTTGCAAAAAAATTGTAGGTACACAATTAATTAATTTAATAAAAGGGCCAATCAACTTTTTTTTGTTTTCTTCTATTTACTCCTTTACAAGTAACTCTGTAATCTCTGGTTAGTGAAACCATGATTTTGTAGTAACTAGATAAACTGTTTATCATAGTGCGTATGTGAAAACCAAAAAAAATAAGTTGTTTTATGAAAAAATCCGGTGACCCAGGGGACATACCACTATTTCCATACAAATTTCGGGGACATCATTGTCCACTGGGTCACCAACGAAATAGAAGCTAAACAAAATAAAATAAATATGGCAATTATACCATTATTGACTACAAATATCTAGCGTTTTGAAAAGTATACTTTAAATAAGGAAAAATAATTAGTTTTTTAATTATTTCGGTTTTCATAGAAAGTTGCAGAAAATCGTTGACAAAAAAAAGTTGATTGACCCAAAAATAAAACACCCTTAACTATGTACAATTTTTTTTGAAAACAATCCACTATATAGGTTATCGTTGAGTTTTGGGACATCCTGTAAGTAGATTACCTGGGGAACATAAAATTATCCTCTCACCCTAAAAGTTTCAGATCAATAAGCAAACAAACATTACCAACCCACGACCTTTCGCATTATATCGTGTGATTCCTAAATTAGCATAAGCATTTAATTTTCTGCAGAGTTTCGTTTCACTTTTTAGCTTAAACGAATTTGGATAATTAGGGATTATTATGTTAATTATAATTAATTACCTACAGGGGCGGACAGATTATTTGGTAATAATCGCGAAAAGCGTGTAATGCGATTAATGGCTTAATTTAGATATTGTGGCCCGGCCAAAGAGTATTGTAATATTATATTAACAAGAGTGGCAACTCTATGGTCAAATATGCATGTATGGAAGGTGCTGCCGCCCTACGGCTGGTCAAGAACTAATGTGACGTATCTATAGATGTATATCTATCTATATGTATATGTTGGTAGTGATGTACAGCTATAGATACGCGTACCTATAGCAATGTACAGTCAAAGATTTTAATTGATAGGCCAATTGCCACTATTCGTATTTTAGCCGTCTAATTCAAAGCAGCATATACGAGTATAAGCGGCTAAACCCGATTTGCATTATATGGCTAAAATACGAACATTGGCAAGTGGCATTGGCATTGGTGTGCACGTTTGGCAGCCGCCGTGACGTGCGACTCCGAGAGGAAGGGCTACGGATTAGCCCGAAACATGTCGAGTTAAACTCGTTTTGAGACGTGAGTGATCCGTTTATTTTCACTATGAGTGAGTCTCACGGTAGTTTCATGTTTAAATTGGCAAGTGGCCTATCAATTGAAGTCCTTGACCGTACAATTTGGTACGCCATGGCCATGGCCGATGAATGACAAGTTTGACAAGTCAACCAAGATGGCCGCTTATTTAGTTTTTAAACAAACACCAGTTCTCGCTGTAGTCCATGAAAATTGAGGTATACGTAAGTGTGCCCGGCCTGGGCCCGGCTCGAAGTTGAAAGAAAGAAGCTGCCACGGGAAGTTGACAAAGTTGTGGCAACACTGTCGCACCTTTATTTTCATGTCTATGATAGATATCTGTGGATAGATCTGTGATCTATAATTATCCGTGGACTCTCTCTCGTCTCGCTCTGCGCTAGAGACTATAACATAAAACTTTTCTCCTAACTGTATTTCTTCCTATCAAGTAATAAATACTTAAGTTAAACAGTGAAGTGTGTAGTTATTCATCTCATCAACTCGACGACTCCATGGAAGACGTGATCACGCAACTTAGGCTTACTACGCCGTACGACCGGCAATAGCCCCACATAGCAACCGCCAAAAAGTCATGGGTAGTATAGTATTAAGTATTACATTCTTCGACGCAAGAAGTATGTCATAATATCTATACTAACTTCTTTATCATTACAGAGTACAAACTCCTAATGTTTTTCTTTTAAGGGATTTGTTTAGCAAGTCAAGATGCTGTAAATAATGGAACATCTACGATACCACACCAAAAGCTTTGCTCGACTTCAAATGTCCTGACATTCCTTTGAAAGGCTAAATCCTGTAATCTTAAACAGCAAAATCTAACCCACTATTAAACCTCTCATTAAACGTCCTTTGTGAGAACTTCAAAGATGTATTTAGTTTTCTGAACGGCTTGGAAAAACGGAATATATTTCGTGGGAAACTGCCGAGGCTGTAAGCCGCGAAAATAATAAACAAGAGTAAGTGGTTCGGAAACGCTGGCTAGAGCGTTGGAGCTGTTAAAAAAGTTTTTATTTTATTCCCTTTGAGTTTAAAACTAATGCTGCTTTTTAGGATTCCGTACTCAATGGGTGCCAACGGGACCCTATTACTGATATCTACTCCGCTGTCTGTCCGTCTGTCCGTTCGTCTATCTCACGAAGTGTAATAGCTAGACACTTGAATTTTTCACCGATTGTGCATTACTAGCGACCCGCCCCGGCTTCGCGCGGGTGCAATTATGCATGTATTATACACATAAACCTTCCTCTTGAATCACTCTATCTATTAAACAAAACCGCATCAAAATCCGTTGCGTAGTTTTAAAGATCTAATCATACACAGGGACAGACAGTCGGGAAGTCACTTTGTTTTATACTAAGTATGTAAGTGACTATGGCTGTTAACAACAAATACTAAAAATAAGATAAATTTTAAAATCAAAGCGGGTCACGCAAGAAATGTGTTTTTTTCTTAGCTTTTATTTAAACTTAAATCGATCTTTATAATGGCATTAACTAGATACCTACTTGAAATTTTTCACAGAATATAATATACGAGTATATTGCTATAGCCACTTTTAAAACAAATAATAAAAATAAATTGTACGGAGGTACAGAACCCTGCTTTATGTACGAGTCCAACTCGTAATTGACAGTTTGTTTAAATCTGGCTGTATCCCAAAAAAATAGAAGGTCGATTAGTTGGAACTTGGCAGCCTTGAGAGCAAGTCTGGATCGACAGGTAAACAGTTTGGTGAGGTGGTTTTGTAAGCTGCATTTGGCTACGTATTTACTCGGCTTTTGTAGTCGAAATCACACATTTATCTGGTCATCATCATCATCATCATCATCTCGGACTGTATACGTCCCACTGCAGTGCACAGGCCTCTCAGAACGAAATGGCATGGACTATGTGGTTCCCAAGCGGGCCCAGTACGGATTGAGAACTTAATACACACGATTGAGTTTCTTCACAGGTGTGTGCAGGTTTCTTGACGATGTTTTCCTTTACCGTAAAGCTCATGGTAAATTTCAGATGTAATTTTATACATAAATTCCGAAAAACTCGGAGATGCGAGCCCGGATTTGAACCCACGACCCTCTGCTTGAGAGGCCATTTGTCAAACCACTAGGCCACCACGGCTTTTTACTTGGTCATTCTTGGCGGCAAAAACAGATAAACCTTCAAAGATGCTTCAGAGTCTAAAATTCGTAACATTTTACGAACTTTAGACTCCTAGTTTCGTCATTCCGCATTTTAAGCAGTTGAGGAGTGGGAATTTTCTGTCTGTATTTCCTACATTGTAAGTTTACGGATACTAAAATTTGGCATTTCAAACGAAGGGAGAGACGCTTGTCGTGAAACTGTAGAATTAGTGGTAATTTGAATGTAGCATAGATACTTCATTTTAGCTTCAGTAATCAATCATGAAGATGATCGATCAGGTAAACAAAAACAACGCTAAACACGTGAACCACTGCACCAAATTGGATAATTCTTTTTTGTTGTGATCATAATTGTCAGGATAAGATTTATTGATTTTTTTTTGTCATTTGCAAAATTTGCGCAGCACAATCTCTTACTATTTATTCGTATGGAGCTACCACTCTGTTACCATGCATAATATTAGAAATATTACATAAATAGGTATCTATTTTCGATTTAATCAATCTGTGATAAATGTATAGCTCATTGCAAGTTATCAACCATTTCACTCAAATAACCGCATAAAATAGACAATGTAAACGGAAATAGTAGGTACATTGTGCATCTAGGGCCGTAAGTAGGGTATTACTAACGAGTGTCAATTAGAAGCCCGACGCCGAAGGCGGAGGGCTTTTAATGACTCGAGTTTGTAATCCCCTTACTGCCCGTGATACACACAATGATTTTCATCACATTGCGAGGAAAAAAAAAAACAAAAATAAAATTATTTTGTCTCTAAACATTTAAATTGAATAAAATAATGGCTACCCGCCAATACAGATTGTCACTTCTTTCGAGTCATCTACCATAGATAATGTAAACTGTGTTTAGTTTAGAATGGTCATACGGCCAGATTCTGCCAACATGTTAAAAAAATATTTACTAAAATTATTGCAAAACTATTTGATATAAATTTAAAATATAAAAATAACGAATTTTTATGAAGTGTAGATAAAGCGATAAGCGTAGTTTTGTGTTGTAAAATTGGGTTATAGCTAAGTTTTAAAGATATAAATAAAACGTTGGCTGACCTGAAACCTCCTTAGTCTGAAATCTCTTGTTTGCATATTTTAAAACTAAAGTCAGAACTCCCTTGGGTAGAAAAACTGTACCTAAATCCATAACTCCCTTAAGAACAATTGAGGCCATTGTCATTTAGTATACAGGAATGGAATAACACCATTGACGAGCAAGTGTGATGAAAAAAGTTTTTTTAGGTTGGGACAAGTTTACCTGGGCAAAATTTGACAATGACCCTTTTTATAAAAATCAACTTCAGCGAGAGCGAAACCGCAGGCATCAGCTAGTTATAAATCAACTAGTTGTCGTATGTAAAAGTAGAAAAGTGTTCTGCCAGTAAATCGCACATGACACCCAACTGGCAACGGCAAAGTGAACAAAGAATATTCTGCAAATATATTTAGGGAAATTTTCTTTGCGGCCGTCGACTTTATGTTAATGTCCATAAATATTCATAGGGCACATCCATTCTTTGTCATGATTGACAAACGTTTTGATGAAACATTTACGTTTGGAACCGTCGATTTGAATAATCGTGTAAGTCGTTTTTATGTAACGTTATCGAAGGCAAGGTTTTGAGAGTCCGGTAAACTAGAACATGCTTGTAAGTGAATAAATGAATGTATAATGCGCAATATGTTTATGTTGCTTTAGTTCCAAGCAGACTCGGTATATTATCAACAAGGTAAGTATATTTTTTCAATCCGATCTAAAATGTTATTTAATTTCATTTTTTTAAAGTATTTAATACAGTAGATACGTTATTTCAAATCAGCGATCGCTAAGGCGGACCGGAATTATTTCAAAACATCCTGTAAATAAAATGTTTTCTACTTTGCAAAAATGGCTTCCGTTTGACCATAATCACGAATGATCGTATGCGAAGATGTGATCTAATATGGAGTAGGTACACTTCCCTAGTAAATGTTTATTTGAATACGGTAAAATTTAGGACCACAGGCGTAGGCAGGGTTTTCTACTCCTCAACAACCTGGGTAATAAATAAATGACAAGTGAAATACGTATGGTGTGCGCGTGAAATCGTGCGTGCGTGCGCGCGTGTTTTTGTGTACATAATGTATATGGGATTGTAGATGTATAATATATGTAAATTATGTGCATTGAAAAGTGTCTTTTTTTAATTTAAGCTAAAATTCCATCTATTGCTGGGTTAAGTAAAAATAAAGGAGAAAACGTGGAATGGGAATTGTACCGCAAAGTGTCGGTATAAAATACAAACTCCATTATCGTCCACGTTTTTAGGTGAGAGTTCTTGGGACCAACAAACGACCAATAAAATTATGCAAGAGGATGAAATATAAGTGCGTTTCTCCGACTTGAATTTTTGTAGCGGCAGAAAATTCAATTCTTTTTCATCACTTAAGCTCTGAAATAAGGTTGCATATTTAACTTGAAATCCGTGTTGTAAATTCGATTTACATCTTAGGGATGTAAGTAAATTTAAAAATCGAATGTTGCTCCTTTGTATTCACGAACTGGTAAACAAGGAGATTATAATGCGTAATACTTACCTCCAAACCTCCATGCTGGCATAATGCTGATGGCCAGTGCTGGCTGAATGTGCCAAAGCCAAAGAGCGCGAGGCCATTAAAAAAAAAACAAAAGACGGTTTGGCGCGATAAATTTTCTTCCGCTTTGTTACAAATTGCGTATACATTTTTAACATAACGGTTTTTCTTTATTTCCTCGCATTTGTGATGAAAAGTAGAGTGTTCAACTCGAGTGTAAATGATCAATTCCACCCGCGAACTATAAGCACCCTCGTTCAAATTAGACCAATGGTGGTGTAGGGGTATGGCACACGGCACGGAATGATGAGGACCTGGGTTCGATTCCCAGCATTGGTCTTTTCTCTGTGCATCTATATTTCAGTTTGTATTTAGTTAAAAATATTTCGTAAATATGTGACTAAACACATTGAAATAGTAATGTTTAGGGGCGGGCCATGTTGTCGTAGTTTATCTCTACACTATGTTACGTAGGTATACTTATATGACGACAGATACAAACTTATCAATACCATCCGAACTGTAACTACTATCTACGTCTAACTTCGCAAGTGCCGTCCGGTTAGTTTCTTAGCTTGGAGTAATAAGTTAGAAAACTCGGACTACTTACGTACGTGCTAGACAGTCTAACGATGCCTCCGTCATTGTTTATCACAATATGTTATATCGATGTATACAATGTGGGTACAGTCAATGCGCGAGTTTAAAAAAAAATCTGAACCCCACAAAAGTAAAAACTTTGTATGAGCCTGGGGTCTGATCGGAAAATTTAACTCCCCTTTTTTTTCAAACACAAAAGTATTCATAATTTCGAAGAAGGCTAGAAAGTTAAAAAGGCCTAAGAACGTACTGGATACACTTTTTAAATTGTTATTTACAATTTAAAAAGTGTATCCAGCTATTTAAGAAACTTTTTAGGATTGAAGAGTGGCAAAGTGTGTTGTTTACATAAAATTAATATCTCCCAAGTCCCCAATACGCACTGGGCCCACATGGGAACTACAGCCCAAGCCCTCTCTTTCTGAGAGGAGGCTTGTGCCTTGCGGTGGAACTTATTTAGGTTGGGATGATGATGAATATCTCCCGAACTAATCCAAATCGATCTGATTTTATAAGTAGTACGTTTTTTCGTCTTGACATGTACTCTCATGGCATGTAATCTGTGTTTTAAACCCGCCGTGTTACTTATCGGCCACGGTGTACACCAGCCTCACTCACATGATGGATAGTGAAAAGTAAAGTTATTATTTCAGTAAGTAAGTAAGTACCACATCTTGTGAAGAGCTTTATCTGGAACAAAGTAACAAAATTTTAAAAGTAACAAATTGTACTGAATCCGGCGAACAGTAAAAATAATATGAGTTATGATATTTCGAATAAGTTTTAAACAGCCATCAATTTTTAAATATTCAAAACACTACAGTTGGGTTACCGTCTAGGTAATATAGAGGTATAAAAGGAAGTAGTATAATTTATAACTCATGGGAGCGCTAACAAAAATACAAAAAATGAACATACCTACTCAATAAACACTAGCCACATAATGTAGGTAAATAAGTAGGTACATAGTATTACATTAAACAGCCAATTAATAATATTAAGGCTCAAAACGGCAGATAGTCTTAAAGGTGTTGAACTGGTGAAGTATAGGTAATGTTCTATATAGTGGAATATTGTATGGTTCAGCGTTTAAATTTTTAATACTTCTTTTGAGCTGTGGTAGCCTAGTAGTGGTTTGACCGTATGGCCTCTCAAGCAGAGGATCGTGGGTTCTAGCTCGGGCTTGCACCACTAAATTTTTCGGAATTTATGTGCGAAATTACATTTAAAATTTACAATGAGCTTTACAGTGAAGGAAAACATCGTGAGAAAACCTGCACACACCTGCGAAGAAATTCAATGGTGTGTGTAAAGTTCCCAATCCGGACTAGGTTCGTGGGGGGAACTACGGCCCTAGCCCTTTCATTCTGAGAAGAGGCCGGTGCCTTGTAGTGGGACGTACATATATTAGGCTGGGATGACTCTGATGACTAAGTACTCTTAAGTTAGCTGCCATCATTCAACAAGAGCTAAATAGCATTAAAGATTTAAGGCAGCCAACCAACTTTAACACAATAAAGTGATACTTATTTGCCTCCAGAGAAACAATGTATACCAATTTAAATTCCCAGCAAAACATGTAATTCACAACCATAACTTCGTTGATGTCCCGTTTCCTCGCATCATTGCGAAATGAACTTTAAGCTTCAGTAGTACAGTTGGAATTAAAGTGCCGTCAATTCACAGACGAATTCAATGACTGAGGAACATTGCTTGGTGAGCTGATTTTGAATTTTAGTACGGAAAAGATAGGGTTCAAAACCAGTTAACGATGTTTTGGAAAATGCTTGAGATGTGCAGAGCTCATTGAGGACAGCAAATACCGTTTATTTCAGTGGTTCTGCGATTTTGAGATACTTTAAATTTAATTCTAGCACATGTTGTGATTAACGACAAAATGGGGCAAGTGCGTGTCGGGTTCCATACAAATATGCGGAAAATTTTCAACGTCCTATATTTATTTTATTATTACCTATCTAATTTATAAACAAAGTGTCTCAAAACTCAACTATAACCTAGAATCGGGCGACTGGAAAAAATAAGAAATAAAATCCATGTCACTTAGTTCAACGATAGTACTACATATTTTCTAAAAAATATTAATTATTGAATGCATTGGATGAGGATGGCGCAGGGCCGATCTGTTTGGCGAGCCTTGGGGGAGGCCTATGTTCAGCAGTGGACGTCTTTCGGCTGAAATTATGATGATGATTGCTTATAACCAAGTGTTTTTTTTTCCTTATTTTTCCCAGAACTGGTTATAACTTGGCCGTATGACCATTACCAAGTTATCGTTGAGTTTAGCAACACCCTGTATAAATAGAAACACTGTAATTTTATATCGAATCAAGCATTCCTTAGATTTATAATAACTGACATTCATGTTTTTTGTAAAATTCAACTTTTTTACTCTTTCTTAACATACAAGCTCTTCGTTTTGCTGCCGACTGTACACCCCTCTTAAAGTGCGCTGCAATTAGAGTTAATCACCACTCTGTGGCGCCAGCTGTACTCTCCGCACTACTTCAGTCTATGCGGTGCATACTTTCATTGTACCTATAGAAGGATTCACTGGTTTCGAAACGTTTAAAGTGACATCTTGTAGAACCGACCAAGTAAAAGTTTTACCATTTTAGGCATTTCTTACATCAGAAAAATCAAGCTGATTTAAAAATTATTATTACAAGATTAGTTTCAAATGAAGAAGAATAAACCTACAAGGAAAATAACATTTAGGCAATTAAAACTGAATATGTAAGTAAGCTAAATTAAAACTACAAAGTAAAAACGTCGTCAGGGCATTTATTTGAGCGTTTCAACCGCCTCATATTTGGTCACATTTTTTAAGAATTGGCAAAAGATTCTGATACAGTTTCCAGTTATAATGATAGAGGTACAGGACCTCTACTATACAAGCCGAAAGCTCCGGCAAAATCTATAGTCACTTCTTAAAAAAATGTGACCAGATAAATGAGGTGGTTAAGACGCTTGAATAAATGCCCGTCAAGAGTTTTTGCCACAGGCATTGATCCCAAGACATTGTGTGCATTACTTCTCTGAACTTGCTATTCCTAATCTTTAAGAGACAGAAGTGCCAGCCTTACATATACTACACCTATGTACAATCACGCCTCCTTCCCCACAAAGGGATAGGCAGAGACTATAAGCCAATAATTATCTGCTACGATCCTGACATACATCTTTTGCTTCAACAACACTCATTAGTCTTTTCATACATGCTCGCCGGTTTTGGGTATGTATTACAATACCGAAGTACGAAAGACCGAATGTATTAAAACATCGAATGGGTCAAAAGACCGACACGATTTTTAAGATTGTTATAAAACAAACCTAACCTATATAACCTAATGGGTTCTGTATGATGCCGTTTTAATAAATTCTGAGAAGTTTACGGTTTCAGAAAAAAATCGTGTCGGTCTTTTGACCCATTCGATGTTATTACATTCGGTCTTTCGTACTTCGGTATTGTAATACATACCCCCGGTTTCGGGTACTCTTGACCTGACCTTTCTTCAAGACATCCCCAATCTGATCATGGATAGTCCTTTTACTTTTACTTTTTTTGTCTCTTTCTACCGTCATCCTATACTGCATAATAGAATCATTCCGAGTGCGTTAGACAATGAGGCCTCAGGTGTGACTAGCGCTTAGAACGCATTTACAAGTTAGCCGCTTGGAATAGCTGGGGTCCGGTGAACGCTTGCCAAGCCTCGGCATGTATAAAGGTGGCATTAACCTAACAGAATTCCATGTTCAGGCCAGTTCGACAAAAGTAAAGGCTACGATTAAGCAAATGTTTGCTGCTATGACCCATTCTTGATGATAACAGTCCAGTCTGAGCGAATTACATTTTCTCATGTGATATTATTTGCCATTAGTATTGTCCTTAATAGTTTTTATTATCCCTCTGATAATCTTGGAGCTCGACACCTTATTCCGAGCAATAAACGGGGGATATTATCAACAGCTGTTCCGAATCACGTTGCGAGAGATAACGCGGGTAGTTAGGGTTGATAAAAATCTTTTTATGGCGCGTAAATGAAATGCAGATACATATTTCTAAATCACATGTTGTTTAAGTAAGTAAGGCAAGGGATTTTTTACCTTGTGTTTTTCTGAAGACGTTACTGCTCATGTATTGCGCGGCCTGCCAGATGGCGTAAAGTCGCGAAAAGAAAACTTGAAAAGAATTCGGCTATGATTTGCGGTAGTTCGTAAACCGGGGTGTCTTGGATGAAATTGGGGCTACTTTGATAGTTTTAAAATTGATATACGTATTATTGTTTATTTATTTAAAAATATGGCTTCTGTCCTATTTTAGGACAATTTTGCCAGTGTCAAAGTAAGCTCTCTTTGGGAGCGACGTTGTACGGTGATTGTAGTTTTTGCAACTTGATAGTATAATTCCAGAAACCACGTGGAGACAACTTGCGCATTAAAAAATGTCAGACACGAGAGCAATATAGTTACTTTGTGATCACTGTTAATTAAGCTTAATGGCCGCATAAAACACTATCAAAATTATACTTCAACTAGCCAAAGAAACAGAAATACCAAAATTATATACTGTCTACATCCGCCATGTTCGAATGCTACAAATCGAATCATTGCTATACTTAAAGTCGACATTGTCCATAAGAGGTATATATTTGACATGTTGTCAAAAAGAAGAGCGATAAAGACATCGGCAAGGAATAGCAAATGCTAATAAAAATACGTGAGTTGGTCAGCAAATTACTTTTTAAAGTCGCCCCGCCAGTTCAAAGTCACTCCGGTTTACGGTTGTGTTAAATTTTTCTCAAGATTGTTTTGATTAATTTACTTACAATCATCAGTTATTGCAACTGAAATTACGCCAAGAATACCACATAAAATTTGCTTGTTTTTTTACCCTCAACCCTAGAAAAAAATAACCATTGAAACAATGCGCCGGTAGTAAAAAGTTATCGTTCCAGGATTTTTAAACGACTGTCGAAACAATTTTAATAATTGGAGGAAGGAAATTGAAAAATAAATACAGCTCTCGTTTACTTGCTTGGCTATCGAGTTTCAAAAACGGCATGGTTCTACTGAAGTATAAGATTGCGAGAATAAAGGATTATTTTTACCTTTCATTTAAATCCTACTCGTTATCTGTTTTATAGAAGCTGTAACATCAAAACCGTAAATCCCGGACGTTATAGAAAAGCTTATTTATAATTAAATTAAAAGCAAAATAAAAGCAAGTTTAAACAAATTTCCAGTTACGACTATAATGTCTTAAAGTTGGTAACATGTAGGTATTTGCGGTAGATAGTCATTGAGTGACGACGCCGCAATCGACAAGATTTCATATTTCTAAGACTATAGTTTGATTCGTTCTCTGTATTCTGTTTGGAAAGAGAAAAACGCTGATAGTTTTAAATTTTAACTAGGATTATTAATTAATTTATTGCAAATTTTTTAAGATGTGCTTATCATAAGAATAAATAAGAACATAGGTAGAAGGGAAACTCCCGCTCACGTCACGATATTAGAGTACTCGCTAAGCGAGAGCTCAGTCGGGGTGTCACGGCCGGCCGGAGCGGGAGTTTCCCTTCTACCTATGTTCTTATTTATTCTTATGTGCTTATTCTAATAGGGCATAACTCCAAAACTACCACACAATAGATCCATTACTTTAGTCGTCTCAATTAAAAAAAAGTGATTACGTAAATCTGACGTTGACGTTGTGTGTAGTTTGCTTAGGCGGTTTAATTCTTTCTTGCTTTTCGAACACAACTACGGGCTCCTTTAAAATCTTATTTAAATCAATAACACGTCGTTCGTGCATTAACATTAATAAAAATAGACTATTTATGCATCTGTCAAGTCTCAATGTTAATATGTCAAATTTAAAATTATGACTGCTCTTTTTCTGGTGAAAAAGGCAAAGGAAACATATCTATCCTTTTGTAGTATTGGTAAATTCAGATATATTTTTTCAATTTCTTGTATTTTTTTAAATATGGAGAAATAAATTATAATAAATAATTTTCCATGTTCAGGAGGCAATACTCTTTCGACTCCTGTAGTAATTTTCAGGTGTCAAAAAATGAAATCTCGTCAAACAATCTGCTGATTTGAAAGCTTGCTTAAAAAAATACTTATTTAACAAAAACTTTTTTTGTATGGTGGTGGTGGTCAAAAATAAAAATTGGCTTCATCATCGTGCTAAATGTCGTCAATTACTGTGCTGAAAAGGCCCATTTTCTGGCAGTTATATTATCTAAAATAATGTTTCTTTATGAAAGTTTACAAAGGTCCCAACTTTTCGTATAAATCTTCGAGCAGCAATCCCAGGGCCTAGCTCACGTTTATTTTAGTGCTGTTGGCGATCAAATTTTTAAGTTTTCATGATTTTTGATGATAGGATTGTATTTTTGACGTGAAATATCTTAAGTGACAACCAGATTTAAAAAGGTATGTGACTAGTTTTACTATAGACTCGACTTCGTTTGCACATTTTTGATATAAAAAACAAAACCGGCCAAGTGCGAGTTGGACTCGCGCACGAAGGGTTCCGTACCATTATCTATAAAAAATTGCGGTTTACGATTTATGACGTATTAAAAAAAACTACTTACTAGATCTCGTTCAAACCAATTTTCGGTGGAAGTTTACATGGTAATGTACATCATATATTTTTTTAGTTTTATCATTCTCTTATTTTAGAAGTTACGGGGGGGGGGGAGGGACACACATTCTACCACTTTGGAAGTGTCTCTCGCGCAAACTATTCAGTTTAGAAAAAAAACGATAGTAGAAACCTCAATATCATTTTTGAAGACCTATCCATAGATCCCCCACACGTATGGGTTTGATGAAAAAAAAAATTGAGTTTCAGTTCTAAGTATGTAGTTCCCCAAAATTTATTGTCTTTTTTTTCTATTTTTGTGTGAAAATCTTAATGCGGTTCACAGAATACATCTACTTACCAAGTTTCAACAGCATAGTTCTTATAGTTTTGGAAAAAAGTGGCTGTGACATACGGACGGACAGACAGACAGAAGGGTTCCGTTTTTTGCCATTTGGCTACGGAACCCTAAAAATAGTTCATATTTTTGCACAGACTGCGCACCAAACATGTTTCTCTTAATAAGTTTGATCATCTATTCTGTTGAAGAAAGTCGATGCACCTACTAATATCATAAAATGCGGAAGTGTGCCTGACTAACCGAATTAGATGACATTTGGTATAGAGATGGTTTCGCATAGTTACCTCAGGACAGCGATAAATGAATTCTTCTTAGTCGGAGTCGCGGGTAAAAGCTAATTTACAATATTAGTTCGATAAAGCCGTTTAGAACTGCAAGAAAGATTGAGCTAGTTCAAATATCATGATGCTTGAAGATTTTAACGTTAGATTGTAAAATAAAACAAAAGTAATATGCTAAACGCGCTTATTTTTCTTTACAAAAAACTTGGTCCATTTTCTTTTCGTGAAAAGAATGACGGCTGCAGACGTAAACCATCAATATAGTCGCGTAATATATCTTTTGGGCTACACATTGAATACAGCATTATGTATTAGTGTCTCTTAGGTTCGATTTATATATCTTGAACTGATCTAGAACAAACTACGTATTTTGGAGCATACGTATAGAAATGTGTTTTTGTTTTCCCACAATAAACGACACCTTCATTTCTAATAACACTTGTAATTTACTCGCAAATATTTCTTTTTCCCGGGAAAAAATATTAACGCTCTCTCAAGGCCTACTAAAAGCAGAATCCCGGATATTCAGGGCGTAAAGATCCTGCAGTCCCGTATTACGGAAGACGCATAGCGGGGAGCCACGCCTCTTATGGCTGTCGCTTCCTGCGCGGTATCTAGTTAAATGCTTTCAATACATATTTAAATGACATAGCAATATGAAACATGGATTGACATCTCGGAGGAAATAAGACTATTCGTGTTTTTATTCTTAGTATTCTTGGTCATTTAAGCCTAATTTAGATTACACGAGTTGTGGTACATTACTGTGAATGATCATTTAAAGAACTTAACGCATCTAAAATGTCTTAGAAATAACTCTAAATTTACCTTCTGATAGCCTTTTGCTAATGTTGCTTTCGGATACACTTCGGACTGCAGAGATCTTTTGTGTATTTACCCCTCCTCCGCACTTCATCATCATCATAATCATCCCAGCCTATATACGTCCCACTGCAGGGCACAGGCCTCCTCTCAGAATGAGAGGGCTTGGGCCACAGTTTCCACGCGGGCCTATACCTTGAGAAGCTCGTGCGCGGCGCTCGGCGAAACCCTGTCGCAGGGAGCCTCTGCTGTCCTTAACGAGATTGTTTTTAATAAGTGCGGCAAACGCTGACTGCGACAGGGTTCCGCGGAGAGCCGCGCACGAGCTTCTCGGACTATAGTGTGGATTGGGAACTTTACATACACAATTGAATTTCTTCTCAGATCCTTCGCACTTAGTCCATTGTTTTTGCCACTTTATCCGTAAATTGGATGATTTAAATTAGCGGTACTTAGTGCTTTAAAGTTTCCTGGTATGGGGTACCTGTCGCCAAAGAGTCTCATTCTTAATCTGGCGAGGGCACGACATTTACACATGATGTGTTCCATTGCTCCGACCTCTTCGCCACATATTCTGCAACCTTCATTGACAGTCCGACCTTTGCTAGAATGTGTTTAGCTTCGAAGTGACCGGTAAATCCCCCAATTATGTGTCAGAGTTGTTTCCTGCTAAGTGTCCAGAGTGTGTTGATCCAGCTTGTGTTAATATTTTCACAAAATTTGACAAAACCATTTTTTAAATAGTAATTTGGCGTATTCGATATAACACTCCGAAAAACCACACCGGATCAAAAACAGGACACATCTAACCTTTGAAATTAAAATTATCTAAATTGAAGAGCGAGCATATTTGATTCAATGTCTGCACAATCTGCAAATTCACACATTAAAATCACATTCGAAATCTCAAAGAATCAGACATCCACATAACGCCGACTCAAATCGTAACTTTTTAATATCCCCCTATGTTATTGCAATAACGTCGGGCCATAAAACCAGGCATTCGATATTTAACACCTACCTGCTCTGAATGTACAAAAAAGGGTATTTTATTTATTATTTCATGTGATAACGTCCGTGTTTTTTATGGCCCACTTCTGATTGGAAAGAGGGCTTCGTACAAAATGGGGGCTAAGTAAATTTTTACTCCTCCCCGGAGATTATTTATGGAGATGAAATTTTTAAGGGGGCTTAAAATAGAGGTTTTTGGGGTAATCCGCAATATTTGATGATGACGATGAGGACATTAAGGTTATTTCAGGTAATTTAAACATAAAATAGCTGAGAAAGAAATGTGAACTTGCTTTTTTGAGTAGTAGTTGTAAGCAAATTTCACCCGACTGTCGAAGGAGGGTTATGTTTTTGGAGCGTATGTATGTATGTGGGTATGTATGTATTCTTTGGCAAGCTCTGCAGCCTAGACGGCTCAATGGATTTAAAAGTATGAGGTGTCATTAGATTTGTCTCAGTAGCGAGAGTGACATACTTACATATAGGGTATGTATTTACCCGGAATTCCCATGGGAACGGAAATTAAAAAGGCGGTTTTTTTTTCATCTAAATAATAATTAAATTAAAGTTATTATATTCCTACTTAAATGTACGTAATTATGAAACCTTTGTATTTAAAAAATGTAATCCTGCTTGCGTTTCGTACGGTCAGTGAGAGTGCCGGGGGCCCAATACCTCACCCCTTCCCTCTCCCCCTCCCTCTCCCCCTTCCCCTATTCCCTCTCCTTAAGGGCCGACAACGCACTGGCATCGCGTAAAGCGCTGCAGGTGTCTATGGACAGTGGTGATCATTTAACATCAGGTGACCCACTAGTTCGTTTGTCTGGCCTTTCTAACATAAAAAAAAAAAGTGTGTATTTTTTGGTTTTAACCCCGTATTTTATAGTCTACATATCTTAGTTGCCTCCAAGTGCACCATGGTATACCATGGTGCAATTTTGTACACCCAACAAGAACAACAACAAAAACAACAACGTGTACTTAGTACACCCTACTTACAGTAAAATCGTTAAAATAAAGACTCCCCTCCGAAAAGAATTCGCTCTGAAGCAGATTTTCCGCTGGTTTTTGGAATCCCTGCTGTTTGATTAGACAGAAGAAACCTGAATTTTCAGTAGTTTTACTATATGCTTTTTGCCTACTGTTTTTATGGTTATCCTGTGTTTCCTACTCTGTTTATTTTCAAAACTCTTGCACGGTAACCTCTTGTGTTTGTAGTTACTGTAATGTTGTTATAACTTGTAAACTAAATTATGCCATAACCTGGTCAGTACGCACACTTTTTAGGTGTTATTCACTAAGTTACTGTGCCTGTATACATATTGTTTGTGTTTATTTTTCATTGAAGGTTAAAATAGGATATATTGTATACTGTGTATGTGTATTATTTTGGGTTCTTTTCTTTTGCCCTCCTGTAGAACATGGCCACAAGTCTAACTCCCCTCATATTACGTCTGTTAATGCATATATATATTGCAGTTTTACTTTTATTAATAAATTACACGTCTCCATTCATAGTGATTGGCGCCATGCTACCTGTTTAGCATTTTTTATATTGAATAACAAGTACATATTATTTCTATTCTCCTACATTGTTCTACATATTCCTAAAAATAAATGTTTTACTATCGGTCTCTTAAACCCTGGTTCTTTGGCCACGCGCCATGAGGAGTTTCTCGTTGCCTTGGAGCGCCACTCTGTTGATATTATGGCCATAAATGAAACCTGGCTTCGTGAGGGTGGTGAGGCGCGGGCGCCGGCGCCGGCGGGCTACCGCCTGCGTCACGTACCGCGCCCTCCTGACGTGCGCACGCGCGGAGGTGGCGTTGGCTTTTACGTACGCCGTGGCTTGACCGCGCGAGTGTTGGCTGTTCCTGATTCCCCCACCGTTGAACAGATGTGGCTGAGTCTTCACGTAAATGGCATGAAGTTGGCTGTGGGTACCGCCTACCGCCCGCCCTGGATGAACGTTGATGTATTTATTGATGCACTGGTTCAATCAGTTTCTTCGGTCTCGATGTTCGAGGTTATTGTTTTAATGGGTGATTTTAATATTAACATTTTATCGCATACGGACGCTAATACAAAAAAAAATTAATGATTTTTTGCATTATACGCACTTAACTCAATATGTTAAGGAACCGACTCATTTCACTGATCATTCGGAAACGCTCATTGACGTAGTATGCTCGAACATGAAGGATCTAAACTGTGTTGTTGACTTCATACCTGAGCTAAGTAGCCATGCGTTTCATATCTTCTCGGCTTAATATAAAAATGATCAAGCCCCCCCCTAAATACATCACATATCGTCCCCTTAGAGACATCGACCCGTCAGTATTTGACGGGGAAGTAGCGGCTGTCAGGTGGGATCGTCTGCTATGTGATAACGTAAACGAAACTGTCGATAATTTTAACACATACGTTCTTCACCTGTTTGACCTTCATGCCCCGGTAAAAACGATTTTCTTAAGAGAAACCAGCTATCCTTGGATTACCCCCACGCTTAAAAAGATGATGAGTCTTAGAGATGCTGCTCATGCTAGAAGTCGTCGGACTAAGCTTGTCCACCATAAAGAGTATTATTTGTCGTTGAAGGGTCTGGTCAATAGGGCTTTGTACAGCGAAAAATCAGCGTTTTATGAATTTCACGTGAATCAAAATTTACACAACCCGCGTGCTCTCTGGAAGAGCATAAAACAAAATGTGGCTAATTTTAATAAAAAAGTCGATGAATTGCCGTTGCACCTAAATAATCCTAACCTAATCAATAACCACTTTATTAACGCTCCCTCTGGGCCTCAAATTGTTTTATCTGACTTAACTTTTTTCGAGTTCCACCGTAATGGGACCGCAATATTTTCTTTGAAACCAGTCGATGAGTCCACAGTTCTAAGGGTTTTGAAATCGTTCGCAAGCAATGCTCTTGGTGCCGATGGTATCTCGATGAATATGGTGGTGATGACTTTGCCCGGCACTCTGAATATCATTACAAAAATAGTGAACCAATCAATTAGAACTGGTACTTTCCCCTCGGCTTGGAAGTCTGCCATTGTTAAACCTATCCCTAAAATTTCAAATCCCACAGATTTTAGTGACTTACGACCCATCAGCATCTTATGCTTCATATCTAAAATTGTGGAAAAAGTTGTATGCTCCCAAATGACCGAATACCTTGAAGCCAATAATATCTTACCCCTAAAGCAGTCGGGGTTCAGAAGGGGTCGTAGTACAGCTACTGCCCTTTTGGATGTTATCGATGACCTTCTAGTCGCAAGGGATAGAGCGGAGGTAGCCTTGCTGGTGCTGTTGGACTTTTCGCGTGCGTTTGACACTATCGATATAGCACTGCTTTTATCTAAACTGTCCTATTATGGGTTCGATACTGACACAGTGAAATGGTTTTCAAGTTATCTGAGTGATCGGTCGCAGCGTGTTGAGCTGCCTAATGCTGGGGGTGGTACTAATCTCTCTGAGTTGACATCAATTAGATGCGGTGTCCCACAGGGCTCCATTTTAGGTCCAATTTTATTTATTCTTTACACGTCTGACATCATTAAGTGTTTCGAGTTTTGCAATTATCACATGTACGCAGATGATAGCCAGATTTTTAGAACGTTTAAGCCTTCTGACACCCTTAGAGCAGTTGATGAGATTAATCAGGATTTGGAGCGCGTCAGGGGATGGTCTTCGCGAAACGGTTTGAATCTCAATCCAGTGAAATCCAAATATCTCATTATCGGGACGAAGGGGCAGATTGAGAAAACCTGTAGTACTGACGTTCGTTTGACGCTTGGTTCAGAATTGTTGGAGCGGGTTTTCGTTGCCCGCAACCTTGGTCTCTTTTTGGACGAGGGATTGCGTTTTGAACAACAGGTGCTTGAGGCGACAAGACAATGTTTCTATCGGTTAAGTATATTGTATCAGGTTCGAGATCATCTCAACACTGACCTTAGAATCAGGCTCTGTGAATCCTTAATCTTGTCCAAGCTTAATTATGTTGACATTGTTATGAGTGGCTGCTTACTGGCACGTTCCAAGTCTCTTCTGCAACGTGTCCAGAATGCTTGTGCTCGATTTTGTTTTTCAATCCCTCCTAGGACGCACGTGTCACCTTACCTTGACCAAAGTAATTTACTTAGAATGGATGCCAGGCGCTCTCTTCACCTGGCTGGTCTACTCTTCGACGTTGTGAACTTCCAGCGGCCTCGGTATTTGTTTGAGAAGCTCATCATTTCTCGGCGCGTGGTTAGGGCTGCCACGAGATTGATATTTCCTAAGCACTGTACGGCTGCTTTTCGTGGTAGCTTCCGTTATGCTGCCACGAAATGTTGGAACAATATACCGCCGCCAATAAGGAATTCAAGTACGATTGGTTCTTTCAAATTTAAATTCAAGAAGTATTTGCTGGACGTGCAAAAAAATCACACTCAGTCAGTCCGTGCAGTGCTATATCCTTCTAATGATATGTAATAGTATATATTGTTGTGTAGGTATGTATATATATGATGTAAAATTTATATTTTATTTTGCACCACACCTTTTGCTTGGCTCCCTTCACTTTATTTTATAACATATGCTTAGGCCTTGTTTGTGTATAAGTATTTTAGTAACAGGTGGAGCTGTCGTGTAGCTCAAATCTGGGCTCTACAGAAAACCAGCGTTGCTACACTCTCTGTGCAGCAACACATGCTGAGTAGAGACCCTTTTTCGGTGACAATTGGTGTCACTACCTTTACAAACTTGTGTTATTAGTTGTTAATGTTGTTTTCTACTGTTTGGTGGTGGTACTCTTGTAACCTGAAATAAAATATTTTTCTTTCTTTCTTTCAAAATATCGTAGAATTAGTCTTGTTTTACGATTTGCGCTTTTATATATTTACTGTTGAAACATATTGAATAAATCCTTATGGGTGTATCCACTCCAGCCAGACAGCTCGATGTCAACAAAGGGGGCCAAATGTACACGTGCTTGTATATATTTTTTGTTAGAAACACTTTCGTCTGAAAGACGCCGAAGCCTCAAAGGCGACATTAGTTTTATCCCGACTAACGAGCCTCTCGGCCACCGTAGAGGACCTTAACTAAATGCATTACTGTCTCTAAAGGTACAGGATAAATGGACGTGCGGCCCTTTTCATACTGTTATATGAAATATACCCTGTTTACGTGTTCGGTCTTCTTTGGACATATTTTGTAGCAGATATCAAATGTTTCAATATCTCGTCATGAACGTCCATGAAATATCATCATTTAAGTAAATAAGTACCTACTCGTAATATTATAGCTGCGAAAGAGTGCTACGTGTGTTTATAACTCCTCCACTCTAAAATGGCTGGACAGATGTGGTATGTAGATAGTGAGCATTTTATTTATTTAGAAGACGTAATGAAAACAAAAATAGTGGTGAGCAATTATGTACGGAACCCAGCATGATCACCAATAGAATTAAAAAGCATGTAGACTTATCGATCCTACCGTTTGCTATAATTTGTTTTTAGTTATTACAATGACTAGACTGGGAAGGTTAGGAAAAACGACAGTTTTAAGACGCACTACACTCCAAAAACAAAAATAAAAACTTGCGAGCTCACATGTTTGAGGGCTATTAACTCGCAAATCCGGGGTTTTTTGAAGTTTGTTTCCATTTTAGAAAATGTAGCTAAAATAACTATAGATAAATTACCGAGAGCGTGGAATTGCATGTTTATAGGCATTGCACTTTAGTGAGAGAGAGACAAAAATATAGAGATCTCTCTCTCTCTCCAATGCCTATAAACACACAATATACCACTACATACGCAATTCCACGCTCTTGGTAATTTATCAATAGCTTTCATTAGGTACTTATGCATTAGAAAAAATTATAGATAAATTAAGTTGTAGTAAATCGCCGGGATGTGACGGAATTAGGGTACAGGATCTTAAATATATAAAAAAAGAAATTAGTCCGGTCCTGGCGAAGTTTGTGAATATGTGCGTCGAGAAGGGAGTTTACCCGGATAAATTAAAGAAATCTATTATTCGTCCTATATATAAGCAAGGCAGCCACCTGGATTATTCGAACTATAGACCTATAGCTATTTTGTCTGTAATTAATAAAATAACGGAAAAAGTCATAATTAAAAGAATTCATTCGTTCCTGGAGAAGCATGACATTATATCCCAATCCCAGCATGGCTTTAGGAAAATGCGGAGTACGTCAACTGCACTAGTGGAGTTTGCTGATAATGTTAACGATAAGTTAGATAACCGAATGTATGTAGTAGTTTTATTTATAGACTTTAAAAAGGCATTTGATACACTGGACCACGAAGTGCTACTTCTTGCTATGCAAGAGTGTGGGGTCCGTGGTCCACTGAATCATTGGTTTCGAAGCTACTTAAAGAATAGAACGTTGCATACTATGGTAAATGGGGAGACGGGAGAGGAAGCGGAAGTTGTGTATGGGGTGCCAACCGGCTCGGTGTACGGACCTGTCGGGTACATCATGCACGTGAACAGCATCAGTAACGTGGTGGAGCACAGCTCCACGTACATGTACGCGGACGACACGTGCCTGGTGTGCGCTGACGGGGACGTCACCGTCATACAACACAAACTTCAAGCTGATTTTAATAATCTATTAAAATGGGCCCACGATAATGGCATTCTTCTCAATGTATCAAAAACAAAATGTATGCTTATAAACTCTCCACATATGCCAACACCAAAAGTAAGTATTAAAATTATTGGACATACATATGAATGCTTGCATAACGGGTTGGCATTATGTAATTGTAATCCTCTAGAATTCGTAAATAGCTATAGGTACCTAGGACTTACCATAGACCGCAGTTTTAATTGGAGACTACATATCGATGTTGTGTGTAACAAACTGAGAGCCATACTATGTAAGTTTAATAATCTAAAACGTATACTTAATAAGGCAACATTGCATACTTTATACCACGCTTTGGCAGATTCAGTTATAAGTTACGGACTTGTTGCATATGGGCGCACTTTCCAAACATATTTAAACAGAATTTATAACCTACAACTTAGATTAATTAAAAATATTGTAGATAAAAAAATAAGGCAATACTGCAGAGGAAAGTACCATATCTTGTTTAAAAAATGTAATGTGTTACCTGTACATGTTAAGTGTAGGTACTTATTGGCTGTGGATCAGTATAAATGCCCAACATATAAGATAAGTAAAATCTATAACCGTAATTTTAGAAAAACATCGTCACGTAAAATGTTTGTTGAACCGAGATCACTTAATAATTACTACGGACAAAGAACAAGAAGGTACCTGATACCACGCATTTACAACAAAATCATATCGGAGAACGAGTGTGAAACGAAAAATATATTTAAATCTAAAGTAAAGGCGTGTTTGATGGATACCTTCATTAAAGAAAGTGAAAGTTAGGGCCCGCAAATATTGTATGTTTGTGTGTTTATGTTTAACTTGTTTTAGGTATAAGCTTTATAGTCTATTTTAAGTACTAGTTTATAAAAATAAGAGTGCTGTATTCGCCAACAAACTGCTTAGCAGTTTGGCGAAAATATTTTTTAGTTAATATTTATGTAAATTGTGGCTAAATAAAAAAAAAAAAAAAAAAAAAAAAAAAATGCGGTTCGTATTGTATATGCAGGTCAAATTGTCCATCACTGCTTGGTACAGTTAAAAAAAACTAAATTGAAATTAGTTTATGCGATATGCGGGCAGCGGTGTCGTCTGAACCGAGCCATCTGGCGGTGGGCTTAAATAGGTGCCATATGTCGTGGATGCACATACTGGTGACACGTATTATGGTGATACTTATCCTGGCACTAAGTCATCCCAGTATAGTGGTATCGTGCTAATGGACTACCAGCATTCTGATACATGGTATCCCCAAACTCTACGATAACCTGGTACCGAGCGAGAGACCAAGGTATACCAACTCTGAAAAAAACAAGAAAAAAAATCCATGGCGCTTAGTTTTAAGCGATAAAATGTCCATTTTATTTCTTTATTTTTATTTAACTAACTTGGGTACAAAAACATAATGCAAGTTAATGAAATCGCAATTATTAGTGACATTATGAATTACACAGCGCAATACCTACATCACAATAATAATTGTACAAGGCATTTAAGTGTGTACTTTTAAGTAATCTTGTTAATAATTTTTTTTCAGAATTGGTATAAATTCACTCTCGCCCTTTTATTCTGATACTTTTATCCCGATATTCTCGCGGAATCCATGTAAATAGCCCAAATATTAACCGCTAAGTCTAGAGTCGAAAAGTTTTGCAAGGCGTTCGTCAAACAACATAATAAAAAAATCTATGTTCAGAAGTGCACGTCTTCCGGCTGGAATGATGATGATGCTTGTACCTAAGTGTGTTTTGTTTGTCAACACATTGTACTCTTTTTATGCTCACGAGCCCTCTTTGTTCCACATCGAATGTTCGCTTTAGTGAGTACCGTCCTTTAAACGAATAGGAAAACAAAGTGTAGGCGGTTTCCTAAACACCACCATTATATTTGCGCAGAGCAACCGCGCGTGCCGCGACTGCGAATAGCGAGATAATGTTGCCTGGTAATGCGAATAAGTTTCCGATATATTCGTAGCGTATTGAAATTCACTATTCATTGCGCGGTCGACACGCTCGCTGCATCGTGCGTAAGAGACAACAAAAGTGATGTAATGGAATATCGATTGTTGAGTCGCCGGTAGCGTATAGTCGTGCCGGGCCGATAATGTTGCCATGTAATGCGGATCGGTTTTCGAAATATACTCCTAGAGTATTGAAATGAGGTTTTATTTGAGCATGTTTGCCGATGGATATCTGAGTGTTTTGAGAGGTTTTGCTGTTCCTTAGCATCATAATAAGGGACTATTAGAATATATTTTTGCGAAATTTTGTGATTACCTATGTGTGTTTATTTGTTACTTTTTTACGCTAAAATGGTTCGATAGATGTGGATAAAATGTATGCAGACAATTGAATCACCTGGAAAAACATGGGCAAAATCTTTAAAAATCTTAATCGCTAAGTCTAGAGATATGATTTCTAATCTTTCACGTATACCTAAATATTAGTGGTATTATTGTAGAGAGGAGACACATCCTACTTTCTAATATACTAGCGACCCGCCCCGGCTTCGCACGGGTGCAATTATGCATATATTCTACCCCGCGGGAATTTTGCATTTACCTCGAGAAAAAGACGTAGCCTGTGTCAATTAAGGATAGTGTAGCTTTCTATTAGTGAATGAATTTTTGAAATCAGTCTCCAAGTTAAATTCACTTTTTTCTATCCCGCGGAATTTTTGCATTTTCCCTGATAAAAAGTACTACCCTATGTCAATTAGGGATAGTGTAACTTTTTACTGGCGAAAGATTTTTTAAATGAGCTCAGTAGTTTCAGAGATAACTCTACCTACAAACAAAGTATGGATATATTTCCTTATCCCATGGGAATTTCCAAAAAGTCCTGAAATTATTTTTTTGCTGTTATGATCACTTAAACTGCGTAAAGCACGGACTGCGCGCAAATTACGCGTACCCGGTACGCGTACCCGGGTACGCGTGTCCTGGAACGCCATGTCCGTACTTGCAGCTACCGTACACTCTAGGGGAACGCGTGGCAGGGCTGTCACGCGTATCCAATGTACGCGTGGACTACGTATCCCGACTACGCGTACCCGGGTACGCGTACAGTGCGCGCAGTCCGCACGCAGCTGTACACTCGAGGGGAACGCGTGTCGCGCGAGCTCGGCTCGCAGCGAGCCGCCGTCTGTCGGTTTTTGGTCGCGCGTCAAAGCGGTCGCGCGCACTCGGGTACGCTGTATTTAGACGGTCTGTTTCGATTCATGGCGAATGACTGAGGCTCGGCTCGCAGTGGATCGATTGACCTCGCGTTCAGGTTCACGGCGGTCCGTACAGGAGCTGTACGCGTATCCAATGTACGCGTGGACTACGTATCCCGACTACGCGTACCCACGCGTACAGTGCGCGCAGTCCGTACGCAGCTTTACATTTATACCGAATTCGAAGAGTCTAGTAATTTTAGTTACGAACTACGGAGACATGGTCCAGTTGAATTGAATATGGAAATCCTGATTTATCGTTATCCCGTGGGAAATTCCAAAATTCTTGAAATTAGTTTTTTACTCTTATACCTACTTTCATGCCAAATTTGAAGAGTACAGTAATCATAGTTACCGAAATAGGGTTACTCTGAACCAAATATATAAAACCCCTTTATTCCCTATCCCGTGGGAATTTTAAAAATTGTTGAAATCAGTTTTTTACTCTTATTGTTACCCACTTGCATGCTAAATTTGAAGAGTCTAGTAATCATAGTTATGGAGATAGGGTCACTTTGAATATCAATCATATAAATCCCGTCTATTTCCTATCCCTTGGGAATTTCGAAAAATTCTTTCTTATCTCGCGTACACGTTTTTGGATGTTTGTTACTCAATCACGCAATTAACGGCTGAACGGATTTACAAGAAATTTGGTATGGAAATAGTTTGAGATCTAACAAATAACATAGGATAATTTTTATCTCAGAAAATTGCATAGTTCCCGCGGGATAACGATAAACTAATTCTTCGCAAACGGAATCGCGGGCAACAGCTAGTATTGAATAATTCCGATATTTCTTGATCATTTTACGTGGTTGACCAGAGACCTGCCTCGTAAATAATCTAAAGTGACTTATTTCTAATGCTAAGTAAATACAATGTCGGCGGAAAGAATAATTTTATGTAGTAGATTTTCGTAAACAAAAATAAGTGACTGTTTCCATTTCAGACAAATCAAATAAACGACTCTAAAATACGATCGAGTGCGAGCGAGTAGATACGCATAGCACTCCTAATAGGTTGTAAATAAGACTCAATACAGATTGGTAAACATCCAATTCAATATACTTCGAGTTCTGTAGAAAGTAGAGTGTAAGTAAAGGGAATCCATAAAACAAAGAATTACCTGAAGCTGGATGCTTATTTTATTATATAGCTTGTTTTAGTTGTTTTGCGTTTTATAGAAAAAAATATTGCAAAGTCCTGTTTCTGTGCCTGTAACATCTCGATCTTTAGGTTATCCTGTTTTAGCCGTGACATAGGTACAGTCCTACCACCCTACGGTTGAAGTTCATTTGCATGTCATGGTATAACGCGGTCGATTTTCTCTTGCAATAATATGATGACAGTGGCTAATGACTTTACTCAGTTTGAAATGTCACTGGTAGACTACTTTCTTGGCCGGCCGTACCATAAACATGAATAATAATATGTGTACCTGAGTGACCCAACAATTCTAATTCAACTATCCTTACTTCTTTTAGTAACGCATCTTTAGATGAAATTCAATTTACTGCTTAATGTTTCTGGAGCAAGTATAAAAAATAAATAATGAGCTTTGTGCCCGCCACAGTGATCAGCAACTATTTTTAGTGAAGTTCAAAAATTATTAATCGTGTCAATGTATGAAACAAAAGATAATTATCTTCATTGTCTCTCTATCTCTAACTGATAGAGTCGCTCACCCACCCCACCACCACTACCACCACCAACGAAACGCAACACTATGCCCGACAACAATTCAGAAATGCATGGAGAGCGATGCGTATCATTTCGACGGCATCAACTGCCTTTGTCGTACTTTAAATCCGAATGATATAAATAAAATAAATAATAAAATAAATATCACGGGACAATTCACTCCAATTGACCTAGTCCCAAAGTAAGCTAAGCAAAGCTTGTGTTATGGGTACTAGGCATCGGATAAACATACTTATATAGATAGATACATACTTAAATACGTATTAAACACCCAAGACCCGAGAACAAACATTTGCGTTTGATTCGTCTTAACGAGTACTTTGATCCCAGATGGTTACCAGGTTCTGATGATGGAGCTGGAAGATGGCTAAAGGCACTCCACAAAAAAAAAACAATAAAAAAATAGCTATGAACACTTTTCGATAGGCAAGTTGTCATAGGCATATTTGTTTATAAATTATATTTGATAAAAAATATGTCTCATCGAGTTATCAGATCTGTGAAGGTCGATCTTCAACGGCTCTTAGACCATTTGCTCTAAAGTGTAATTTCAATTGAATACAAAAGTCTTGGAAAAGCGATCCGTAACTTTTGCTCGTCATGTCAGAGTAATTCATCGTTTCCAATGAAGTGAAATATTAATTCAGGCATTTACGGAGATCTTTATACTTTATCCATGAATTAAAACTGATTGCTAAAAAAAATTGTACAGCCGTAGTGGCCTAATGGTTTGACCTATGGCATCTCAAACAGATGGTCGTGGGTTCAAATCTCGGCTCGCTCCTCTGAGTTTTTCGGAATTTTCGTGTGAAATTACATTTGAAATTTACCATTTGCTTTATGGTGAAGGAAAACATCGCGAGGAAACCTGCATACACCTACGAAGAAATTCAATTGTGCCTATGAAGTTCCCAATCCGCACTGGGCCCGCGTGAGAACCACGGCCCAAGCCCTCTCATTCCGAGAGGAGGCCCTGCAGTGGGACGTATATAGGGTGGGATGATGAGATGAGTAAAAAAAAATCCGCATAACATAGGTAGTATAAAACAGTACCTACCTACATTTGATTCATTTACAAAAGTAAGAATGAGTTATTCAATGTTCTAACATTCGCAACAAATGTGAACATTGAAATTGTGAATATGCTGGATTTTATTCGCCGGTTTTGAAAGGCAAATTTTACGATCCGCAGGGCGGACGTACCTCAGTACTCGGGAGTTATTATGTTTGCGGTTTATACTGGGTATGCACGTCACCAGCTGGTTTAGGTCACTAGTTTACTTGGCAACACAGTACGGTACTGCAAGAGCCCATCCTATTTTTTTCCACAGCATAGTAATAGTAGGTACATTGTGTGTTAAGGGCCGTAAGAAGGGCCCTTACTGTCCGTGACATCGCCAGCGGTCGCCACTCTAAAACCTCCAATGGCCATCTATGGCAATGCTCCATCGGCTGTCGGTTCTACGAGCAACATGCCCTGCCTACTGCCATTCAAGCCTTGGTTATTTAGATGTACTATCGGCCCAGACGCCAGCTTGACACCTTAAAGACCCAGTTTGCGTGCAGTGGCTAGACATCTGTCCATACCAATCCATACCAATGAACTTCAACGGCTGCAAGCAAATTTGTTTTGAAACTGGCAAGCCGGCGCTTGGGCCGATCGTATATATGTGTTAGTACAAAAGCAAAGCAATACCTATTATCTTTTTGTTAGAAAAAATAAAATTTACACGTGTATCCACTTGGTGTACCGAGTCGCTAACTTGTGTTCACAGTAAAAGCAACCTTATTATTTCGTCGTTCACGGAATTAAAGACTTATAATGAAAGTAGAGTCAAGGAAACTGAACCGCGTACCAGGATGGAACCTTTTAACAATCACTTTCACGATGATTTCTTTGGCCGGTGTATGGAATGTCAACATGAGATTTGCAATGAAAGGGTTCACCCTGGTACGTGATTCAGTTTCCTTGACTGTACCTACACAGTTTTGCAATTCTATTATGTGCTTGCTTTGTATTTTTGTAAAACTCTTCACCGCGCCATTGACTTCGCACGTGTCGAATTATTTTTCTTTTCAATTTCAATTCTCTTGAGAAATTTACATATTCGACGATGTACTCTGTTTATGTATTAGCCTGAGACTTTCAAAAACTACGTGCAGGATTTTACCTCATCATTTATACAAACCATAATAAGATTACGTACGTTATCAGTTTTTTGTTAAAAACAAAAATTAATTCAAGCTTTTAGTGATATGTATTTTATATTGTTAGGTAGTTGGAAATTTTCCTAAGTATGACACTTTTTGTTGTCAGTACTATTCAATTCATACCCGGCTACTACTAAGAGTAGGCGAAATCAGACTTGTAAGATTTGTTCATTACATACAAACATAGAGTTAAATTAAAGCTTGTAAAAAATAAAATTAAACGCAATTAGTTAACCTGGGTTCGATTCCCAGCATTGATCTTTTTTCTGGGGTTTTTTCTGTGCATCTATATTTCAGTTTGTATTTAGTTTGAAATATATGATTTCATGGGATGACCGTAAAAGTAATAAAAAAATGAAGTTGAAAAAATAAATAAAAAAAAGATACTTCATATCTGACTTGTTTAAAGTTGCATAGTAGCGCCATCTCTTGGTCCAGGTGGGCGGTTAGCTCCGAAGGAGTGTTAAAGTCTCTCGGTAGAGGGCATAAACATAGATGAGTGCTTTATCACTGCATAAGGTGATTATAACAGACTGAAATGTACGATGTATGGGAAAGATTCGTCGCTAACCTCTAGACCAGTGATGGTGTAGGGGTAAGCACGCAGCACGGAACGCTGAGGACCTGGGTTCGATTCCCAGCATTGGTCTTTTTTCTGGGGTTTTTTCTGTGCATCTATATTTCAGTTTGTATTTAGTTTGAAATATATGATTTCATGGGATGACCGTAAAAGTAATAAAAAAATGAAGTTAAAAAAATAAATAAAAAAAAAAGATACTTCATATCTGACTTGCAATTAGTTAACTAAACAGTAAAAAGTCTGAAATTTAACACGCTTTACCTTTAAACATGAAACTACCGTGAGACTCACTCACAGTGAAAATAAACGGATCACTCACGTCTTAAAACGAGTTTAACTCGACATGTTTGTGCGCGATTGGCAGCCGCCGTGACGTGCGATCCCAGAGGAAGGGCTACGGATTAGCCCGAAACATGTCTAGTTAAACTCGTTTTAAGACGTGAGCGATACGTTTATTTTCACTACGCTTTACCTTTATTTGTCACCGACTAGTCACTGACATAACTCGAAGAATCGCCAGACTCAAGTGGCAGTGAGCAGGGCACATCGCTCGTAGAACTGACGGCCGATGAGGCCGAAAGGTTCTCGAGTGGCGTCCACGGACCGGAAGACGCAGTGTAGGTGTAGGCCTCTAACAAGATAGAGCGACGCATTGGATGCGGATGGCGCAGGGCCGATCTGTTTGGCGAGCCTTGGGGGAGGCCTATGCTCAACAGTGGACATTTTCCGGCTGAAATGATGATGATGATTCGCGATTGTGTCGGATTAGATCTTTTTTACTGGCTGAACTGATTTTCTACTGTTTTATAACTGGAAAAACTTTGCATCTCGACTTAAAAAGGTCGCTAAGCCTTATTTCATTCGCCTGTCCCCTGTCATACCGTGACAGTGTTACTGATGTGCGGCTTAAAATACCCAGGATGTACAGGCGAAATGGAAAAATATCACCCTGTGGCCCAAATAGGCTGACGAGTTTTCCGAGCCAGTTAATCTTCATGAAAATTTTAGTGGATTACGATTGTTTTATTAACCAGTGTGTTTTTCGGTACCAATTTAAAATAACCACGGCCTACGAACAAGTGAATGGAGAGGACGCGTGACGCCAACAAGCGTCAAAAGTAGTTAATGTTTTGTTGTTAAAGTTCAAATGAACTTAGTAGTGGTAGAGCCATGTTGTAGCTAGCCGCTGCATCACGAATGGGCCGGCTCGTCCGGGGCAGTACCACCCTCTCACAGAAAACCGGCGTGAAGCAGCAGTAATCCTGCTTGCGTTTCGTACGGTCAGTGAGAGTGCCGGGGGCCCAATACCTCACCCCTTCCCTCTCCCCCTACCCCTATTCCCTCTCCTTAAGGGCCGACAACACACTGGCATCGCGTAAAGCGCTGCAGGTGTCTATGGACTGTGGTGATCATTTAACATCGGGTGACCCACTAGTTCGTTTGTCTGGCCTTTCTAACATAAAAAAAAAAAAAAAAAAACAATTACTTTGCTCACCTGTGACCCTACAAAACCACCTTGCAAACCTTATAAGGTCGCGGGTGAGCAAAGTAATTTGTTTCAGTTCATTAATATGGACCTCCGCAATGTAACGCCTGTTTCAATAAATTATTTAAACTCTAACTTAGGTACTCGAAGAATGGTGACAACCATTTATCATTAATTCTAAGACCATTTAAATTTAATTAATATTACCTTCGCGACTTAATCACGACTTTTACAAGTTTGGTATGAAGTATTTTTTTGTATTTATTTTTTCTATTTAATTTTTTATTACTTTTACGGTCATCCCATGAAACCATATTTTTAATACTAAATACAAACTGAAATATAGATGCACAGAAAAAACCCCAGAAAAAAGACCAATGCTGGGAATCGAACCCAGGTCCTCAGCATGGTTTCACGGGATGACCGTAAAAGTAATAAAAAATGAAGTTGAAAAAATAAATACAAAAAGATACTTCATACCAAACTTGTAAAAGTTGGCCTTGTAGCGCCATCTCTAGATCCGGGTGGGCGATTAGCTCCAAAGGAGTGTTAAAGTCTCTCGATAGAGGGTGTAACATAGATGTGCGTTTATCACTGCATAAGGTGATTATCTAACAGACTGAAATGTACGATGTGTAGAAAAGATTCGTGTCTAATCTCTAGACCAGTGGTGGTGTAGGGGTATGGCACACGGCACGGAATGCTGAGGACCTGGGTTCGATTCCCAGCATTGGTCTTTTTTCTGGGGTTTTTTCTGTGCATCTATATTTCAGCTTGTATATAGTATTAAAAGAAAATATTTCTAAATTTACCTCGACGTTTGGACCAAAAAAACAAGGGTAAATATGGACGGTATATAATTATGGTTTAAACGTGTAAGGGCCCTACCAAAATAAGCGATATTCTTCGGCGATTTTACGGCGGAGTGAGATCGCAATGAGCACTCTACAACCCGCGGCGTGCATGTCGCGTGTTGGACCGTGCTCGCCGCGATCTCGCTCTGTCTTAAAACCGCTGAAGAAAATCGCTTTTGTGGTAGGGCCCTTAGTAATTTTATCGATATAAATAAAGTCATCTATAGGCCCCGGGTGATAATTAATTATGGATTTTGGATCATTTGCCCAAATTTTTGATGCCATAATGTATCACTTTCCATAATTTTCATTTATTTATCATTATTAAGTGAACCTCAGCTAACTTACTGTACCTATTCTATAAAATTGAATTTCAAAAAGTCCTATACATTTAAATTTAATCTGAAAAACAGATTAATATTCAATTAACTGTAAAATGAAGTGTGCTAATAAGTGCCGTCAGACGTTCATACAACCTGGTAGTGTCAATAATAGCCTTTGATCATCACCATTGCTTTAGGCTCTACGTGTGATCAAATTAGGTATCACTTAGGATTCCTTAATTAAGTACATCAGTTTTGAGGAATATTTTTATTTAGGTTTGAATCACTTGTCCTTATTACAGTTTATAGCCACTGTTTTTAAGGTTAGAGAGTTGTAAACACTTAGTTGAGGACATCAGGGAGGACGACGACGGGTGCAGGGTTCACAGCGGGCAGCTCGGGGGCGGGCAGCTCGACGGGGGCGGGCGCAGGAGCGGGGAGCTCAGGAGTAGGCAGCTCGATGGGAGTAGGCTCGATCACGATCGGAGCAGGCACGATGGCGACTCCATCAATAGGGTTCTCGGCAACATTAACGTCCTCGGCGGCTTCATCAACAACGATGACGGGCATGGTGTCATGCACGGGCTCCTCAACAACAACCTCAGGAAGCACGGGTGCGGGCACGACAGCGGGAGCCTCAGCGACGGCCTGGTTGATGTTCAGGATGATCTGGACTAGAGGGGTGCCGCTGGCGAGGGCAGCCTCGACGGGAGCGGGCACGGGGGCAGGGTTGACGGGAGTGTCAACAAAAATGGGGTGCTCGATAAAAGCGGGTCCAACGGAGATGGGTCCCTCAACGAAAGCGGGTCCAACGGAGATGGGGGATTCACCACCGATCACGGCAGGTCCGACGGAGATGGGGGCTTCACCTTCAACAAAGGCAGGTCCAACGGAGATGGGGCTCTCGATGTAAACGGGTCCAACAGAGATGGGGGATTCGGCATCAACAAAGGCAGGTCCAACGGAGATGGGTGCCTCACCTTCAACAAGGGCAGGTCCAACGGAGATGGGGCTCTCGATGTAAACGGGTCCAACAGAGATGGGGGATTCGGCATCAACAAAGGCAGGTCCAACGGAGATGGGTGCCTCACCTTCAACAAGGGCAGGTCCAACGGAGATGGGGCTCTCGATGTAAACGGGTCCAACAGAGATGGGGGATTCAGCATCAACAAAGGCAGGTCCAACGGAGATGGGAGACTCATCGATCAGAGCGGGACCGGCATAAATGGGGCTTTCAACGTAGACTGGCCCAACAGCAATGGGGCTTTCAATGAGAGCAGGTCCCACTGAGATGGGGCTCTCAGGGTCGACGACGATCGGGGCGGGGCCGGCGCCACCAGGGGTGACCAGGGCGCGGGTCGGGCCAGCGACGGCCACAGCGACGACTGAAGCGACGATCAGCAGGAATTTCATGTTTGCTGCGAAGAGAAATAGGGATTAGTTTCTGAGATAATGTAACAATACAGTACACTTATCCAGCGTCTGATATCGTATTAGTGTCTTATCGTTCAAAGATTAACTGGAAAAGGTCACTTTAAGGGGTAATTTCGTCGTTGTACATCTGTTTCTCTTGTTATGTGTTTATTTTTACAATGATTTCTTTGACAAAAGAAGGGTTCAGCAGAAAATTAAAAAGAAAAACGACGCAGCTGCTACACAAAGCACTTAATCTTTATCACTTAGGTTCTACTTTAGTCTTGAACATTAAAATTAGGGAAAAAATACACTGACACAATTTACAAAGTAAGCAATAGATGGTTTTATCGCTACAACGCGATCTCTTTCAGGCCTATACAATCTTTTTATTGCCATGAAACCCGAGGTCAAAGTGATGCATTTGAGAAGGAGAGACATTTTATTTACACGTATTCGAAACACAGGTAAGAAATATATTTGGAAGGTAAAGATACAAACGAAAAAAAAAACATCGAATACTTGGTATAAATTGGGCGGGCCTCACTCAACATGTTGTGACAAGCCGCTCTACACTGTTTGTCAGTGAGACCCATCTGGTACTTATCTTTGTGCCTTTAAATAAATTCCAAGTGATCGCGCTTGTCAGTGTCCAATGAAAGAAGTACTAAATGATTACTTCTGATGCAATAAAATAACAGGCAATTTAATTCACGTTCAGTAAACAATAAAATATCTAGATACTTTGTCATCAGTGATGAAGGAAGATCATTGACGATAATATTATTTTTATAGTATATATAAAAGGTATCTTGATTCATTAATCGAGTTGCATAACCTGATTATAGGGCACGATAAAAGGATTGTAGATATTATACACACACACAGATGATGATGTGGATGTACAGAGATAGTTAAGTCATATTATGATTTATGAATGAGAAAGTTAAATGACTTAACTGTTTATTTTACTCACCTGTTTGGTTTGAAGATTCAAACTATGCTTTATTCTGGAAAAACCCAGGGTTTTTATACCAACCCGTATCATTTGACAGTAGAATTAATTGATAAATTTAATAATTGTTAATCCTGGCCATAAATGTGTTTGATGTTAAGATAAATGGAATATTGGTGGATTAATAAATAATTAACAGATATCCTGAATCCTTTTATCTTTCCGGGAGATTATGGGGCAAATACCTCATTCATTAATAATTAAATGCGTAAGTTACTTAACTGAAGGAAATTTTAGGTGCGTTCAAGTATTTTGGAGCAATAATACTACTAACGTAATAAATGTCAACGTTTTTGCGTGTGTGCGAGCATGCATGTGTCTGTGTATTTGGTGCTCTGTCACACTAAAACAGCTGAACGGATTTGCATGAAATTTGGTATGTAGATAACCGGACCTCAGAAACATCATCATCATTTCAGCCAAAAGTCGTCCACTGCTGAACATAGGCCTCCCCAAGGCTCGCCAAACAGATCTGTTCCATGCCATCCACATCTAACGGGATCCCGCAACCTTAACCAGGTCGTCGCTCCATCTTGTTGAACGCCTACCTACACTGCGTCTTCCGATCCGTGGACGCCACTCGAGAACCTTTTTGCCTTGACTTGAACATGACTTTGAACTTGACTGTCCGTCGCCTCCAGCGCAATTCTGCCGTCGTATGATAAAAGGGCACAATTGGTAACCTGTTTTAAACAGTAAAAGCCTAAGTGCACACTTGTTCTTTACAAACTTATGGTGTTTCTTTTTTGAGAGTTTGCACTTGTGCCTTTTATAGATACGACGGCAGAATTATCGACCAGTTTCGTACTTCAAATTGTTACGTAACAAAAGAGCAAAACAAGACATGGATATCATCCAATGTAATTGATCGGACTCAGTACACCTCCGCTTCGCTTCTCATCCCCACTGCAGAGCACAGGCACCCTCGCTGATTGAAAGGACTCGGGCCATAGAACTTCACACACACCATTGAATTCTTCGCATTTTTCTTCGCCGTAAATCATCAACATTCTAAATTTCAAATATAAATTTCAGATAACTCAGAGGTACAAGCCGGGGCTCGAACTCACGACTCTCTGCTTTAATGGATCAAGCAGAATGTCGTCTATTAGATCCAGAGACCATAGATCTAACCACTTGACTATATGTAACGCAACGAGAGTTAGGCGAATGATCACACACACAGCTACGTAAAGTACTGATTGCACAAAAAGTTGTAGTGAATGAATGAAGTGAGTGAGTGAATGAAAATGTGAATTGTATAATCTTAAGGTAATACCTATGCAATACTATGTATACCTATTATAATTTTTCTTTTATTATATACATAGCCTATTTTTGAAATAAAACAGTTTGAAACTGATAAGAAATATTCGCAACGAACAAAATCGGTATTTTATAAAAAGCGAAAAATAATGCTTATCTGATTTAAATAAAATACATCAAAATATTTTATTTTCTGTTTTGTTTGAACTATAACTATATATAATTACTATACTAAGATGTAATTCTTAACGAAATACCTAGGTTGAAGAAATTTTTAGTCAATCTTGTAATTCACTGTTGAGTCTGTTGAACTTGCTATCGGTACGAATAAACGTCAAAATCCCACTGTCATTACATGAGATGTTATTGTGTGCGTGACCTCAACTCTGGTGGCGTTACCTATACCACCGCCATTTTTCCGCTCCGCTCCTATGAATACATAATCTGTTAGTATCTTCAGCTTTACTTTACCCTATAATATCAAAATGGTGCTGTAAAGCTCAATTTCGAAGGTCACTAAAGCCAATTAGAAATTCAGGGCTCGCCATAAATAACACCCTAACCCTTACGGCTTGGCAACAACTACGTGCGACGGGCGGCGCGGAGCGTTTTCTCTGTTCATTGCGCCGTCGAGACGCTCGCCGCATAGCGGTTAGGGAGCAACGCACGCAATGAATAGAGAAATCGCTCGCGGTGCCGCAGTCTTACCAAGCCATTGGCTGGGTTACTGATGTACTGCGCCTGGAAACCTTTCCCTCATAAATAAAATTATGAGCATTTTTTTTATTTTGGTAACACTGATGTCCGATTTTTGGGTACAATCTCATCATCGATGGGATCAACAGTTTTTTGGGAGAGGATTATACGAGTATTTCCTAAGAAATAACAATGACCGATATTTTTTCCACGACATCGGAAATTTGACTTCCCTTGTACCTTTTTTTTTAATGACTAGGTATACCGTAAAGTCGAAGTACGTAATTACACTAAATTGAATATGCCAGTTCATTACTCAGACAGGCAGTGGGAATATTGTACCCCACATATTTTTTTTCTGGTTTACAGTTCTATAGGTACTGTTGCAAATCTAATATAAAGAACTTGTTAAAACACGCTTGTTCTTCGCGGTCTGGTAAGGGTTAAGGTATCCGGTACATAAATATGAGAGGATTAAATCTATACACAGTGGGTATAGTGGTGTATCTATATTTTTGCACTTGACCGTACCACAGCATAGCATTTATCATGCTGAAAGAACGCGAAACTGAGTTCCATTCCCAGCCTGAACTTTATTTATATGCTGTCTTGTGACCATCCCCATAAAATCTCAATAGGTATATCACAATTTCTATTGTCACCTATTCACATCAACAAAAAATGTTCCCAGGAGTTGTTTAACTTATCACCAGGCTCTAGCTTATAATTATCGCACTTCACACTAATCCTTGCTCTATCGTCACCTCATCAATGAATGGCGGAGAGGCCTCTTTGGATTTTCGTACTTCGTATCGTGTCGTTTCGTTCAAGCTAATTGTATAAACAGAAGAGTGAATGGGGTGGCATGATACGTTCTTTAAGTTTTGTGGTAGCCCCCCCCCCCCCCTGTACATTACCAGTGGAATAGGATAGATGCTGGGATAGATGACACCATCAAACTATAATTCCAAGATGCGACTCGACGCGACGAAAAAAGAAACACTTTATTTAGTCCTGAAAATCAGATTAATTTTCAATTAACTGCAAAACTTGATTTTGAGTTGCTTAATACAAATAAACTGTCGATTAAGTTGGCATAAAAGTGACGTAAAAATCTATGGGAGAATCGTGGTATATAACGTCTCTATTGTAAAATCAGCGCTTGTTAGTGTTGTTCTTACTATAACATCGGAGTGTTCAAGAAAAGGGTACATTATTCCCTTGTGGTCGTTAACGGACCAGCTATTCTCTTGGACTTACTTACTTACTTATCATGGGTGACTAAAATTGCTTATCATCATGTCACCCGCTTGCTCGGTTACTCCCTTTATCAATAAAACAAGTTTTTTTTAAAAAAACATTTAAGTAGCAAGTTTTATTTGTTGCACAATATTTTAGACTATCGCGGTCATTACTAATATTATGAGTTGAAATCGGGTTTTGTTCCGCGTACCTTGATTTCAGAGAAGCCCGATATTTCACGGTGACGGTCGGTCAGTCGTCTCGTGATAATGGCGCATGCAACTGTGCCGAAATATCGGGCTTCTCTGAAATCAAGGTACGCGGAACAAAACCCGATTTCAACTCATAATATTTTTATTTGCTGATTCCAGATTATTGGCATAGCATTTGCCAAGAGAAATATTTCTCTATTGTAGCTTAAGCATGCCAAATATCAGCTCAATGGGATACCAGAAACTGATCGAAAAATCACGGCCATATAAAAACGTTGCAAGTTCAAAAAAATGACTGACTTCTTTTTCTATTCTAAAATAAAAGAACAAATGACGGACAAAACCCTACGACCAAATACAAATTAAAAAAGAACACCCACATCAAATCAGTCAACCAAATTCTCTAACAATTGACAGTTTGGAGTGATTGAAAAGTTTCTGTCACAAGCAATCCTTTATCGGAGGGAGGCCTGGCATGTTGACAGTGCGGGTGTGATTTATTTGAATCGAGACTAGGCCAGTTTCGGGTTTGCCCACAAACTTATGAGAGGAGATGACAACTTGCGTTTTCCCATCTACAAAAATAAAGGCTAGACCACATTGTTCTCGAGAAATGTTGAACCGGTTGAACGCACAGCCGTGTTTAACATTCGTGTCGATTGTTTTGTTTCGGTATGAGTTTATAGGAACGTAATTTTGAAATGAGCGTTGACGTATGCTCTACAGTCAACCAATTTGATTCCAGGATCACCGTGGAATCTCATCATGGTAAACTATTTTGTTTTTAACAATGCATATCAAATGGAGTAAATGTCACATTGAAGATGTTACAAGGCGGCATAGGAATCAAAAAAAGGAAAATAGGAATTGGTTGGTTGGTTGGTTTGGTACATACTTGGCCTCCTCTTGAAATCGTGGTATAGAATTGTAGTGAAAAGATTAGCTAAAGGCAACTCCTGTCAGAAATGCTCTTTGGTTTAGCCTTATTGATATTGGTATGCAAATTATGTGATATGAGAAGAAATGGCTTAGGTTGTTATATTAGTTCGTCAGATTAAAGATTAAATTTATTGAATCAGGCGTTACTTTGCGGAGGTTTGTTCGTACAGTGTGGAGGTAGAGGAACTGCATGAACACGCATTTCTTGCATAAACGTAACTATCGTAAGGTCGCGGGTGAGCAAAGTAATTGTTTCATTTAGATTAAAAATTGGCGAAAATTTATTTTTGGTTGCGTTGTAGAACAACGCTCGTGCCTAAAATACCACCTCCCCAAAATACCAGTTTTTTTAAAATACAACATTGCCTATAGTGATTACATTTCCATTATACCAGATGTCCAAAATAAGACATTCCACCAAAAAAATCACTTCCTTTAGTTATTTTCGATTTTGCAACGTGGTGCAACGAGAATCTGATAAGCTAGAAATGTGGTAAATAGGCAATGTACCTAGTATTTTGATAAATCTGGTATTTTGGGAACATGGTATTTTAGGCATGGCATTTGTGGAAAGAAGGATGCTTCCAGAAAAAATATAAGGCAGTTTATTTTACGCTCGACTTAGCTGGGGCACTGTCTTGCTCCCAGATTAAATGGGTATGTATTACAATACCGAAGTACGAAAGACTGAATGTATTAAAATATCGAATGGGTCAAAAGACCGACATGATTATTTTCTGAAACCGTAAACTGCTCAGAGTTTATTAAAACGGCATCATACAAAACCCATTAGGTTAGGTTAGGTTTGTTTTATAACAATCTTAAAAAGTTAACGGTTTCAGAAAATAATGGTGTCGGTCTTTTGACCCATTCGATGTTTTAATACATTCGGCCCTTCGTACTTCGGTATTGTAATACATACCCGATTAAATTGTTTTAGAATATTCTAGAGTTGTAGTGTAGATAACATAGTCTTGGGTGAAAATTAGTTAGGATTATCAAGTTAACAAAGGACTCCGCGAACATATATTTGCATAACACGATACAAGTTAATAATGCTAGTATAATAGTTTCAACACAAGGAATATGCCTTCTAACAAACGACGACACGGATATAGGTAGGTTGAAATACAGATGACAAGTATGGTATTATGTATAACCTAGAAAAAATCGAAGTAGGAGTACATCTGTTACGGTTATTAAAGCCTTGTGACAAATGTACAGGAAGTCAGACAGTTAGTAACATGACCTATCCGTAGTCACACCACTATACACTACCGTTGTGGTATGTACCCTTGACTAAATATAAATATTTAATTTTTCGCTTCGCGGGGCTCCTATTTCAGGGCGGTTTGGCTTTCGGGCAGAAGAAACTACCTAAATAACCTAACCTACCTATCTTCTGGACTGAATTATGGTTGGCGGGTGCATCAGTGTGAGTATGGGTCGGGTAAAATAAACGGTAGTCACACCAGTGTGACTATGGATAAATAAAATTAACCATAGTCACACCAGTGTAGTAAATTGGTGTGACTACGGATCGGTCGCTGTTAATAGGGTCCTGTTGAGCAACCGTTGGGTATACAATGCTTGCTAAAAAGGCATGTAAAGTGTCCTTGCTGACCTACAAAACAAACAATGCTAACGAAAAGCGACGTACAAGTCACCAACATCTGTTGAACCACATCCATAATCCTTAACGTGTTTAGAAACACTAAATGCTCTTGGCGAGGTGCCTAATGACTGTCTTTCAGCTCAAGTCCACTTTGCACCATGAAAGTGATCATGTGCCGTTACATTGCGGTGCTCGACGGGTCACTAAAAACTCGTTAGCTCGTCGGCCATGCAATGTAATGTTACTTGAACAGAATTACTTTCCTGGAGTATGGGCTTTAGATATTCAGTGGTATTAGTGAGTACTCTAAAGTAATAATGGCATGTACTCGGACACTATCTAGTCACATTAAATTTCGAAATTGCTGAGACATTTCATCTCGAAGCAGTGGGTGAGTTTGTGTGATGGAAAAAAACTACACGTACTACCAGTTATAATTTATCAAAGCGTACTACGGATTATCTTATTGATAATGAATGGGCTGACATTGCTACTGTGTTGATTTAAGGACAAAAATGCATTTTTTTAGTAATATTGTTTTTAGAAGATAGGGTGAAAACTTCAAGTCCTTTTCCATAAACGCTGTCTCAGTCTGTGGAATCGGTTGCCTGATGATATCAGGCGGTCGGAGTCGGTTGCCATCTTGCAGAATCGCTTAAGGGCGTACTGGCTTGACAGTTCCTCTCAAAGAGAGGTGTTCTCTGTTCTGTTTCGTGTTTATTATGTATAAATAAATAAATATTAGGGGACAATCTTACACAAATCGACCTAGTCCCAAACTAAGCAAAGCTTGTACTATGGGTACTAGACGACGATAAACATACTTATATAAATACTTAAATACATAGAAAACATCCATAACTCAGGAACAAATATTCGTGCTCATCACACAAATAAATGCCCTTACCGGGATTTGAACCCAGGACCTCTTGCTTCGTAGGCAGGGTCACTACCAACTAGGCTAAAGCGGTCGTTAATCGTATGTAGTTTATTTGTCTTGATATGTATTAGTTTACTGTATCCATTATATGTGTGTGCATTTTATTGCACTGTTTTTCTACGTTAAAAAAATCTAAAAAGATTTCTGGCTTACCGTAAGACGGAGCTTTTTGTCACTTATCAATACGATTGATATTATAATTTTCAAACCTCATCAAAAAAGATTATTATCCATTTTTGACTACCCTAGAAATCTGGCATAAGTAAATTAGTTAAATTGATTGGATGAAACGTCACTTTTCATAATCCATGAAAGTTCATATCCATGAATCAAAATATTCAATTCGAAGGTACTTGCTACTCTGCAACCACAAATGATAGTAAAAGATAATTAAATATGTTAAGCAATTGTCTCTGTTTGGTTTTGATGATGTTATACGTACTGTTTTCCAAAAATAGTGGATGTAAAAACAATAGACTGACAAATCCATTGTTTTTTTCTAATTACGTGTCGTTAAGCTACACAGATTTTTTGAATGTTGCTACCAAATAATTTAAAGAGGGCATCTTTAACAATCATTTATTAAAATGAGACATCTTTTCATTTCATTAGCAAAGCAGTTTTTTGGTATTAAAGTTATCGATACTTACTTATATTTTCTTTAAAACATTCTAGTAAATACAAGTTTTTCGACCTATGTTATTCCAATTTCACATGTAATTTTTGCACCTTAAGGGCACCAGGGACACAGTCCAGGGTTAAAAAATTAAATCGGTTACCCTAGGTTAAGAATGACAGTTCCATACATTTAGGCACTTCTTAACCCTGGGTTAGCAGTTAACTCGGAGTTAAAAGTAGCTAACCCAGGTCCGCGCAAGCCCGCCTAAGAGTAGTAATATGAAAAATCTGTTTGCATTCAAGCGTTTGTACAGGTTTTGAATTTGAAGACGTTTGCCAAGTCTCGGCAAGCGCATAATTGGAGCAGGGAACTTTAATCGTACTAAGTATACTAACATAACATTTCATAGGCTTTCTTCACGCAACGTAAACCAAGAGTGCCTTAGATCAATTTGAATCGTTATTTCCTAGTAGGAAAATTTCAATTCGCATTTTTTCCCAAATGCATTTTTTTCCCGGTTTTTTACTGACGCCTATTTTCATAATCGCGTTTTTTTCTTATTCTAATCGGCACAAAAACAGGTAAATTCAGGTTGTGTTAAGTTTGCATCGACCCGAAGGGCCAAAAGTACACAGAAGAAGGAGCTCCGCGCGAGCGGCGCTCCGTTGACACTGTTTCTGTGTCAATTCAAATTGGGAAAAAACGCTTCTGTGAAAACAAGCTTCAGTAAAAAAACTATGGTGGGAAAAAAGCATTTGGGAAAAATTGCGAATGGGAATTTTGCTACATGAAACAAACAAGTTTGGGGAACTGATCTATCTATTTATTTACTCGTAAACCAACACCACGATGTAATTATCATGGAAATTCAATTTAACTGCTGCATAAATATAATGGATAATGCGTGCAAAACCGCGGATAAAAGCTTGTTCCTAACATATAATGTAGGTAATCCCTACTGACCACAAGACGGATGGTGTGGAAGTGACGGATTTGCAATTCAATGCAGTGACTCCATCCAGACGTTCCGGTAATGAAACCGGGAGCAGAACTATTGTTACTGGATATAATTACAGATACAGTTCTGCACTGTTTGATCTTGTTTTGCTAGAAGTTTCGGAACAGTGTGGGAAGATAGTTCATTGTTGAATTAAATTGGGCTAGATATAGTGTCGGATAAAGTTTGCGCTATCGGACATTATGGGCTCATAAAAATATACTTATTTTTGTTAGGGTGTTGTAGAGGAACAGTTTTTTATTTTCTTTGGATTAAGATATAATTATTGGAATCGAATACCAAAGGGCTGGCGGCTATCCCACTAAACGTATTAACATGTCCATCCATCGGGGATATAATTTAGCATTTTGGGCATAATGGCACGATGTTACTTATTTAGATTTAGCTTGGTGTCAATTATTTAAATCATTTTTATCTACATCGTTTTTGCTTCATGTTTATGTTGAAAGGTAGCATTCGTAGGGGTACGTATCAAAATATATAAAGTTTAAAACAAATAATGGACGAAATACATAATGGTCATAATGCATACTAAAATTTTCTATGAAACTATTGATTAAACGAATTTTTTTAATCGTGTAATCTACAGATTGATTTAGGTTAGGTTAGGTTTATTTTATGAAAATCCTGTAAAGTTGAGAATTTCCAAGAAAATTGCATTATATCAAATGACCATTATGTATTTCGTCCATTATTTGTTTTAAACTTTATATATTTTGATACGTACCCATTCGTAGATACCTGTAATAAATAAAAGGCCGGACACTGGATTTTGTAAAATTTTGCTAATTTACGTCGTTTTACAGACGAGATTTTACAGTTCAAATAAAACGGTGCTTACATAAGATCATAATCGATATGATATTTTATAATACGTGTTAAAACTTAAAGTAATACATTTTTCTAATTCACATAAAGTAGAGAAACCTGAAAGATTTCATGTACCTATACGACACATTTTAAATTAATTTGCACAACCAGAGGCTATTTAATATGCATTAGTGTTGTAGCCCAGTACAGTCTATATTCGTGTGTATAATTGTTTTTTTTGCGTGCAACGCTATTCTAAGCGACAATAATGGCACATTGGACGATAAACTACTCTGATAGTGTTAACATCAGCCCCTTTTCTGTGAAATATTAGCGAACTGGTAACGGTATGTTTATAGGATATATTATGTAGTGCGTACCCGGTTTTAGAATAGGAAGGACTCTGTTAGAGCTCTTCCCATCGGTGGCTTAAAAGACTACTAAAGTATCCTGATGACTTTTGCAAAATATTAGCGAACTGGTAACAGTATATTTTCAGGTCGTATTTGCCGTGTGAGTACGGTTTTAGAATAGGATTGACTCTGCTAGAACTCTTCCCATTCGGTGGCTTAAAAGACTATTAAGTATCGTGACGATATTTGTTAAATATTAGCGAGCGCAGTTTTAGAATGGAAAGAACTGGAAAATATAATTAGTTCCATATTCATCTGTTTTCTACTGTTCTATGTTTTCTATATGTTCACTTTGATCTCGTACAATGTTTCCTCTCGGCAAACCGCATACCTCGTGTCGTATGTACCAAAAGATTTAAGGTCTTTAAAGTTACGCTTTATCTCTGCGGTATTTAGATCCTTGCCACGTGACACAAGGACACTTCTTGCACGTACTACCAAACTTCAAGATTGCATATTACTGTATCTCGCATGTGTTAAACTCAATAGTAGAGATCCGGGTGTACCTAATTAGAATGAAAATTACGAGTAAATAGAAATTTTGAATGAGAACTCGGAAACTTTTACTTTTGAAAACTTTTATCTAAAGTAGGTTTTCATCTTTGTAAAAAGACGTTTTTATTTTAAAGACGTGGTAGCCTAGTGGTTTGACCTAATGGCCTCTCATGTTAAGCAGTGGGTCACGGGTTTGAGCCCGGGGAATTACATTTGAAGAAAAATGGGTAATTTTCAAATTTTGCGCAGAACACTCTGTTACTATTTGTATGGAGCTACCACTCTGTTACCGTCATCATCATCATCCCAGCCTACATACGTCCCACTGCAGGGCATAGGCCTCCTCTCAGAATAAGAGGGGTTGGGACGTAGGTAGTTCCCACGCGGGCCCAGTGCGGATTGGGAAATTCACACACACTATCGAATTTCTTCGCAGGTGTATACAGGTTTCCTCACGATGTTTTCCTTCACCGTAAAGCCCATTTTAAATTTTAAATGTGCCCATTTTTTTACATTAATTCCGAAAAAATTAGAGGTGCGTGCCGGAATTTGAACCCAATTTGAGAGGCAATAGGTCAAACCACAAGGCCATCACGGTTTCTACCGTTTATTATTACAAATATTACATAAATACTAGCATTTTTTTTCAATTCCGATAGTCAATAATTTAACGTGATATAAAATAGCTGATTGCAAATCATCAATCATATCACTCGAATAACCGCAGAGAATAGACGGTACAAAAACGAAAACGACTTTTTTAGGTTGGGACAGGTTTATTTGCGCAAAATTTGAAAATTGCTCATATATACGGTCAGCAGTAGACGTCTTTCGGCTGATGATGATGGTGATGCCACTTCAAACCTCAAATGCACGCACGAACAAGAAATTTAATGCTATCAAAACACAAACTTGCGTATAAATTCGAGCAAGAGCGAAACCATATTTGCTTTCCGTAACTTAGTTCAATAACCCTCCAAGTAATACTTAAAAGCAATTTAATATTCGCACGCCAAATAACACGAAGTCAAAGCAACAAAGTACCACGACTTAGGAAATTAATATCAAAATATCGTTTAAGTCAAGTTTGCAATCTACTTAAATAATACATTAAACGAGTTTATGTTAGCAAAGGTCTTCTTGGAACTTAGGAATCGGAGGGATATCGTAACTATACGTTTATACGAGTAAGGTGAGAATAATCCGACTAGTTTTAAGCCCTCCGGCGGTGTACGGCAGAATCTGTTTTTGGCAGAATCAGCTTTGGACAAAATCGTCTTATGGCAGAATAATATGTTTACTCAATTGAAAAAAAAGTGTCATATGAAGGATTTTAATATTACATTGTAGCTAAAAGAAAAAAAATCAATTTTACCGCAGCGATTATTTTTAAGTTTTATTTTTAAGCGAGAAAGCAATTTTACTAACAACAAATGGGTCACGTGTAACAAATTGTAGGTAGTTAAATTAGTACCTAACATTTAGTTATTTAATCTGCACTCTTCGCAACAGCGAGTCGTCTTAAACAGTCTAAGTAATATAGTAAAGTCACCATTTAATCACTCTGCTATTATTTTTTCTATTTTTTCGTTTTTTCTCAGGACTGCTAATCTTCGTGGCTGTTGTTTGTGGCGAGCTTCAAATCTTTTTTTTTTGTTTGAATCGAGACTTCTTTTTTTAACAATTTTATCTAATATGTAAAAATGTTAGGGGTCTATGAAAAAATAAGTGTGTAAACCATTTATCAAAAATTCCTATTAGTTACATATCATTTTATCAAAATACTTTTTTCTACACGTTTTTTTTTCTTGTCGCACTTTACCCGGCCCTAATTTACATCAGCCGTTATTCCTGACATATTTTTTTCATTAACACGTTTCCCCGTTTGTCAATTTTGCCAAACGCAAATATTGCTAACAACATGTCTACAGTCAAATTTTTTCTCTCCACTCAGTTACAACGCAACGCATTTACCCACTCACAGCTTTTATTCACGCGTGGACACTTGGTCTAAGCTCTCTCATTCTGAGCGGAGGCCTGTACGCTGCACTGGGACGAATATAGGCGGGATAACATTGTTTTATCAAATACAAATATCTTCCTTGCTTCTTATGATATATGGCTAACACGTGACAGCTCGGTATATATTGTCTTCTTGGTTGGATGCTAGCAGCTGTTACAAGCCCACCGAATTCTAACGTGTATTCGTACTGTATCTCTATATATACAACTTTAAGGAAAATGCTCTTAATTATCTTCTTCAACCTATAAAGGCCTGTGTGGTAACTACGGCACAAACACTTTTTATTCTAAGAGGAGAACTGTGTCCAGCAGTGGGACGTATGTGGTCGAGATGACGATGATGATTATTATTATATTATTATTATTATAAACGGTCAAGTGGATCCCCTGGCGTAGGCGCATTACCCACAAACACCTGAAACAGCAGATTGCCGACGCGTTACCATCCTAGAGAGCTAAGATAGAATACCTCATTAACCACTCAATAATAATACTGTAATTTGTGTAATTTTCTCAGCCTGTCTTACTCTTCACTCTTCACCCTGTAATATTTCTGGAACCCACAACTTTTAATCAGCGTTTCCTCCACAGCGATAAAATACCACTTTTCCTCCAAAAGCATATTTTTCTCTCAAGCCTTTAATAAACAACTTAACGCACTTTAGCTTTCCGTATAAATTCTAAGCCTTATTCAATATTCCACCATGCAATATGATTCCGAGGGATGATTTATACCACAGCGCCCCTGCCTTTTCTTTACTGGCAACGTCATCTGTCATCCTTATTGTACCTGCCAGGCACCTTTATATTTTTCATCTGGATTGTATGACACGCAGTAATAAGTACTTTATGCTTTGAAGGAGGTTTCCATGGGGTATGAAAATGATGGTGATTTGGGGAAATGAATAATATAGGGATTTGACTGTGTTGACAAATTTAATGCGAGTTTAAGGAGTAGGTAAGCAGAAGTTGACAGAAGGGCCTCTATAGTTTCACAAAATTTAACAAGACAAGTCATGATGTATCATTCTTCGTTTATTACGAAACTGTATTCTATAAGATAGCATTTAAAAAAAATCCTGTAAAAAATACTATCATCATGCACTGCAATCATGAAGAATGATACCGTATGACTTATTAAACTATGGGAAACCAAGGTGCTTGACAATATAACTTTATGCTATTTTTTACAGAACCCTGAAAATGGACCGTAACTTTGATTGGCGTTTAAAAATGCATTCAATGAGTTCCATCAAATTTTAAAAGGTCGTTAATGGGGCATTTACGATGCAATTACGTTTTATGGTGCACGATATTATAGTCTTGAAGCTACGTAGTTGGGAAATATTTTTATTGTTATGACTTTTATTTGGGTTTAGATTAGGCAATTTCTAGTGATTTTATTCATTGACACGAAATATAAATTTACTTTACAGTAATTATTTATATAAATATAATATATGTGGCGTTATCAGCGTGGAGGGACCTTACTGTCGGTATTGAGTTATTAGTGTCTTCATAATCTACATACATTAAGCTATCGAACCATGTAAAAAACATGCGTATATGTATAATAGATATTTTTTTTAAATTGTTAAAACCCAAAAGTCATAAAAGGTGATTATGAGAAAATTGAATTCAAACTTCTACACCCAAAAAAAGTATGTTATTGTAGGAGGTTACATAGATAGCATGTTATTTGATGAATAGATTATATGGTCTTTTATAATTGATGTACAATTCTATAATTGTATACCTGTATTCCTGTTGTTTACCACGCCAAAGTGAACAAGGTAATGAAAGTACGGTTGATAGGTTTTTGCTAAATATTACATTTATAGTATGTTTTCTATTGGATTTTATAGGAGAAGGATATAATTCGAATAATTTGTAACTAAATAAAAATAACACCGATATAAATCAACATTGTTTATCATAAAAAAAAACAATTTTAACAAAAATAACTTTTTAGTTTTCTAATTACTTAATCAGTCAAAATCAACAAAGATATATATTTACTACGCTAAAGCATAGCCAAATGAGATCAAACATACAAACTTCTATTTCAAAAGTACCTTTTTTCAGTCTCAAAATTCAAGTTAAAGTTTAGTAAAAAGCTGGTACAATCACTACACGTTTTTTAAAAGGGACCTTATCGTCGGTAATAAAATATTTAGTGATATTATATGAAAACAACTATAAAACTTTTGATGAAGTTAGATAATATTAATTTTAGATCACTTTACAAACTAAATTTATACTAAAAACCTGTAAATTGTCTCCGTTAACATTAAAGTATGCACGTATTTAAAAAGGGACCTTATTGTCGGATGTAAAATTTTTAGTAAAAAAGTTAAAACAAGGATTCAAAAATACGATAAATGTTGTAGTTCTAACTATTAATTATAATTTGTCACCCTGTTTAAAGAATCTTACTAATAATATAATTATAAATCAACGAGCTGTAAACCTCTAAAGACACAAATTGGGGTAAATGTCTTCATAACTGAAGTCATCATACAATGCGTCAATTTATGGATGGCCAGTTTTTGAAAATGTACCTATCTTACTGCAATGAAATTGGGCAAATAGATCATTAATCGTGTGATAATTCTGATTGACGTTTTTGACAAAAATATTTTCCGTTTCTGTACTGGTTTCGGTGTCCAGCCTGACCGCAGTAAGAACGGGAACGTATCAAAATATACAGGGTTATTTGTACTAGCATCCTTTTAACCCTATACTCCTACCACTTAAACAAATGTTTTTTGTTTTACGGCTTTTGTCATAACTTAATATTTTTGGTGTAATAACGTTTTGAAAATTTGAGATTACCTCATATTTTTACGATACTCTGTGTATTTGTATGAAAAAAAAAAGTCATAAAACAAAAAAACGTTTGTTTGAGTGATAGGAATTCAGGGTTAAGAGGATGTCAGTGAATTAAAAATAACCCTGTATAAAGTTTAAAACGAATAATGGACGAAATACATGATGGTCATAATATATACTAAAATTTTCTATGAAACTATTGATAAAACGAACTTTTTTAATCGTGTATCTACAGATTGGTTTAGGTTAGGTTAGGTTTATTTTATGAAAATCCTGTATTAAAGTTGATAATTTCCAAGAAAATTGCATTACATCAAATGACCATTATGTATTTCGTCCATTATTAATTTTAAACTTTATATGTTTTGATACGACCCGTAAGAACATGTAGGAGTTTTTCTTTTAGGCGGAGGAAGAGCGGTTGCGTTGCCGCGCCGACAAGTACCGTCATGTCTTCAAAACCGATACAGCTCACACAGAAAGCATACGACAGGGACACCGACAGTTAGGTCCCTTTCTCACTAAACTTTAAGGCATATTTTTAACCCATAAAAATCGATTTAAAAACCTGTGTCTTTGTCAAATCACAATTTAGAGACTGCTTATTATAATGGAGTAAAAAAAGAAAATATGTTTTTTTTCGACATTTTACTTTAAACGTGATTATCTCGGAAACTAGAACCGACAATAAGGTCCCTTTTCATAGATAACGTCACATATAGAATTAACCTGAAATAAAAGTAAGTACATGAAGGAAGATAAATAAAACACATTATGAAAGAAGTCCACTAAGGCAAGGTTCCGAAGATACTGGCAGCTTTCCTATTTGAATACTTTAACCGAGGTAGTATGCCACTCTTCGTTCTCCTATATCGAAGGTTTTATCAACTGGACTCACTTTCTCGTTTATCAAACTAACCTGAAAAAAAAACATGGCATGGCTCAATGATATGGGGTTTATTTGATACTAGCTAGCCCGTGACTTGGTCCGCGTAGAAATCAAAATTCTGGTAAAGCTTCTTCATCTCTTTCATTGAATAAAGCAGACATCCGGAAAAACAACATTCAAAAATGCATTGCTGTTGTAATTACCTACCTGCTTGAAGGCCCAATTTGAAGAATTTAGTCGTCAAAGATACGAAGATAGGGTCACTATGAGTCGAACATATAAATCTCACTCATTCCCTATCTCGTGGGAATTCCAACAATCCGTTAGTTCCTTGCCTACATCAAAATGACAACTGCTCAAGGTCAGGTCAAGGGTTTAGGCTGGGTGTTGATGAGTCAGTCAGCACTTTTTAGGGTTCCGTACCCAAAGGGTAAAAACGGGACCCTATTACTGAGGCTCCGCTGTACGTCCGTCTGTCCGTCAGTCACCAGGCTGTATCTCATGAACCGTGATAGCTAGACAGTTGAAATTTTCACAGATGATGTATTTTGGTTGCCGTTATAACAACAAATACTAAAAAATGCAATAAAATAAATATTTAAGAGGGCTCCCATACAACAAACGTGATTTTTAGGGTTCCGTACCCAAAGGGTAAAAACGGAAACCCTATTACTGAAGCTCCGCTGTCCGTCCGTCTGTCCGTCTGTCCGTCTGTCACCAGGCTGTATCTCGGGAACCCTGGTAGCTAGAGAGTTGAAATTTTCACAGATGATGTGTTTCGGTTGCCGGTATAACAACAAATACTAAAAATGGAATTAAATAATAATTTAAGGGGCTCCCATACAACAAACATGATTTTTTGCTCGTTTTCTCTCGATATTGATAACGGCACACAGAATATTTAAATATTACATTGACTACAAAAATAAATCATTAAATTAAAATAAAAAATATTTACGTGAACGTGATTTTTATAGATAATTGTACGGAACCCTTCGTGCGCGAGTCCGACTCGCTCTTGCCCGGTTTTTTTTTGCTTGTTTATGCTCGATATTGATAACGGCAACAGGTAGACGCTTGAAATATTCACATAATATTTAGTTATATACTTACTTTAAAAAAAATAATAAAATTAAAATAAAAACAATTATTTAAGGGGGCTCCCATACAACAGAGATGATTTTTTTGCCTTTTTTATAGATAATTGTACGGAACCCTTCGTGCGCGGGTCCGACTCGCACTTGGCCGGTTTTTATATGTATGTAAATGAAGGTTGTATAACACCTCATTTAATTTGCCTCCTATTGTTGGCCGCTTTTAAACTTTGGCAGATCCTTGTCAGAGAGAATTTATGTTGTCATCGTATTTGCGTATATAATTTAATATTATAATAATATAATAAATAGTCTGAAACAATAGCCTTAAATGTTGTTTCTCCTTTCAGGTAAGGTTTGTTTATAGTACCTACAGTTTTGTAACTCATGCTTAATGTAAAATTTAATTAGTTTTGTGTTAATAAAAATGTTCTCCTTTCAGAGCAACACATTTTGGTTTTTGTCTCTACGTTACAATATTTATAAGAACATATTATAAAACAACATTTCTACAGCTATTTGACAAAAATGGAAAAGTTAAAATTTGAATTTGTAGTGAAACCAAGTGAAGATCCAAAAACAAACATAGTCTGTATTACTTCTATCACGGATTCCAATGAAAAAATATTTTTACTGCCGGAACATCTCCAACCTATGAGACTGCATGATTTGATCGTACAAACGCAAGTTTATAAAAAGGTGAAAAATACACTACAAAAAAGACATGATAATAGAAAAGTATGGATTTCTTTGACACCGGAGATAAAGAAAGTTTACATTGATGAAGAGGGAAATATGCAGTTCAAAGAATACTTGCTACAAGAATATACACCGGAAACACGTCAAGAGGCCTCCAATGCTGGAATTTCAGAGGAAGTTTTGACGAGAATCCTGGGAAATATAGCGGATATGAAGAAAGAAGCGTCCAATACTTGTAACTTGTTAGAGAAATTTGTGATACAAAAATTCAGTACAAAAAACTCAAATGCGTCCCAATGGTTGAATTCTTTTGAAGCAGAATGTGCTCGTATGGGTATAGAAGAGGATACTAAGAAGATAGAATCACTAAGGATATTTCTGGAAGATTCATGTATTGACTGGTATCGTTCTATGCTTTTAAAACATACAGTGGATTCAAAATGGTCAACGTGGAAAGATAGCTTTTGTGATACTTACGCAGATAAAGGGTGGTCTCCAATCAGGTATGCCATGTTATTCAAATATATGCAAGGTTCTCTGCTAGAATATGCTTTGAAAAAGGAAAGATTGCTGTTAGAGGTCAATAAATCAATGGATACAACCACTTTAATTGACCTGATTGCCACCGGTCTACCAAATTTCATTTCCGACAAAATTGATAGGAATAGCTTAAAGCAATCTGAGGATTTATTTAATAACATCCGAAGCTTAGAACATTTGGTAATAAAAAAAAGCGTTGAAAAAAATTTAGTATTTGAAAATAAGAATAAAGGAAAAAATTCAAAAGACTACAAACCATGCCGGATTTGTGAAAAAGAGAACAAAGGAATCCGATATCATCCAGAATCTTTATGCTGGTTCAAAATAAAAAATTATGAGGGACCTAAAAAAGATCAGATAAGAACGGTTAATAATTCACAATTAGAAACAGAATTAAACGAAATAGATCCAAAAAACTAAGAATTCCACCATTAATCAAAATAAAACTGTTGTTAAATGATACCCTAGAAATATTAGGAATTTATGATTCAGGATCGAACGTATCTTTAATAAATTCAAAACTATTATGCATAAATAATATGATTAATAATGTTCATAATAATCCAAAACTAAAAACGATTAATGGTGAGAAAAAAACTATAGGAATGATAACTATTAAAGTAAAAATCTTTAATATTGAACAAAATATTAATGTTTTTGTCATAGACAAAGAAAATTTTGACTACGACTTTCTTATTGGATTAGACTGCATTGAAAAATTTCGTCTTATTCAAAATGAAAAATTAGAAATTACACAAAATAGCTTGGCTATAAAAAACGAAAAACATATACTCAAAGAAAAATACAAAACCACAGAAAACATTCCCAGCAGTTTGGGTAAAAATGTGGAAGAAAAAAAATATATATGTAAAAATAATAATGATGATAAATACAAAATAAATTTCAATGAACATATAGAATCAGTCAATTTTGACATTTCTATTAATCACCTGGACTTGGAAAAACAATCGGAAATAGAAGATTTAATATGCAAATATAAATCAATTTTTGCTAAAGATAAGTTTGATATAGGCACTGTAAAAGGCTACGAAGCACATATTGATTTATTAATAGATAAATATTGTTGTAAAAGACCTTACAGATGCACTATCGAGGATAAAAAGGAAATAGAACAACAGATATCTAAACTATTAGAAAGAAATATAATTGAAGAGTCCTATAGCCCTTTTGCAGCACCTGTAACATTAGCCTATAAAAAAGAAGAGGGTACAAAATCTAGACTATGTGTAGATTTTCGAGAATTAAATAAGATTGTGGTTCCACAATCACAACCTTTTCCACTGATAGAAGATTTGATGGCTAAAACACGAAACTGTAAGTTCTTCTCAACTCTAGACATTAACTCGGCTTTCTGGTCAATTCCACTAAAAGTTGAAGACAGACGAAAAACTGCATTTGTTACTCAAGAGGGCCATTTTCAATGGACCTGTCTTCCATTTGGACTTAAAACTTCACCGGCAATTTTTCAAAGAATTTTAAGCAATATAATAAGAAAACATAAACTGTCAGAGTTCACTGTAAACTACATTGATGACATATTAATATTTTCTAAAACGTTTGAAGAACATGTTAATCACTTGTCACTTTTATTGGAAGCAATATTACTAGAAGGCTTTAGATTGAAATTTTCTAAATGTCACTTTGCCCAAGACTCCGTGAAATATTTAGGCCATATAATAAAAAATAACACAATTACTCCATTGAAAGATAATTTAATTGCTATCAAAGATTTTCCGGTCCCAAAAACACAAAAAAATATTCGACAGTTTTTAGGTAAAATTAACTTCTATGGAAAATATGTGCCAAACTTATCAATCGTTTTAGATCCTTTACATAATTTATTACGAAAACGACAAGCATTTATTTGGTCAGATAAATGTCAGGAGTCATTTGAAACAGTTAAAAAACTACTTTGTTCTAAACCCATTTTGGCCATATTTGATCCAGACCTACCGATACATATATATACAGATGCCAGTATACAAGGTATAGGCGCAGTTTTGAAACAACCACAAAATGACGGAGCGGAAAAACCTTGTGCGTATTTTTCAAGAAAATTAAATGATAGTCAAAAAAGAAAAAAGGCGATATATTTGGAATGTTTGGCAATAAATAATGCAGTGAAATATTGGCAGCACTGGCTTATAGGTAAAAAAATCACGGTTTTTTCTGATCATAAACCTCTAGAAAAAATGAATATTAAAGCCAGAACAGACGAGGAGTTAGGAGACCTCACATATTATTTATCACAGTTCGATTTAGAGATAAAGTATTCTCCAGGGAAATATAACATAGAAGCAGATAGCTTAAGCAGAAACCCTGTACTAGAGCCATACGAAAATGAAGACGAGAATTTCAAAATTGTAAATTTAATAAAATTACAAGATATCATAAATGATCAAAATAATAATGAAGAGATTAAACGTGATAATATGAATATACAATTAAAAGATACAATATATTACAAGAAGATTAGGAAAAAGGAAAAGATTCTATTAACTGAAGAATTTAGTAAAAAAATTATAAAAAATATACACCATTACTTCTGTCATATTGGAATTCAACAAATGATCAATAAAATTAAACCATTCTATACAGCAAAAAACTTAACACTTAATATAAAAAACATCTGCGAAAATTGTAATATTTGTATAAAGAATAAATCCAGAAGTAAAAACAAATTTGGGCTTATGTCCCACTTAGGACCCGCAACTTACCCTTTTGAAATTGTATCAATTGATACCATCGGTGGATTTGGTGGCTCACGCTCTACAAAGACCTACCTACATCTCCTGGTGGATCATTTCACGAGATACGCTTTTATTTTAACGTCAAAAACCCAAAATTCAAACGATTTTATAAAGCTGGTTAAATTGGTGACTCAGGAACATAAAATTGGTATGATTCTATCTGATCAATATCCAGGAATAAATTCAAATGATTTCAAAAACTTTTTACTACAAGAAAATATACCTATAATCTTCACTGCTGTAAATGCAGCATTTTCAAACGGCTTAAATGAGAGGTTAAACCAAACTTTAACAAATAAAATAAGATGTAAAATAAATGAAAATAAAAACAATTATGCCTGGACAACTATTGCTCATGAGTGTACTCAAAGATATAATGAAACAGAACACTCAGTGACAGGATTTTCTCCAAAATATTTGTTAGAAGGAAAAAATGTAGATATTCTACCAGATGAATTAAAACAAGAAAAAACATATAACACTTTATTACAAGATAGAAAAACTGCATTGGAAAATACTATAAAATCTCATAACTATAACAAAAAAATATTTGACAGAAATAGAAAGAGCTATGAATTTAAAGTGGGAGATTCCGTATATGTTGAAAATGGCAATCCGTTAAACAGGAAAAAAATGGATGAATTAAAAATTGGTCCATACAAAATTTTAGAAAAAATTTCGGATTCCATTTTCAAAGTGGACACAGGACATAGAAAACCCGAATCAAATCTATTCCACTCGACAAAACTTGTTCCTGTACGCAATTAGAACTGTTTTATAGTGTATATACTAAAAAAAAAAAAAAATTTTTTTTTTTTTTGGGCGAGGGTGGGAGATGTAAATGAAGGTTGTATAACACCTCATTTAATTTGCCTCCTATTGTTGGCCGCTTTTAAACTTTGGCAGATCCTTGTCAGAGAGAATTTATGTTGTCATCGTATTTGCGTATATAATTTAATATTATAATAATATAATAAATAGTCTGAAACAATAGCCTTAAATGTTGTTTCTCCTTTCAGGTAAGGTTTGTTTATAGTACCTACAGTTTTGTAACTCATGCTTAATGTAAAATTTAATTAGTTTTGTGTTAATAAAAATGTTCTCCTTTCAGAGCAACACATTTTGGTTTTTGTCTCTACGTTACAATATTTATAAGAACATATTATATGTATTAGATGACATTGTTTGGTATCACAAAAGGGGAATTTTGTTTAAGCAGATTCCAACTTAGTTAGGTACCTACGTTTTGAAGAAAAGGTAAAATCCCGCAGGACGGTGAAAAGGGTATTCTGCGCAAACTAAGTCTTAGGAACGGCGACTAGTGTGTTGCGAATGGGTTGATTTTTCTTATTTTCAGCAATGGATAAATAAATATTGGAGGCTATGCAACAATCAGGAATTCTCAAGAGTGAATTCAATTGTTTTTTTTTATTCAGATAGCACTGTTAGGTGCCTACTTACTTTTATTGTATTTGCAAACTTTCACAATCTAGTAGATGACACCGTATAAAAAAATAAATACTAGACGCTACTCTATCAAAAAGACATTATTTTAGCCCTGAAAACCAGATTCATTTTCAATTAACGACCACTTTAGCCTAGTTGGTAGTGACCCTGCCTACGAAGCAAGAGGTCGTGGGTTCGAATCCCGGTAAGGGCATTTATTTGTGTGATGAGCACGAATATTTGTTCCTGAGTTATGGATGTTTTCTATGTATTTATTTATCTATATAAGTATGTTTATCGTAGTCTAGTACCCATAGTACAAGCTTTGCTTAGTTTGGGACTAGGTCGATTTGTGTAAGATTGTCCCCTAATATTTATTTATTTATTTATTTAATTAACTGCAATATTAGATTTTATCTTGCTTTCAAGCAAGCAAATAAGTGATGTCATAACTTGCTATTGTCATACAAAATCATGGGAGAATCGTACTTTGACAGTTCATAAAGTATAAGTCAGTTGATTGGTGGTGTATTTATCCCTAATAATATTAAGTAGAAAATAGATGTGTAATCAAAATATCTACCACACCTAAGTATATCTTACGGCTAGTGGGGTTTTCAAAGATGAGCAGATTACACATATCGGTGTAATCCATCCTTTTCTGTGTTATCCTATTGGACCCCGCACGAATGGCTGCACTGTCTCACATGTTTCAAATCAGCTTTAGAAACTCTATGGAGAATTTAATATCGCCGTTTGCTGCAAAATTGCTTTTGATGTTCACAAAAATCTACGATAAAAATGGGTTAGCGGTTGAAACATGGTTGCGAGGCAAGTGGAGTAAGTAATGGTTTTATTTTGTACAGTAAAATGGACTATAATCTGAAGACTACATAATATTATAAAGTTTTATAAGTAGTATAAAAAAGTTTCTGAAGGTGAGCAACAGTAGCCGCATGTGTCACACTAGTAGTACTTAATTAATTTTAAACTTATACTTGAAGAAACTACTGGCTCAAAACTGTGTTTTATAATTTAAATAATAAAAAGTCATAATTAGTGCTACTTCGTGTAATTATCGGAAGTCAAGAGAGAACGCAAGTAGCCACTTTAAATAGTATTTTATGCAACTGTATCATAATAAGGGCCATTAAGACATGAATGCGGGTTATGACATGACGCGAAGCCGAATGTCATAATAAATACGCACGAGTGTCTTAATGGCCGATTATGAATAGTTGCATATATTACTTTTTCTACGAGTTCAGAATAAACAATTATTAAATAATGAGTACTTACATAACGGACAATAAATGAATTTTTCGATTTTAAAAGTAGCAAATTATTGTTCACTTCCATTGCCGCCTGTTTTATTTCTGGCGGCGTCAACATTTCTGCATCACTTAATTCACCAAAGTTATAAATTCTCACAAATAAAAAGTCATTTTTAAATAGTGATTAACTCTTTTATTTCTTTCAACTTGAAAGAACTCCGTACTCCGAACACTGAAAAACAGCGTTGTGGCTTGCCACAACATTATGCTGAGTGGGGCCCAATTTATACTATTCCATATTTTTTATTTGTATATTTCCTGTCAAATGTATTTTTTTTCTGTGTTTGTATCGAATATGTGTAAATAAACATCTCTCTCTCTCTCTCAAAAGCAAAAAAATCCCGCTATTTTGAAACTTTTTTTTTCACTATTCGCAACCTTAGAATGGACCCAAGAACTTTAGGTCATACAACCAATTGATTAATGTATAATGACTTTATATTGATTTCCCGCTTCATTTTTTTTTAATTTGCGACCGTACTCGTACCATAAAGCTTGATCAGCGTGTTCTCAATTACGAAATTTCGCTTGAAAAAATAAACCTTGATTGTGATTGGTCTTACCTGTTCTTTCTTACTCAATTTTAAGCAACCAATAACGTGGCACACGCATATTTAAAGAAACTCGATTGTTAAAATCGATTTCAGTAGGAATTCTTTTTTTGAATGTTATTATATTACTCAGTCCCGTAACATAATGAAAATTATAAGGGTTATTATGTTACTGAATTTGCACCATAGAGCATAGAACTTGGAACAGACTTATAACGTTAGTTATTATTGTATAGTTTTTGACCATATTATTAAAAGATTATACTATAGGATAGGAGTAGAAAAAATACAATTAAAAGTAAATCAACATTATAGTGTACACATTAAAAAAAATAACGGTTATACAAGCGTCAAAAAACCTGGCAGAGTAATAAAAATGTTACCTGAACCAAGGACAGAAAAATAAAATATTTACCTTCGTATCTCTGGAGCTAATTGCACCAGCTGAAATATCCACTACTAGACATGTTCGAAACGCGAGCAAAAACAACCCACGTGTGAATTTATCACCAGTTTCTTAATTTTTCTTTATGAAACAACTGATTGAAACGCGCTCCAGAGTAATAAAGAATTTACGCCGGACACATCTTATTTCCTCAGCTATAAAGTTAATACTAGAAGTAAAAATTATTCATCAGTTGTTTATTACGTAACAACTAATATTCTTTGAATGTGGTCACTCAACATATTGTTAAAGTTGACTGATTTTGAGATATTATCGTATGTTTTCATGAAAATGGGGAACGGACACGACAGAGTAGTAAAAATCATGGTGTTAATTATTTTTTTGTAAATAATTAGAACCAGTTACACATAAACTGACATATGTCCCAGTTAAATACAGATATATGCTACATCTGAAAAAAAAATCAAACTTATAAACTGAAGGGTTCATTAAAATTAGCCCCCGGACATCGAAAATCGGGGCCTCGAAGAATCACCCATACGCGAGATAAGTAAGGATTTTTCGAAATTCCCACGGGACGATTGCCTAAAGGGCGGCGTTGGATTATTTTTTCTTATAAAGGAGATGGCAGTCCTTAAAAGGGAACCTATCTCTTGGACAGTTCCTATGTTTATGATAATGACTGCACAATACTCGAATCTCAACACCTTTCTTTAATCCATTGTCGGATAGATCTCGTCGGGGTTAGGGCTTCAGCTACCCGCTGTGCATTGGATTGCGCGCATTTTATTTGTCTCCTTTGTTGTGGTAAGTACGTATTGGCTCCGGGCGATCGTAAAAGGGACGTCGACGTAAGCTTTTCTTTTAAAACAAAAAGGTCCCTTTGAGACTGCCTTTTAGACGGCCAGACCGTAATGATGGAGAGGGGTTTGAGCTGGAGATCGATTTAAAATTTATATCAGGCAATGTTGTTTGACATAAATTTATATTACGTGAAAACTTTGTGCTAAGTATAGTAATTTTTCTTCAAAACTGAGATATGTATTATCAGCCGATGTTCAAAGCCGCGGTAGTCTAGTGGTTTGCTTTGAAAACAGAGTCTTGGGTTCGAACCCGGGCTCGCGCCTCTTGAGTTTTTTCGGAATTTATGTGCGAAATTACATTTGGAATCTACCATGAGCTATACGGTGAAGGAAAACATCTTGAGCAAACCTACACGTGTGAAGAAATTCAATGGTGTGTGTGAAGTTCCTAATCCGCATGGGCCTGCGTGGGAACTACGGCCCTAGCTCTCTTATTCTGAGAGGTCTGTGCCATGCAGTTGGACGTATATAGGCTGGGATAATGATGATGACGATGAGGTGCTCACCGACAACTCAAAGGCAACTTGGAGACAAAAAAACCTATCTTAACAGGATTGTGTAGTCACGGCTAAAATGGCGGCTTTAACGACGAAAATGTTTCTACTCCTTAAACTAAACGCTAGCCAATGTTTGGCAAATTTTTGATATTTGTCAGTCAACACTAAAGCCAGGTACGATGGGCTGCAAAAGTGCATGGACTCCTTGGGGCGATAATCGCGTGAGCGCGCGCGCGCGCGTGTAAGTTAATAACATCAAACGATCAAACACTGCTCACGCGATTATCGCCCCGAGATGTTCATGCACTTTTGCAGCCCATCGTATCTACTTACGTATTTTTCACCCGACTATCGAATAAGGGTTATTATTTATTCAATAAACTAAATTTTATTCATGTCTCATTGTTAAACTAATTCGGCATACAGTTTTTTGTCTGTAAAATCACGTCTGTCACAGCAAATTTATATCGAATAAAAGTCAGTATGCCTACTACCGCCGCAAACGATGGGTCTTATAAGGAAGCTCAAGGTCACTCAGAGGGCGATGGAGAGGGCTATGCTTGGAGTTTCTCTGCGGGATCGTACTAGAAATGATGAAATCCGCGCAAGAACTAAAGTCACGGACATAGCTCGAAGAATCGCTAGACTTAAGTGGCAGTGGGCAGGGCACATCGCCCGTAGAACTGACGGCCGATGGGGCCGAAAGGTTCTCGAGTGGCGCCCGCGGACCGGAAGACGCAGTGTAGGTAGGCCTCCAACAAGATGGAGCGACGACCTGGTGAAGGTAGCGGGAACGCATTGGATGCGGATGGCGCAGGGCCGATCTGTTTGGCGAGCCTTGGGGGAGGCCTATGTTCAGCAGTGGACGTCTTTCGGCTGAAATGATGATGATGATGATGATACCTACTACCTCCTAAAGATAATGATTTACGAATTTAACCATCTCAAAACACTCTTCAAAAAATATTTCACCAACCATGTCTACCCACCATAGACTTAAACCACAAAATGTGCTCAAAATAATCTTACTTAAAAATACTTCCTCAAATTCTGTAATATTCCAAGCTAGTCCCTGGAGTGAGAATCGAACCCGGTTCTCGCTAAAATGCGTCGTGCTCGCTAGTCTCGGAGATCGGTTTAGGAAACGTAATAATAACGTGAAGTTCACGTTGCCTTCGGAATTTCCCTTACATCATCATTTTAAAATGCACTTGTAAATAATGTTCAAATTACAAAGTTTTAGATTTTTTCCTTAATACCGTTTCACACTTGACTGGTTTTTGTTATTTGTTGGTATTCAATATCTCTATTATCATTTCGAGTTTGAAGTTTGTATGTTTAAACGTGCAACGTGTTGTCGCCTTTGTACTTTTATATTTTGTTTTATGTACAATAAACTATTGACATACATACAATGAAAACAAATACTTTTTGCATGGGGGCCGACTTTTGATTTTCAATTTACTTAAGTTAATTTATATTATCTGTAATTTTTTTCGGCAATATAAATACAGGTCATGTATAAATTTCAGCTGCTTATCTATTACAGTTCTCGAGATACAGCCCTGTGACAAACAGACAGACGGACAGCATAGCAGCAATAATTATGGTTCCGTTTGTGACCCTTCGGGTACAGAGCCCTAAAAGAGTTTTTATCTTATAAGTGTTCCTTTCTTCCTTTTGAACCCTAAAAACAGAATAATGTAAAAAAATAAATTATTCTTTTTAATTACATTCCTGCTGAACAAAGAAAGATCCTGCTACAAGATGATAACATCATGACAACGCACGTCTTGACTGCGGAAGCGAAAACTTTGCAGGACACGAGTTATGGTCATAAAAATGTAACAACATTTTCAATGTTCTTTAAAAATTTTATTCAGTTCACGTAATAAAAACGTCTTCACGTTTTACAACCTTTGCTATGGAATGGCCATGTAATCCAAATATGAAAGTTTTACGTACATTCTTTCACCTTTGACAGCGGAATGTCCGATAAAAACATCGTTGTCTTCGCCGAAACAGGTGCCATTTTTATAGCTTGACGTAAATTACATAGAGACAGACGTTTCAATTTATTAATACCTACACTACAACCGACGATCTCGCGAATATTGAGGTTGATACAAACACAGTTTTTATCACCTATCTGTTTTGTTCGGTAGAAAAAAATGTGTTGCGATTAGGTCAGCCAAAGATTAAATATAATAGCTTATAAATTAATCAAACATTGTTGTCTAAGGTGCTCCACCCCAAAACGTAACTGTCCGGCTGAAAAGCAATGTAAGTATTCTTTTTCCTGACTCAGTCTGTTAGTAGTTCGCCATGGCCTCTTTTTAATTTCGCTTTATACTACCAGCGCTTTCGAAAAAAAGATTAGTGTCAAGAAGAGTGTGTTACAAGAAACGTGACAGAAAATCATAAAAAAATACTATTAACTTTAGTATTAATACAGACAAAATAAATTAAAAATGCATCATAGACAATAGATACATGGATATGGAAACATAATTCATTATCATTGTATCATGTTATAACAACGATGTATGGGGTTCCTTATTTAAGTTCCTAATTTAAAACATCAGAGATGTCTATTTTTTTCACCTGTACTCCATTAGATTGTTCAAATTGATGTCGATGATTGATCGCTTATAAATTTAAAGCCGCGCAGCCCAGTAATGTAACGAAATTTGCAATTTTTTTATGGAGACCCATTCGAGTAAAATTTTTCGCCTACTTTTTCTCTCAAAGAACCATTATTCAGTCGTGGAAAGGTTAATTTTAAAACAGTTCCCAAGAGAGGAAAACGAAGGAGCATGAATAATAAAAAATGTCAACGATAATCCCTAATGACGGGCCGGCACTAAAAATATCGTATCGTATTATAGAACAAATATTCAGTATTTTTCCAGAGCCGCGCAAACTTTGCGCTGAAATGTGGTAGCTAACGACAGGTCTCATAAGAAAGCTCAAAGTCACTCGTGGATGGATGGAATTTCGAATTAAATCCACGCAAGAGCTAAAGTCACCGATATAGATCGAAGAATCGCATGACTCAAGTAGCAGTGGGCAGGGCACGTCGGTCGTAGAACTGATGGCCTATGCGGCCAAAAGGTTCTGGAATGGCGTCCACGGACCAAAAGATGCAGTTAACAAGTTTGGTATGAAGTATCTTTTTGTATTTATTTTTCAACTTCATTTTTTATTACTTTTACGGTCATCCCGTGAAACCATATTTTTCATACTAAATACTAACTGAAATTTAGACGCACTTCTTCTTCTTCTTAAAAAAGATTCTTATAAAAGTTGGCCCTGTAGCGCCATCTCTTGGTCCGGGTGGGCGGTTAGCTCCAAAGGAGTGTTAAAGTCTCTCGATAGAGGGTGTGACATAGATGTGCGTTTATCACTGCATAAGGTGATTATCTAACAGACTGAAATGTACGATGTGTAGAAAAGATTCGTGTCTAATCTCTAGACCAGTGGTGGTGTAGGGTTTTAGCACGCAGCATGGAATGCTGAGGACCTGGGTTCGATTCCCAGCGTTTGTCTTTTTTATGGGGTTTTTTCTGTGCATCTATATTTCAGTTTGACTTTAGTATGAAAGGCCTAGTTGGAGCGACGACTTGGTTAAGGTTGCAGGATCTCGTTGGATGCGGATGGCACGGGACCAGTCTATTTGGCGAATCTTGAGGGAGACCTATGTTCAGCAGTGGACGTCTTTCGACCAAAATGATGATGCTAACTATGATTATTTTACCAAGCATACGGACTAATTTTAAATTTCCATAAGGCTTATTTATGTTGGTGGTTTACGTTGAAATCGATATTCCAAAACACGATACATGGATATTAGAATTCATGCACGGGAGGGATTTCCATGTAAATTAGGAGGCATAATATTATATTCCGCGTGTATTCTGTGCTCCTACCAATAGAGATGTATGTGTTGACTTTGACGGTAACTCAATTTAAAAAGCACCTTTTTTTACATGAAACTGACCCCTGTCTCATCCGATGAAAAGTGCAGATGAGGCCAAAGGTGTAACTCACTGGTTCAGTGACAGCCTTGAAGAGCCCTAGGTTAAAAAGCTAATAAAAGCTGCTACATACTTAAAAAATCGTGTAGACCAGTTGCTTTTAGGCGAGTTGATATATTATGTAGACGAGCTGCGATTTAGACAACCTGCGTCTTAGACGAGTTGCCCCATAGATGAGTTGCTAATTAGAACTTGTGCTACTAACCCAAACGAAATTTAAATTAAGGGGGCCTCAAGAACCAATACAAAATGACCCCACACTGTGTACATTTTGCTTAGGAGCGGGGTTACTAATACTGGATATGTGTATACGGCTGTTTATAGCGTTTATTTTGACATACGTACCTACAAATTATTGAACTACCAATGTATTGGAAACTTCGGTTGGCAAGCCCGACTCTTACTTGGCTGGTTCTTTCAATTTCGAATACGTAGAGACGTACTCTTGATCTACTGTAGAATGTGTGCAGCTGCATGATTAAACAAAGCCTAAGTTTCTTCACGGCGTTATCCTTACCAAAAAGTTGATGGTAAATAAATTACAAATATCATTTTTCACTTGAGTTCGGAAAAAATCAGAGCTCAAACTGCCGATCCTCTACGTAAAAGACAGACAAAACCTACCACCACCACGCCTCTACGGCACTGGTCCTGTGTAACAAAGTCCAGCCCCCTAATTCACCAACGTGACAATTTTATTGTCAGTGGTATAATAAAATTATCTCGAGAGACTATTGTATCATAGCGTGTTCTTGGCACTGGATGTGTTAATGACAGCCTCTATGTTGTGAAACGAGATTTTTTTTTCTAGCCGACATAATATTTGCTGATTAGCAGTAAATATCGACATGAGATAAAAGCTGTGTCAATATTCCGTTACAATTGTGGTATTTTGTGGTTAACATACGCGTATGTCTTATATTATTCACATGTAATAATGTGTATTTATAGGTGCGACAATTGTCACTTTGCGGAAATAGGGGCCAGATTCTGAACATACGTTTCTAGTCTGTGCCCGGCACTACACTCCAGAAACAGTTCTCTTTTATTCTGAAGGCACTGCAATAACTGTTTAAATTATTGCTTCCCGCTTTTCCACCACAGCACCATACCTGGTTGCAATAAGAGCTATATTACAACGGTTTCTCATCAAACCGTTTTCCCTTTGCGATAGCACCCTTTGTTTAAATTGGGCGGGAACTTGTTAGGGTAGTATTCGAAGTGGAGAGCTTAGGGAATTGTTCATGTGGTTATTTTTACTAGCGGATGTGAGAGTGTATGGCGTTTGTAACACGAGTGTGCTAGGTTTGGATTGTAGTAAGAAATAAAAGAACACCAAAAACGTGCGCAAATTTATATTTTTAGGCGGTCATTCGTTCCTATCGCAGAAAGAGATCTCCTGATCTCTTTCTGCTTAAAGTATAAACCGACTTGACATTTTAATAAACTATACCGATTTTAATGTTTTAAACGGTCGCGATTTTCACTCAATGTCATTTTCACTGCTAATCTTCCTGATCACGCATTATAATTATTAAAATTACTTAATTTGGGTCAGTTGTACTAGTTGTTGTGTTGTTGTTGTGTTGTAGTTGTAGTTGTTGTTGTTGTACCTACTTTATACCATACACCTAATCGTGACCACGGCCGCTGCAATGTTACCGTAACGGCCAAAGTATGAACAATTATAATTACGTGAATAATTCTCCGGAGTAGTAGAGATTATAAACCGATTATCATAAAATTTACATGTGATTATTCCTGAGAAATATGCCATCGATCGATCGATGCAGGTTACAAAGTAGGTATACTATCATTATGTCAGCATGTTGGAGTAACTATGTATACATGTACGATAAATTGGATTATTAAATTATACTTATTCTTCTTTCTGCTTTCCATAGCTGCCTGGCACAGATCGCTCTGTAGCAATAACGCCACCCATTGATTTCGTGTATTTTTTTTTAATATACATAGTTCTAAGCTGTTTATTATGTGGTGTACAATAAAGAGTTAATGTATTGAATTGTCTTTTCCAAGCGCTTATAATAGCTTTTAGGTTGTTGTAATGTTTTTCTCTTCGTACTTAACGGAATTATAACTCGTACTGATGAAAAAGGCTATTACTTAGCGGCATATTCATTACATTAACACGGTTAGCATTATGTGACGACCTCTTGAGATGATGTTGCGTTAGAAATAGACCCAAAGTTTGCAAGCAACTATAGTTCTGGCCTCGGTTGCATAAACATGCAACTGTAACAGCAAAAGTGTCCAATTGGTTTTGATTCGATTCAGATCATGATTTAATTTTTATTTGTAACAAAGTCAATTGAAAAGTGCAACAAACACGACAAATCAAAAATGGAACGCCTAAAGACTGACAGGCGATCAAAATGCGATTTGTATACATTGATTGTGAAGTTAACAACAGGACAATAAAATCATTCTAATATCAAATCAAAATATCTTTATTTCGGCCAACATAGGATCATGGAGTTACTAATACATGATTACTAATTCATCATGGTCTTTCCGAAAGCGCCGGGACTTAGGCTCAAAAAAAGACATGTAAAAGAGCCCTTAACGGCCTTACAAAAATAAACTTTTGATTTTGATTTGATACTATTATATTATTGCAACTGAGTGAGTTCCAACATTTCCAGACATTCCGAGTCGTGCAAAGTCACATGTTAGTTTCAAAACGGAAAGATATTGCTACCGGCTCAGACACTACAGTGACTCTGTGGAAACGACGAATACGTCCTCGAGGTAAAGAATGAGCAAAACGGCAAAGTACCTATCTCAAAAGTTACTTGCATTCGTCTTCACTCTGATATTTTATTTCCTCGGAAAAACCAGTGCAAGAAGTGGAGAAAAAAAGGTTTTATATTAACCTAGTATCTTAGTAAAACCAGTAAAGTAATTACTTCCTTCCCGGGAGACTTTCTTTGTGGACTGATGATTAATGTTCCATATCTTTACTTTACACAGATGCTCCAAGGTTTTTTTTGCGGTGAAGTTTCCAAGTACAATTTGATTAAGACAGCCTTTCGAAGGGAGGCTGATACCTAATAAGGCTATCTTGAAAGGAAAATGGGCTTTTCTTTTAAATTATTTGATACTGACTTTATATTGCTGCTTCGCTTTCGTGGAAGAATAAAAATTAGACTATACCTTGACAAGCTCGTGCGTGGCGCTCGGCGGAACCCTGTCGCAGGGAGCCTCTGCTGTCCTTAACAAGATTGTTTTTAATTAGTGCGGCAAATACTCACTGCGACAGGGTTCCGCGGAGGGTTCAGCACGAGCTTGTCGGACTGTCCTTTGTTCCGCGGGAATTTCGAGGGATTCCGTCTTAATGAAATGGCACGCACTCACATGAAACGGTGGTTCATGTATGATTGTTATTTAATAAGATGAACTAAAACAATTACCACTTTGCTTAACCGTGATCTTGCTTGGGTGAGCAAAGTAATAGTTCCAGTTCATTGATATGGACCTCCGCAAAGTAACGCTAGATTCAATTTTAGCAAGATTTCAATGACAAAACTTGGTGTGTTTGTTGATTTTTGTTGGCATACATGAAAGAACTATAAATAGAAGAAGGAGTAGTTGAATTTGAAGGCCTCGCAAGTAACATTAGGTTATTGCGCTACTTAATTCAACGAAAAAAAATTACTTACATACAAATTTGTACAGACCAGGGGCCTTTCTAGTTAATAGGTATTATAACTGAAGCGAGAGTTCCGTTTGTAATATTAGTTGTACTTTGTTTTGCAACAGGCCCCAGGTTATGTTACATAAATATTCTGAAAATTCACTGAGGATTTGCGAGGAAAATAACCGGTAAGCGAGGGTAGGAAAATAAAGTAATTCTATTTGTGGGATTTTCCACCGCACACGGCACTGGCTTCCCCGCACATGTCTAGAGATCTAAACCGAGACTTCAAGCTTCGTAGTTGGGATCGCTAACCGCTGGGCTATCCGGTCATCTTATTTGTACACAAATAAAAACTCAATTAAACTAAATATTGATGGACTAGCTTTTGCCCGCGACTCCGTCCGCGTGGAATTAGTAATTTGGGCAGCTTATTTTTTTTATCCAATTTGCTTTTTCATCAATTATGGCTCTCCTTAGTTCCTCGATATAAAAAAATTACCCCCCCCCGCACCCCCCGCAAACCCCCCCCCCCCCCGCACACCCGTGTTCACATTAACCACCGTACCTACTCCCAAGTCACTACTTCTAAAAACTGTTCTATAAATTCTTAAAATAGACGTATCTTTCTTATTTTGTGAACCGATTCAAATGAAACAAACACTAAATGTTAATCCAAGAAAATACCAACAAACCGGTGAAAACCGCATCCTTCTAGGTTAAGCCGTTTCTGAGATTAGCGCGCACAAACGCACAGACAAACAGACAATAATTCTAAAAAACATTGTTTTGGGTTCTATTGCGCTAGTAAATAGCCCTAGTGACAGTTTTTCTCAAATATCTTCAATGTACAGACACCGACTTGTTACAGATTTATTATATGTAAATAGATTGTTGAAGAAAGTTATTTGTAAATTGCTTGACCTAATCTATATATATAAAATTCTAAACTGACTGACTGTTGATATATCAACGCACAGCCCAAACCACTGGACCTAGAGACTTGAAATTTTGCACATAGATTCCTTATACAATGTTGGCATCCACTAAGGAAGGATTTTTTGGAATTTCCACGGGAACGGGAAGAAACGGGATTTATATTATATTTGATTCCGAGTGACCCTATCTCAGTAACTATAATAACTAGACTCTTCAAACTTGATACACAAGTAAGTATTACATTATTTAAAACAAAATATTTCAGGATTTTTCAAAATTCTCACGGGATAAGGAAAAAACGGGATTTATATATTCAGTTCAACGGGATCCTATGAACTATAATTACTAGACTCTTGAAATTTGGCATAGAAGTAGGTTATTATGATAGTAAAAAACAGTTTTAAGGATTTTTGGAAATTCCCACGGGATAAGGAAAAAATGGGATTTTTCATTTTACTGGTCGTAGAAAGCTGAAATTCGGCATCTAGGTTGCTTGGAGAGTGTACAGGAGGATTAGGAGGGGACTTTTCAAAATTCCCGTGGGAACGGGAAAAAACGGGATTTTTCATTTTACTGGTCGTAGAAAGTTGAAATTCGGCATGTAGGTTGCTTGGGGAGTGTAGAGGAGCTTTGAGAGAGGACTTTTCAAAATTCCTACGGGAACGGGAAAAAACGAGATTTTTCGTTTTACTGGTCGTAGAAAGCTGAAATTCGGCATGTAGGTTGTTTAGGGAGTGTAGAAGAGCATTGAGAGAGGACTTTCTAAAATTCCCACGGGAACGGGGAAAACGGGATTTATCGTTTTACTGGTCATAGAAAGCTGAAATTTGGCAAGTGGGTTCCTTGGGGAGTGTAGGGAGCATTAAGAAAGCATTACCCGAAATTCTTACGGGAACGGGAAAAAACGGGATTTTGCGTTTTACTGGTTGTAAGCTAAAATTTCAAAATTCACAAGTTTATACTGTAAGTAGGCCGCAAAGGGTTCTTTAACCGACTTATAAAAAGGAGGTTATGCATTCCACTTTATGTATTTTTTTATGTAGGTATGTTCACCGATTTCTCGGTCAATTGTGGACCGATTATAAAAATTATTTTTTTATTCGAAAGAATACAATATACTCCTGAGATGGTCCCATTTTCACCAAATCAGGATCTGATGACGGGATCTCAAGGAAATCGAGGGCAACCCTCAAATTTTGTAGGCACACATTACGTTTTTCATATATTTTCTCAAGCTATTTAAGTGTTTGCGTCTGGTAGACATCATCTCATGTTGATGAGCTGATGATGGAAGGTAAATCTCCTTAACGGTTAGGAGTTGAGGATATTTTTTCAAATATTATAGGTACGTATAGACCGATTGTTGTATTATTTCAGGTTATCCGGGTGAGCTGATGATGGAAGGTTAAACTCCTTAACGGTTAGGAGTTATAGGAAGTTTCTTTAAATATCATACAATACAATACAATACAATACAATGACTCTTTATTGTACACCAGGAATAGTAAGCAATACAGAAAACAGGTACACAGAGAGAAAGATACAAGGTAAGCAATAGGCGGCCTTATCGCTTAAGAGCGATCTCTTCCAGGCAACCCTGTGCATCTATCATATGCACGTATAGAACTTTAGTTGTATTCTTTCTGGTTATTCAGATGAGCCGATGATGGAAGGTATAACTCCTTAGCGGTTAGTCACACAACACCTTTACAAAATACTATAATATGTATAATATCAATGCTAAGTAGGTACACAGCGCTTCCAGTTACTCAAGTTTCCGTAGAAGGTAAGAAAACATTGAATTATACCTAATGCAGGACAGGAGAAAGTAATAATAGGTTTTATATTATTAACAAGCCTGGTTATTTTAGTGCCCGCTTCCGGATTAGTGAAAAACATTGTATATAAAGAAATACTGTAAAGGATCGTATCTACCTGAAGTTTAGTCGGGCTTGCTTGCACGCTTACTTGCACACTTTCTTGCACGCTTGCTTGCTTGCGTGCATGCTTGCTCGCTTGATATCTTAGATCTTTGGAATACTCATGGTACACGCGAGCGAAGCCGCGGGCAAAAGCTAGTTTTTAATAAAAAGAAAACGCCAGGTTGATTGAATGATGTTTTTACTTATTGCGAAAATTAAATCTCATTAAGTACCTACAACCCGTGGTGGCTTAGTTGTTTGACCTATGGTCTCTCAAGCAGAGGGTCGTGGGTTCAAATCCCGGCTCGCACCTTTTATGTGAATTTATGTGCGAAATTAAATTTGAAATGTACCACGAGCTTTACGATGAAGGAAAACATCGTGAGAGAACCTGCACTGCACTGCACTGCACTGTCCTGCTGCTGCTGCTGCTGCTTTGTTATTTGTAAATTTCTTGACCTATTTTTTAATGAAAAGAAAACGCCAGTTTGATTGAATGATGTTTTTACTTAGAGCGAAACCACATCTTTCTCAGGCTATGTAATATGCAAACAAAATAAAACCTCACTAAGCACCTACGACATTACAAATCGAAACTTAATTCCAAATTCACTTTTATCTGATTGTATAGGCTCTCAAACTTCCATAAATAATAATTATACTAAACACGCGCTAGCTACTTATTTTAATTAAGGCTGAATAAACGGAAACCCATTCAGCCCGTGCCTCGTTTAAAAAGTTTTAATTAAACCATTATCTCATTGTGCAATTGTCCTATAGACTGTAGCGACGGCGCTAGGCTGCAAAGTTCATTTTCGGCATCACAATCCATTCAATACTGTCTATAAAAAAATTAACGTTAAGGAATTCCATGAACATTATCTGTAGTATACTTATTATTACATTGCTTTTCTGAAACTCCATGACGAAGCTCAGGTAACAAAAAAAACATACAGACGAATTGAGAACCTCCTCTTTTTTTTGAAGTCGGTTAAAAATAGATCGTCACCAAGCATTGTTGTGATAGTAATTATGGTTAATTGCACTATATTTTTTTCCACCATTTGGGATGAGATGCCACACCACCACCACATACCACATTTTATCATGGCGAATGCTCTCAGTAGTTATTCAACCTTATAACTTAGTTTGGCGTTATAATATAAATTATAGATTTGCTTTTGTTTTTTTCTTATTATTTGCTCTACTATTTAGCAAGGTGTGTGCCAAAAATTGATTTCTCTATAATTTATACAGTAAATAAATTAATAGTTTAAAAAACACTAGAAAAACACGTTTTTATAAATGCACGTAAAAACAAAAAATAAATTATGGATCGTTCAAGTTGTCTCTATTTCTGGGCTGAAGTGACTATGTGATTTTAATTATAATATTTGATTGTAAAAGCGTGGGGCGCTGGAACAGGAAAGACGTTCTTGGATGCGTCAACTACAGTGGCAAAATGTAGAGTTCTTGTTCGTGGACATCCTTGGTTCCCTTTGGTAACCCTTTGGCGGCATAAACGTTATGCTCTTGTGCGACCTTATGCAGCTTCCGCCAGGAAGTTAGTATTAGTAGGTATTTGTTAAAGAAGTCTAGGCCATTTTTTAATTCTTATTTAAGAGCAGTGCTGACTGAAGCAATTTGTTTATACATATTTTCTATTGTAATTTTCTTTTACAACCCTTACTTCTCCGATCGGCTAGCCGGTTACAATCATGTTATAAAGATGACCAAAACTGCTTGACAAAGGCTTCCCCCGAAAGAGTTCCACAAGTGGTTCCTGCAACCTTTACCAGTTCGTCGGTCTGTCTTCTCAGTCGGCTTCTTGAGTAATTTGTTTACTGTGTTATGAAACGAACTATTGCGAGTTAAAACGCAAGCTTATGGAGCCCGCTCCATAATGGAAACCGCGGTTAAAGTTTCTACGGCTTGGACTGGTACTTACTAGATTAAACTAGATACAACCCCACTAGCTAGGTCAGATTCAGATAGCTGTCCGGATCCGCTGCTTGTGCCGGATAGAGTCCATGTGCCATTGCACGGAGTGAGTTTTTTAATTATTGCCTTTTTGCTTATGTACAGTTATGTAACATACGTAATATTGATAATATTTTGAGACAGAAGGGCAACGATCCCCGCTCTGGGTCCTGGTTGGTCCAGCAGGTCTGAATTGCTATTCAGCGGGGCAAAGCCGCTAGTATAATGGGGACCTTTGGATCGGGCGGGGCACTGAGTGGGAATTAAATGTATTCATGTTCCTTTACGAAGCATGTTGCGGATGGGAAGCAATCACCGCCGCCTATGGACACCTTCGACACAAAAAGTGTCACAGGTGCGTTGCCGGCCCTTTGAAAGATAGGCTCGTTATTTAAAGATCTCCAAGAAGCTGGTTCCATAACTACATTGTGCGTGGGAAAAAGTTCCGCTTATAGCGGACGGTGCTAGACCACTTCCCCACTTTCCTTCAGCTTATGTTTGTATCTCACTGTTGGGCAAAGGCAGAGCTATACCCGGACCTCACTCAATTCCACATTCAGGTCGTTTTGCCGTATATGTCTTGGCATCCATCATTTTTTTTTTTTTTTTTTTTTTTCTTTTGGCTTTCACCCTTGCTTTTTTAGCAAGGCGTATTTTGCCAATGTCGACGTAAAGACATGACACACATGAGGAGACTGTTCGGTTTAAGAAATTTTGATTTTGGGGAAGGAATAGACAGGAGACCTAGAACAAATAACACGAGTTATGGACGGTACACAGACAACATATAAGACGATCTTACATTACAAGTTTTTTTTTTTTTTTTTAATTGGAGGGAAATGGTAGTTAAGCGTGCTAACACGAAAGGAATGAAAAGTTTGGAAGCATAATATATTATATAAGAGAGGCATGCTACAGTAACTACAGCTTAATGTTGTGGCACTGTATGAATTTTATTAAAACTTTTAGCAAGGGAGAGTCCAAGAGAGAAAGAAGTGACAGGAAGTCGATAGGTCGCGGTACTTCCTTAGGTAACACATCATACAAGGAGTATGTTAGTTTACTGCAGTTGAAAAAAATGTGATCCAGGGTACCTTCGTCAAGACCGCATTCGCATAGGGAGTTATCCCGCACCCTAATTTTTGACAGGAATACCGGAGTGCAGACATGACCCAGACGGAGTCGACAAATAGTAGAAGTGACCCATTTATTAGCTGAGCGGAAACGGTAGAACCAAGGTTTGTGAGGTATCAGCGGTTGAATGTTTCCATAATGACGACCTTTCTGATGTCTGGAGAGGTTCCACTGGTTCTGCCAGGAATCCCTCAAGTAAGTTCGAGCGCACGTCATTAAGTCTGATGAAAAGATAATGTTATAGTCCTGGGAACCGATTTCGATGGCCTCTTTTGCCCACGTGTCCGCTTTTTCGTTGCCAACTATGCCGCAATGGCCTGGAATCCATGCAAGAGTAACTTCTAGTCCTTCCATTTCACAGCGCATTAGAGCCTCCTTAATCTTTAATAATACTGGGAATTTAGTTTTCATTTTAAAATGGTTGCCTACAATTGCTTGTAAACAGCTTTTAGCATCTGTAAAAATTATAGTTTTTGGAACATTATGTGATTCCGAAAATTTAATGGCCTCTAGAATTGCTATGGACTCCCCAGTAAAAACCGATGATTGAGCTGGGATTTTTTGGGTCAAAGCGATTTGGTATTTGGGGATCCATACCGCTGCGCCCACGCAACCATCGGAATCCACTTTGGAAGCATCTGTGTAAATGGCAAGCCGGTCTTGCCATTTTTCCAATTTTTTATTGAAATGGGTGTTAGCTGATGGACTATCCTTGTGAATGCCAAAATCAAGAATAACATTCGGGGAATAGATTAAAGAGTCAAAGCTGGCCTCGAATATAGGGTTGGCGGTAGTGGAAAATAAAGGAGATGGAAGGTTTTTTAATTTGGAGTAAGAAGAGATATATCTTGGAGTTTCCTTATGTGCCCAATATATATTATTAGAAACTTCCTGGGAGAGGGCCTCCAAACGGGGGAGAAGAGGATGATTTGAAAATGAAGAAGCCTTAAAAATGAAGCGGTCCGCCAGATACTGTCTGCGGAGGGAGAGGGGAGGGTCATAGCATTCAACCTGCATGGCGTTTTTTGGAGATGATTTCATTGCTCCCAGAGCAATACGAAGGCACTTAGCTTGAATAAGGTCAAGTATTGTAAGGGCAGATTTATTACAGGGCTCTATTACGAGTGAGCCGTAGTCTATCTGGCTACGAATTACTGCATTATAAACGAGTTTTTGGCAGTATGGGTGAGCGCCCCACCAGACACCAGAAAGAGCCCGGAGAACATTCACCCCCCTTTCGCATTTCCCAGATATGTACTCCAAGTGTGGGACACCAGTCATTTTGGAATCCAAAAACACTCCGAGGAATTTGACCGAGTCTTTGCAAGGAATGACCTCACTCTCATAGCAGATGTCTATGTTAGGGATTATTCGACTACGCGTGAAGGTCACTGTACAGCTTTTAGACGGAGATAAAGCCAAACCTTGCTCGTCCAACCAAACCTTAAGATAACTGATCGCCTCGTTCAGTCTTGAGGCTGCCTCAGCAGTTGATTGTGTAGCGGTGTACAGCACCAAGTCATCTGCATATTGTAGGATTTCACAAAAGGGTGAGACAGAGTGTTCAATGTCCATTGTGTATAGATTGTAGAGGAGGGGAGAGAGTACCGAGCCTTGAGGGAGTCCCTGCCATAGGGTACGAGGAGGGTAGAGGGTATTACCAGTTCGGATTTTAATGGTCCTTCCCATGAACAGTTTACAGACAAAATGTACTATCTTCGCGGGAATACTCAGCTGAAGCATTTTAGCTCTGAGTACCGGGAGAAGTACATTGTCGTACGCAGCGGAGATATCCAAGAAGCATCCTATAAGATGTTGTTTTTTTGAAAGGGCCAATCTAATGTCTGAAGTCAGTATGCTTAAATTGTCCATAGTACTTTTACCTTTACGAAATCCGAACTGTGTATTAGCTAGCAAATTATCTTTCTCTACGAACCATTCCAACCTATTCTTAATCAAATGTTCAAATATTTTACATATTGAAGAGGAAAGGGCTATTGGGCGATAGGAGTTTGCATCCAGGGGGTTTTTTCCTGGTTTAAGGATTGGGATTATAATTTGTGACTTCCATTCCTCGGGGACTTCACCAGACACAAAAAAAAGGTTAAGCAGGCTCAGAAGATATTCCTTTGAAAAGCGATTAAGTTTGCGGATAAAAATATATGGAATACCATCTTCACCAGGTGAGCTGTTACGAAGGTTGTCTAGTGCCAACTCAAGTTCTGTGTATGTGAAGGGCAGATCAAGAGGACCTAGCCTGACAGAAGGAGGAGAGGGGTCTATGCATGACTCCTCAGGGACTGATGGGGGAGCCAATTTATCCGCAAATTCCAACAGCCAGGAAGGGGGATTATTAGGGGCTGAGCAGTCAGGTTCAAAGGAGCCTCTAAATTTTTTAATGCTTTTCCAGACCATCGAAGGCGGGGTTCTCGGGTTCAAGCTTTCGCAGAATCCCTTCCAACCCTTCCTTTTTTTTTTATTCAGAAGACGCTTGGTGCGAGCACATATTTTTTGAAAGTTTAAGAAATCTTCAGAGAGGCCGGATGCATTGAAAGTGCGTTCAGAGTTGTTCCTTTCCTTTATTGCCGCCGTACATTCTGCATCCCACCAAGGAGGCGAAGGGATTTTGTTACAAAGATTTTTTTTTTTAGGGATGGATGCATCGGCGGCTTCTATTAGTACGGATTGGAAGTGTTGGTATTGTTCGAAGGGGTTTAAACGGTGACGGTCAACATTCTTTAAACTTTTTTCAACATGGAAGGAAAATTTAGGCCAGTCCGCTTTATCTACTCTAAATTTGAGGAGGGGTTGGGGGGCAGGTGAAGGGAGAACTGAGGTTGGCTGGGACATGATGATGGGGAAATGATCACTTCCGAATGACTGGCTCAGCACCCGATAGGATAGTGAACACGAGAGGTTGGGAGAGCAAGCTGACAAGTCCAACACTGAGTTGGGGTTTTGCCCCGGGTAAACCCGGTGAGTGGGGGATCCGTCGTTGATAACTACGACGTTAATATCATCAAACAAGTCCAAGAGGAAAGCGGAAAAAGCGTCAGAATGTGATGAGCCCCAGGAAGTGTTGTGGCTGTTAAAATCCCCTAGAATGAGAAGAGGAGGAGGAACCGAGAACAAGATGGTGGAAAGATCTGGGATTAAGTTAATATTTGGGTGTGGGATATAGATGGATAGAAAATTTATTCCCATGACCTTAGCCGCAACTGCGTAAATTTCATGAGAATGCGGTGGGAGGGGGATATGGGAAATAGAGTAGCCTCTTTTAATCAATAACGCACAGCCTGCGCGTCCATCGTCGCGGTCCTCCCGGAGGCATGTGAAGCCAGGTATCCTGAAGCGGGAGCCCGGTCTCAGCCATGTCTCCGAAATGGCCGCCACTGCGATGGAGTGCTCATTAACGAGATTGATTAAGTCAGGTTTTTTAGGAATAATGCTACGAATATTCCATTGCAGGAAGTTGGCCTGGAGGGCCATTGGAGAAGGACAATTTCTCGGCTAGTGATACCATTAAAGGGGCAACGTCGTGCGGTAAACAATCGCTCCATTTGGCGATTATATTAGTAAGCAGCTTGAACAAAAGTTCCATGAGGTCTTCATTAGGAGTCTCATCTGGCTTGCGCCAGGACGACAAAAGATGACCATTTGGGACCTCGGATCGGGGGGATGAGATGATGTCTTGGTGGGCCTGGCGGTCATAACCGGGAGTCAGGGGGGTCCTAGCTCTGGGTTTGCGGGTTATCGTTTTGCGGTATGAGACCGAAGGGGGCGATTGGGTAGGGGGGAGGGAGTGGGCGGAAGAGGGAGATTGCCAAGGGGAGTTAGATACTGGTTCAAACAAAACCTTAGCGACGTCGGCATAAGGTCGGCGAACGGTTGGGAAACGAGAAGAGGCTTCTTGATAGGAGATGTTGTGCTCCGACATTGCCATTTTAATTGACTTTTGTCTACAGTACTCGGGGCAGCGTTGGTCTGTCGCATAATGATGGCCTGAGCAGTAGAGACAGGTTACTTGCTCAGCTGCAATATTGCATCCCTCGCCGGGGTGTTTATGGGCGCATTTGAAGCATCGGGCATCGGAGCGGCATTGGGCCTGAATATGGCCGAACCTCAAGCATTTACGGCACTGAATTGTAGGTAGTACGTATATTTCAACCTTCAAAGACGTGTAAAACGCAAATACTTTTTCTGGGAGTTTTTGACCTTCAAAAGTTACTACAACCGTCTGTGTTGGAACCCAAGATGGAGGACCTCCCTCCTGAGTTACTTTACGCTGAAGACGACGGGCTTTAAGGATTTTCCCTTGTCCGTCTTTGAGGTCCGTAGCATCTACAAATTCATCCATTGACCAGTCAACTGGAACGCCACGAATTAAACCCATCCTGGAAACGTTGTAAGAAGGAATAGAAGCTACGAATTTGTGTTGTGTTAGGCAAGGGTTCTCAATTATATTATTTGCATCTAAAGCGGTCAAAAATTCCACCGAAACACGGTTCCTACCCACTGATTTTATACCATCTTTTTTGATGTTTTTAATATTGTCCTTAAAAAACGCGAGGCCAACTTTAATAGGTTGAAGTGAGATGCCAGAATTACTAGACTCTGCATCTCGGGAGATATGAACAATAAACGGGCCACTGTCTCCTGTCCCGTACCTGCGGTATCCGCCGTCTAGATCAGGATGTTTATAAATGCCGGCGACCGAGGCGTTATCGGCATCGTTACCCTGCGTCACCCTTTTTTCTCTTGGTTCAACCACCTTTTCGGTCGATGTCAGCTCCAAGGAACTAAGGTTACGCTTTCGCGCCTTGTTATGCGAAACCGTATCCCCCCTCATAGGACTGTCACCGCCCGGATCCGGGGGCTCCTCGTTTCCCTCCATATTATTGGCCTTTGGCTCTCAGCCAAACGGCCAAATGTGACGTTATATTAACAATATATTATAATTAGTATTAGTACACCACCACCAGATATTGATAATAAGAGGATTAATATTTAGATTGGGAATATAACCTAAAAATGAACTGACTCACTGCACGGCGCTTCTGTCTCCGCATCCATCATTATAAAACCCATCAGTATACAGTTTGGCTATGGCTATTTACACTAAACAGTTTTTTGAATTTTCTGTGCCCCGTATGGTGTCGAAGTGGTTGAGCGAAGTGGCATTTGCGAAGCGTAACGTGTAAGGCGACCCAGTCTCCGCTTCAAGGATTGCGCAAAATGCGACATGATCGCCTTCAACATCGATCACAGCGTGTGGGAGGATCTTGCTTCCGACTGCAATAAGTGGAGAAGACTCTCGCGGAGGGTTGTGACCCACGACAACGCCTGGTTTCAGAACCTAGTACAGAAATGGGCGAGACGGCACGGCTGCGATGCAGCTTCCGCAGCTTCTGCTTCGTTGCCGGGCCCGTTCGAGTGCCAAAAATGCGGGCGAACGTGCTGTTCTCGGATCGGACTTTACAGTCACGAACGGCGTTGGCTCTCTCAAACAGACGCTGCTTAAATCATCTGCCAAGATGTAAGAGGCCTTGTGTGTGTGTGTGTGTGTGTGTATGGTGTGGGGTTTAGAATAACACCTTTGTCCATTTCTTCCGAAGATGTCGTAAGAAGCGACTAAGGAAATAGGTTAAGGTATATTGTACCTATAGGCGATAGGCTATATACTGTCACTATTATACCTACTATTTTAACCTTTGAACATAAAATTGCTAAAAGTGGCCTCAAAACGTATATGTAACGTTTCGTGTGCTCTGCTTACACCCTATGTGAATACAGGCGTGATTTTATGGATGAATGGACAATTTATTGAAAGTGAAACTATATTTTATATATATAAATCAAAACACAAAGCGGAAACCAGTGATCATATTGTCTAACGCGCGCTTGCTATCACATTCACCATCTCTTTTTGACACTATCTTATACCGTTTGACAGAAAGAAATAGTGAAAACGATAGCCAGCCCCGTGTGTTAGACAATACGGCCTCAGGATTCTGAAAAGGATTCCATTGGGAGCTCGAACATCTGAAGCGAGAAGCATCGGAATGTGTGGCCAGGATTGTAAGTAGCTAACAATGATTTCGTCGCGTTGAAATTTCTACTGACCTTTGTTTTAAAAAACTTGCATATTCCCCGTGAAGAGACTAGTATTACCCCCACTAACATAGTAATGCACAAATGGTATAATTACGATTTTCGTTCTCAATAAGACCAAAACGATCGCTGCGAACAATAAACAGCAATTTGTTACACACCACAATAAATTCGACATAATACGTATCATGCATGCCCGAACGCCCCTTTATTCCTGGCAATTGTTACAATTAAATCAGCATTAAAAATTGAGATACGGCTGCTGGTTTATTACAATAACTTTTATAAAACACTGTTGGGGTGTGAATTAAATTCACCTATGGATTGGAGCAAATGTTACGTTGTCTCAATTAAACTTACCTAATTTTTCCTTTAGGGTGTGACCAAGATTTGCGGTTCTCTTCTAGATCTTAGGGAAAGCAATCGATTAATGATATCTTGGATAATTTATGGACCATTATTGGACGATGGCTAATAACGCGACCGGAAGCCATTGGGAGGGAGAGATTATAATTATATTACTTTTTGACCTTACCGACATGTTTTTGTTTGACGAAGAATAAGAATTATTTTTCCTTACCTTAAACAGAAAACTACAAGATCCTCACAATGTGCGTGTTTGTATTTTTGTTTGTTTTATGATCATTATTTTGTCTTACGCGAAATACAATGATACGAATACTATTTAACTGCTTTGGCAAATTTTAATAAAGATGCAGGTAGTAACGTTTAAAAATCCTACAAACTGTAGTTTATAGTTTATGAGTAATTGAGTATGTGTCTTTGTTACCTTTTCGCAGTTATATAAAAACTAAATGTAATTCAAAAAAAACATTGTACATCTCTTTGAAAAAAAAATACCTTGTTGAGTATCTTACCGGATTCTTTTCAACAAGGTTTATCCGAACCGGTGGTGGTTCTTCGATTTTTATAAGTGCTTTTTATAGCCTAAATTGACTAAAGATATTTTTTTACTTGGAAAAAAAAACCTTTGATTATATATATGCTGATAGTTAGATCTCTAGAATAACACATGTAAGGCTACTTTTTATTCCGTTATGCCTATAGAATCGCAATTTACACTTCTTAAATCTCGAAATCTTAACTGCTAAGTTTAGACATAAAATTTTGCAAGAGTATTCTTCGCGCAATCTAAATGAAGACCACTTATGGGAATTTCTATAGGATTTGTGTAAAATCACAGTATTTAAATTCAACTAGCTCATAATTCCCGCGTGAGCAAAACTGCGGGTAAAAACTAGTGTAAAAATAAAAGCGTTGGAAGTGACGCAAATTTATCACCTCGGACGTCCCCCAGTTAATTAGGGAATTAGACGTACAAGTAACCTTAATTTAATTAATTCGTCCAAAGTCAGACAAGTCGAAGAACTGATGAATACCAGTTTTTAGCGAGCGAGAATGAAAAACACCGTGCCTCCGCGTTGGTTTTAGCCAAATGCTGTCTATCACACCGTTGGATGATTACCTATTTATATTTTACAAGCTTTTTTAGAAGATTTTATTTACTTTCACCTGTCCCGTTGTTCGTGTGTCATCAAATCTTGCAAGTTAAATTTGACCCAATATAGCGCGTGCGCGTGTGATTGTGTGCATGATTTTGTTCGTGCGTGAGCGCGTGCGTGCCTGAGAGCGTCAGTGCGTGAATATGTGAGTGCTTGAGTATGTCTAAAGCTCTGGAATAAAGGCTAAAAACTCCAATACTACACATGTAAAATCCCAAAGTCTTAACTATTGTAACTTCTCAGGACCATAAGAAAGTAAGAAATTATAAAATTACTGTCAGAACCATTAATTCACACGAGCAAAATCGCGGGTAAATTCTATTCATCATCATTCATCATTTCAGTCGAAAGACGTCAACTGCTGAACATAGGCCTCCCCCAAGGCTCGCCAAACAGATCGGTCTCGTGCCATCCGCATCCATCGCGATCTCGCAACCTTAACCAGGTCGTCGCTCCATCTTGTTGGAGGTCTACCTACACTGCGTCTTCCGGTCCGTGGACGCCTCTCGAGAACCTTTTTTTTCCCATTAGCCATCAGTTCTACGAGCGATGTGCCCTGCCCAGTGCCACTTGAGTCTGGCGATTCTTCGAGCTAGATATGCCTTAGTTCTTGCGCGCATTTCATCATTTCTAATGCGATCCCGCAGAGAAACTGCGAGCATAGCTCTCTCCATCGCCCTCTGAGTGACTTTGAACTTTCTTATGACTCTTATGAGGCTCATCGTTAGCGCTAAATTCGTTAGAAAATGCTAAAACCTTGTTCATATAATTAAGTACCTTTCTTGTTTTTACATACTTACCACGCTGTTACGGGACGGTGTAAAGTTCCCACATATTTCGGTGCCTCGCCCGATCCCTCAGGGTCTGAAGACAAATGGGGCTAATTCGTGATGGAATGACGGTGCCGGGCCAATTCCTACGGCTTTTCCCGTAACAAAATGATCCCATAACATTTACGCAATGGTAACACCATGAAATTGATTCTTGAACGAGAATTGGGCTGCAGCGTGGTAGAAATGTATGTAGAGCTTTATTGGAAGTGAAATGTGAGAGTAGACTACGTTTGTAGTAGAAAATGTTTTATTTTTTACACACACAGTCTGTGTCATGGCGCCAGAGTATATGTTTTCCTTTTAACCCGTCACGCGTCCCAGGGACTACGTTAGTCCCTAACTTTTTTTGCGGGAAATGTCCTAGAGACTACTACTGAAGTCTCTAGGACTTATCCCGCATAAAAATAAATTTTACTAATTTTAGTATGGTGGACGCGTGACGGGTTAAATATATTTAGTTCCTGTTTATCATCATCATCATCATCCCAGTATACGTCCCACTGCAGGGCACAGGCCTCCTCTTAGAACGCGAATCGTTCCCACGCGGAATGAATCCTGTTTATCGAATATGTGAAAAGAAATGCCTCTCTCTCTCAACACTTTTTTTAGATTTTTGATGTTGCTAGCAAACATGCGAAATCAAATCTTACGCCTATCGCCTTCAGCAAGGTAATGAGAAATTTTGGTTTGCAAGGGTTTTAAAAAATACATACATACAGCAGTGGCGAAGGGTACTAACAACCCGATTCCCCCCGGGTTGACTAAATTTTCGAAATTACCAAAAGCTTCTCTTTCATTACTGCACTTTCAAGAAGAGGATAAATGTGTTTTTGTTTTTTTTTGATTCAGCTTTACTTGGTAAAATTTAAAACCCCGCCACTGATGTTTGGCATGCAGTGTTCGGGAATAATACATATAAGCTAATGGTCATACAGAAAGATTTTTTGTCTTTATTTATTAAGAAAAGCCTCATATCCTGCGCTGATAATTCATTGCGAGGGCATCCACTTATATATCAATTACCTATTGGTCAGATTATTTACAGGCTCCACTTCTATGGAAGCGCACTGTAAGATTAGGCTAGAATCCGCTCGTGCCGCGCAGCGATTACACCCGAATACGCCCTAACTTCGAAAGCTAGATAATTTTTCATGTTGCGGACCTGCTATGTTTAGCTTTACAAATCTGAATAACAAGTCATGCTTACATGTAATTTTGGTGGCGAATGAGGTTACCCGTATATGCTGTTACGGTATGCTAATATCCGGCCCGGATATAGGATTGTATCAACAACACAATTGTTACTTGGGCACGGGCACGATTAGACTATCGCACAAAACAGTAAAAAAAACATACAGACGAATTGAGAAACTCCTCTTTTTTTGAAGTCGGTTAAAAATATAGTATAACTGCATTTCAACCACTATTAGTTACCTGGGGCTTATACTAGGTATCTTAAAATTAATCTACACCTATAAAAAGAAAAATCCTGACTGACAGACTGACTCACTTACTCATTGACTCCCTGACTGACTGACTAATCAACACCCAGCCCAAACCTTTGGCCGTTTGCCCTACAAGATTGAAAATTTGCATTGAGTTTGCTTTTAATGACGTATGCAAGTAATAAGGACGGATTTATTGAAATTCCCATGAGATAGGGTTTAAACGGGATTTATATGTTCGATTCAGAGTGATCCTATCTCATTAACTATGTTTAATAAAATCTTGAAATTTGGCCTGCACAGTAAATACAGGAATTACAGGAATTTTCAAAATTTCTACGGGATACGGAAAATTGGATTAACTTATTGGTACCGATGATGATGATGATAGGTTTTTGGACATTGCTTTGCCGAATATATTTGTTTTATTTAATGAAAGAGATGAAGAAACTTCAAATCACAAATTTGAATTCTGTACGAACGAAGCCACGAGCAAAAGCGCTAGTCCGGAATATTTCTTTAGGTGGTTTGGACAGTTTGACAACACAGGTAAGAACTTCTCATCGGAAATCGGACAAGGGCATCGACCAATGTATAAACAATTACAATTAAAAAACCACAACTAAAACCACAATTATATAATCCTGGAAAACATTTACAGAGATGTTTACCCAACCACCTGAATATTCCGGTTTAATTTTGACATAATCTTGTATGAGAGAACAGAGAGAATATAACCACTACGTGTTTGTGAGAGAAATGAAATGAAATACCTAATTTAAAGAAAAACATTTTCCTTTAGACATAGCAACAATTGGTTTATATAAATAGAACGAGTACTAATATGTAGAGACGTTTAACTAAAATCATTGGCATGCAAACATTGTCCTATTTTAAATAGATTTTATGTGCTAAATAATTCTCAAAAATAGCCATTAATGTCCTACACTGAACGGGCATTTGCGGTAAAATTTAAATTTATTAAAATTTCATGATAAATATTGCTCATCTCTTCAATATTTACGACAGGAAACTGATAGTGGTTTAAACGCTAGTAAAACTTTCCGGAAATTACATGAAGCTATTTTCTACGCAACCAACACATTTTCCGTCATGCTTGAATATGGCAACGATTTTGTACGAAAATATTGTTTCTGTTTCGTTCGTTTTCTACTGTTTTAAAGATTTAAACATGTACGTAGGTATTGTACTAGCCTTTATAGGCTGCTTTATTCGTATGAGCCACTATGTTAGCTTTTTGTGAATAAAATTGACCCGTTATTAATCCCTATTTCACCTGATGAAAAGTTCAGATGAGGTGGACTGGTTTAGTAACAGCCTATTCATTCTAGCCTTGAAGAGCCCTAGATTGTTCTATCTGGAAATATGAAAGTACATTCGACTACAAGAAGATCGATGCTGCAAAAATATTTATTCCCGACCTTAAATGTTAATAAAGTCGCGTGCGTATGCTTATTTTTGTTACTTTGGCCGTATCGATCTTTTTGTAGTAGACTATACAGGCGATGGAAGCGAATTCCATTCCTTAGTAGTTCGCATTCGTTCGTTAAATTGAAATTTCAGGATTTTATTAAATTCTCATGGAAACACCTAAAAATTACATCGATGCCTCCATTTAACGTAACATGATGAAGATCCAAGTAAAATCTCATGCTATAGACTAAGCTTATCGTATCATTCAAAACTATTAAAATGATTACTAAACAATGATTTTATAAGTCGAAATCATACCTATATGCTCGCAAAGCAACCGAAAAAATTCTGCCTACGCAATAAAAGCACACATACCTACACACACAAAAAAGTTTCACGTGCTTTTTGCTTCCGTTATGAAAACTATAAGCTTGTCTTTTTCTTCATTTCGCATTTTGTGCGCTTCAGTATCGGTGCGCTAGTAATTTTGGGGATTCTATATTTAAAAATAAGTTAATCAATTTTATAAGGTCCATAATTGTAACACTTTTCATATTCACTTCGGTTGTTAGGGGTAATAATCTATTTCTATTAGTTAATCTCCAGACACACAGACAGCAGAGGCGTGGCGGTGGGGTGGCGGTGACGGTTGTAGTGTTCTAACTTGTATGAACGGTTGTGCGGTACCGTAACGCAAACTCGTTCATACAAGTTAGAACATTACATCCGTCACGGCCACCGCACCGCCACGCCTCCGCTGTCTGTGCGTTTGGAGCTTAAGGGCTGGCGCCCACTGACGGCATGGCACGGCTAGGCATTTTATTACTATCAAGTTATTTTGAATCTTATTTCAATGAGTTTAGAATTCATGTTTCTTTATTTCGATACCACGATGCCGCGACGTGCCGAGGGATGACGCAACGCATAACCAATAAAGTAACATGAATTGTAAACTCATTGAAATAAGATTCAAAATAACTTGATAGTAATAAAATGCCACGCCGTGCCATGCCGTCAGTGGGTTCCGGCCCTTAATCATCATTGCTGCATTCAAAGCAACAAATCCATATTTATTTATTCTGTGGACTTTTTGTACCTAAGTGATTTAAATATCCAATAGTGGCTTGCAATATCGTTTATCACTTACATGATTATTAGAATAGGGAATATTTTATGTCTGGGTGTATAGATGGAAAATAAAACTTTCAATAATTAAATACATACATTTATTCGAATCTCTATACTTAGCGTCTCAACATGACCATACCAGAAGTTATTTAACATAAACAGATAGCTGGATTAACTTTGCATAAGCTTACTTATATAAATAATCAACAACGCAATATAAATAGACTTTTAATCATAAAATTTAATCTCAAAACGACTAGAATATCTTCGTATAGGGAACTATAGACGAGCGTCAAAAGCGCGCGTTTAAAAAAACTCTGAAGACCATAACAACTCTTGGACATTCCTTCGTCATTCCAATCACTCTACAATTATAATATAAATGTTTATTTATACTAACCATTCAATAATCTATCTGCTTAATACATTTAAAGATTAAAATTATTCCATCACCTTAAGAATTCTTACCGTAAGTAAGTATGGAATTAGAGATTTTGAGTGTTAAAATTTCTAAGATCTTTTGTTCTTCCAATAATCTGTTTTGATGTTAAAACAATTTATTCAATCTATTCCAAAAAAACTACAGATTGTCACTAAGTAAAACGGTAATTTGCTCGACAGAGGAAGATAAAAAGCAGAGTGAAGTCCAAAACAACTGTTAAAAGCATTCAAACATTCATAATTCGGGTAACATGTTGCGTAACAGTAGGTACATAGAATTATTTTAGATATAAACTACAAGATATGCTATATAATAATGAGATAGGTGAATATTTCATTCGTTGTTACAAGATAAATCCTAAGGACTTGAAAATGACTAGTAAAATGCTTGAGTTTTGAGCATTTCTTTTAAAAATTCAAGACTATTCAAAGTTTCAGAATCACGCATTGATCCACTAAGAGAAAAAGATCAGGAATTATTCTATGTTTTGAACACAGACACATTTAACGGTATTGATAATAATTTTACATTTCAGGTGACATCTTCTGAAGATGACGGCTGGTTATGGCAGCTGTTAAAAAACGCTGGACTGCAGTAGTTTGCGTTTTGCTGGCATCTGTCAAATGTCACGTGACAGTAGGGATTGATGGAATGTTAGACGGTTTGTCGTGATCCGTTGCCCACGAGTGGGAGTTCATCGACCCCTATGCTTAGAAGCTGGTCCTGCCGAAAATGAAGTTGCCGGCGGCATTTGGGTCCTCGGTGGAGAAATACTCTTTCCACAGCTCTTGGAACTCCTCCCAGAAGACGTTTGCTTTTCCCTGGTAAAGAAAAAATAAATTTAACATGTAAATTAAAACTAAGTATATTTTTTACAGTTTCCTCGTTATTTAGTACAGTAAAGTCACCAGACCCAGAGTTACTTTGGCCCTGAAGAGTAACTTTGACCATTGGGATTAACTCTGTCCAGATTTTATTATTGCATCAAAATTAGGGCAAATTGCCGTATGGTTTGTTTTAGCTGGCTGCTCACGTTTTTATGTTTTTTACTAGACTCTTCTTTATTTAGTTTTATATGGGCCAAAGTTACCCTTTATTGGGTCAAAGTACCCCGACTTTACGGTACTTTAAAAAAAAACATTATTTAAAAGCTATAGTGAGTAAGTGATTAATTTTGTTGAGTCATGTAACAAACAATTACTTAAAGTATAACTGTAATTATAAAGTGTCCAGCTCAAATTTTTCCAAACAAAACAAGAAATAGATGAACTCTAGAAACAATACTGTTTTCTTCGGACAGTCGTGTTATAGAAAGTTATCGGTCCAAAATCATTCTAAATTCGTTCCTAAAATACGTCGTTCCCAAAATACCAGATTTTTCAAAATACTACATTACCTATTTATTACTTTCCCATTAAACCAGATGTCTAAAATAAAAAATCACGTCCTTGAGTAATCTTCGATTTTTTAATGTGGTGCAACGAGAACTTGGTAAGATAGAAAATGTAGTAAATAGGTATAGGCGATTCGATTAAGTGAGGTCGTTGTTTTTAAACTCTGTAAGACGATAATTAATATTAAGCTGTGGTACCTAGTCGTTTGACTAATGGCAACTTACGTAGAGGGTCATGAGTTCGATCCCGGGCTCGCACCTATGAGATTTTTGGCATTCACATGCAAAATTACATTTAAAATTTACCTGAGCTTTACGGTGAAGGAAAACATCGTGAAGAAACCTGTGCACTGGCGAAGCAATTCAATGGCGTATGTAAGTTCCCAATCCGCACTGAGCCAGCGTAGGGACTACGACCCAAGCACTCTCATTCTGAGAGGAGGCCTGTACACTGCAGTGGGATGTAGACAGGCTGAGATGATGATGATGAAGACGATAATTGATTCTATGAAGTCTCAAAAGCTCAATTTTCTTACGCCATCTTATGCTTTTGTCTCGAACCTTGAGTTTGAGTGAAACGACTGAAAGATCTTAATACCCCAGCGCATTAGTATATGATTTACGAATGCAAAAGAAAAGCAATAAAAGAAAACAACAAGCACATTTGGTTTGTAAATGAATTGCCGAGAATAAAATTATAACCGAAGCTCTTAACTTTATGATTTCGTGTTTCCCGCTATTACTGCTAATGTAAAATTGATGTCGTCCCTTTCGGGGAACGGCAAAACGTAAGTACTTCCACTGTATTCATGGAATACAAATACGGTACGGTACGGTACGGTTGACGTTAGAGGCATTCGTTAATTTTATTTATCGCACCAAAGAAATATAAATAATGTCCCTATTCTTCGCCAGTGGAGTTGTGAGCAACAGTAAATGATTCCATATATTGTGTACATACGGCGTCAAAGGCGAAACTATATTTTGAATCAAAAATTATTTTTGTGGTTCTACTAGCGTTTCAACCGCTATCACTTCGCATATCATAGCGAAAAAATAAGCTACAATTAGTATTAGATAATAAGTATTAATTGTACTGCAAACTAAAATAAATGACATGAGTGAAAAACTAAAGTAAACGACCTGTTGTATGTAGTAATGCACAAAATTTATATGGAGCTTAAATCATTTTTCAAATTTGGAACGTTAATTAGTTTATACTGACGCATTATTACTACATGCAACTGGTAATTTACTTTAGTTTTTCACCTATATCGCTTTATAAAAATCTTCCACTCCGTATTATGACTCATTTCTTCAATGTATGTGACAGGATAGTGATAACGGTTAAAACGCTAGTAGAACTACCCATTTACGCGAAGGAAGCCGCGGGTACAGACTAGGGAGAGAAAGAGAGAGAAAGAGAGAGATATATGCGAGATAACTTCAGAAAATAAGCGGGCTCAAGACAAATAATAAGCAGGTTTCAGTACGGAGTGGATGAAAGTGAACGCGATTAAGAAGTTATTTAACCTTTCACGACTCTGTTTTTCTTGAGAAATGGAATTAAATTTAATGTTATATTTAAATGGGAAAAGTTTTTCTTTTAACTCATTTAGAAGCTTGAAATTTGTTGATGCTGAAAATTGCATAAAATTTTGATAGAAGTCAGAACTTTCTGATTCGTAAGACTGCAATAAAATGTGGATACTACTTTTGGATACGGGTAGGGTGACCAGATCTGATTTCCGGTTTTAGTTGCATTAAAAATACGGGATTTGAAGTTAAAATACGGGACAGGCTGTTTTTTTTATTAAAAAACAACAAAAAACAACATACAATTTTTTAACTACATAAACTCCTAGTGGGTTTTTCAATAGTGGCATAATAACTCCAACCTTGTTTATATGTGTTCTTGATAATATTATGTAAGGAACAAGATCGGAGATAGAGGGCGCTCCTGTTCATTTTCCATTCGGTCAACCAGTCGCCCACTCGAGTGACGTCACGCGAAGCAAAAGATCTGTACCGCCGCCCGTGAGATGATTCACTTTTGGCTCGGTACTTGGTGCGGTGTGGTTGTCCCGGTGTTAGATATCCTTTGTGTCGTAGGACTATTGTTAATTTCATTTTTGTTTCCTTAATATCCTTAAAAATATAATTGCATTCGAAATTAAAGTGTTAATTATTTCATTATTTTTTTGGTTTACCTAAAATCAGATGTGGGATAGAATTTGCGTTGTTCCCTATTTGCTTTGCTGTCCAAGTTTTCGTTAATTCAAATTTAAATTCGTTGGTGTAATTAATTAATCGTTTGAACGATATCGGTTATATTTTTCCGCAATTACGAAGGTAGATTCTTCTTGCTTTGAGTTTGGTATAATTTCTTTGTTCTTTTTTTATTAATTTATGATCGTAGTGATAACTATTTTGAGTGTACAGAAAATAATCGTTAACGTCGAGACGTAATACGAGGGTGTTGACCTTTTACGTTGACCTGTTACGTAACATAATAAAAAGTGAGATTATTATCCTTAGTTTAGAATACGTTAGTGCTTTTTTTTCGTTTAAATTTTGAAAATGTCTGATCGACAATCGCGTAGTAAAAGCCGGCACGGTAAGAAGCGCCGCTATCGTGATCGTAGCTCCGTTTCCACCCGGAATCTTTCTAGACAAATGCAAGGTATTTTGGATCGTCTTCACGCGATAGAAACACAACCACACTCGTCACCATCAGTGCCGCTGCCAGCCACAGGTTGCCACGAAGCTGCCGGCGCGAGGGCCTCGCCGTGCACGCCTCCGGGTTCACCGGCGCGCACCAATAACGCCAGGTCATCCGCTGCGCGTACATCTGAAGAGGCTACAAGCAGACTGGCTCCACGGGCGGAGTCAACCTCTGGTACTGCTGCATCGGAGCAGGTGACCGCGGACGTATTGGTAAATGCGTTACGCACCATCAATAATACGGTGAGATCAAACCAACCTTATTATATTTCCAACTTTGACCCTAATCTACATGATATAGAGGTGTGGTGTAAGGAGGTGGATAGGGCTAAGGCAGTAAACAATTGGACTGATAATGAATGTTTGTCTCGTATTGGGAATTGCTTAAAGGGGGATGCTCGTGTATGGCTAAGTGAGTGGGTCACGAACGATCGTAGTTGGACCACTTTTAAAAAAGAGTTTAAACCTTTGTGCCCCAAGAAGCCTGATTCAGCTAATATTCTGTTTGAGGTTATGAAAACTACCTCTGATAACTACCCTACATACGCTGATTACGCGCGGCGTTCCTTACTTCGCTTGCGTGTCGTATCAGGTTTAAGTGAAGAACTGATTTCGGCTATTGTCGTTCGTGGTATTACCGATCCACATATTCGAGCTGCCGCCACTAATGCGAAACTTATGCCAAATGATTTAGTTGAATTTTTTTCAATTTATGTTAAATCACATTCAAACAAAACGCCTTCTTCCGCTACTGCTCCTTTGGCTCACAATAATCGCAATAGCAGCTATAAATTCAAGCGCCCTGCAGACAGTGACCGAAAAAGGCGTTATGAGAGTGGTAAATGTTTTTCTTGCGGACTACCCGGCCATGTACAGACTTCTTGTCCAAAGAAAACTAAAACTGAAAATAACAGTAATTCTAGTGTCGTAACCCCCACGACTGCGGGTACCACAACAAATACGTGTACTTTTTGCAAGAAGCCTGGACACAAGGTAGAAACGTGTTTTGCTAAACTAAAATCAGAATCACGAAATAAAGATAATGTGAACCTTTGCCGCGAGATAGAAGCTACCCGCAATAATGATATCATGGTTGCCGTGATACAGGGTGTGCCGGTCGATGTTCTAATCGATAGTGGGTCGACTATATCCCTTGCTTCTTCAGAGTTAGTTAAACATTTTAACTGTTCACGTAAACCTGCTTTTCGTGTGTTAAAAGGAATAGGTAGCCAGGAAGTCGAAACTACTTATTTCATTACAGTACCAATCGAGTTTTCCGATTTAACTCTCGAAGTAGATTTATTTGTGGTCGATGCTAAGTACATGAATACACCGGTAATAATAGGCACCGATATATTAAATCGGGAGGGTATTACTTACGTGCGTACACGCGACCGCCAATGTATTACTCGCGACGGTAGACGTGATTGTGAAGCAGTGTTGACTGTTGAGTCAAGTGACCAGTTGCCGATAAATACTGAACTAGTTGGAGAAGATTTAAGTAAATTGTTGGATATAATTAAAAAGTTTTCTTCAAATTTGATAACTGGCACTGCTGGTTCAACCGTCAACACTGGCAATATGTCTATTAAGCTAAACAGCACTACGCCTGTGCATTATAGACCGTATCGGCTTTCACACGCGGAAACTTTACGTGTGCGCAGTATCGTTAAAGATTTGCTTGACAAGGGTGTTATTCAAGAATCGGAGTCAGAATATGCAAGCCCTATTTTACTCGTAACAAAAAAAGATGGTTCAGATCGGTTATGCGTTGATTACCGAAAGCTAAACGAAGTCACCGTGAAAGATCGATTTCCCCTTCCGCTTATCGACGACCACATTGACCGGTTAGGTCGGTATAAATTTTTTAGTAGTCTAGATATGGCCACGGGATTTCACCAGATTCCAATGGATAAAGATTCGGTTCCTTTGACGGGGTTCGTGACTCCAGAAGGGCACTTCGAATATTTGAAGATGCCTTATGGCTTGGCGAACGCGCCTGTGGTCTACCAGCGAATCATTACAAAGACCTTACGCCACCTCATTGACTCTGGTAAAGTCCTGGTCTATATTGATGACGTGTTAATAATGAGCGAAACTACCGATGAAGGCCTTGTTATTTTACATGACGTTCTGCAAACCCTCACAAACGCCGGATTTTCAATTAACTTGAAAAAATGCTCCTTTTTGATGACCAAAGTAGAGTACTTAGGCCGTACAATTAGCCAGGGTCAGGTACAGCCGAGCAGGCAAAAGGTAAAAGCTCTTGCAGAGTCCCCGGTGCCTAAGAACGTTAAACAAATTCGCCAGTTTCTAGGTTTAGCGGGTTATTTCCGCAAATACATTGCTGGTTTTTCATCAAAAATAGCTTGCATTGCCTATTTGACTAAAAAGAATGTTCCGTTCATCTGGGGCTCTGAGCAAGAAGCGGCTAGGCAAGAAATAATCGCTCATTTGACAAGCGAGCCAGTACTCGCTATTTACGATCCTGAGCTGCCCGTTGAAGTGCACACTGACGCTAGTTCCGTTGGGTATGGGGCGGTGTTACTTCAAACGCATGAATCGGGACACAAACGTGTGGTTAGCTATTTTTCTAAATTAACTCAAGGTGCCGAATCAAAATACCATAGCTACGAACTGGAGACCCTAGCAGTAGTCAAAGCCTTGCAGCATTTCAGACACTACCTGATTGGGTCACATTTTACCGTCGTAACTGACTGTAACGCGTTAAAACTTACTCAAAAAAAGAAAGATTTAATGCCAAGAGTAGCTAGGTGGTGGATATACCTGCAAGACTTTGACTTCTCTCTCGAGTATCGAAAGGGCACCTCCATGTCACATGCCGACTACTTAAGCCGCAATCCCGTTAATTTAGTTCAAGTAGAGAAGCCAAAAAGTTGGGCACAAATCGCGCAAGCTGCGGATGAGGAAACACAAACTTTAATGCAAAAGCTAAATGAAGGTCAGCTAGATTCCAAACAATATGTCAAAAAGAATGATCTTCTGTATTATCGATACTGTCCAGTTGGTGAGGAATCGCGCCTCTTGTGTTTCATTCCCAAGGGTCATCGACTCTCCCTTTTACGTGTCTTTCATGACGAACACAACCATGTAGGCGCTGAAAAGACATGTGACTTAATTTTAAAACATTTTTGGTTTCCTGGCCTACGACCATTTGTCCAGAAATATGTCTCTCACTGTATTGTATGTTTGGCTCATAAAAAGTCACCTCGATCAATTCACCAACCTATTCATTCCTATGAAAAACCTGACTGCCCGTTTGAGACTATTCACTTAGATGCCTTAGGGCCCCTCCCAGAATCTAACGGACACCGGTTCGTGCTCATCATAGTTGACGCTTTTTCCAAGTATTGCCTCCTATATCCTATGATGCGACAAGAAACCAGCGAGCTTAAGCGACATTTTGCCAACGCCGTATCCCTTTTTGGTGCTCCTAAACTAATTGTTGCCGATCGTGGCCGAATGATCCAAAGTAACGATTTCTTGTCTTGGGTTTCTGAACTGGGTAGTGATATACATCTAATCACGCCCGAAATGCATCACTCTAATGGCCAAGTAGAGCGTTATTGCCGCACCGTTTTAAACTTGGTTAGAATTGAAGCCAATTATCGTCGAGAAGAATGGGCAAAAGTTATGTGGAAGCTCCAACTTACCATTAATATAACTAAGCACAAGACTACCCAGTGCTCTCCACTAAGTCTTTTGATTGGTGTTGACGCAATGACACCCGTTATACGCAATATTGTACGTGACATTGCGATTGAAGGTACTAGTCAGAACCGCGAAGCACTCCGCGTGCTCACAAGACAGCGAGTTTCTAAACGCCTAAAGAAAAATCGTGAACGACAGGATTCTTCCGTTAATCAGCACAGGCGTTCTCCTCGAGATTATGAAGTTGGTTCGTTGGTTTTTGTAATAAAACAATCTCAATCAACAGGAAAGCTGGACTCGGGGATGCGCGGTCCTTACCGTGTGCTCAAAGCTCTACCCCATGGGAGGTACGAGCTGCAGCTGGTCGCCGGCTCCTATGGGAAAACTACTCAGGCTGCGGCCGAGTACATGCGGCCCTGGAGAGGCGAGTGGACCCCGGATACGTGTGCTGCTTACTTTGAGAGTAAGCGCTTTCTTGTTGTGCTATTTTTGGTACTAAGTGAGCAGACCTCACACCTGGCCGCGAGCAGACCTCGCAGTGAGCAGACCTCACACCTGGCCGCGAGCAGACCTCGCAGTGAGCAGACCTCACACCTGGCCGCGAGCAGACCTCGCAGTGAGCAGACCTCACACCTGGCCGCGAGCAGACCTCGCAGTGAGCAGACCTCACACCTGGCCGCGAGCAGACCTCGCAGTGAGCAGACCTCACATCTGGCCGCGAGCAGACCTCGCAGTGAGCAGACCTCACACCTAACCATGACTTAACCTCACCAGAGGTGGTCTTCATAGCGTGTACTGTTTTTAACAGTTTTTTTTTGTTATGCAGGTGCAGACCAAACTGAACCTGAACCAGCTGAGATAGAGCAAGGTTCATCCGGGTCCAGACCAGCAGTCGAGGCTATCTCTATCGCTGCGACCGAAAATCAGCGAGCACCCGAGTCTGCTTCATCTAACAAAGATGTAGACGAATCTCAAGCGGAAGACGATGAAGTTGTGATAGTAATAGAGGTTGTTGATGACGAGCTGCCTCCACAGACCAATAAGGCAGATGACTAGAAGAGGGCGAGGCCGCCCTCAGGTCAGGAGAGGCCGTGTAAGGAACAAGATCGGAGATAGAGGGCGCTCCTGTTCATTTTCCATTCGGTCAACCAGTCGCCCACTCGAGTGACGTCACGCGAAGCAAAAGATCTGTACCGCCGCCCGTGAGATGATTCACTTTTGGCTCGGTACTTGGTGCGGTGTGGTTGTCCCGGTGTTAGATATCCTTTGTGTCGTAGGACTATTGTTAATTTCATTTTTGTTTCCTTAATATCCTTAAAAATATAATTGCATTCGAAATTAAAGTGTTAATTATTTCATTATTTTTTTGGTTTACCTAAAAATTAAATAAATAAAAAAAAAACTAAGTACCTACTAAAATTTGGCACCATCTATTAAATAACATGTAATATCTAAATTTCTTAAAGAAATACTTCATCATCATCATCATCATTTCAGCCGAAAGACGTCCACTGCTGAACATAGGCCTCCCCCAAGGCTCTCCAAACAGATCGGCCCTGTGCCATCCGCATCCAATGCGTTCCCGCTACCTTCACCAGGTCGTCGCTCCATCTTGTTGGAGGCCTACCTACACTGCGTCTTCCGGTCCGCGGACGCCACTCGAGAACCTTTCGGCCCCATCGGCCGTCAGTTCTACGGGCGATGTGCCCTGCCCACTGCCACTTAAGTCTAGCGATTCTTCGAGCTATGTCCGTGACTTTAGTTCTCGCGCGGATTTCATCATTTCTAATGCGATCCCGCAGAGAAACTCCAAGCATAGCCCTCTCCATCGCCCTCTGAGTGACCTTGAGCTTCCTTATAAGACCCATCGTTAGCGGCCACGTCTCAGTGCCATAAGTCATCACTGGCAACACACACTGGTCAAAGACTTTTGACTTGAGACACTGCGGTATATCGGATGACAAGATATTGCGGAGCTTCCCGAACGCTGCCCAGCCGAGTCTAATTCGTCGATTGACCTCTTTCTCGAAGTTGCACCTACCCAATTGGATTGTATGTCCCAGATAGATATAGTCGTCAACAACTTCGAGCAAAGTATCTCCGATTACGACGGGAGTTGGAAATACTTAAAAAAAAAATATTAAAAATTTAAAAATAGGTTATTCGAATAGGTATTTTTATCATTAAATGCCATTGAATCATAATATTACAGGACAATGTATTGTCCCGTCCCGTATTGGTTTCGCCAAATTACGGGACAGTGAAAAATTCGTGCCTGAAATACGGGACATCTGGTCACGTGAACGGGTGAAGTTCAAAAAGTTGGACACAATAACGACGGAAATACAGAATTTTATATAAAAGTTTTCCGTTTTGACACGAAAATTACCCTTATAAAACGTTACTTATTACAACGGATCTTTTTCAAGTCAATCGTTTTGTTACTACGATGTGACGTGGTCCAACTTTTTGCTCTCTAATACGCTGACTTAGAATGAAAATTATTTGTACCTACCTACTTCCGTCATACGGAAAAGAGACGCATTAGATATTTTTTCCGTAACTGAGTTACGTCCTTTATATGGGACGCGCCTATTCTTACTGTTTCGCAATATGTATGTATGTATATCGATTTCGAAAAAGAATTGTTTTACAAAAATGTTTTTTGTGTGTAAATAAATCTGATTAAAAAACACAGTTTAGTGGAATGTTTTTTTTGTATCCACGTTCAGATTTGGGTCTTACACATTTTTTGGTTTGCGTGTGTCCTGTAGACATGACAAAAAGTTAAGGGTGTCGGCGTGTGGGACGCCTGACCAACTTTCGGGTCATTTTAAATAAATCTTAAGTTTGCTGACTCGGAGTGGTAAATTTTACGTCTATACAGGAGACTACTTTTGTTTCTAGGACCATTTTTTTATTTTGTTGTACCTTTTGACTTTTTTTATTCCAAAAATTTTATGTGCTTTCTGCTCAGAATCACGTGCTCTTTCGATCCTACTAGGAGAAATAAGTGTTCCAATTTTTTTTCCGTTCCCTTACCATTTTTCATAGACTTTATATGACCGTAGCGGAATGGAAGAATCGAAAATTAGGAATATGAAAGTTTTGGGACACTTTTTTCTCCTAGTAGGATAGAAAGAACTCGTGATTCTGAGCAGAAGTCACATAAAATATTCGGAAGAAAAAAAAAAACAAAAGGTATACCTACCTAACAAAATACAAAATGGCCCTCTTACACTGTGTATGATTTTTCTTACCTTGGCCATCTTGCTAAACGCCACTTTGCACTCCTGCGGATCTATGCCGTAGGACGAGCAGACGGTGGTGAATTCGTCGCAGTCTATGGAGCCGTCGGCGCTGGCGTCTTCCAGTTGGAACATGAACTGGCTGTACAGTTGCTGCCATTTGAGCGCCGCGGACGGATTCTGGGCGTAGTCGTTCCACATGGAAACCCATTCTTCAACGGACACCTAAGAAAAAGGATATTAATTAAATAAGCCGTTTTCAGATTTCTCCTCCTACTTCATATGAAAATGTGAATTGGATTCGTTCACCGAGGTTTCTGTTCCGTCCCGTGATTTTACTATACTATGGCCCGGCGGAAGACCAGTGCTGGTTTTTAATCAGCAGCATGCTGACTGCTGAGCCGGGACCCTTTTATAGGAGCATTTAACATGTAATTTAATTTTATTTTAACATTAACATGTTAAAATATTTTTTTATTTTAAATTTATTTTATTTTATTTTAACATTTAGCATTTAACATGTAATGTAATTTAATTAAACGTGTTTGTACTTTTATCCTGTTAATATGTTATTTTTGTTATAGATAAATGTTTTTCTTTTCTTTTCTCTTTCTTTCTGCATAATTTTTAGTAGAGTTTTTTTTTTTTAGTAGAGCCCTAATAGTAAAATCTTCGCAGTGTGGGATAATTTTATGTTGGTTATTCGAGACCTCCTTTTTGTTCAATTAATGTAATATTTTTATTATTTGTTGTTGTAGCGGCCACAGTTATACATAACCGGTAAAAATTTCAAGTTTCTAGTTATTACGGTTCAATAGATCGAGCCCTGTGACAGACGGACAGGCAGACAGACAGACAGCGGTGTCTCAGTAATAGGGTAACATTCGCACCCTTTGGGTACGGAACCCTAAAAGACAAACATTGCCGACCGAGACTGAGAAAGACAAATCTCAAACTCCAAGTAATCACAACGTACAAGCAGCACTACTCTTGTAGAATAGGGTAGCGATGAAATCGAATGAACGGGCTAATGGGCGGGCTAGGTTGTTGCTCTATCTATTCGAAGAATCAACGTGGACGGTCCACTGACCAAGCGTCCACTAGTCGAATTCACATACGGCTAAACTAAAAGTTCACAATTGGGATGCACCAAAAAAAATAACCTATAGTTTTTATATTTTTTTTGGAAAGAATAGGATATTTTAAGATACTATTTTCATCGATTTTGAATTTGGTTGAGTATTTAATTTTTTATAATTTTTTTAAGAAATACGTTGGGTGACGTCACAGTGAGAGAGCCACGTTTTATTACCTAGAAAAAATCAAGTCGTACATAACATAATCTGTAGCACTGCTGAGGGGCTACTACGAAATTCGAAAATCGAAGTTCGTATCGTATTATCCCTCTCACTCTCGTGTCAAATCATATTAGCGTGAGCGGGACGGCACGAAACGAAGCTCGAATTATGCACTTCGTGGTAGGGCCTCTGATTTGTCTTGTCACTGTCAATAATACAAGTTAGTACGGCTTAGGGTCCTAAATGAACCATGACAAAATATAGTTTTATTTATTTCTCTTCTTTTAGCTTCGATTATTCCTGTTTGTTAAATGGTGTGATAGTAAATAGATATTTTTTATTAAAATCTGATATTTAAATTATTTTATATTTACTTGTAACGTAGTAATTTAATAATTAAATTTGTAAAAATACATTGGAAATACTCGTAATACATTTCGGACTTTACGATAAATGACAACTGTTTAAAGCCAGGTGCGCATCATGTGATTAAAGTTCTGTCTTTGTCACTCTTTGCTATTATAAGCAGGACAGCAACATTTCAAACTGTCAATTTGCTTTAGAGTGTAGACCTGCTTTATATCTGCCTTTGTGACGATTCACTGCAGGGGTCAAATGAAGGTCATTACTTAAATTTTCTTTATTTAATTCAGTTTATCATATTTTTGGAATCTGATTTCTGAGAACGCTTCACAGAGCCTATTTCTCCAAACGGTTTTCGATTTATTATACGTTGTCAAAAATTGGGACATCCCAATTGATCATGTCTGCTAGGAACGCGACGCCGACATAAAATCGTAGTTGAATAATACAGTTCATTAATTCAACCAAACTTTAAACTATATTCTGTAGACAAGTGCTACCACAGGCTAGTGGGTCGTAAAAATCGATGTGCCATTAAGTTTGAACATCCACATAAAGCAGACATCACGCGGACGTCGACTAGTCGATAAATTCAACTAGTCAATGGACTAGTCGGTGAACGTAAATAAATGGTGTACTCGTAGTTGCGTTAACATTAAAATCGTGGACGACTCATCGTTACTCCACATACGAGTACAATGTGTAAGCTCTTATACACTTGGCCGCACATAATGTACGTGACGGGCTCGCGGCTATCCAAGCTAATAAAATGCCTCGGAACAATAAAAGAATTACTGGACAAAAATGCTTAATATGGCACCCAATTTATTTTAACAACGAAAATACCGCATTTAATTAAACGTGAACAATACTAGCGATGGGGTGTCGAAATTTTATATGGTGGCTACGGCTGAAGCTTGATTAAGTACTGGTGAAAAAGTTGATGGAAATTTCCAAAAAAATGTTACGTCATCATGGCTGAGCTATCACCGTGAATTAAGGCTGTCTGTGCACTGGAGCAGAGCGAGGCAGCGGAACGGAACCAGGGGCTATTGCAAAGCGGAGTCGAGGACTGTGTCAGTCCATAGACGTGGAGCTAGATATCCGAGCGGTGTTGCGGACTGTGTTTTCCATACGCGAAACAAGCCCGCGCTCGTTCTTTGCCCCGGTTCCTAGTTTTGTATGAATTTTATAGCTAGTTAGCAATTGCCGGTCTATTGAAAAAGAACGAAGATTTTATGCGATTCCATTGGTCTTTATCTCGCTCACTACTACGCTAATACGTCCAGTGGACAAGCAGCCTATACCCGCGAAACTGTTGAGGTACCGCCGTAGTTTTTCTGTTGTATGATAAGCGGAACGTTAGCAAAATTACCTTTTCTAACGAAATAGATTGTCATTCTGTCTTATCAGTTAAATCAATTCTTCGCGTCAAAACACGGACTACTTTAAAAATCGTCCTCTTATGGACAGAGCCATGAGAGATATTAAAAAACCTAACTAAGTAATAGAAGCTTTATGAATCCTCATTCACAACCTTACCTGCTTAAAACGTAACGACCGCTTTAGCCTAGTTGGTAGTGACCCTGCCAACGAAGCAAGAGGTCCTGGGTTCAAATCCCGGTAAGGGCATTTATTTGTGTGATGAGCACGAATATTTGTTCCTGAGTTATGGATGTTTTCTATGTATTTAAGTATTTATTTATCTATATAAGTATGTTTATCGTCGTCTAGTACCCATAGTACAAGCTTTGCTTAGTTTGGGACTAGGTCGATTTGTGTAAGATTGTCCCCTAATATTTATTTTTTATTTTTATAAGGTAGGTACATGGATAAAATATATAAAAATATACTTTCATCGTAACTAATTTCACTTTCAGGGCCGACAACGCACTGGTATCGCGTAAGGCGCTGCGAGTGTCTATGGACAATGGTGTTCATTTAACATCAGGTGACCCACTAGTTCGTTTGTCTGGCCTCTCTAACATAAAAAAAAAAAACTTTACAGAAATAACAAGTACCTAGGTAATTCAGTTATAAGATAATTTACAAAAGGTATACCTACAATTTACTCTAGCAATTTATTAAAATCTTGTCCATCTGCAGGTGACCAGAGAGTGGCTCTATCCTCAGTCAACGTATTGGCATTGCCATGCAACGAAGACACGCACCCAGTCTTATGGGCACCCTGACATTTGTATTATGTATTGTGTTAGGGTGATAGTTATAAGTATAGGTTTTTAGGTTAAAATCTCTTCCTTTAAGGTCTTTTCCTTTTTGAAAATCTTTTGTTATTTTTGTACATTTTGTTTGAATATGATTGTCGAAAAGAAAAATGTAGATACTTAATTCATAGTAAAGATAAGATACCTGTCCGTCTCGATTGGAGTCAGCCCTCTTCCGTAGCCCGTCCCAAATCTTGATCATGGTTTCGTGCGTTTCCGTGTGCTTTGGATCTCCAGGCTTCCATCCTCGCAAGCTGCAGATTTTCTAGAAGAAAACGGCTAATTTAAATGCCCGGTTAAATTTTATACGGGTTATATTTCGGAAACCAAATACAAGATAGCACAAGAATGGCTAACGCTGCAAGTTAAAGTACAAACTGGAAAAAAGTTATAATGGTGTGAAATAGCGCCCCAAATTATCATCATCATCATCCTCCTATGCTCTTCCTTGAATAGGCTTCTCCCATGGCACGCCACTGAGCACGATCCTCGGCCACTCTCATCCAGCTCTGAGGACGTCCTACGCTACGTTTGCCGATACGTGGTCTCCTTCGTCTACCCCAACAGTTATCGGCCCCCCGAATGCCCTAAATACGCTCCAAATGGTTTCTGTAAAATACATCATACTATTGTTCTTGTGTTGCTCGGTTTTTTTAGGTTGGCCTGACACACTTCAAAGTGTCTTTATAATGTGGGAAAAATTGGAGTTTCAGGTGTTCCAATAGCTAAACTTTTGACACTTTATCAGGTGTTAAGCTGAAAATTATGGAATTGGAAGTCACATGGTAAACCTTTGCTCGGCTGTTGGACTATTTAATTATCCATTACATACATAATTGTATCATAGTATCTAATAACTAAAATAAGTTTTCGTTAATTTTTTTTTTAATTTAAAATAGTATAAGTTACTAGTTGGTAATGCAACTTTTTATAGGTGAAAGTCTTTTTTTGGCCAGTTTCGAGCAAATCCATTACAAATAAATAAACAAAATACTATCATATATTTCCGCTTTTCTTTATACCTATTTTAGATAAATTTAAAGTTAGAAGAGTAGGTACCTCTTAAGCTTATATATAAGAGATTTATAAACACATTAAGGTGACTGCAATAAAGCACTAAAACTGAGATAAGAACTATCTTATTTTGAAACGGAATATCACGAGAACAATAATCCTTCATATTTCTCGTGATGTTCAGCTATATTGTTCACATTAAAACTTTGAGAAGCGCAATAAAACTTAGACAGAGAAGCCTTTACTACCAGACCGGTCATGTTTTAAACTTACAAATCTAAAATAGGTCTGTTCACGTCGAAGTAACATACAAAGTTCTTTAAAGTAAACTTCGGTTTAATCTAACTCTGAACGAGCGATCCATAAAGCAGATTATGGCTGAAATTTGCTTTGAAAGGAGTTCACTAAAAATAATAAAAACTGGCCAAGACGGGTCGCGTGCAGCGTAGGATTCCGTACTAAATAATTTGCGCCAAGCTTTGTTCGACAATGACTCGTTAACATGTAAAACCTACTAAGCAGGAAGTTATATTTTTTTTTCGTTTAAATAATAATATCTATTAAATTTAAGCTATAATAAGCACTTACAAAGGTCGAAGAATCTACCACCGATTCGGAAAAAGCCTGTTGACAAACATCCGGCAAGAAACTCAACAAGATATATTTTTTCAAACATATCGACATACAATGTTTTAAATTAACTAAATTTTTTAACAAAGTAATACGCTATTTGAAACTAGGGATCGCCAAAGCGAACCAAAACAATTTCTGAAAATATAATGATATAATCATTAATTTTATATAAGGTACGCTTTATGTGTTACTGTCTAGGACAGATAGATGAACAAGGCGAAACTATAAGAGTTCTTTTTAGGCCTATGGAATCCTAAAAATAGCTTTTTAATCCACTGAGCGCTGGCTCAAAATTCGACTGCAACCTCAGTATAAAGAGTGAATACGTTTTAAGCTTTATACCCTGAAATGTAGTGTAGGTATCTCCAAAGATCCGTTCACTTAATCTTTCCGTTCTAGCATTAGGTACGTAGACTTTAATACGAATGCGGCCGAGATCTAGCCCACTATACAGTTTCACAAACCAAGTTTTAAAGCAGTACGGCAAAAGTTTCTTTAAATGTTATAGATAGTATACTCTATTAAATACAGTTTTAAGTTTCTGCAATTTTACATGACGACCATAAGCCAAATATCACGCTTGAACTTGACTATAAAGCTTGAAGTTCCAGGTTCGATGCCCGGTCGGAGCAAATATTTGTATGAAAAATACGAATGTTTGTAATTCCGATCCACATTAGCGATCCCTTGTTTAAAATAGCTGTGCTAAATATGATGTACTAAATATGATGTACTCTGGTAGTATGTAATTAAATAAATAACATTGTACAATTTTTGGCCGGATTCTTCTCAACAGGGTTTTTCCGAACCAGTGATCTACCACCGAAGACTAAGCCTAAGAATCTATTCTTCGATATTCTTCAGTGCTTGTTACAGCCTTATCTTATCTTAAGGCGCTGTCAACACCAACGTCGGCGCACACTGTCTGTTTGTATCGGAGTAAAGGAGATGCCGCTATTACTGGGCAGCCGGGTATAATGAAATTTATCGGGCAAATATTGAATTTAAAAAAAACTGTGGATTAACTGTGTATGACTCGTTAGCGGTTTAGGTATGAATATGTTCACTTCATGTTTTTAATTGCAGACGCATACGCCAAAAAAATAAAGACATAGAACCGTTTAATGATGATTATAAGACCTATCTTTGCAATTATTTTCTATCGAGCCGATTTCGTCCAATTATGTATCGAGTCCGTCCACGGTCTTTGAAATATGATGAATATTAACATATAATTTTTTTGATGTGCTAGAACAAACAGTTTTTCTTAAAAAACTGTTTAAATGACATCAATTTCAACAAAATTAGGTGTTGTCAGCCTCTTAATATTGGGGATTCCTTTCGGATACACTACGACCCGTAGAGAACTTTTGTGTAATTACTCCTCCTTCCTATTTACTCCATTACTTCTGTCACTTTTTTTTTTATTGATAGAGGGAGGAAAACGAGCAAGTGGGTCACCTGTTGGTAAGCGATCACCACCACCCATGAAAACCAGTAACCCCAGAAGGGTCACTAGTCCGTTGCCGGCCTTTAAGGGAACAATACACTCTTTTCTTGAAGGCCCCGATGTCATAGTTAGTTGGAAACACCGTAGACGGGAGTTGATTCCACAATTTTACTGTGAGTGGTAGAAAATGCCGACGGAAATGCACAGTTGTAGATGGACATTCATCAAGGTGGTGACGGTGGAACGCAGACTTACGGCACGACGTACGATAGTGGAAGCCCGTAGCTGGTAATAAATTGAATAGCTCCTCAGAGCACTCCCCGTAGTAGAGCCTGTAGAGCACACAGAGAGAACCTACGTCTCTTTGCAAGGAAAGGGGATCCAAACGACCAGAAACTAGCGGGTCGCTGACAAGTCGAGCTGCGCGACGTTGGATACGGTCAAATGGAAGGAGAAAGCATTGGGGCGCCCCCGGCCCAGAGGTGAGAGCATACTCTAAGTGCGGCCGCACCTGGGCCTTATACAGTTGAAGAAGGTGCTTTTCTGTTAAAGTACAGTCTGGATCTGTTCAATACCCCAAGCTTTTTCGAAGCCAATTTGGCTTTTCCCTCCAAATGACCGCGAAATTGAACGTCACTCGTTATGTCCACGCCGAGAATCCCTATGCTGGATTGGATATCCAGGGGAGCGCCATCAAAGCGGGGAGATAGCACGAACGGGGATTTTATTTTTGCGGGGATTTTTTTTCACTTCATCTGAAAATTGGATGATTTGATCTAGCGGTAGTGCCTTGAAGCCTCCTGGTTGGGGATATGATATTCAAAGTCAAAGTTAAAATATCGTTACCGTATTCAATTAAGGCTTAATTGAATAACGATATTTTAACTTTGACTTTGAATAGCATCTCACGCACGATAAAGGCTTCTTGTGAATTCAAGAATCACAAAGTGCTTTCTTGCTTCTCATTTGTATACTGTGTACTGTTGTAGGACTGTACCCGAGATTTCTCACTACAAAGGCCGAGAGATGGATCTATAGCATCCTTCAGTTTTAATACCGTATTACTGGGAGTGGGTCTTCAAACACATTTTGCTGAGTAATCGCTTTAGTTGTATAAAGTGTGTGACCCGAGACAACCCTGAGATATAGGGGACATTTGTAAACGGAATTGATAGTCTCACTACGATAATATGCAAACAATAGTGCCCGCGGCTTTGCAGGCGGGAAGCATTGTATTTGGCAGTTGAAATTTCAGGATTCAACTGAATTTCGTATCCCGTATGAAACTCACAAAACTTAATTCCTATTCCTTTCCTCTACATCGTATTCTACGCAAAATGTCAGAGTTCGTGCATTTGGGCTGGGAGAGTCAGTCAGGATTTTTGTACAAATTATAGATATTAAGATTTTAACTCACCTCAATAGCCAACTCAAAGTCTTTCCTTTCTATCGTGCCACTTTGGTTGACATCTGTAACAACGGTCGCACTTAAGAAATATTCAACGACAAGAACGGTCACTTAGAGACTAGATTAGTTTTAGTAGACTCAAAAGCGAATTTAATAGTCCACAAAATAGCAAAACGGTGATTTACTTATGCGGCCTCGAAATAGCAATTCTTTATTATCGCTGTGCTAAAGCTCAGTCATATTCCTCGTGCGCCGTTATGTCCCGTTCCCGAATACAGGCCCTGATCTAAGAGTTGTCAGCAGCAATCTCTTATACAAATTACGAACTCGCAACACCAGCATCGCAGTGTGGAAGTCAAGGAGAAATCGCAAGACTATTGTACAGCATACTAGTTAATCCGGCCAAGGTCGTTCTGCCATATAAATTATCAAAGAAATCGAACTTAATTGGGCTACGAAGATGAAAAATACTTAACGACACCTACTCTCATACCTACCAAATATAAATAAAATGTATAAAAATCGGTTGAGCCCTTTCGGAGGAGTCCGACCATAAACATCGTGATTACTTCAACAAGATAATCTAAGAGAACAAAGGTTTCAGATGTAAGTATCTAACTTAAATATAAATCAAAACGATACAAACTATACTTATCTTTAAAAGTGTTAAGCGAAACACTTACCGAAGAAGACATTAAAAACGTAGAGAAGTTTCTTCCGTCTGAACTCAGAGATGGACATTTTTTATCTGAAACAAAGAAATCGGAATTTTAGATTTTCTCCGGTATTACCTTAATTTAAAAGACTTATTTTTTCGAATTCAGACATTCTTTGAGAAACATTAATAATTAGTCTTGATTGAAATTATTAAGCCGTTAGGAACCATATCTGTTAGCCCTTTTGTATATATTTTTTTTAAGTAAATGGACTTGTAGCTTTTGCCCGCGACTTCGTACGCGAAGACAATAACCTTAGAGTTGTTTACATGAAATTTGGCACACAGGTGACACAGGTAGTTTATTACGTGGATTAACATTATAGGGTAATGCCAGGAAAATGCAAAGTTCCCGCGGAATTTGAATAAGTGAATTCTAAAGCCGGTAAGCCGCAGTGGCCTAGTGGTTTTACCTATGGTCTCTTAAGTAGAGGATCATGGGTTGTAGCCCGGGCTTGGACCTCTTGAGTTATTCCGAATTCGTGTGCTAAATTACGTTTGAAGTTTACCATGAGCTTTACAGTGAAGGAAAACATCGCGAGAAAAGCTGCACACACCTGAGAAGAAATTCAATGGTATACCCCCGCACTGTACAATCGCACTGGGCCCAAGTGGGAACTACGACCCAAGTGTTCTCGTTCTGGGAGGAGGCCTGATTGAAACAACAACATTCTATCCCGGGAAAGTGCAAAGTACAGCATACCGCGGGATAGAAATAACTGTCAAAACATTTTGAAAATCAGAGACAGTGTAGCTTTTTATTAATGAAATAATTTTAAAAATCAGCCCCTACGTTCAATTCACTTATTTCTATCCTGTGGGAATTTTGCATTTTCCCGTGGAAAAGTAGCCTATGTCAATTGGGGATAGTCATATCATATCATATAAAAGAATTTTTAAAATCAGTGCCGAAGTTGAATTTACTTATTTCTATCCCGTGGGAATTTTTAATTTTTCCGGAAAAAAGCACCCTATGTCAAACAGGGATACTGTAGCTTACTATTGGTGAAAAAATTTTTAAAATCAGCCCCGAAGTTGATTTAAAATTTTTCTATCCCGTAGGAATTTTGTATTTTCCCGAATAAAAAGTAGCCTTTGTCAATTGGGGATAGTCATATCACATAATGTGTAAGAACTTTTAAAATCAGTCCCGAAATTGTGTTAATTTATTTCTATCCCGTGGGAATTTTGCATTTTCCCGTATAAAAAGTAACCTATGTCAATCAAGAATAGTGTAGCTTTCTAATTCTGAAAGACTTTTTAAAATCGGCTCAAAAGTTTCAGAGATACCGCTACAAACAAATAAACAAAGAAAGTTGAGATATTTCCCTATCTCGTGGGAATTTCGAAAAATCCTTCCTTAGTGCACCTCTACAATACTCAAGGTACATGTGTGCCAAATTTCAAGTCTCTAGCCCCAGTAGTTTAGGCTGTGCGTTGTCTGTCAGTCAGTCAGTCAGTCATTCAGTCAGTCAGTCAGTCAGTCAGTCACGGTACTGTTTTATAGGTATATAGATGTCTAAACGGTACTAGTAATACTGCTTTCTCTACGGTTTAAAATTTATCCTCTACCATCAAAAAATCAACCATGCCGCATATTGACCGCTCATTCAGTCTATCTGTTAGAACAATCTAGAACGCTATTGAAAAATACCACAAGCTATTATTCCAGGCAATCGAGTCGGCCAGCAATTTGCTCCCATTCAGCATTTTGTTTTGAAATTGAATGCTATTTCGGTTTTAAAAGCTAATTAATTTGTCGGTTGTTTGTGGAGCGACGTATTTTGAGCTCAAAGGGGTTTATTTATTTTTAACGTTCGGCTAGATATTTTGGATTCGAATTAGATTTTTTTTGCTCTTTAATTTCAACGTAGTGACCAAGTGCCACTGTTTGTATTTTATCCGTGTAATGCAAATCGGGCTTAGCCATTTCTACTTGTATATCCTGATTTGCATTACATGGCTAAAATACGAACAGTGGCAACTGGCTCCGAGATCCGTGAGAGTTTTTAAGTCAAATAGACAATGGTACAGTGGGCTTCAAAAGTGCATGGACATCTCGGGGCGATAATCGCGTGAGCAGTGTTTGATCGTTTGTGTTCATGTTTCGATGAGAATTAACTAGATGGCGTTGTGAATTGATGCAGCGAAGTGGCCGTTTTCTGCATCTAGTTTATGTAGTAAACTAAACCGCTATTTCGAACCATCTTCTAATAGCAGCTGTGGCTAAACGGTTACACGCATTAGCCAAGTAACTGGTATATGGAATTGGTTTATGGTTCGAATCCCAGATCAGAGTGCTATTTTTGTTTTTCATTTACTTGTTTTTTTTTTTTAAATATATATCAAATATGTATTTTATTATCTGTGTAATTAAAAAATATCTTTGATCAGAAAATAAAATAATACAATCTTTTGATATCAAAAATTTTATTTAAATCCATAAAAGAGCAATTTCTCAATAATATTATTTCGTTTTCACCGATGTAAGGGAACGTGCAGAAACTATAGGCGGCAGCACTAATGCGACAGAAAAACTATGCGGACAGTAAAAAAAACTTATCAAGTCAAAATTGATGGCACCAGTTGGCAGCACCGTCTATGTGCACGTTCCCTACAGCCATCTAAATAATTATTGAGGTATTATTAGCTTAAGTATTCGTTTCCAAAATTGGAAAGAAGATTGAAGCTTCACCACAATAAAAATAAATAAAATTATTAGCAACTAGATCTTTAAATTGGAGACCGGGTTAACATAATTAATGAATGCATAATATTAATTATGTAATTTATGTTCTGTATGAAGTAACTTGTAACTTGGCGATAATTTAAGTTCGAGTAACTTCAAAGCATAGTGTGTTGTGTTTCAAAAATAGCAAAAAAAAACAATTTACAGTTAAAAAATAGGAAACAAATAAGTAACTCATAAAGAATTGAAAACTAAATTTCATTCAATTTTATACACTTATACCTACTTAACATAATGGCTAGATATTAACCCGGTCTGGTCAAATAACAGTTCACTTAATACTTAGTGTAACCTCCTCCCTGTTCAATAACAGCTTGCATGCGGGAACGCATGGAATTCACGAGATTTTCACACAAATTTGAACCTCGAATATTATCCCATATGTTAACACAATGAGCCATTAACGCCTCTGGCGTTCGCTCATTGTGACTATCCCAACGTTGGACTATAATTCCCCATAAGTTTTCGATGGGGTTCAAATCTGATGACCTAGCGGGCCAAGGAATTGCACTAATATTGTTGTGCTGGGCAAACCAGTTCCGCACAACACGTGAACGGTGAATGGGACAATTATCTTCCACAAACTTTACGGATGGTAATTCTTCCTCCGGATACACAGTTCGAACAGTGGGCAACATGGTTTCTTCGAGCATTTGCGCATAATCAGCACCATTTGCTCGATTGGGCAACCGCACCAGTTCTCCCGGCCCAGCTGCACTCATCCATCCCCACATGTTTATAGTAATACGACCAGATTCCGTATTGGGCACTATGTGGTCGCTATTATATCGTGTGTTGTTCCTACGCCATAAACTCAGACGCCCATGTTGGCTGGATTTAAATGTTTTTTCGTCGCTAAATATGACGGTACTCCAGTCAAAATCCAAATGCTCCATGGCAAATTCTAACCTTGCCCTTTTGTGGCGATCTGTGAGCAAGGGCTTAACTACATGCCTGCGATGATGAATTCCCTCGTTATGCAGAGCACGACGAACAGTGGCCACACTCGTGTCAAAAACACAGGCATAATGTTTGGTTGAGAGGAAACCGTTTTCCTCATAATCCGTAACCATGCCTTGACGTTGTGTTGAGTCTATGAGGCGTGGTCTACCTGATCTTGCACGGTGTAATAAATTCCCTTCGCTTTCATAACGGTGCACCCATAAAACAACTGTCTTCCTCTGTAACAAATATAAAAATAAATTAAATTAAACTATAAAGGTAGGTAAATGATTAAAGTATTAAAAAAATATTAATTTGACATAGTTAGTAGAAAAAAATACTTACGTTTAAACCAGTCTCTCTGGCGATTTCCGACAATGTTTTGCCTTCACCGTGCAAAGCAATAATTTGTGATCTTTTAACTAAACTGATGTTACATCGAGAACTCATGTTAATGAAATAATGGAGTAAGTGTGGAAAAATACAAAGAAAGCAAATCGAATTACAAATACCTAGGTAGCAAGCAAACGAATGAGAATAATTCTTTGTTGAAATTGGTCTGGTGTTAAGTAATTTTCAATCTACCCTCTTAGCAAAATATTAAAATTCTAATTATTCACATTTACACGTAAGTTAGACAAGGATACAAATATAAGGTAATATACAATTCTTAGTTTCACTCGTTAATCTAATGTCTCGATGGCCGAGTTGCTAACAGAGTGGCTGTATATGCTTACAAACGGCCAAAGTGAATCGGGTTCGATCCCGAGCTCGAGATTTGGCAAAAATATTTATTTAAGCTTTTTGTCAGATTTGAAACTTGGCTTGTGATAAAAAGCCGTGGTGGAAGAGTGGTTTCACTTAATATGATGGCCTCTCAAGCAGAGGATCGTGGGTTCAAGCCCGGGCTCGCACCACCGAGTTTTTCGGAATTTATGTGCGAAAGTGCATTTGAAATTTACCATGAGCTTTCTGCGAAGAAATTCAATGGTGTGTGTGAAGTTCCCGACCCGCACTAAGCCCGCGTGGGAACTACGACCCAAGCCGGTCTTACAATCTCAGATGAGCCCTGTGCCCTGCAGTGGGACGCATATGGGCTGGGATGACGATGATGGTGATGATGATGCGATGCTTGTCCATGCATGTCAATGTTTTTTCACGTGCGGCCTTCTGACATTTTCCATTGATATTTTTTATAAGTAGTATACTCGTATGGTAAGTGTATACCTATGTAAGTATTATATTTAATGTCGTTGTTTCATCATCATCATCATCATAATAACTGCCGGAAGACGTCCACTGCTGAACATAGGCCTCCCTCGAGACTCACCAAACAGGTCGGGTCCGTGCCATCCGCAACCAACGCGATCCCGCAACCTTAACCAGGTCGTCGCTCCATCTTGTTGGAGGCCTACCTACACTGCATGTTCCGGTCGGTGGATGTTTATTTGTTTATATATATTATATTTCTATTGTATTTAATATTTATTGCCTAATAGCTGCGTTTCTCCTTAAAAAAATTCGTTAATCGAACCTAAATAAAAACTTTTTGAGAACTTAGTTAATCAGATAATATTACGGTTGAGATATTTATACAAGAAGATCAGCACGTAACGAATAGTTTTGAAAAGTTAGTATAAAGATTACCCTCAGTTTAATTAATGAGGCACATCCAAGTAAGTATATTATTCAACATTCAACCTAATGTCGCAGTTCAATACAGCTGCCTTCAAAAAATCTGTGAAGTTAAATTACGGTAGTCCAACAATCGGCAACAAACATAATCTATCTAGCTGTATCTACGCATTAGCTAGACAAGGATGCAAAGATTAAGTAAAATATACGATTGTTAGTTTCACTAGTTATCATAATGTCTCGATAGCCGAGTGGCTAACAGAGCAGGCGAAGATGCTAACGGATGCAATTGGCCAGAGTGAATCGGGATCGATCCCCGGCTTGTGTGAGGTTTAAGAAAAATGTTTTTGTTAGATTACCAATGTTACAGATTCCAAAAAAATACAAAAAGATAAGCCTGAGCAATCCGCGTTCGGCATACGAGAGTTCGGTTATTTGCAGCGTTAAGCAAATTATTCAAATATTTGTTAAACATTGACATGACGAATTATTACAATATTTATAAATTAATATGAATTGTGAAGAAGAAAAATTCCGAGCGAACGTATTTTTTTCATATAATATGGTAATACAACGCCATCTCGTAAGATTCGATTGAACTAGTACGGCTTATATGGTAGCTACTGGCACTCGTTTTCCCTTCATAGGATTTTTGCTTTGCTTTGTCCATGCACTTTTGTCGCCGACCGTACATAATTAGTATCTACCTACTAGGCTGCACTGAAAGTTTCGGGAATCGATTATTTAATGGTACAATAGTGTTTCAAATTTAACCTTTTTATAACCATAGAGGTCTTGTCAACACATTACAGCAGGCAGTTTGAAAAAAAAGTAGACACTTTTTAGTAATTGTTTTTTAAAACGGACTTGTTGCCGCCAAAATTGAAGTAACGCGACAAATTTTAAGAGCTATGTTTTAATGTTTTAATGTTTTAATGTTTATTTGGGCACAAACGGTACAATTATACTTATATCTAATATGCATACATCTAACATTAACCAATAAAGATGCCACCATTAGTTAACACATAAATACAAGTTGGGTGAATTGGTGTTTTTAGACTTATCTAACACAACATACACGACAATCTAATAAAATTCATGTTCATGAAAGAGAAAAAAAAAAATACTTAAAGACGACAAACTAAGTTAAGCCACCAAAAAAAAAAAAAAAAACCTAACGATTAATTAAATCTAAGAGGGAAGCCTTAAATTTAAACAAGGAGGTGTTAAACAAATCAATTTCAAAAAAGGATGAATTGTAACTATGGCATGCTCTACCAATAAAAGAATTACCTACATAATTGGTTCGGGCAAAGGGGACACGAAATAAGCAATTAGTACGACGACTATTAAGCCGAGGAACTCTAAAATCAATTTTACCAAGAAGGTAAGGGGAGTCAATAAATCCACTAATCAATTTAAACAAAAATAATTGGTCTCTCAATGTGCGTCGGTCTTCAAGGGAAACTATATTTGTGTCATCAAATTTTTGCCTAGAACGGGTAGCTCTGTAGTTTAAATGCTTCAAAAGTTTATTTTGAATCCTTTCCAGCAAATCTATGTAAATATTGTATCGGGGATTCCAGACAGTAGACGCGTACTCCAAAATGGGCCTAACCAAAGACTTAAAGAGAATGTTGATTGTACAAACATTTTCAAATTCCCTACTGACTCTCAAAATAAAGCCTAAAATCCGATAAGCCCGAGAGACTATGTTTTCCACATGATCCCGGAAAATCAATTTACTGTCAAGGTAGACTCCTAAATCTTTCACAACATATTTTCTTTCCAATAACTCGCCATTCATGTAATAATCATAAACATTAGTATCCCTCTTCCGTGTGAAGGTGATAACATGACACTTGGCAACATTAATTTTCAAACAGTTGTTTCGACAATAAATGCTCAACCGATCAATATCATCCTGTAAAGCCCTGCAGTCTTCCACTGTCCTAATTACTTTAAAAATTTTCTTGTCATCAGCATAGAGCAGGCACTTAGCTGAAGCAAAACAGGACATGACGTCATTTATAAATAAATCAAAAAATAATGGTCCCAGGTGAGATCCCTGTGGCACACCAGACGGTACTGGGACAAAAGAGGAACAATAACCCTTGATAGCAACAGCCTGGCAACGATCTCTCAAATAAGATATTATCCATCTCAGAAGATCTCCATGAACTCCGAAATTTTCCAACTTCCGGACGAGTATAAGATGGGAAACCGTATCGAATGCCTTGGAATAATCGGTATAAATAACATCTACCTGATAGCCCTCGTCCATTGCTTTCAACACTTGGTCAACGAACTCACACAAATTAGACTCTGTGGATCTCCGATCAATGAAACCATGCTGCACTGGTACTAGCACGGGTCTCAAAACCGGGAAGATAGCATCATAAACAATCTTCTCAAAAAGTTTAGGTAGACAACTGAACTTCGAAATAGGCCTATAGTTTCTTACATCGTGCCTATCACCATTCTTAAAAATCGGTGTAACAAAGGAACGCTTCCACACTTTCGGCATTACTCCCGTTCTCAAAGAAATCCCAAAAAGAACAGAACATCCAGTGATCTTAAATAGCCACATACTAAAGTTGCTGTTATATCAACTGATTTAAGATTTATTAAAGATTGCTCAACCTCATCCGAGACCGAAACACCTGACTGCGAGCCAGACCCAATGCTAGAGTGAGATTGAAATACCGAATGAAAGTACTTGTTGAAAAGATCACAGATGCTGACACCGTGAGAAGCCGTTACATCCTCAAGAAACATTGAATCCGGCATAGCGCTAACATTCCTTTTTGACTTGACGAATCGCCAGAAATAACTACTGTTATTCTTAATTTTTGATTCAGCAAATTTCACATAATCCCTGTAGCATGTTTCCTGCACCAGTTTCTGCCTAGAACGAAGCAAAACAAACCTGTCATAATCGCCCAAGTGGCCGTATGTCTTCCATTTCCGATGAAACTTCAGCTTCTCAGATATAATTTTTATTAAGGCTTTAGAAAACCAAGGGGGGTACCTACCATTATCATAAATAATTTTTGAGGGAACATGGTCATCAATAAATTTATTGAGCGTATCATAAAAACGTTGTACTGACAGATCTATGTCACTATAATCGAAAACATTGTTCCAATCCACTTCACCGAGAGCAGAATTAATTGCATCGTAGTCCGCAGCTCGGAACAAACGAACATATCGCGGAGGGGGGCGCAGTAGATTCACAGAAATATCTTTAATTTCTATAACAAGTGACGGATGATGAACATCCTCGCTAACCAAAGCAACCAACGCCTTAGAAACACAGCATTCCAAATTGGCCATAACTATATCCAGAAACCTACCGTTACGATTACAGATAAGATTATATTGTCGCAAACTATTAAATGACAAGAAAGCCTGCAAGGAGTTAACCAGAGGATTTTCAATAGTTTCTGTAAGCTCAGCGTAAGATGTACAAGGAGAAGCGGACCAATTTGCATGACTGACGTTAAAATCACCAATGATTACAATTTTATCACAAGGTTTGTCCATAATTATTCTAGATGTTGATTCAAAAAATTCGAGCTCGGCATCCAACATCATCGGACAAGGTGGAAAGTAGCAGCAGAACACTCGACAACGAGTCTGTTGTGAGCCGCTCCGAACGATAAGTGAGAGTGCCAATAAGTCAGCTGTAGCATTAACCGACGGCAAGCAGGCAACATCTGTTACAGTTAGCCCAGTTTTTACAGCAATAAGAACTCCACCGCCCATGGTGTCCCCACGAGCAGAGTAATTACGGTCACATCTATACACGCTGTACCTGGAATCAAACAACTCACTGTCCAGTATCCCCGGCAAAAGCCACGTCTCAGTCAAACATACAAGGTCATAGTCAGTATTAATTAAATTATTATAAAATAAATTTGTCTTGGTACGAAGCCCGCGCACATTCTGATAGTAAAAAGATAATTGGCTAACCATTATCGCGCCAAATTATACACATTTGATTAATTATTATAAAACATATGTAAATAACAGACTCCCCATGATTAACTTTCAAGGTGGTAATAGCATAATAACAATATATCATTTCCCCTAAAATAAAACAAATTAAAACTATTATATGACTAAAATAAAAATAAAAAGTAACTGTACAATAATAAAAACAAACACATAAGCAGAGCAAATACATTAAAATGGTCCTTATTTGATCCTTTTTAAATCTTCCATTGAGGCGATGTTAATAACTGGACTAGTATCAGTTTTACGCACGAAAATACTGCAGTTCTTTACCCAAGATGTATACTTATAGGCCTTTTCCTTTGCCAGTGTTCTTGCCTGCTTCAGAAGAGCCTTATTACTGCTCGTAAGATGGTCATTAAAATATATATTTGAGTTACTACCGTGGAAACCAATATCACAGGCTTTGAAGTCCCTTAATTTTTTTAAGGAGCTCAAGCAGTCAGCCAGTCAGTCAGCTTCAGCAGCTATGAATTTTTATGATTTTAAGTGGTTTATCTCAAAAATAATGCCTTGATTGGACGATTTATGCATTTGAGGAAGGAAGTTGCATGAAAGACGACTGTGTATCGCTGGTTTTCCGAATTTTATCGCGATTGTGTGAAACTCAGTGATGATTTTCGTGAAGGGCGGCCCAAATCTGGGGTTACTCACGAAAACGTCGATGCAGTGCGGGACCTGATCAACAAAGATCGTCATGTCACACACATATCGTGAAATTCAGTCATGTTTAGGGATTGCAATGAGTCAAATCCAAACTACCTTGCAAACAGAACTGATCGTGAAAAGGCTATTTTCCCGTTGGGTCCCACACCAACTTTCTGATGAACAAAAGGGGGCCTGGGTCAATTGGTGCCGAATAAATTTAGAAAGGTTTAACACAGGAATTTCCAGTATATAAAATCGTGTTGGGTGATGAAACGTGGATACATGCTTACGAACTTGAAAATAAAAACCAATCACGAGTTTGGGTATTCGAAAACGAACTGCGACCGACCAAGATTGTTCGCTCCCGAAGCACGGCGAAAAAGATGGTCGCCACTTTTGTCTCGAAATCAGGGCAAGTTGCGACTAATGCACTTGAGGATCGCAAAACGGTTAATGCAGACTGATGTACTACAAATAGTCTGCCTGAAATTGTTGATATACTCAAAATAGAAAACTCCAACCGATCATCGACGATCATCACGACAACGCTAGCGACTTCACTGCTCGTCAAACAAATGAGTATTTGGACTATTATAACGTCGAATTAATGACCCATCCACCATACAGCCACGACTTGTAGTCTTAATGATTTCTATACATACCCTAAAATTAAAGATAAGCTACGCGTTCAGCCATTTCTTTCACTCGAAGCAGCAGTGGACACCTTCATTAGTGCCATTTCGGGGACTACATCTTTGGAGTGGAATAACTGTTTCAATAATTGGTCTAAGCGGATGAAAAAATGTATAAATATGCTTGGAGTAAATGTACATTGAACTCTTTACGCTGGTCCATTTTTGTATTCCCGAAACTTTCAGTTTGACCACGTATTCCATATTTATACCAGGTGTCTCAAATTAATCAGCACATTTCATCAGGCAGTTGGGTTAGTGTGACTGCACATCCCTGTTAAATGTTGACTTCTTAATTGTGGTCGACAAACATACATTGGTAGAGTGTAGCGCGACAAGGGCGTGCCTACAGTTTGAAACAAGGATTGTGATGAAAAATCTTAGCAGGGCTATTATTTAAATTTTGACTGAGTGAATCCAACCACCTGATGAAATCATTCGTTATTCAATTGGAGACACCTTGTTTATGATGTTGAGTCCTATCGCGTGTCCATAGCGAAAAACAACGCACATATATTTATTTGTATGTCTCCTTGTTTGCCTATCCCGTAAGCAACAACAATCCTAGATACTATCCTATCCTATACTTTTAGCGCCTATCTTGTTTTACATGCAACAAATTTGAAAACAAAAATGTTTCGAATGATAATCTATGTTCCAGCAGTTTCTCGTCTCCTAATTTAGTACTCGCATCTTACTGACTCATAAATATAAATCCAAGTGAAAAGAATGCATCATGTATAAATTCAAACTTCATTTTATAAACTGCTGCACTATTTTCAGATAAACCTTGATTTTCCCAAACTATAAAAATATCGCGAACGTCAAATATTTTTCACGTTACGACCTCAATCTAGATGGATTACTGTATCGAAATTGGAAACATAACAAAGAAATAATCCCTGTAATAGTCCAGTCCTCATTCATATATCTAAAACATTTTTGATAGCGGTGTCTGGAAATACGTGTTTTATGTATTTTTAGTAGACGTCAATTTAGCATTTTTCTGTTGATATTACTGACGGTACAAAAAGAACACTCGATCTTAAAATTCATGATACTGTGCCCTGTATTTTGTAAATATTTATTTTGTACTGTCTCTGTGTTTTATGTTTGTCCATTCCAGGTGTATAACAAACACGTTAGTGCAACTCCGGTTTTAGAACTATAAAAATGATCAAACACAAACAACACTTTCCTGTTACTGGCGTTGACATTATACTTATCATCATTATTCATTAGTCTACTTTTGTCCCTGCAGAAACAACAAAATGATACTTAAGGCATTAAGTGCTTTATGTGTCATGAAATGCTGTAATTTTATTGTCCCCTGGGCATGAGCTAAATAATATTACGAAAATAACTATATAGACTTTCTAAATGAGAAAAGTTTCTGTCTAGACTCTAATTTAGCGACCAAGTCCAGTTTGTGGTTTGTTACGTTATTATTTTTATATGTCGTATCAGCATTAGGTATGTATGTACATCGTAAAGCCGTTACGTATTATATATCTCAAATAATGATGCTAGTAACATTTTACAAATACAAATAAATACAAATACAAATAATTTATTTTATACCTTGTCGCTTTCAGTCGTTACATATTTTCGTATGGCTTTTTAAACATAACGTTAAAGGGAGAAAGTACAATTCGCACGTTAAATCCAATACCGGCACTATCCAAAAATGTATATTTGTTCAGGAGAGACAATAATAGATTTTTGATGAATAAGATTAGTTACAGCGAACTCGTTATGTACATGTAATGCTATATATTATTTTTATCTTAAGGATTAATGGTTGATTGTCTATTTTATGTAACAAAATTAAACATTTTACATTTCTTAGATATTTTTTTTAAATAAACAAAATGCTTGTGACATTCTTCCACTTAACATTTTTCATTTAATGCTAAAACTGTTACTGACTCTACTAAAATATATGAATAATCGAATTTTTTTTTGTAGCTTACGTTATTATAGCAATTTTTATCTAATATATATAAATCTCGTGTCACGGTCTTTGTTATCGAATCCTCCGAAACGGCTTGACCGATTTTTATGAAACTTTTTTCTCCATGTTCGGTTGGTCTGAGAATAGGTCGTAGGCTATTTTTTATACCCCTATTCTTCGCAGACGGAGTCGCGGGTAGCAGCTAGTCATTAAATAAAAAGAAAACAATAAGTTATCTAGTAAAAACAACTTAAAAATATAATAAGTTCTGCACTTAGAAGTACTTTAACAAAAAATATTTAAGTTCGTATTTGACAAAGGCTGTTCGAAAAAACAATTCCACGATCCAAAACATTGGAAGTCGAAGATGAAGAAGAGGAAGAAGTAGAGCTAGAACTTTAAGAACTAACTGACTGACTTCGTTTGTGATAATTGGAAATTGAAGCCTCCACAATTTTGCGTGCGTTTCTGTTAGAAGTGAACTTGAAAACGTACAGGCATGATCTTGTTTTTTTAGTTCCGGATTAGTAATTGAATTTATATTATCTTGGAAAGTGTTAAAACTGAGAGAAAGGGATAAGCTGTTGGAGCGTTTTAGCTTGAAGAGCTAACCGATCTTCGTCGTTTTGCATTCACATTAATGTGCATTTCCGTAGAATTGGAAAAATCATTCCAATTAAACTCGGATACCCTTGCTGAAACCTTCGCATGTTCTTTGTTTTGTCGACTTTCTTGTGCTAGTTTCAATATTTTACTAGCTCTGTACATGCTTGATCCTTTAACAAAGAAAATAAAGCTTTATTTTTTAACACTGTAAAACCATAATGTCATAAAACATTAGTTTTTTAACTATTAATAAAAAGAAAAAACTATCCATGAACTCAAAATTGTTAATAACGAATAAATAATAACAAAATAAAGAGTACTATTTTGTCTTTTTAGGAATAAGATTAATAACTTTTGCGTTTTTCCATTTTAAATTAACTGCAACAATGTATTTATTCGAGAATCGTCAGTCATATTTTGGTATTTAGTTTTTATTCAAATAACCGCAAGAGTGTTCTTTTCCGTTACCTGTCCATATTACAATTAATTACACTATGAAACTATATAGATGAATAAGCTACAAAATGACATTAAGACCAAGATGACAGTATTCTATCAAAAAACTCACAAAACTCACCTTTTGCTTCTATGGCACACCGTCATTAAACACAATAATGGCACTGTTCCACTTATAATTTTACTAAATATCGCTGAGTGAAACCAACTTTTAACACAAAGTGACACTGTTCCTGTTATTATTTTCCTAATTGTCGCAAGTGACGTGTTGTTACCAGCAAAAGGACAGCCTTGAACTATAAGCGACGATCAAATTTTGCGAAATGTCCTTCGGGTACCTACGCCATCTGGCGGAACCGATGCGTATTAGAGTGTTTCGTTCAAATGACAGTGTAGCTTATCACAAGTGTCGTAAGATGGTGTACAAAACAAAAAAAATGCATTTTTTTTATAGTGACGGTATTGGATTTAACGTGCGAATTGAATGTTATCTAGTTAATTCAAAATCATTTTGTACGAAAAATTATAATATCGCATTATAAATGAAAATCTCAAATTATATACTTACAATACTCGTACATAGGTACTTAAGGGGGAAACAAACAATAGGGACATAAAAATTACTTAATATTTCCCAGTATAACTTGAAGTCTGACAGTTCTTGAAATATAGGATAAATTTACCAAAAAAAAAGGGAAACTTTCTTCCATGAAAAACAAGACACTACGTCTGTTGTATTTATTGCGAAAACCTAGATCAGACTTGTTTTTGCCCACATTGTATAAACAAGAACTACATTGGTAAACTCTTTGTTATTTTGGGTCAGATGTGCGACAATATTTTGGAGGTTGGCGGATATTTTCACAAAACTTTGGCGCTTTGTCACGTTCAATATTTGTTTTTGTGATTTAATGAAAACAATATATTAGTAGATTTTTTCTCGCTCACCGCTTAGCTACCTCACAAATCTTTGGTGGATATGTACTTAACCATAACGCCATAGTAATCCTAAAACAACATCTTACAGCTAATGCCCCTTAAATCTGCTAACCGTTCGTAAGTCCATTTTAAGTCTCTGTTAATCAATTAAGCGGCCAGTGATTATGCACACCTGCCGTCGGGTTACTCGGGCCCTTAGGAGCAATAAGGTGCCCCGTATTTGATAATTGGCTGGCATTAGGTAGGTACTGTTAGGTGCTATAGAGCATGGAAGAGTCAGCAGTTAGGTTTATTAAATTTATAAAAAAATTACCAACTTCAACACTTTCACAGAACTAATAATAAGTAAATAAGGCACATTCGCAAGCTGATTCCAGATCTTGGTCGTGCGAGGAAAGAAGTTTCACTTAAAACGCACGTTACTAGAATCTAGAAAAAATGAACTGTCTAACCATCACGGTTCATGAGATACAGCCTAGTGACAGACGGACGGACAAGCAGACGGACGGACAGCGGAGTCTTAGTAATAGGGTACCGTTTTACCCTTTGGGTACGGAACCCTAATATTGGTACCGCTAAATGACAACATACTATTTGGCCCACGGACAAAAGACCGCAAGTATAGTCTATTTTAGTCTATTCCGCCGAAAAATATGAAGTGCTGGAATTCGAAACAAATATTTTTCTTAGGCCTCCCTAACGGAGTTTATCTACCATGAATGAAACAGATATCCCTTTTGCCATATTTTCCATAAATATAAATGAGATTTTGTAGAAAAGTCGGGAGTAAATTGTTTGGGGGAATATTTATGAAGTGAACCGTGTGTTCGGGGTGCTTTTTAGCTCAAATTGAACGCAGATGTAGGCCTGATGGGTATGTATTACAATACCGAAGTACGAAAAACCGAATGTATTAAAACATCGAATGGGTCAAAAGACCGACACGTTTTTTTTCTGAAACCGTTAACTTTTTAAGATTGTTATAAAACTAACCTAACCTAGTGGGTTCTGTATGATGCCGTTTTAATAAATTGTGAGAAGTTTACGGTTTCAGAAAAAAATCGTGTCGGTCTTTTGACCCATTCGATGTTTTAATACATTCGGTTTTTCGTACTTCGGTATTATTGTAATACATACCCAGGCCTGATACGATCGATCTTTTGCAACGTTATTTTTAATATTGGCAAGATGTAAGTACCTATTACTGTTTTGTATACTATAGAGGGCTATGCTCGGAGTTTCTCTGCGGGATCGCATTGGAAATGATGAAATCTGTGGAAGAACTAAAGTCACCGACATAGCTCGAAGACTTCAAACAACCAATCTTGATAAGATTGCTTAAGAGCGACATCTCTTGGTCCGTTTGAGGGGATAGTTCCGAAGGAGTGTTGACGTTTCTCGATGAGAACATTAACATAGATGTCGCTAGTATCGCTGCAATAAGTGATTAAGCAAGCTGAGATGTGGGATGCGTAGGAAAAAAATATGTCTAAATCCCGACCAGTGGTGGTGTTGGGGTTTAGCATGCAGCACAGGATGCTGAGGACCTGGGTTCGATTCCCAACGCTGGTCTTTTTTCTGGGTTTTTCTGGGCATCCATGTTTTAGTTTGTATTTAGTATGAAATATATAGCTCGAGAATCGCCGGACTCAAGTGGCAGTGGGGCACATCGCTCGTAAAACTGATGGCCGATGGGGCAAAAAGGTTCTCGAGTGGCGTGAACGGACCGGAAGACGCAGTGTAGGTAGGCCTCCAACAAGATGGAGTGACGACCTGGTTAAGGCTGCGAGATCGCGTTGGATGCGGATGGCATGGGACCGATCTGTTTGGCGAGCCTTGGGGAGGCCTATGTTCAGCAGTGGACGTCTTTCGGCTGAAATGATGATGATGATGACGACACTGTAGATACACACATCACGCCTGTATCTCCAAAGGGGGTAGACAGAGCACACAATACGCTACATTTACGTTTCAGGGCTACTTTTAGCAATTTCAGTTTCAAAGTTAGATAAAATTGGTACAATAGTGACATTAGTGTCAGGTTGCTAGCTTATCGCCTACAATATATACCTTAACCTATTTCCTTAGTCGCTTCTTACGACATCCACGGAAGAAATGGAGAGATGTAATTCTAAACCCGAGACCACACGGTGTTTATACACTGTGTCTTTGTCAAACTTTGTAGTTGTAAACGTATAGTAGGGTAGGGGAGACCGAGGAGAAATGTTTTTACGTAATTTATACAAAAAACTTTATAAATATTACCCCTTTTTGTACCCATCACGCTTCCTACAAGGTCAATTGGGATACGACTCTCTTGAACTGCGTAGGAACGTGACCCTATGTAAGTTCTTTCTCCGCATACTACGGAATAAAATCGACAGCGTGACTCTACATGCAACCTTTGCTAAATTAAAAGTGCCCGGCGCACGCGTCGGCACGCGTCGTAATGTGAGTCTCTTGGCGGGAGTGCGAGCCCGCACGCGCCTGCGCCGGCACTCGCCGCTCCCTCGCGCCGTCGCGCTCCTCAACTCTGTGCTCGCAGCAGCCCCTCAGTATGATCTTTTTGTAACCAAGATAGCGAGACTGGAGATGGGATGGAAGAGAGAGCTAGAGAGTATGCAGGATGCGTAAAAGTTGTGTGTACTAGTTCTAAAAGTCTACTTTAGTTATAATTAATTTTAATTTTAAGTATCTTTTGTAACGATATGGTCTTAACTGTCATGTTACATGTAAACAGATAAATAAATAAATAAATAAATGTGACATCGTCAATTTTTGGGAACTTATTTACTGCTAGCAAGCTCACAACAGCGCGTGTTTGATAGTTCGAGACTTGAACTAAAAAACGCGCGCTATTGCGAGCTCGCTAGCAGTTAATAAGTTCTAAAAAATCGACGTTGTCACTACTCTCCTCTGTCACAACTGTCCTCGGTCTCCCCTAACTGGTAAATATTGCAAGTATACACATTGTCATTATAAACATATTAAAATGGTATTTGCAATTTAATCCACATGTGTTTCGGAGATCACATCAGGGCATTTATTTATAATAAAATTTTAAATTACTGTAACCTAAAGGGCTGCACTTTAAATGAAGCTAAGAAGCAACTTTTTGAACTGCTCCATTCTATGAGCTACGATGAATCAGAAGCAATTTTGGATAAGTTGTCTTAAATAACTGTATAAGCACATTTAACTTTGTTGTTCAACCACTTATTTAGTTTTAAGTAGTGTAAACTTTGTTTTTTTTTTTTTCTCTCTCTTAAGTTAAATACAGAAGTCTGTTATTTTTTATGGTGTTAACTAAATTTCTGCTATAAAATGTTATCTGGTTCTCCGCGATACAGGCGAAGCCTAGTGCGGGGACCCCTGGTAATTTTTGTCAGACATTATGTTTTTCAAATAAACGAATTTTATTATTATTATTATTTAAGTAACTGGGCAACCGAGCTTCGCTTGGACTTTAGTCGAAAACATTTTCCCAGAGATAAGACCAACCTAGATCGATTCTTTGTCCCCCAAATACCCTGACATAGCAATTGTCATCGAAATCGTGAGAGTCGTTCCAAAAATCCCTAAAACAAACACACACACAGGCCAAAAAAAATTAGGACTAACCTATTTAGAACCTCCTTTTTATTTTGAAGTTGGTTTAAAACGTGTTGTCCACATTTTAACAAAGCGATTCTTAGCAGAAATCCCTAGTTACCGTTAAGGTATTAGTGTAATTAGATTTCTAGTCAATTAGCTACCTAATTAGTGGTGCGATTATAATACAACTCCTCCGACATTGAGAACCTCGTCGAATAAATAGCATTGAAATTGGTCGCAAAATACACGTTACCGTTCATATTATTATGTAATCAAGCCAGTATTATTAGTATGTAATAGAATAGCAAAATTATATAATGTTCGCTAAATTTTCTTTGTTTAAATTACAGCCTACTCGTTTGGGGCTCAATGTACCTCACACTTTATGGCAAAAGCGGTAGGTTAACATATTTTTATTGAAATAAAAGTGAAATATGAATTACACTATTTAATCCCTCCATCTTTATTTTACTAATCATCCCTTCCCTTCATCTATCCCAAAAAAACTGCTAAAGAATGGGATTCGCTTCTATCGGCTGTATTTCCTGACAGATACAATAGGACTCATCAATGCTAGAGTGAATATACTGTTACTGAACCGGTCAGATACACCTATGGCCTCGTCTGCACTTTTCATTACGTGAGATTGGGGTCAATCACGGGTCACGGGTGAAACTTGCCGAAACTAAAAAGATAAGTTTTTAACCTTTTCGATGCCATCGACACATATAGCACCGCAGGTTCTACGCCAATGACTGATATATCAGTCACGGCGTGCAGAGCGATAGATATCACTCTGGTAGATACCTGCATGCATTTCTGTAGGGTTCAACTTCGCGTTTGACATTTCGATGTCATGCCGTATAAATGAGAGATGTTGTATTTGACAGAGCACTGAAGGTTAAATCGTCTTTTCAGCACATTTCTTCAAAATAATATTTAAATATCTACGAGCTGATTTTTAGCAACGTAGCGTAGGACGTCCTCAGACTCGGTGGAGCGATGATCTTTGCAAGGGGGCTAGCAAGTCTGAGAGCTGGATGAGAGTGGCCGAGGATCGCGCTCAGTGGCGTGCCATGGGAGAGGCCTATGTCCAGCAATGGACGAACATAGGCTGATGATGATGATGAGCTGATTTTTATTTAAATCGAGTTTCTATTTTATTTATGTGTTGAGTAATTAAGTTCCTAGAACCGTTCCATGTCTTCTTCTGCAATTAAGTGTAAAATCACTGAATCAACTGCGCCGTCCAAACAAAGATGTTAGAGAGTTAAAATTACCCTAACCTCATTAGCTCATTATGCAAGCCTCACATAATATGCTAATTTATGGAGGTCTGAAATATTATAAAGTTTTCCCACAAGGGCACATCTCCATGATTTTACATTATAATTCCCAGTGCATTCGTTTGCTCGCATCTGAGGGGAATTTCAAAGTAGTTACTATAATTAGTTAGCTATGGAAATGGTGACAAAAGTTTCTAGTGTCTGTATAGTTGAAGGGCCGGTGAAGCAACGAGTAGGTTAAATTGAAATTAAACAACGTTTTAAATTTTGAAGCAATTACTAAGATGGGGTATGCTACGAATCTTGGACGGCATCGAAATTATGGTAACACAAAAATATAGTTGGTGCTGTTGCTACAGTCAGGTCAGGGCCCAGTTGAATAATAAAGTACAAGTAAAAAGAATCTATCACTCCGATTCAACGTTTGACTAGTCATGATTGAACTAGTGTCAAATTAAAAAAAAAAACACCTTTATAAAATGGTATTTTCACCGATTTAGTATAAAATTTCAGGTTTTGAGGTAGCAAAAGTGTTTGAACTCAATAGTAGTTTTTCGGTCGTTTGATTGATTGATTGAAAATTGTTCTTGCCTTTTTTGTACTCTAACGGCCTTTATAAGACGATTTGGTCTTTTTAAGTTAATCAGAGTTCATGTCAGGTTAATCCGGGACACAATGGTTTCTTGATTGGAGACGATTATTGAGCAATTAGATCGCTGACTATGATAGAAGAACACTTTGAGATACTAGCTAAAATTACTGTTTTATTCGTAAAAATGTAATTTAATTCATTCTAGTACAGATAAAAATTTGGAAATGTAATATTTTGAAATCTAGCGCTTCGCTTGTAATTTACATCACAAAATCGAAAAATATTGCTCAAATATAGTCGCAATTTCATCAAAATCTTATTTGAAACATATTAACTCTATTCCTTACGAACCTCTTAGGCGGTTCTTACCTAATTAAACTGCAATATTTTCTGCATGTAAGTTTGGTAAAATCTTTGTTACCTGTAAACTGAATGCCATTTTTTTTAGCTTTAAAATGTATTGTATGTAACATTAAATAATAATGATTATAAAATAAAAGGCTCAGGCTCTTTTCTCATGACAGAAGAAAAATAACTTTATTTATTTAAAGTGTTATAAGACATTATGGCCAGTATCAGTTTAGGTTCGTCTAACTAAAAAAGTTGTTATGCCACAAGCATTTAGTTCTACTGGGCTCCGATTTTCGAGTATCCAGGCTCAGCCTTACGAGTACATACGAGCCGAATCCAGTTACATTTTGTAAGCTTGGGATCGTAGTTTCCTTTCGGTTCGTTAGATCTTCTGGAGAATTTGTCTTGAATGTGTTAAAGAGCGTTCTCAAATTCCATTTACTTGTGCTAACATTGAAGGTAGGCAAATGTAAAGTGCTCTTAGTTCGAAGTGTTACGTTGGATCTGTTTTATTAACTTTCGTGGTAACTTGTCTTCGGAATCAGAAAGTTTATGGTTAATTAACCTGAGGCCGTATTGTCTAACGCGCAAACGCTTGCTATAACATTCACTATTTCTTTCTATATTTCATACTAAATACAAACTGAACTATTTACTTTCATGTGTCAAAATGTTCCGAAATACAGGGCTATGGATATCTAAATTGTTAGACGAGAATGGCCTACAAGAAAGGAAAATACAGCGACAAAATCTACGCGACAGTCGTAAGAAAGCACGATACAATAAAGATATGCGACGAGAGCACCTAGGTCAAGCGTCTGCAGATCACCACGACGTATCTAACCAGACTTTAGAAAGTACACAAAATGTAAAAATACGGAAAGAACTAAAACAGCCATTTCGTTCGAGTTCGAGATACTTATAATTTATCCATCTTATTCCAGAATATCAGGAGCATAAAAAATAAAGTATGTCTATTAGAAGCGCTTACTGATGAAATAGATTTATCTATAATTTGTCTTTGTGAAACCTGGATAACGCAGACCAAACGTGACTTACTCAACCTGGATGGATACAATCTGGCAAGCTTGCTTTGCAGGACAGAACGTGAAGGTGGCGGAGTTTGTATTCTAGTAAAGGAATATATTGAGTATTTAGCATGTAATGCCATTAATAATTTAGCAATAGAATATATTTTTGAAATATGTGCCATTGAAATACCAAAATCGAACATAGTAATAATAGTGTTATACTGGCCAAATTGCCATAGAGGAATAGATTTATTTTATGTGCAATTGGAGGGTTTGTTGGAAATAGTTACTACTACATATCGTAAGAATAATGTGGTATTGGTGGGGGATCTTAACGTGAACTTTATGGCAGATACAAATCAAACTAGGACTGTGACAGATATATTCAAAAAATATAATTTTGTTCAGAATGTAAAGGAACCAACGAGAATTACTTCAACGACCTCAACTTGTTTAGACATTGTGTTTACCAATTTTCACCATTCTAACTTTATTGTAAATGTTAAAGAATTTGGTTTGTCAGATCATAAGGGTATTATAGTAACGGTTCCATCAGCGAAATCGGATGCGCTTGGGTTCTTTTCCACTGAAAAAAGAATATTTAACCACAATAATATGGCATTATTTAAAAGTCATTTACAGTCCACTGATTGGAGCGGTATAATTTCTTTGGATAACGACGTAAACCAAAATTATAACGCATTTCACGATTACATTGTAACGCTTCTGAATAAATGTATTCCTGAAAAAAAGATCAAGGTGCATAATAAAAAACAAAAACATTGGCTGAGTGTTGGCCTTAAACTTTCATGTAAAAATAAGCGTCTATTGAAACTACTAACATCACAAAGTAAAAGCTCAGTCTTGCACAGATACTACAAATGTTACGAAAAAGTCCTTAAGAAAGCGATAAAAGTAAGCAAGAAAATCCAATACATGAAAAGAATGAAAACATCTAAAAATGTAATAAAATCTATGTGGCAAATTATAAAAGAGCGCACGAATAAACTAAATAAAAAAGAATTTAAGAATATTCAACTAAAAATAAATAATGATATCTTGGAGCAACCAGATTTAGTATCAAATGCTTTAAACAAATTTTTCGCCACAATAGGCTCCAACGAAACAATTAAAATGCCTAAAGGTCGTCCAGTTATTGAATCTGCTAATAATACTATGTACCTAAGTCCTGTTGATGAAAATGAAATAAGTAAAATTATAAAAAACTTAAAGAATAAGACTAGCCATGGGTATGACCAAATCCCCCCGACTCTTGTAAAGCAATGCCATGATGAACTGTTGGAACCGATTACTTTCTTAATAAATCAATCATTTACTGAGGCAACTTTCCCAGATTTACTAAAGATATCTATCATAAAGCCCATTCCAAAAATCAAAACAGCTCGTGAACCTAATGATTTACGCCCTATAGCGTTACTATCCACTTTTTCCAAGATTTTTGAGTCAGCGATGGCCAGGCGGTTGAATTCTTTTTGTGAGAAATTTAATATATACGATGAAAGACAGCATGGTTTCCGTAAGCGAAAATCTACAGTTACTGCCCTTTTTAAATTCACAAACGATATTTTAAATATTATAAATAACAAAAATTATGCTGTAGCCATGTTACTCGATATGAGTAAGGCTTATGATCGAGTGTCTCATGAAATTTTATTGATTAAATTATATGGATTGGGTATACGAGGAGTAGCTTTCCGGTGGTTTATGTCGTACCTTGAAAATCGACAGCAGTTTGTGGATATTGAGCATTATGATCATAATACTAAAAAAATAACTACTTATAGATCACAAAAATTAGATGTGAAATGTTCAATACCTCAAGGAAGTGTCTTAGGATGCATTTTGTTCTTGCTCTATGTGAATGATTTACCAAAAATTCTGAATAATGATTGTATTCTCTATGCAGATGATATCACTGTGGTATTCCAATGTGATGATAGTGAAGTTTTGAAAAGTCAATTGAATACGAGTATTACACAAATTTCACATTGGCTTGATGACCATAATTTGAAGTTAAATGTTACAAAAACGAAACTGATCCAAATTAAACCGCGACAAAGGTTGCCAATCGATACTGAATTTTCATACGAAAATAACAAGATAGCGACTGTTAATACCTGTACTCTGTTGGGAATTGAACTAGATTCTGAAATGAACTGGAAAGTACATGTCGCAAAAGTGTCGGGAAAGCTGTCTCAATTCACGTATGCTCTGAATGAACTTAAAAAATGCACTAATTTGAAAATAGCAACCAATGCATATTATGCTTACGCGCATACTAGGCTAAGTTATGGAATAATTTTGTGGGGTAATAGTTCACATGCCAATGATCTCTTTATTCTTCAAAAAAGATGCATTAGAATATTGGTTAATATAAAACAAACAGAGAGCTGTAGACCACACTTTGTAAAATTAAAAATCCTGACTTTAACATCTCTGTACATATTTGAGTTGTGTAAATTTGTAAGGAATAACAAGAATTTGTTCAGACAGACACAGGAGAACAATTCTCAATCTCGTCATAACCTCAGGAGTAGGAATAAACTGATTAATACGTTTTCGAAACTGCAAATAGTAAAGTCAGGCACATATCATATGGCGGTGAAGGTTTACAATGTGATTCCGATTAATATTAGGGAAATTGAAAACTATAACGTTTTTTGTACAAAACTGAAGAATTACTTGATCTTGAAGAGTTTTTATAATATAAGGGAGTATTTTGACAGTCATCAACATTAGAATTTAAATTAGAATTATTTGACATAATAAATGAGAAAGTATGCTAATAACTAACTATTTACATTAACTATAGAAACAAATACATGACATAATATAATTAACTTTTAATAAATTAACACTATAATTGAAACTAATTAATAATTTAATGTTAATTAAGTATTTTATAATGGTTAATTTAAGTGTATTGTTGTGCCCTTACAGGGTTTATATTGGGACATATTTTTTAATTGTAAGACCTTGTAAACATATAAAGCAATAAATAAATGATGATGATGATGATGAAACAAAGATGCACAGAAAAAACCCCAGAAAAAAGACCAATGCTGGGAATCGAACCCAGGTCCCCGGCATTCCGTGCCGCGTGCTATTCCCCTACACCACCACTGGTCAGGAGCTTAGACACAAATTTTTCCTTTGCATCATGCATACATAAAGGAGCAGAGGCAGACCTAAGAGGAGATGGCGGGATGACCTGAGCGCTTTTCAGCTCGATTGGCAGGTGCATGCCTAGGATAGGGAAGAATGGCGGAGGAAAGGGGAGGCCTTTGCCCAGCAGTGGGACATATTATTAGCTATATAAAAAAAAAATCATACATTCCAGCCTGCCATCATCACTATTGCAGTAATACAGCGCCATCTTTGTTCAGTTCTCATCGAGAAACATCAACACTCTTTCGGTACTAACTGCTCACCCGGACAAGAGATGTCGCTACTAGGCCATACTTTTAACAAGTTTGGTTTAAAGTATCTTTGTGACCGTAAAAGTAAAAAAGTTGAAGTTGAAAAAATAAAAATACAAAAAGATACTTCAAACCAAACTTGTTATTTCTTTGTGTCAAATAGTATAAGATGGTGACGGAACGAGGTGGTGAAAGCGATGGCAAGCGCCCGCGCGATAGACAATACGGCCTATATTTTTGACATTGAGAGACGATACATCTCCTACCTAACATTAATACGTTTAATCTGTGAAATTTCATTTGCCATAGTGTATCGTTTGGCATAATTTTCATTTGTCATAAAGTAATTTATTTCCGAAACAATATTTTCTTCAGAATTGTTAATAAACTAACCGAACGTAACCTACTGTGTTCTATAAAATGACATTTCAAAAAATCCTGAAAACTGCACACTTCTACATATTTTATGGCAAACCTTGATATGGCAAGTGAAATTATGGGAAACGAAAGGATCCGGTTTATCAACACAGTGTATAATTACAGTGAGTTACAGTTTTGCGTCTTAAACACAAGCGTGGGAAGAGCCACCTGTTATAATATAACAAATGAATTTTTATTTGAAATAAAATCGACTGCTCATTTCATATTTTAGCGCTGTGAATCGTGGCAGTGTTGCCATATGCCGCTCGTCAATTATTTATTTGTGATACACAACGAGTAAGTTTTTTAAGAATTTAGTTTTGTTTTTGTGAAAACTACGCTGTTTGACTCTCTTTTTGTCCGCAGTAGTAAGGTAAACGCACCAATGCTCGACACCTCAACGCCCAGTAGATGACACCCATCAGCCACCTCTTACTATGGCATAAGATTGAAGGTGCCATGTATGGGTCAGTGTCGAACACAAAGGCGACCTTACATGTTTGTTTGTTCTAGTTTTAGGATTATACGTGTCTCAAAAGGCTAATAATATAAACCTTTATCGGATCGGATTATTGTCATCTGTCTGTTTATCAAAAGATCCTTTTTCTTAGTAAAAGCTTGATTGTTTTTAATGGCATATTCTAGGCGAATATGCCATTAAAAACAAACAAGCTTTTACTACAATTAATTCCCACTGAAACATCAAACTAAAATAAAAAAAGTAGAAAAGGCTGAAAATATCTGAAGCGCAAAAATTTAAGTTGTTTTTCATAGTAATAATATCGACTAAAAACTTTTTTTGTTCAATTTAAAATTTTTGCAGAAGTTATAGTTCACCATTTTGACTCACAACTTGGCCGGTTTTGTTGTAATTCAACATGAAATTTTCAAAAATTGTGTTAACCGTGTTGGAAGAATATAAACATAATGTAATAGTTTCTGAACTAATCTCAAATGTCAAACGTAGTTCGCTGTTTGCTCACTTCAGTGGCGACTGTACTATCTGTCATTTATTATTCTACTTTTGCAAATCATTGTATTCGTTCTACTTTGAAACATTAAACCGTTAACAGTTTTTTCTATTCCGGAGTATTATTTCCTCAGGTTATGGGCCGTCCCATACATACTCAAATAGAACTGAAGTTAAATTTAGTGCAGTAAAAAGTAATATTTATAGTATTTGCGGCGATAAAACTCATACGATCCAGAACTATGGCTACGTCTAACCTTCAAATCGAGAAATTAGCCGGCCGGGAAAACTATTCTACATGGAAGTTTGCCGTTAAATCCTATTTAGAACACGAAGAATTGTGGCAATGTGTTGAACCAGGCACCGAACTGGATACGAAGAAAGATATAAAAGCCAAGTCAAAAATAATTTTGTTGGTGGAACCCATTAACTACTTTCACATCGAAAATGCAAAAACCTCAAGAGAAGTATGGTTAAACCTTCAAAATGCTTTCGAAGACTCGGGGCTCTCAAGGAAAGTCGGTCTATTGAAAGACTTGATAAATACTTCACTAGACAACTGTTCCAGTATCGAAGATTACGTGAATAAAATTATGAGTACCGCATACAAATTACGAAATATTGGTTTCGACGTTGGAGATGAATGGCTTGGAACACTCATGTTGGCAGGTTTACCGGATAATTATAAGCCTATGATCATGGGTCTGGAAAGTTCCGGCATCAGAATCTCATCAGATTTCATCAAGACAAAGCTTTTACAGGAGGTGAAAGTTTCCGAGTCTACTGCGTTCTTTACGAAGCACAGAAATACTTCTAACAATAATAATTCAAAGCCAAAAGGAAAAGGCCCGCGCTGTTTCAACTGCAACAAATATGGACATTTTAAAAGTCAGTGTACAATGAAGAAAACTAATACCCATAATGGTTAATCAGCAGTTTTTTCAGCTTATAGCAGCATTAATCAGGATGATTGGTTTATCGATTCTGGGGCAACCATGCATATGACAAGATGCTCTGATTGGATGTATGATTTACAACCACCTCCGATTCAAAAAATAATGGTGGCAAATAGTGACTCCATCTCCGTGCAAAGTATGGGTAATGTAAACATTCAAACAGATTTATGTCAGGAAAACTGCCCAATCCAGGTGAGAAATGTTTTATTTATTCCTGAGCTGAGTGCAAACCTGTTATCGGTCAGTCAACTGACAAAGAATGGCTGTAAAGTGGAATTCACTGATTCCGGCTGTAACATATACAATTCCAATAAGGATCTCATAGCAACTGCCAGACTTACCAATAGCATGTACAGACTCAATACTGTTATGGGCAATGCTTATGCTGTTTCTTGTGAGAGTAAAACAGATATTGTTACATGGCATAAAAGAATGGCTCATTTAAATATAGCTGATGTGAAGAGGTTAGAGGTATGTGCTGATGGTATATCTATCACAAATAAAGATGTTGATGCAGTTTGTAAATCTTGCTGTGAAGGAAAACAAACCAGACTACCGTTTCCCCATTCTGGTTCAAGAGCAAGCACCTTGCTAGAAATAATACATACTGATCTATGTGGTCCGATGGAGACACCTTCTGTTGGTGGTGCGAAGTACTTCATAACCTTTATAGATGATTACTCTCGAAAAGTATATGTATATTTTCTTAAGAACAAAATGGATATTAAATCTGTGTTTGAGAGATTTAAGTGTGAGGTGGAAAATGAGTTGGAAAAGAAAATAAAAATATTGAGAAGTGACAACGGCAAAGAATATTGTAATAATGATGTCTCTGGTTTTCTAGCAGCTTCCGGCATCAAGCACCAGACCAGCGTACCCTATACGCCTGAGCAAAATGGGATTGCTGAGAGAATGAATCGCAGCCTGGTGGAGCGTGCCAAATGCATGTTGTTTGAGGCAAAACTGCAGAAAACATATTGGGCCGAGACAGTCGCTACTGCAGCTTATATCATCAATAGATCACCATCACGAGTTCTGGCTGAGGTAACACCTTATGAAAAGTGGACGGGTAAGAAACCAAACATTTCACATTTAAAGATATTTGGTTCTAAAGCCATGGTACATGTTCCAAAGCAAAACCGTTTGAAATGGGATCGCAAAACACAGGAATTGATTTTCGTAGGCTACTGTGACAACACAAAGGGGTACAGATTAATTAATCCTAAAAATAAGAAGGCAGTGATTAGTAGGGATGTGATATTTATTGAAAACTGTATCACACAGAAACCTACCCTAGACCCTCAGCTTATTACATTACCTCTAAGTTCAGATCTTCATTGCACGCAGAATAGCAGCGAAACACCTGAAACGATTGATGACTGCTCTGATACTGAGACGGAAGATGTCACATTATCACAATTAAGTACTGATACTTCCTTTGACAGCTGTGGGAATAGAAATGATGATGAAACTTATTATCCCAGCACGAGTGACAGTGATAATACTTTCACGAGGAATATCACATTAAGATCACATCAGAAGTATAATGAACGAGAAAATAATTTCATGTGTGTTCAGATTTCAGATCCACTGACTGTCAAGGAAGCTTTGTCGGGCTCTGATGCTCATTATTGGAAACAAGCAATGGATGAGGAGTATCAGTCCTTATTGGAAAATAATACGTGGGAAATGACTTCTCTGCCAGCTAACAAGCGCCCTATACCTTGTAAATGGGTTTTCAAGAGAAAGACAAATGAAAATGGAGAAATTGTGAAATATAAGGCACGCCTTGTAGTAAAAGGTTGTTCACAAAAACCTGGAATAGACTACACCGAAGTGTTTTCACCGGTCGTAAGACATGCTTCTTTAAGATACCTATTTGCCCTGGCTGTGAAATATGATTTAGACATTTGTCAGATGGATGCAGTGTCGGCTTTTCTTCAAGGTGATATTGAAGAAGAAATTTACATGATGCAACCGCCTATGTTTGAAAAAGGTGACCTAGTATGTCGATTAAGAAAATCACTGTATGGATTAAAACAGGCTAGCAGGCAATGGAACAAGAAGCTTGACTTTACGCTGAAGCAGATGGGTTTATTACAATCTAAATTGGATCCCTGTATTTACCACAATATTGTGAACAATAAGAACATGGTTTTTCTCGCAATTTATGTTGATGACCTAGTATTGTTTACAAACAATCAAGAATCAAAACAACATATTCAAGAAGAGCTGCATAAACAGTTCAAGATTAAGGATTTAGGTGATATAAAATACTGCATTGGAATACATGTCGAGAGAGACCGGTCTAAAGGGACTATATATTTGGATCAAAGAAAATATATTCAAGAAGTGTTGAATAAATATGGAATGTCAGACTGTAAAACTGTTCAAACTCCAATAGATTTGAATTCGAAGGTACAAAGTAAATCTGAAGAGGATAAAATCTTAAATGATGTACCTTATCAGGAGATTATTGGGTGTTTGTTATATGTCTCACATATTACTAGACCAGATATATGTTTTGTTATAAATATGTTAAGCAAATATAATAACAAACCTGACATGAGACATTGGATTGCTCTTAAGCGTGTCATGCGTTACTTAAAAGGCACTCTGGATTATAGATTAAGTTACAAGCAAAACATGCAAGAGACAATGAGTCATGGATACTGTGACGCAGACTGGGCAAGCTCTGAAGATGACCGGCGCTCCTGCACAGGTTACACATTCTTGTTCCAGGGAGGAACAATTAGCTGGAACTCCAGGCGTCAACCTACTGTAGCACTTTCTACGACAGAGGCTGAGTACATGTCCTTGTCGGCGTGTGTACAAGAAGCTATGTGGCTAAAGCAATTTCAAGAAAGTCTATGGCCGGAGCTGAAGAATGAAGCCTTGGTAATCTATAGTGATAATCAAAGCTCTATAAAACTTTCAGGTTCCGATGGGTACCATCCCAGGACCAAGCATATAGATGTGAGGCATCATTTCATTCGCAATAAGGTGCTGGAAGGAGCTATCGAAGTGCGCTACGTGCAGACGGACAAGATGGTCGCAGATGCTCTTACCAAAGCAACATCACATTCAAAAATGGCCTTCTGTTCGTCAAAAATGGGATTATGTTTAAGGGAGGATGTTGGAAGATTATAAACATAATGTAATAGTTTCTGAACTAATCTCAAATGTCAAACGTAGTTCGCTGTTTGCTCACTTCAGTGGCGACTGTACTATCTGTCATTTATTATTCTATTTTTGCAAATCATTGTATTCGTTCTACTTTGAAACATTAAACCGTTAACAGTTTTTTCTATTCCGGAGTATTATTTCCTCAAACCGTAAATATTTTTATAATCTTCTCTCTTTTCTACGCCTTACCGCTCAGTCTATTTCCAACGTGAAATAAAACACCGAAATGACATTAAGAAGCAAAACAACTTTATAACTTGGCACTTAGTGCTCATGCTCAATCCAGTTTTACCACAATCAGAGGGCTAAGCTAGATGGATGTGGAGGCTTAACGGGGGCGGTTTAGCGGCTGTTAGGAGTGAATTCCCACGCTGTGTTGAGTACTAATTCCATTTTTTTATGCAACTGTGAAAGTTAACGAGTAATGGCTGTATAGATGTTACTTCCTTTGTCTACGTAGGGATGAATTGGTAAAAATAACAAACGAGAAGTTTTAGGTGAATGAGAACAAACTTCACTTCACTTACTGTCGGTAAGTGATATTGTTACGAGTACGATAAATATCCTATGAGTTAAGGTAAATCTAGGTATTTAGGTAGAGTTGCCACATCTAACGGTAATTATTTTAAGACCATAGTTTGTTCTTGTTTACTTTGAACCTTCGTGTGCTGGAGATACTCATGTTGCAATTTCTTGTATTTAAAATATTCAGAGTAAATTATATTTTGAAGCACTCCCACCGCCTATGAGAAAAGTTCACATCGACAGAAAGCGAGAAAAAATCTGTCTTTTGATACAAAACCAAAACTCAAATTAATTTTTCAACAAGTTAACAAGATGAATCATGCGGTCATGTACAGACTAGTGTTAAATATAACTCGGAGTTCAATGCTAAGCTAACCCAGGGTTTACGGTTTAATTTTATAACACTAGACCGTGCAAACACCGCTTAGAGCTAAAACTTTCAATAGAAGACGCGTGAATTTGTCAAAATTAGACATGACATTATAATAAGAACCACAGCACGCGTCATCATTAATGATTTGATCTACTATTCCGCTCTTAATTCAAATTCAGCAATTTGTCACGTATTTATTGCTTTCGAAAGTTTTTCACCCGACTGTCGAAGGTTTTTCGAGCGTATGTATTTATGTAAATATGTATTTATGTTTCATTCTTTGGCACGCACTGCAGCATAAATGGCTTAATGTATTTTGAAGTGTGAGGTGTCATTAGATTCGTCTCAGTTCCGAGAGTGACATAGGGTATATATTTTCCCGGAATTCCCATGGCAACGGGAATTATACAGGCGGGTTTTTTTTCTTGTAGTATTGAAATTAAAGTTATTCATCGACGTGATTTCAAATTCGGCCCCCTGGATGCACTGTTGCGACTTGAAGGAACACAATCTCATTTTCAAATTAGTAGTACCTATATCAAACCGAAACGATATTTCCGCTTCATTTATCAAATGATACGCGTATTCCAATAAACAACTGGGCATGTGCTATTTCGTTCATACAGCCGAGTTAATAATATAGGACGGCTATATGCATAATTTAACAAAGGCCACGAAAATAGGCTCTTTTGTGTTTACCCCAGATTGTGTTAATTGATATACTGACGCCGCACTTTCGCCGATAATTATGGTTCACTTCCGCATATCATCATGCATCAGCGTGATTTGATACGGTCTGTAATTTGTCGTGAAAATTAATTGGGTGAGTTTCAAACAGTCAACGTTTTCGATAACAGTGTTGAATGATTCAATGTCTAGTTAACACGTTGATGGGCAGTACTTTCAATTAAAAAAAATAATTATTATGTTAGTTATGTATTATGTCTTTTAATTATGTTATTAGCGCCCTAAGTAAGAAAAAGGAAAAGAACTTGCGTTTCGAGTACGCCGAATGATCAAGTGTGTATAGTGTGTTTCTATCGAGTGATAAGTTAAAACGCGTCCAATAATACTTAGTAAGATTGCACGTAGTCGACAATAACGAGGGTAGACATAGCTACATTAATTCTACTTAAGTAAAACTTCGTTATGAACATGACGCTAGAAGATGCGTCGAAATACCAGGAGCTCATTAAAAGTAATTGCGAACAACAACCCGTAGAAAATGTCTAATATTTTCAATGTGTATTTTATATTTTAGTATTTTAATTTTAATTTTGCATGTAAATTACAAAGTACTTCTCTATAGGTTTTTGTTAATTTTATATATTTCTTTTACGAGTAGGTATGTACGTACGAGAGCACGCTTCTGAATATCCTTACTTAATTTATCGAATGGCATGATACAAGATTAAGTTGTGGTTACCTGCATACCAGCAGCTGGTAGCATCTACCAGGAATGTTTACCTACTAGTTACTTATGCTTTTGTATGATGTATTATCTGTTGGTGATCCTTAATAATAAATAAATAAATGTTAATTGATTGCTTCAAGCGTTACTTTGCGGGCGTTCTTAAAATGCGTTTAGTATTCGGTGTGAAATCTGTGATGGGTGGGTGTGACATAACATCATTAAATTTCTTAAAAAAGAAAATTCGTATCTTCAATAAATTATGTAATTAAATTGAACCTTGAAGCGCAATAGTTACAGTTCATTTAGTAAGATTATAGCGCCGCCCCCGCAGAATAAAGCCGCAAGTGAAAAATGACAATTTTACAGGAATAAATAAAAACCGAAACTGATCCACAACTTTTTAATAATAAGCAGTAGAGGTTAAGTTTTAGTGGCATTCAAAAGCTAATTTTTTTCCCCACTTATTTTAATAGCTGTTTTTGATTAAGCTTTCATCATTTAAAAGTTATTGATGAAAAAACGATTTACAAAACTATTTGCGTATTCTGTTATTTGTAAAATTACTTTACGGTTTTGTTCGTCTATTTTTTTCCTTTTTTTAGTTTTGTAATGAACAGTAACTTTTATATTCTTTGTATTTTTTGCAATACACTTGTAATGGCAACACATTATTACTGTTTTATTCTGGTCCATTTATAATAATACTGAACAAGTAACAGATGATTAATGTTTTTTTCACTATTTTACAGGATCTTTTTTATATTTGTAACATCATTTTACAAAATACCAGAAGAAGAACGAGTTAAAATGATAAAGTAATAAATTTTTCTTAGTAAGAAAAACGTAATTTTAATAGTTTTTAAGAAGCAATAAAACGTAATATTTCATTAAAACTAGCCACTAGGATAAGTAGCCATCATAAAACTTAAAAATACTCCCAAGAATTTTATCATAAACAAGTATTTGCGATTGGTTCCTTAATCTCCCTAAACTTAGTTAGTCTTGTGTATTTATTTGTAATCAAGAACTTAAAAATAACAAAAATAGTCAATCACTACATAGTATAAAACAAAGTCGCTTCCCGCTGTCTGTCTGTCCCTATGTATGCTTTAGATCTTTAAAACTACGCAACGGATTTTGATGCGGTTTTTTTCCTGAATCTCACTTTACATTTTTTATCTGGTTTGGCGTACCATTGCATACCCCATGTAATGCAAAAAGAGAATCCATTCTATCGAAAATATTAAAAACATCTGAACTAACTGAAGGAGTTTTCATATTCACATTAATTAGTACACCCAACAATGACAGTGCGCTCTTTCAGGACTAAGCAGGTATTCAGATACGTCTAGTGAAAAACCTGCCATCAATTTTATTCTAAGAGTGATGTGCCCTGCCCAATGCCACTTAAGTCTGGCGATTCTTCGAGCTATGTCGGTGACTTTAGTTTTTGCGCGGATTTCATCATTTCTAATGCGACCCCGCATACAAAGTCCAAATATAGCCCTCTCATAAGGAAGCTCAAAGTCACTCAGAGGGGGATCTCTGAGTGACTTTGAGCTTCCTTATGAGGCCCATTGTTAGCGGCCACGTCTCAGTGCCATGAGTCATCACTGGCAACACACACAAGTCCAAAGACTTTTGACTTGAGACACTGCGGTATATTGGATGACAAGATATTGTGGAGCTTTCCGAACGCTGCCCAGCCGAGTCTATTTCGTCGATAGACATCTTTCTCGAAGTTGAACCTACCTAATTGGATTATATGTCCCAGGTAGATATAGTCGTCAACAACTTCGAGCAAAGTGTCTCGTATTACGACGGGAGCTGGTACAACTTGGGCGTTCGACATAACCTTCGTCTTGTCCATGTTCAGTTTAAGTCCAGCTATCTCGGAGACTCTTCCGAGGTCAGCGAGCATCGCACTAAGGTCCTCCATGAAGGTTCAGCCATAAGCACCACGTCGTCGGCAAATCAAAAGTGAGTGATGTATATTCGCCATTTACATTGATGCCGCGCTCTTCTCAGTCCAGAGTCTTGAACGCATCCTCTAGTGCAGCGGTGAACAGTTTCGGAGAAATAACATCTCCTTGACTGACTCCCCGCTGCAATAGAATAGGCTTCGACATCTGGTCCTGAAGTCAGACGGAGATTGTGGAGTCTACTTGGCACCGTTGGAGAGACTGCAGTACAGCCCAAGTCTGGATCGAATTGAAGGCTTTCTCGTAGTCTACAAATGCCAGGCAAAGGGGGCGGTTATACTCTTCGGTTTTCTGTATAACCTGCCGCTACGCATATATGTGGTCTACAGTGCTAAAGCCCTATCGAAATCCGGCTTGTTCGGGAGGCTGGAAGTCGTCTAACTTGCGCGCGAGACAATTCGTGATCGATGAATCTCGAAAACAGCTTGTAAACATGGCTCAGAAGTGAAATGGGTCTATAATAATTCTTCAATAAGGAATTATCGCCTTTTTTGAAGAACATCACTAATTCATGAATGGTGGAATCGAATACTTTCTGAAGGGCTTTAAGGACTGGTTTTCCTCTCGCCTTCAGAAGTTCGGCCGTTATTCCGTCATCACCAGGGGCTTTGCCATTCCTGAGTTGCTTGAGAGCCACACTAATCTAGTACAAGCTGACGTCCGGGATATTTTCAGTGTAGTGTCGGGTTAATCTAGCTCTCGGGTCTAGAGCTAGATCCATGTCGGGTTTTCTCGTTGATGTATATAGCGGTCTATAGAACTTTTCGACTTCTAACAATAGCTCCGGTTTAGAGCTCACGATCCTACCTTCATTGGTCTTTAACTCTGCCAGTTGGCTTTGCCCAATATACAGATTATTTGCAAAAACTTTAGAGCCTCTGTTGCGCTATATCGCCACTTCAATACTATTAGTATCAAATTGGCGTATATCGCGCCTCAGAGACTCCGAGATCTGTTTATTATCTATGATACACGACTCGAAAAAATTGACATTTTGTATTGTCGGGTGGCCACTATTTTATTAAATTTAAGTGTTTAGAGACCGAATAATTTTATTTTTGGATTTTTTTTCCTCGCAATGTTATGAAAATCATTGTGTGTATCACGGGCAGTAAGTAAAGAATTTGTAATGTAACACAAACAGACTGAGTTAGCAGCGCCGAAAGCGGAATGAAGGGTCACTTGCGTCCGCGACGTGGTTCGCTCTATGGTAGGAAGAGACAACGAAATCACTTGCTTCGTAAAAAATGGCCTTTTCGGTTTGGCAACGGCTTTTACACTAAATATTTAGGTAAAACAGAAAAGTAAAGGATGTTATCGTATTAAACTATATAGAATTTTTTTTCAAAGGGATGTTACGGAATCGTAATATTAAAATCTGCACCAGAAGAAAACTGCAAAAGGGTTTGCAATTAATTTTCTATTTCAGTTGCACCTTATAACTACAGTTTAATACTTTACACGAAACATTGTTTCAATTCTGGTACGCAATAACATATTGCTGATTTTTCTAGTTTTGTCTGTGACAAAGAATAATGTCTTTATTTTTTGTATCTTCGTATGTACTTAATAAAAAAATATGGAAAAAATTGAGGTGATGTATTTTAACGCGTAGATGTCAAAACTGAATGAACAATAAAAAGCAGGTAACTGCACTTTGCGGCTTTATTCTGCGGGGGCGGCGAGAGATTTCGGGAAACGAGCTTTTTTCAAAGTAGAGGCGATATTATTATTATTATTATTTATTTATTTATTGCAACCATGGTGTTTGTACAGGTCTTAAAATACAATTGTGCCACATGGACCCTGGTAGGGTATAGCAAGAAGCATTTTACACTTTTTTATACATGCAGTATTATATTGCTTCATGAAAGAGGAGGAGGATGATGTGAACGGTAAGTATCGGAGAAGCAAGTTAACCCAACCTGAATTATTTTAGGGTCTCAGGATTGGGTAATTTTTTGATATATCGTTATTAAAGGCTCCTTAAATTAATTGTAATTATTAAAAGTTAATTTAATTTATTACTTTTGGAAAAAACAATGGGTGCCATATGGCACCGCTAGGCTAATGAGTAGGCTTTACATCCTGCTATTAGATATGATTTAACTTATCGTTAGCTAACTATTTTTACCTTCTATTGATAAAATTATGCAGATTTAAAGTAGTAGAGAAGTAAATGAACAAAAAACAGCATTAGTTATATATTTTTTTGTAAAAATAGTAAAATAATGTAAGTTCTGCCTGTCTTTCTGCGACTATTGGAGCGTGTGCGACGTGATGACAGAGACTAGGCGTCAAAACTATTTCGCACCCAGCATCGAGTTGACGACCTGTGAGGTTATTATGTAAGACCACCCCTTTCTTTGTCACCCGAATCTTGATCAGAATCGATGGGAGGTTCTGAAGGTGCAATGTAAAGTGACAGTAGCTCAAACTCCTCGTCTTTTTCTATAGGGCTAAATGCCTAATGGAGCGTACATCCCCTATCAAGACAAATAAATACTATTATCCACTGAAAAACAAAAAATAAACATACATATATAATTGCCACGCGCAATTTTAAAGACTACACAACGGCCTAGAGGTGCCATACGGCACCCGTAAGTTTTGGAGTACTGTAAACCAAAACACAAACAAATTTTACTAATATTATAATAGAATCTAGTCAGACAAACATAAAGGAATAAAATAAAATGCATTTAAATTATAGATTTTACGAAAAAAATAAATTATTAGCCACTTAGTTTAAAGTAAAATCAATTTTTTCCCTATTTTTCACTGCACTGACTTTGTGACGCTCGTGCCCGTTTGAGCAAGCACATCAGTTGAAACAAACTATTAAAACTGTTTGCTGTCTTGCTCTAGCACCACATCGACGGCCTATGGCGGGAATATATGAACGGCTTAAATTGGCTGCCAAACGGCACCGCTAGGCTATAATGGGTTAAAAATATTGCTATTCATTTTGAATATAACACAAAACGAAAGTCTCGATATTTTGCTGACTTATTAACTAAACTTTTGACAATTAAATGTTAGCACCTGTACGCGTCTATCAAACCTATCATTAAAAACATATTTTACTACGCATTATTAACGTAACACGAAAAACGGTTTACTGAATCGATATAATAGTGCCATCATAGACAAATTGTCGGTTTGTGGCAACTTTGTAGCAAGTTCGGCACGCTACGAGGTAACAAGGAAAGTTTTCTTGTTTACGGAAATTTCAGAATAATATGTGCACTTATTTATAGGTAATACTGTGATTTTCCAACAAAAAATTGCCTCAAATGAGTATATGAAATTAAAATTTGGGATACCAAAAAAGATCCTTGAGTCTTCTACATCGATATTTTGAATATTAAAACATCTAGATTTTCTTAATGTCCAAAATATCGTTAAACCAAAGCAAATCCGAAATATTACCAGATTTAAGTAGCTAAAATTTTGCATAAAAGGCTTAAAAAAGTCTTATCGAATAAAGGAAATGGACCACCATACTACCTAAGTTACGTTGGCTTTAGTATCCTAAAATTTAAGGACCTATATAAATGATCCACCATTCATTCACTACAACCAAAAAGTTACAGAGATAGATCCCAGAGTTATTTTGGTACATTTTTAGACTGCCGACTATAATCTAATCCTGTACCTTTAAATGTGAAGATTTTCATTCATCGTTTTCATTTTTACCATTCAACACACCAACTTTGTAGTATATTAGTTTACAAGATCAATATGTTGATAAACATAATGCCCTTAGTTGTCGTTGTCACACCGTCCCATCGCCAAAGGTTCCGGGTTCGGTATCAGAGGAAACAATCTTATTCACAACTGTATGCAACATATCAGGACCGTGGATAAGGAGATCGATTATGTTTAGTAAAGTATAACAAGAAAACATTCAGAATGGGGAGTATCTTTATCGATGTAATAGTACATTGTGTATAGTCAACCAAGTGCTTTAAAATTTTTAGGGTTGTCTAGTTCTATAAGGAATCTTTATAGTTTCACCATGTCCGCTTGTCTGTCTGGCTGCCCATACGCGGGTTTTTTGACTTCATGGTTCCTAAAGTAAGTAGGTCTCGAAAATTTTCCAGACTCTCAGCTTTCATAATCATAACAAAATAGTTCTTAATGAGCTATTTTGGCTAAAATCGGTCATTTAAGGCAGCAATGTGAAAAAATCCTAAAATTGACCATATTAAAAAAATGATTTCGTTTTTCTAAGGTATTTTTTTGATTAATCTAGTTAGTTAAAACATGAATTGTCCCGTGATATTTATTTATTTATTTATAAGTAGTCCAGAGAATTCGTTAACTAACCAAAAATTGCGTATGTAAATTTTAGTTTTTTAATTGTGTAACTGAAAGATTCGTCTTATTGTTAAGATTCTTGTTAAAAAGTTAATAAAACATAATAAAATTTCATTTTTTTATATTAATTATAATAAAATTAGAGTTGACGAACGAAGAATTTGATAACTAATCGACATTTTTCTTCACCAAAAACTTCGTGGTAAATGTAATTTTGCTCATGAACTCCGAAGACGAGAGCCATTATCTAGGTCGAACCATTTGGTGGTCCCGGCTTTTATACTTAAAGAAAATATAGCAAAATATTATCTCTGCTGATAATCTCCAGCTCTATTACACTACACAGCCATTGTGCCTAACCTGTGTCAAACTAACAAAAGCCTTTTAAATCCCAAAAGACTCATTGTTTCAGAACAAACTATTGTATAGTTGTTCTTTGTTCACTTTTTGCTGAACTCCTGCCCCTTGAAAGTAACGATAGCAATGCTTGTAAATTCAGAAAGGGCTACCGATTTGCATACAAAATGTGTTTGGAAATTGCTATATTAAACGTTATATAGAAATAAATGACTTTCGTTTGCTTGGTTTGAATCCTTCTAATAGGTATTGTAAATGAGAAAATTGGTGTAGTTAGTACGTTTGGATATTTGGATGTTTTTTAATCAGTCAAGCAATCGTGTAAACATGACTGAATGGCTTTGGGTGACATTTGACGTACAGATAGTCAATCTGGGTTCAGGTACAGTACAGGATACTTAATATCCCGAACAATAATAGAGGGCGATATTTAAGAACATTGTAGTAGGTTCGACGACTTGCAAAGTGACGCGTTAGTTAGAGGGCGTTGTTCATTGAACTTTAAAAATGTTACCGTTATTGTTATTTTTCAAGTCAAATTCGGAGATTGTAAATTTTCCTCCTGAAAGTATTTGTAACGCGGGAGAATCTACGGGTCTAAAGTTGTTAGAATTTATCTAGATAGAAACGTGCCTGCGACGTATTTCATTTTAGGCGGTTTTTTTTTAGTTTATTTTATGTTATTGTTAGTTAAATAATGATGATGATGATGTTAGTTTAATTAGTTTCTTAATTGGAAATTAATGTACTTAGATAAATTTATTTTTAGATGGAAACTCAACTTGTATAGATACAGGATGTTACAAAGTACCCCTAAAACTAAAGAGTAAATAACAATGTTTACATACCTAATAGCTCTGAAGTGACATATGACAAGAACCATAGAAACAAACCTCAATACTTTACTTAAATGACAGCTATTTAGGATTGATACCTACTATTTTTAACTTCTCAGCAATTTTTTTTTAAATCAAAACCTGAAGCGAGAAGATCAAATTTGAATGAATAACGACCTAATCATTATTTATTTTTAACGGAATCTTCTTCTAATATATAAAAATCTCATGTCACGGTGTTTGTTATCGAACTCCCTCCGAAAAGGCTTGACCGATTTTTATGAAACTTTTTTTTGTACATTCCGTAGGTCTGAGGCTAATAGGTCCTAGGCTATTTTTTATACCTACCCCTATTCTTCGCGGATGGAGTCGTGGGCGACAGCTAGTTAACGTGTTATATAATAATAATAATAATTTATAATAATTATTATTTATTTAATTCGAGTAACGGAGACTCATCATAACATTCCACAATATTACATTTTACAATTTATGGTTAGACTTAATTTAATTTAGGTGTTAGTACTTATACCTATTTATTATATAAATATTCAGCGACTGCTAGGCACATGTAGTTCACGGCATCGCCTCATATAGGGACAATCGACTCTGTCAGCTATCATACCCAGGACGGTGTTGGGGCTGTCTGGCTGGGGAATAATATTAGTGTGAACTTAAATTCTTATACTTGTGTCCAATTTGATAGCACGTTAAATAAACACTAGCTTTTAATTAAAACTACGACTCCTCTTTCTTGCTTTTTTCTTGCTTTTTTCATTATAGCGAGAGCAACAAAAAACGGAATGTAATAAGGAGGCGAGAAATATTTCACTTAATTAAACATTCAAGGAGTGCAAGCAAATGTTTCGAATTTTCAGACTCCGGATTCGACGACGAATTTCATTGTTTTACTTAATTTGAAGCGGGATAGTAGGTGTTCTCTTGAATAATGATTTTCAATTTGATCTTGGATTTGTCTACAAATATACCAATCGGAATGATTTTGTTAATTTAAGAAGTAATTTTATTTACTTTTTGACGTGACAACGTCTAATAAATCGATGAACGCCGGCTGCACGCACGAAAAAGGATGACTCAGTGTAACGTACATAACGCATTGTCCCGTTACGCGTCCCGTTACGCTCGAGCCGATGAACGATCGGAGCGAGAGCGCGGCACGAGCGAGCGAAAGGCACGATCGGCAAAAGTATGCAATCATTTCATCAATGTTTTGTTATGACGTTGTCACGGTAAACTATCGTCCGTAAACCGACTTTACAGACAACCGGTTTTTTTTTAATATACTTCATTTTAATATAACTTACACGTATAGTTAACATTCGTACGCGGATAAAATATTAAATACCCAGTATTCAAAAGAAATAAAAAATTTTACCTGATGGTTATAATCACTCTATCTATATTATTATGTCCTCTTGCGAAGAATAGATATTTTTTAGCTCACTTAATTCTGACCTAATAATATCAAATAAAACGATTTAATTTAGTGCTATATCAAAGCAATACTAGAAACTAGAGCGCACTATACAACCCTTAAAGAGGCTCAACCGCATTCAGTACAAACGCGTTTCGCATAGTAATGGCGCAAAATTAGCCGATACATCACTGTTAGCGACCGACGCGACCTTTATATGGCTTGTGTCCTGAAATGAATGAAACCAGGATTTGATGAAGGAAGATTTATTAAAGATCTTCAAATATTGTAAAACTTTACTTTGGATACGTCTACGGTCTGCAATAAAAGGTTACCTATCATATTCCCGAAAAGCTCATTTCCGAATATTAAAATGCCGAAAACGAAACTCCTTTTTTTCATTTTCCAAATTATTGTTTGCCCGAAATTTTATTTACCATATTTTCTTTTGCCAAATGTTTTAAAATCCATTTTTTTATTTGCCAAATGATTCAAAATCCAACTGCATGAAATTCCGTAGGATCATTTGCCAAATATATATTTATTCCGCAAAATTATTATTCCGCAAAGGTCAGGGGTACAAAAGGCAACCATACAATTATGTGTGGAGCGAAATATTCATTTTGTTGTTTAGTGTTGCCCAAATATTTTATTGAGTTTGCTATGTGGGTAGGGGGTTTGGTAGGTGGTTATAAAAAAAATAAAAAACTAACTAAAAATAACTAACACTTCGCTCCGCTACGCTCCCGCATTAGCCTTTGAACCTAATCTATCCGAGTTGCTTCCGCTCCGAACCGTCTTGCTCGCTCGCTTCGCTCGCTCTCTAAAAATTAAGCAATGTTGTCTTAATCTGATGTTAGGTTAGGTAGATAATAAAAACTTACTTTCGGCTTTTCGTTACATTTAGATTATGAAAATATGGCAACTGATTAGGCAGGCAAATAAAAAAATGGATTTTTGTAATTCGGGATTTTGAATTTGTTAGCAAATAAAACTGTGATTAAATGAATCCGTGGCATTGTGAAGTTGTGGAAAAACAAAACATATGGATTTTAAAAAGTCGGAGAACCGTTTTCGGATAAATGAAATTCGAGTAAAGGAGTTTCTAAACATCGATAGGTTCCCGCAATAAAAATATTTGACGTCGAATTACTTAGCAGTTTTACTTCGGGATTTACAAATGCTCTTTCTGTATAAAGGAATATTTTATCATTAGGTACCTACTGTTATAAGTCAAATCATATGTTAATAACACACAAGAACTTTGAACCTTGTAAATTAAAAGTTATAGAAAAGTAAGCTGGCAAAAATGTGTTGCCGCACTTATAAACTTAATTTCTTGTTATGCAAATAAATAGTTAAAACACGACTAAGTCTCACTATAGTCAGACTATAGTGAGACTATAGTGTCCTCCGACTTCAAAAAAAGGAGGAGGTTATGCATTGCACTTTATGTATTTTTTTATGTAGGTATGTTCACCGATTTCACGGTCAATTGTGGACCGATTTTAAAAATTCTTTTTTTATTCGAAAGAATATAATATACTCCTGAGATGGGCCCATTGTCACGAAAGCAAGCAAGCGTGCATGCATGCTTGCATGCTTGCTTGCTTGCCTGTATGCTTGCTTGCTTGATATCTTGGTTCTTTGGAATTTTCATGGTACACGCGAGCGAAGCCGCGGGCAAAAGCTAGTAATCTTATAAGAATCAGAACGTAATAAATTCAATCTTATTCTTTTTCTCAACAGTAAATTCTTTAGTACTACCTTCCAATCGCTTTCAAGTGTGCAGATCAAAGGCTTTGCGAGTGCTATTCGAAATGCAGCGTTCGATGCAGTTTCCAATTAGAACGAGCTCTTGGACAATTGCAGTAACACGGAATTAGGAGTGAAGAGACTCCAATATGCAGCTAGAGCTACCTTTCTAAAGCTCTGATACGACTCCAATTAATTTTGTTGCAAAATTGTGTTACGCATTTAAAAACTTCTACATGAATCGTCAGTCTGTTAGTTAGGTTTTAGTTAATAATTAAGACTTAATGGCTAAGTTTTTGTTTACTTTGTGAGGCCGCAGCATGTTTGCAACACCAACAAAAGTAAAGTTACACAGTCTAGTTTTTGGCACTCTCTACTCTTGGCACCGGCACGTCTTTTTTGTACCTTTAATTAATTTCCTCTAATATACCAATTAATCAAGAACCAGAGTTTTGCATTTACAGTCCACGCACCTCCCAACATAGTCGAACTTACGTAACCACTTGCGGAAATGTCCAAAACTAATTTTGAGCACTACAAGGTGATTTGGGACATATTGTAAACTACCAAATACAACACATGTAAGGCAAATTCGATACAAGTGCCTATTCGGACAGGGCGCTTATAAAGTGTAGCACGTCCGATTTCAGATTCACAGCACGTACGAGAATCGGAAGGTGCGCTTACGTACTGAATTTCAAGATAAAAATTTGGGGATGCGTTACATTCTGTAATGTGAAGACACTGAAAGCCTTTCAAGATCGTCATCATATCAGCCAAAGACACTGCTGGACTAAAGTCTCCGCCGTAGGATCGGTCCTGCGCTGCCCGTATTCAATTGGTTTATGCGAATTTTAGTAGATCGTCGGTCCATCTTATTGCCTTCCCACACCACGTCTTTCGTTTCAATGTCGCATTATTAACAAGTTTGTATTATTCTTTCTTCACGTGACTAACAGCGTCGCTGTCCATAATAGATAAAAATCTATACTAATATTATAAAGCTGAAAAGTTTGTTTGCTTGAACGCGCTAATCTCAGGAACTACTGGTCCGATTTGAAAAATTTTTTCAGTGTTATCTAACACATTTATAAGCCCATTTATCGAGGAAGGCTATAGGCTATATATCATCACGCTAAGACTAATAGGAGCGGAGCATCAATGATTAACGTGGATGAAGTCGCGGGCACCAGCTAATTGATATGACATGATATAAGTATACGAGCAGCTTTAACATTTAAATACTTATTTCTTATTACATTTCGTGCTAAGCGAGACGCTAAATTATTGAAATATTTTCAACCTCTATTTCTACTTTAAGTGCTTTGAAATTGAAAATTCCTTTTATAAACTAAAACGAGCACGGCAGCAGAGGGCAAATATTTATTTTACCAACGACTCAATAGCACGACAGGTTAAAACTAGTATTTTTAAGCCATCGTCAAACAGAAAGGACAGTTTTCTGCTTACTCCGTTACGTTTCGATGAAGTTTAAAATAAAAAAACTAAGGCAATTTAATTAACAGAGCGGGGTATTATTGAAGCAAAGAGTAGAGGTGCAGAATCTTCCAATCACATTAGTTTGTCGGCTTGTAAAAAAAAAAGTAGAAATTCACGTCACGTGTTATAGAAAGCAAAGAAAGACGTGGATTTTTGCTAAATGGATAGGTAGGATTCTGCACGGCTCTACACTGTTCTACAATGGAAGTGCATCCATATTAATGGCTAAGGAAAAACTTTGCGGATAGTTTTTGTGCGAATAGTTAGTAGAATCTTGCTAAGTTTCCAAGTAGCAGTATAATGTTACACCGACTTGAAATCTAAAACTAGGATGCCCGTGGAAAACCTATCATAGGTCGTATTTATCTTGGCCCTTTAGACTAGCAGCGCATTAGCAATTCTCTGGTTCTGCGAGTCTGTTGAACTGACCTGATTGTTATTTTTTCACTCCATTTCATAAAAAAAACTAGATGATCTTTTAAACATGATATGTCTGTATTTCTTATGCGTAGTTAAATATTACAAAAGAATGACAAATCAGTAAGACCACCACTCCAACCATGGCAGTATTTTTTTGTAAGGCAGACGTGCAAAAATATTTGCTAGAGTAATTTTAACATTGGGGACCATATCAGGCTATCCCAATTGTGTCAGATGTCCAATTCGCTTCACTGCTCGCTCTGGCATCAAGTCTCTAAGTTGGTCATACGTTACGCAAAGAAAATCGGAAAAGATTTTAGTTAAGTTTTCCATGCGTCTATTGGAAAAGAAACTAGAGTCCTAATCTGAATGTTCTGAATGAACAAAAGACCGAGAAGTGTCCGAAATGTTATCATAATAATAATCATAACCATGTTCTTATTGCTCAGAGTGCCAGTGTACACAGATTTTCTAATAATCACAGTTAGAACGCGAAACCCTGCAAAGCGATTGCAATACAATACAATACAATACAATGACCAGATATAGGAATTTAGGGGGCAAAATTTAATGACAGTTAGGGCGTTCCTTAATCGATAATCTCAACTATCGACGCTTTTGCCATATTATTATGGTAGTGATCGCCCCCAGCTTTTTTTGATGTTTGTATTATTTTCTAAGTCTTATTTCGGAGACAACTATGATAAAGTTTACACAAAGCATATTTTAAATGATAGCTGCGTAATGAGTACCACTGCGCTATAAAATATTTACAATAAACTCTTAAGGCCCAATTTGCTAAATTTGATACATAAAATGTCAAAGCAAATGTCAACTTGATTGACAATAAGTTTCAAATTATGATAAAATTTGACGTGGACTTTACGAGGATAAAGAAGTAGATAAATGATTTATTATTGTGTTTCATTTTTATACATTCCATAAAAATATATTTTTACAAAAAAACTTGGAGTGATCAGTAGTACGAGTATATGGCGAAAGCATCGATAGTTGAGTTTATCGATAAAGGATCTCCCTACTTGTCATTAAATTTTACCCCCTAAATTCCTATGTCTGACAATGACTCTTTATTGTACACCAAAAAGAAAAAAATACAGAAAAACAAGTACCTACATGGAATTAAATATATAAGGTAAGCAATAGGCGGCCTTTTAACAAAATGATCTTGAATATTAAATTACAAACATTGTATGTTTTGTCATATTTTGTATCTAATACTAATTTTGTATCTAGACGTTTTAGTTAAATTATTAGTTACTTTTCTTTTTAATTAGGTTTTATTCGTGGCTTCGTCTGTGTTAGAAATACCTTCACGAAAACATTTACAATCCTAGATTTTTCCTGCAAAATGGTACGGTAGATAATATTTTTAAAGCACTAAGCCATTTGATTGCAGGACATTGAGCAACCTTTGTCTCAATCCAGATTTTTACCCGCCTGCGAAGAAGGAAGGGTTATTGTCTATATGTACGCCAAGTTTCATCCAAATCCGCTTAGCTGTTATTGTGTCATTGACTAATAAATATTGAAACATCCGAATATCCAAACATCTTTACAAAATTTCTCATCTATATTAGTGGGATTATAAGGTGCTAATAAATTAGGTACCAATATTTCCAGGGCGTAACTTACTCATCAAAACAAGTCACTTTCAGACAACTTTTGAAAATGAAAAAAAAATCGCAAACTTTTCATACCTACATATCCATCCAAATGCATAGGTACTGTTTAGTAATGGAAAAACGAGATTTTTTTTTCAAATTTTAAAAAATGTTAGATTAAAGTTACTTGTTTTGATGAGTAGATTAAACCATAGAAGTATTGGTACCTATTTTGTTAGCACCCTGTAGTTTTAATTTAGTTTAAGTTCTTGTATTATTTTATTTAATTATATGTCTTGTATTTACTTATAATATAACGTACGTAGTAACTAATTGACTAACAGTAGCTGTTATATTTAGAGACTTGTAACTTGGCAGATATTATCTTTTAGGATCATAAAGGTGCTGTGATAAGGATTTTTTGCAAATTGCCGCGGGATAGAAAACGGGAGTTGTCCATAATTTTTTACTCTGTGCGGACAAAGTCGCGGGCAAATGCTGGTTGTTTATAATTTATCTAAAATGAGAATATATTGGGAATCGTTTAATGAAGTAAACTATTAATCGCCTTTATAAATTTTTCCGACAACCTTATATTTTATGGGAAGTAATCGCGTGCAGTTTACTAAAATATGTAAAAATCTGAGAAAACTCGAAAGATATCTATCGTGATTTATGTAATACTAGCTGTTGCCCGCGACTCCGTCTGCAAAGAAGTCGTTTATCGCTATCACGCGAGAATTATGCAATTTTCCGGTATAAAAACTATCCTATGTCCTTCGCAGAGTCTCAAACTATCTTTATACCAAATTTCATGTTAATAGGTTCAGCGGTTTAAGCATGAAGAGGTAACAGACAGACACACTTTCGCATTTATAATATTACCTAGTATGGATTTCTTTGAAAGCGGGTCTCTGCCGTTTCACCAAATTATTTTTCGTCAAATGTTTCATTTGCCAAATGTTTCATTTCCCAAATGTTTATTTTTTCTGAAACTAAACTTTTCAGGATTGTTTTTATAACAAACCTAACCTAACGTACAGAATAGTCCTGAAATATATCCTGAATAGTTAACAGTTTCAGAAAAAAAAACTTTTGGGAAATGAAACATTTGACCAAAATAAATTTGGTAAAACGGCAGGATCCGCTTTAAAAGCATTGAAAGGATCCATAAATTATGTGGTAATTGTATTTTCACTTAAACTTAAACGTAAAGCGCAATGATAACGCCCAGTTCACGAATTACGCAAGAGTTTGTATGCGGTTCAGCGGTTCAAACGTTGCGTTTTATATTTTGGTCTAAATTTATTTACGGAATGGATCATTATTTGTTTTAAATAAAAAATATTTTTTGATATTCACGTTAAGGTAGGTACTTTTTTTTGTAATTTTATATGTATTTTTACAAAATAGGTATCAATAATTTTTTACATCATAATAACGTAACGTAGTAAATATCATATCAAAAGAGAAGTTTGTAATGGTCTTAATCTATAAAATCTAAGTTATTTTCCACTGCTCTAAAACGTGTCACATGCCTTTAAAAAACTTATTTTATCTTATAAAAAAATCGTATCTACAATCCGTAATGTAACTGAAGAATAATTTAATAAATTATGTTTTATATAAATATCTACCAACGATAAAAAAATCTTACAATTTTATGAGCTAAAATCTCAACAAGAAAAGTCTTGCTTCTAAAATCTGACTTTTAAAACAAATCCTTTTCCTTGGCAAAACTTTTTACGCCGGAAAGCTCTGACTGAAAGCTTTTGTTGCCAATACGTCGAACTTGGAGTACGGAAGTTTCTTCCTCAAATTCTAGGAAGTAGGTATGTAGAAAAGCTATTTCAATCCTTTAAATAAAAAAAATCGTTATTTTTTAAAGATTATGCGTATCTAATTCTGTATAATCGATTCTATTTCTTCAGCATTTTTATAACGAAATTTATCAACACGGTACATTTTTAAACCTAGATAATTATCCTAGTCAAATTATAGGTATTTATATCCACAACTCAAAACAAAGGCAAAACTTTTTAAACACCCAAAAAAACAATCGAACATCACTAAAATCCCTTTTAAAATAAACCTTAGCTCAATTCCACAATTTCAAAATCCTGGCTGGAAAAAGTTCAAATTAAAAATAAATCCTACCTTTTTAAAACAGCGTCCGGGAGCAATGGTAGCACGACGTCAAATGCCGCGCGGCGATGGCTCCCTACTGAACCTGCCTCTTCGTACCTATATGTGCTACGCTGCAGTTCGCAAGAACCTGAGGGGCGATTGATCGGGCCCCGAGATGCCTGTATATCACTTACAATTTACGTAGCACTGTCAAATATAATGAAAAGTTCGAATTTAGAGCGCATCAGAATTTTTAGGTGGATCTAGGCAGTAATTTAGTACCTTAGAAAGATTATATTGGTCTGTGTGACTACAGCGTTCTAATAATTATTTAATTTCGAGCTAGAGAATATTTTATAATTTTCAATTTATAATTATCTCTAGGATCTTGTATAAACTAATTTTAAGATTTCCCGTGGGGATTGCTAATAATTACGTTGCGGTCTTCAATGACGCCGTATAAAAAACATTTCAAGGGTACCTACACGGAAAGAACATGTCTAGTCGCCCTTTATTAAAAAATGAGAATTTAACATCAAAATGTAGACCTGGCAAAGTAATACAATAACATACCATTGGATTAAATATGGATATCTGAAAATAATATACTTACCTATCTTTCACTTTTAAAGAAATGGTAACTATAGTAATTGTTCGTGATGACTACTTTCAAACCGCTATAACACAAAAAGTTGCGTAGGTTAGACGTGTTCTTTCCGTTTATTCTCTACTTGTGTTTGTAATTAAGTTTCATATCTCTAGAATATCCGCTAAAATTACATTTCTTGCCTTACGATAACTTGTCTAAAATTTAGGGCGACAATGCAGCTAATCAATCTTTTTTATTTTAGTTAGATCTTTCTGAATTACGTATTGTGAGTTTTTTTGACAGGTGGTAAATGGCCAGATGGCGTTAGTATCGTAAGGTCCGTTTGGCGTTACAGTCTTTTTCCGACTTCAAATATTAGGTAAAGCTGTAAGATGTGTTTTGTAAAAATTTTAATTAAAATACGATGATCCCGAACTGTAATCGATCATCATTATTTTAATTATAATTTCTTCCATCCGTACATGCCGCAATAAATTACCCACACCCATGGTTAATTTTCGTGTCACAAAGAACATTTAAAAATAACAGCCATTTTTAAAATTTCCTAGTTTTGAACTCCAACCGTATAAGAAACCCTTTGTTGACTCTACAAAAATACTTACGTTAAAATATCAAATTCTGATTATTTTAATTGAAGCATTCCCTGGTGTCAATAAAGGCATACTTAAACCCTTTTTACGCGATCACTGAGCAATATCGCGCAAATGAATCGTAGGCGCCGGCGCCCTTAAGGACTTTTACTACTTCGCCCTTAACACAGTTATTACTAAAATAGTGATGGGACATCGCCGGAAGGATTTTTATCGGTAAAAGAAAATCAAACGTCGTGAATAATGTATTCCCTTAAATTTTAGCTAATAGTAGTTCAATGTTAGTAGTGTTATTATTTTCTCAGAAGATTAAATTTTTGATAGTGTGTATCTCCTGAAAAGTATGTTTCTCGCTAGATCTGTTAACTAGATCCAGATTTGAAAGAATGGGTCTAGTCAATGGGTGGAGTCGGTGGGAGTAATGTTTTTTAGCCAGTATGACTACCTACACAAATATGACATTCGCGTCATAATAAAATGAAGAAAAAGTATGACAAGTCTATTATAAAATCTAAATTTAGCATGAAACTTTAATTATCTGGAAACATAGCCACAAACGAATGAAGCGTGAAAGAGAAGAGGCCTTTGCCCAGCTTTGGGACACAAAGTTAACTAAAAAATAACTAAAAACATTTCAATAAGATCCCTTTGTTTTCCATAACTTTATTTGTCTTAATTTCATCTGTCATACCGTAAATGTATAGAAGCGTGCTGATATCAGCATGTTTTGAAATGCCATCTAATAAAATACAAAAGTTAGATTAGTTTAATAACTATTCTAAAAAAAATACTGATTCAGAAATAAATTACCAATAGGAAATTCAAGGAAACGATAGAGACTCCATTTCAAAAGCTAGGTTACAAAATGCATTTTTATTTAACTTATTTTCAGCCAGACAGTTCTCGCGACAAGTTCTAAATAGCATTTGGGTCATTGGTGCATAGATAAAGATGTCTCAAACCGCGTCGATGGACGCTGACTACTCGAATACCAAGTTATGCGAATCGTTAGAAGTTTATCGAGTTATAACAACCTACTTTTACAACCACAGATTTAAATATAACGGATGATAGACAAGTAAAAATTAAATGGATTTTTAATTTGAAAAGACCAACCAAGTACGAGTAGAACTTGTACACGAAAGATCTGTATCATCGTAACAAAAAAATAACGGACATCTTATTTATAATTCACACTCCGTGAAAGTTTCGAGTATCTGTCTATTATTGTTAAAAAGAAAGTCCTATAGACGGACAGATAGACAAAAGATAGATATTAAGTGACCTTAGGTACAAAACTCTAAAAACTACTTGCTAAACCAAAGATAAATTGTTGATGAGGTTGGCTCCGGGTTCTTTTCTGAAAGTTCTTGTTAAAAAGTGCTAGTTTTGCTTCGTTCCAACTTGATTTAAACTTCCTCCCGTTAAAGGGTCATCGTCGTTAGTTAGTAAACACGGCGTTAGTGTTTTGTTTTATTTTAGTAATATTGTAACTAGAACACATAGAAAAAACCTGAAAATAAACTGGGACCGGGGATAGAACCCGAGTCTTCGTCATACCGGGACGCGTGCTGAACCGTTAGTCCATTAGGTACACTAACCCGAGCTTAAAATTCACCAATATCAGAAAGTGGACTTTCTGAAATTAAAAAGAGACGACATTAGTAGGGTTATTTAGCAAATTAAACGATAAATGGACGATATTTCTATTATTTTTATGGTTAGTTCTTTGGATGAGAAAGTCGATACTGAATATGAAGACTACTACTTTATTTTGTTTAGTTTAAGGTTAATCGTTTTTTGCTTACTGAGTTAATGCTCTATTCTGCCGCCTTAAGGAGAAAAACCATAAGTGACATTTTTTGCAAAATTGACTTTTTACCAGCCTCGCACTCCGGGAAAAAAATGTGATTTTTCTGTCTAGCATTTATTCGGATATCTCTTATAGGTCATGATTTAGACGAGCACAAGTCCATGCCATTTTGTTATTTTTACTCCCTGTTTGAGAAAGAAAAGACATAACTATATAATCATAGACAGAAAACTACTTAAGTAACTACTTGTGTTTTTTTAAATTGTTGTCTTCGACTTGCGCCAAACATTTTTATAATAAGAAGAAAAACCATTTGTTGGTTTTTTAAAAAAATTTGATGCAAAAAACACACAAGTTGATAGAAATGCTGTTTCTTTTTAGTTTACGATTTTCATCAATTAAAAATCTCGGACACTGAAAAAGCACAAGTTAAAAGTTATGTTTTTTCAACCTCGTATGATTATATCTTATGCTTTTTCTGCTTAGTATCGGTATCAAAAAATATGGTCTTGTGGTTTGTTTCGTAAATGTTGTTGCTACTTATGCTTTATCAGGCTAGTAGTCGTCCCCACCCCGGTCCCTCAAGGACAGGATTTGGCCGGCCTGCGATGTATTAAAGACTAATTTATGTCCCAAATCTGAATTAAATTCAGATGGTTCTGATAAACAGTGTGTGATTGAGGATTCAGATGACTCTGTCAAAGGCAAAGACTATGCTCCATCTAATGGATCTCCATCGGTCTTTGATATTTATGAGCTTTCCTCAGAGGTCCGAAGCTTACCAACTGAACCCCAACTATCTACTTCGCAAAATATAATTAGTAGTACTTGGGGCAAACTGATAACGTTTAATTTTAGTTTTGTTATTATAATTACCCAAAAATCTCTAAAAGCATCTTATTTATTTTTCAAAACATTTGCTCGAAAAATTAACTTTCAAAGGATTCGAAAGAAAGGAAAGGATGGTTCGTAAGTTCATTTTACCGCACTAGTGCGTTTTTTTTACAGTTTTTTTTTGTCTCTGTGCTGGCGCACCCCAATATCAGCTGCTTTCACTTGATCGCATACAGCGCAGGGCGTCCCGAGTCGTCGGCAACCCCTCACTCTCCGATAAACTCGATCCTCTTGCTCTCCGCAGAGACGTTAGCTCCCTTTGCGTGTTCTATAAGATCTACAACGGGGAATGCTCTGAGGAACTCTTTGACCTCATTCCAGCTGCGGGGTTCCATTACAGATCCACCCGTCGTAAGCGTTTATTTCATCGTCATCATGTTGATGAATGGCAGTCTTCGACGGTGCGTTTTAAGCGGTCTTTTTGCCACGAACTTGCAATATCTGGAACGAGCTTCCCGCTGGGGTCTTCCCATCGAGTTACGACCTGGGTGCCTTTAAGAGGCGAGTGTAGGTACAATTTTCTGCAGGGCCGACAACGCACTGGTATCGCGTAAAGCGCTGCGAGTGTCTATGGACAGTGGTGTTCATTTAACATCAGGTGACCCACTAGTTCGTTTGTCTGGCCTCTCTAACATAAAAAAAAAGTTTTTTTAATTCTCCATTTTAAAAGCTTACAAACAAATAGTTTTAAATTAAAAAATAAAAAATATCGACTTATACGTAGAAAAATGTATAAATATACAAAACTAAGTAATGAATTTGCAAAATTGGTTGTAATTATTATAAACTGTAATTCAATTACCTCAGATTTTAATGATTTCCACCTTTTATTTATTCGGAAAAATCGCAGTGGCTGAACGCGTCGAACCTTTATTGCCTGATAATTTTAGTTAACCTTATTAAAAACAAAACTTACTCATTTTTGTAAAACTTTGCGTTGTTTTGTTTTTATTCTTCAATTTTGTGTTATTAATTGCCTATTTTTTCACAAATGTATTGAAAAACGTCGTATGATACACGGTCGGCAAAGTTTTACAAACTCGTGACGATGAAAACCCTCACCTTGTGGCTCGGGTTTATCACACGTCAACTCATTTGTAAAATCTTACTTACCAACCTCGTATCACAAATAACCATTGTTTACCTTTAATAAATTAATTTGATTTTTCATTGTGTTTTTATGAATCCCTATTACAAGATAAGACTAAATAAATAAAACCCAAGTACTCAGTTGTGTGTTTTCAACTCCGAGGCCAACTTATAATTATGACCATAAGTGTGTACTTATGTTCTTTTTTCTTAGATATCATAGTGCAAAGCTAACACAAAAAACATAAGTGCACACTTGTGTTCTTTATTCTTAGTGACAGTATTTTTTATGATTTATTTTACGATACAGTAACTGTTTTTTCTAAATATCTAATTAAAATAAAGAGATAATTGAAAATTTTGCAATGCATAATAATTATGCGATATTCGTTTATTTAAAAACGAAAGTTTCAACTTTGTACTTTCAAGTTAAAGCAATTAAACAGAAGTGCAAAGTTTTTTGGATTTATCTCGAAACTTACTTTTTGTCTCTTATGGTTTTTCTCCTTGAGGCGGCAGTATTGTACATCGCATGTGATACAGGTAGGTATTTATTTAAATAACATCGCTGTGCACAATAATTTTAGCCATGTGCCTAATCAACCTAGCATAATTTTTATCGACACCTTACTTCCCATCACTAATAGTTAAGTTAGAAACTCACTTTGCCGATGAGGGGCAATTAGTGGTGCGGGCAAACACTTGGAAGCTGCTTAACGCCTGTGATCACTTCTGGGGCCGCTAGCATGCAAATTTTGTGATTTTGTGAATATTCACAAAATTTACATAATTATAATGGTGTAAGACAAAAATCGCTCGTAGAGCTGATGACCGACGGGGCCAAAAGGTTCTCGAATGACTGTTCGCTCCATCTTTCCTAATACGAACTGCTATGTAATGGAATTAGCTCCCATCGTCTGTACATCCGTGGAGACCTAGGGTTCTACAAAGCTACAGTGAATAGGCTGTTACTGAACAAGTGAGATCTTTGGATTCATTTGACCTATGGCCTCTCAAGCAGAGGGTCGTGGGTTCAAATCCCGCCTCGCACCTCTGAGTTTTTCGGAATTTATGTGCGAAATTAAATTTGAAATTTACCATGAGCTTTACGGTGAAGGAAAACATCGTGAGGAAACGTGCATACACCTGCGAAGAAATTCAATGGTGTGTGCGAAGTTCCCAATCCGCACTGGGCCCGCGTGGGAACCAAGTGGGACGTGGGACTAGTGGGACGTATATAAGCTGGGCTGATGACGAGATAAGGCTCCATCACGGGTCAGTTTAATGGAAAAAAATATGTTCAACTTTTTAAAATGAAACGGAAGAACATTTTACAAACGGCCATTATTTAAATTCTGTCATGCATTTAAGTAGTAAAACTCGAACTGGTGTTAAAAACCCTTTTTCTCTGATTGATCTATTTAATTTAATAGCTTCATTTAAATGTCCTCCCATTGGCTGGCTGATAGTTTTACAGATTCATAAACATAAAACGGTAATGGTTGCTCGACAATTTTGTTCTAGAATGAATTGAAGACGTGAGTGGATGAAGGGGGTATGACGCATTTTTTCATTTTCGGTTTTATGCCATAAATGAAGGTTCTAAGTCATAATGCAACACCGGACACTATCAGTTCTCATGTTTTTAAGCTATAACAGCTTTAAACCCAGTGTATGAAGGACCTATGTGCAAGAATAAGTTACGTTCTTCGTGAATGAAGGTGCTAAGGGCACATGACTCTAGATGTGGTTACCAGTTTGCGAGTGAATGTAACAGAATAAAGTGTCATATACGCACTTAGCTCCTTCATCCATGTTATGCGACAAACTTTTATTTTCTCTTATTCTGACATAATCCGATATCTCAAAAAAAAGAAAACATTAGGGATCAGCCAAAATTTATAAACTCTAAATTTTGTTACAATAAACACTTTCATTTATTTAACTTCTTTTCTTTGCAGAACAGCTTAAAGGAGAAAGAAGGGGTTATGTAGTTTTTTTATATAAAAAAATGTTTTTTAAAAGCATTTATTAAAAAAATCAATAAATCAGGCTATTTGGTTGATTTTTATAAAAGTAACAATACCCTATTCAATTTAAAAACAAAATTACAACGTAAAAATCTTTAACTGCGATTTACTCGAAATAATGTTTTTGTGATATAACCCCTTCATCCACTCACGTCTTCAATTATACTGTGAGTGAAGATATTTATCAGAAAACAATAGCGTAACATCCTACCTACTGATATTACAAATGGGAAAATTTGTGTCCATGTTTGTATATTTAGAGTTTGAATGTTTGTTAGTCATCAGCATGATCGACCCAGCCTAAATCCTACGTCCCAGTGCAATCCCTGTCCTCCACTCACAATGAGAGCAGTGCGATTTGGAACTTCACACACACCATTGAATTTCTTCCCAGGCGTGTTTCCTCACGATGTTTGCCTTCACCGTAAATTTGAAATATGATTTCGAAAATTATCAAAAAACGCCGAGGTATGGCCCGGGTTTGAACCCGCGACCCTCTGCTTGAGAGGCCATAGGTCAAACTACTAGGTTACGACTTCATATGGGTTTTCTTCTTCTCCCCATTCCTCTGCTATCGGAGGTTGGACATAGGGAATGCAAATCTCGCGAGATTGGGGCTCAAGCGAGATCCCGCGAGTTTATGAATAACAATACTGCGAGATCTCGCCAATTTTGAGATCTCGCGAGATTGGCAGTTTTGTGTGTGTTTTTTTGCAAATAACCAAAATTTTTATATAAATTAGGAAAAAAATAATAAAAATTATAAGTATTATATAATAAACATTTATTTTTACGACTTTTTTCAATAGACTTGTATGCCTAAACGTTTTGACGTATCTGTCTAAAATTTTTAATAAACTTCTAAGTAGTAAGAAAACTTTGACGTACGTATCTATAAAATAATAAATGAAAGAAACAACCAGTATTCTCTTCTAATACCAAACAAAAATGTTTTAGTAATAAAACAGTTCTTTTATAAGTTTATAACAAACAAAACAACGAGAAGTAAAAAAAAATGAAACTTATTATCTAAGTTGAGTTGAAACCGAGATATTATTTTATTATCAATTAAATGAAACTATACTCAGTAGATAGATCCATTAAATATTACAGATTAATCATCAGAATAATAATTCCGCGCTTCGAATAATACGTTTTTATGCTCGAGTTCAATCTCGTTAAGCTCGCGAGATCTCGACCTTTTTTGTCCGAGATCAATCTCGCTAAAAAAGGCCGAGATCTCGCGAGAACGAGATTGCATTCCCTAGTTGGACAACATCATGGCCATTCTGATTTTGGAGGCCGCTGCTCTAAACAAGGAAGTGGTACTACAGTTGAACCAGTCACGCAAATTCTTCAGCCACGAATGTTTTCTCCTGCCCACGCTTCCCTTTCCCGCAATCTTCCCCTGGATAATAAGCCGGAGAAATCTGTACTTGGCGTTTCTCATCACATGCCCAAAGTAACACAACTTTCTTTGCTTGATGGTATCTAGAAGCCCAAGGTGCTTGTCCATTCTTTACAATACGGGTTTTATCACCACTTAAAATATTACTTACATGACACCGACGTTTAGACCACAGTACCGTGGTTACGCGTTAACGTCGAGATCATATTAGATGAGCTACTAATTAACTATAGGGTATTTTATGTTGACATATAATTTGTTTTTATTAGCCTCATAGTACAAACAAAGGAAGAAGTCAAAAATTTGCTGATCCCAAAAAATTGCTAGTTTGTCATAGATATACTGTTAAATACAAACTTATTTTTGCTTGCTTATAAATAGGCGTGGAATCCTCCCTGTGCTACTTCAAAACGCATTTTCACTCGCAAGAAATTACTAACACTACTTTTTCTTATTTATATACAAATAACTCCAATCAGCAGTCGTGTAAAAAAACCGTATAAACTAAAGAACATGATTGTTTTTCACAACTTTCCACATTCACTTCTTAGCATCTATTCCTGAGCTTAAATAAATTTAGAACAGCACAGTAAAACAGAAGAATTCAATTTACTGCAACATTTTGTGAGCAAAATGAATTGAAAAAGTTTTTCGTGCAACTTTTCCGATTCCCGTTCCGAAATGACTTGGCTTGTTCCAAAATTTAGAATTACTACAGGATCCAGTTTGACGGAATGGTAATGAGGAGAAAGTTAATATTTCCTCACCCGTAAAATTAATTAATTAAGTGCCGTCAATATTAGAACCGATTACCGTTGGGGTAGACGAGTTCTTGAGTGGAGACCGCGGATCGGCAAACGTAGCGTAGGACGTCCTCAAACTCGGTGCAGCGATGATCATCGCAAGGCGGCAAGCAAGAGCTGGATGAGAGTGGCCGAGGATCGTGCTTAGTGGCGTACCATGGGAGAGGCCTATGTCCAGCAGTGGACGAGCATGGGCTGATGATGACGAATATTAGAACCCAATGGCATTGCATGGAATGATGGCAAAAGGGCGGATGGTATGTCTCTGATTCCCTGGAGGTTGGGTCGGGTTTTAGTTTGGGACGCAATCTGCGTCAATACCCTAGCCCCTTCACGCCTATTGGTTGTAGAAACGTATTATTAAGTATAGTAACCAGACCAGACGACCAGATGGCCTAGTGGTTAGAGACCCTGACTATGAAGCTTGAGGTCCCAGGTTCGATTCCCGTGTCGGGGAAGATAATTGTATGAAAAATACGAATGTTTGTTCTCGGGTCTTGGGTGTTTAATATGTATTTAAGTATGTATCTATCTATATAAGTATGTTTATCCGTTGCCTAGTACCCATAACACAAGCTTTGCTAAGCTTACTTTGGGACTAGGTCAATTGGTGTGAATTGTCCCGTAATATTTATTTATTTATTTATTTAGTAACACTAGTGAAACGATTTTCTGTGTTATAAGAATTTTAGGAGCTGAAACTTGCGATGAACCAAAATTATGGCAAAAGTGATTCGATGAACGGCTATGTCGATATACAAATAAAATAAAAACCGATGTACAAATAAAATAATGAAATAAAATTCAGCGAATTGATTCTTGTGTAAAGGTAATTTAAGTTCGATGAATGATTCCTACGTGATAATAAAATTCTGTGAATAGTGTTATGGGAAACGATCATCGTTGAAATGATTTTCGGTAAAGTGATGGATCACCATTGCTTCTTACCTGAGACACCTATGTTCACGATGTTTAACTTCTCTGTAAAGCTCATAACATAATGTCAAATGTAATTTTGCACGTAAATTCCGAAGAACTCAGACGTGAACGACGAGCCCAGGCTCGAACCAACGAGCCGCTGCTTGAGAGGCCATGTCATACCACTAGGCTACCTCGTTTTTTTTACAGGCTTTAGTAATAGGGTCCACTAGGCAGACTTGGGTGTGGAATTCTCAAAAGTAAAATATCAGTAAAAAATTGTATTTTACCGTAAACTTTTGGGTAGAATTAAGTGTGCTAAGATATGTAGAGAAGCTAACCCTTCTCGGGTGTCGGGTCGCAAGTGTACTGAACCTTTTCGAGTAACATGAAGGGAAAAGGACGAGTGAAATTGCATTTGTCATCAGTGAAATCTCAATAACTTTCACAAGTGTCCAGTTGGCACGTGCAAAATCCGTGCGAGTAGCAATACATTCAGGAAAAGAAGCCCTGTGAGGTAGTTACGTCTATAATTTTCCTAACATCTGTATAGCTAGTGACATTCAGGAAGAGGCGTGGATTTATGAAAGTTGAACATTAATGACATTGCAATAAGGACCACGGCATGATGTCGACCATGAATGATTCGATCTATACTGGGGTTTCCAAAAGCCTGCAGATTTTGGTGTTATTGTGATAATTTTCTTGTGAACAGAGAAGCATCGTTCTGAAGTGAAACTAAGGTGCAATAGTTGTCCTTAAATTGACACGATTATTTGCCTACTAAAAAACAATTTAGTTTGGTTAAGTAAAAATTTCGGGTAAGAAAAGCTGCAGCAAATACGGTGGGCAAACTACTAGTAACATAATACACTAATTTCAACTTAGTTTTGCTTTCAAACGAAGCATCATCAGAAAGATACTGATAGTATTGATACGTTCGTTCACCACTTGAATCTCCAAACATAAACAAAGCACTACGGCGCGCGACCGGCGGTCCGACGAGCGTTTTCTCTGTCCATTGCGCGGCCGATACTCTCGCCGCAGAATGACTACCAGCCAGCACACGCAATGAACAGAGTCACGTGTACTTAGTCGTGGCCAAACCGTTGGATTTGCAATTACTCGTAACAAAATACAGTCCAGCAAACCATGAGAAATGTTTGCTTGCCACTTTGAGATGCACATGGAAGTGCAACGCGGATACAAATGTGCTGGATAAATGGTGATTCACTGTCTGTGGACAATTTAACACAAAAACAATCAAAAATACTGCAGTATAATTTTATTGTAATACTAGCTGTTGCCCGCGACTCCGTCTGCGATGAATAGAGGTATAAGAAATAGCCTACGACCTATTCTCAAACCCACCGAATATGGAGAAAAAAGTTTCATAAAAATCGGTCAAGCTGTTTTGAAGGAGTTCGATAACAAATACCGAAACACGAGATTTTTATAGATTAGACTAGCTGTTGCCCGCGACTCCGTCCGCGAAGAATAGGGGTATAAAAAATAGACTATGACCTATTCTCAGACCTACCGAATGCAGAAAAAAAGTTTCATAAAAGTCGGTCAAGCCGTTTCGGAGGAGTTCGATAACAAACAGCATGACACGAGATTTTTATATATTAGAAGATTTTTTTTTATTATGAGAGCACACATAAGAAACAAAAGTGGTATCTCCTGTGGACATTAAATTAGGAACTCTGAGTAGCCAAACATAAGATTTATTTTTATGGGTCAAAAGTTGGCCAGGCATCCCACAGCCCGATGTAGACTTGACTTAAAAAATATTGGCTTTAGACCCTTAACTTTTGCCGCCCATAAGAGAGACGTGAACAAAAAAATGTGCATGACCCATACAATGGAGACTAATTAAGTATGTTGTCGTCTGGAGTGAGCCCTAGTGTGGTGGCCAGATAGAACCATTACCCCCCTCGCCGCAGTCGGTTCCGCGCGTCGGCAAAAGTGCACACCGGCGCGTGGAACTGCGCGTCTGATTTTAAATGCAAGACCGGTCGGTCATCAAGCGCCGGCTCATTCCCTGCAGCGGCTCGGGTTGAACCAGAGTTCTGTCTCCTTGAATACACATAACGTTCTCCGAATCCTTAAGTCTATTTATAATAAATTATAATATTTTTGATATATCATTTCATTAACGACCGCTTTAGCCTAGTTGGTAGTGACCCTGCCTTCGAAGCAAGAGGTCCTGGATTCAAATCCCGGTAAGGGCATTTATTTGTGTGATGAGCACGAATATTTGTTCCTGAGTTATGGATGTTTTCTATGTATTTAAGTATTTATTTATCTATATAAGTATGTTTATCGTTGTCTAGTACCCATAGTACAAGCTTTGCTTAGTTTGGGACTAGGTTGATTTGTGTAAGATTGTCCCCTAATATTTATTTATTTATTTTATTTATTTATTTATTATACGTTCGTGTGCCTTTTGATACCGTTTATTTTATTAGAATCTTTACGAAGCCTCAAAAGGCGCACCTGCACTAGCTTTTGCTCAAAACATCGTCCGCGCAGAACTTAAATTCATTCAGATTTAATTATAGGCACAAAGCCATAAAGGTGAAGTAAAAGTAAAACTCTCCTTTTAAAATTTAGCAGTCTTATGAGTCTTATTTTATCCTCGAATTGCCCTATTCAAAATAAACTTTACCGCCGCGTAAATACTTGCCACGTAACTACTTGACGCAGTAATAAAAGCGTAACAGTTACACGTGGTTTACGCGGTGTTACGCCGATAGCGCGTTACTGCCGCCCTGATAGCGCTAAACCCATTTAACTTAAACGCTACAAACGGTTGGGAATCGCGAGAACCGAGTATGCTACATAATATATTTGTATTTTGGCGAGATTTTAATGGGTATAAATGTATGACATTTTATATAAAAAGGCAACAAAGGCAAGTTTATCCCTTAACTAGAACTTTCCAGTTAACTTTCACATAGCTGACAGGTTCAGAAACTAGAGTAGAAAACCAAAGATAAAATAACAAAGTCGAGACTTAAACTTAACACGTTCACTGCGTTAAGAGGCACAAAAAGCCCCATGCGTAGCCGAAACCCTGTGCGGGAGTGAAAATAGTGTACTTTCGTACGGTGCGGGGAGGGTATCTTGGCCAATCGTGAGAGTAGGACAGAGACAAATATTGTTTTATGTATAGCTCTTCAATTTTGATAATATGGCATACCTAGTTTACTTGAGGGGCACATTGGACCTCTCCCGCACTGAATGACTTTTTTTTCATTTCAGTGCGGGAAGGGGTCCAACAGACCTTCGACCCATCACAGACCCCATCCGCATTGAATGTGTACCCACGTCAACGGTAGTGTTGTGCTGCACATGAACGGCGATAGGCGATTGTTTTGATTACCTAGGTGTTGTTTGTGTTTGTTTCGAAGAATTTTTGAAGAAAAATGAGTGCACCATCAAATAGGACCAAAAAGAAATTGAATTTTTTATTCAGCTCGGATGATGAAAACAATACTAAAGGATTAAAGTATCAAAAAGTGTACCAAATGAGTAAAAATATAAACAATTGTGCATTTGTGCATCGGCATGTACAAGCAATACGTGTTTTGGTTCGGATAGTGACTATGTATTTTTAACATAAAACGTCGTAAGGCGAAAAACATACATAATGATATAACACGTCAAAATCAGTCTGCAAATCAAGTTGATTCGTCATTATGTTCTTCACCTGATTCAGTTTTATTGTTCACTGTTCACAACAGTTTTTATTTTTCTGTGAAGTGAGTAAGAATATTTATGTTTTGTGCGATGTCCATACAAACTCCTTTGGGCAAACGTATTATTACTCAAAAATATAATAAGCATTTCCCATCCCTAATGAAGCTTAAGTCAGTCAATTCAGTGCGGCAAAAGGTCTAAAAGACCCCATATTTTGAATATTTTTTTAAAAATAGTTCTAAAAGTCCGAGACCGGGGCGAAGCCAGAACCATATTGCCTGACAGATGTAGATTGCTTAGGTATAAATCTGTATGCTGTACGTTAAACCTCCGTGGAAATATATCCAGTTTTTTTTTTCTTGCGTGGTGGGGCACAATGGACCTAATGCCGCACTGAAGTTTTTATAGGATAGGGGCTCTTAGGACCTACTAACGCACCAGAATAACAAACGTGTAAATCAGTCTCGCAGCCAACGTGTTAACCTATGTAAACAATGCGTTTAATATGCATATAATACACAATAACTACTAAGGTCATATAATAAGTATTTTAGTTGTAAAAAGTTCCTGAAGTTCTATTTCAGCTATAAAAAAATTAATGTAAGCTTTTTCTTGTTGACTGTAATTGCATTGTCATCCTGCAGAGACTTTCAAGCCAAAACACTAGAATTTCACTATATCATCTAGTTGTTAATTAGAGAAACCGCTACATTTTGCACCGCACTATCGGAATTTCTCAATTCGAATGTCTAACTTTCTTCCTTCGGAGTTCAGTCTCCAGGCATTACATCTGCCTGGAGAGAGATCTCTTAATATGTGGCGTTGTCACCAAATTTACATAGTATACTAACAGTCAGCTCAAGCAGCTCGACCCCCTGAAAAATGGTTTGCACATTTTGAAACATAACTTACACACAAACTAACAAACTTACATATTAACGTTATAGGTTGAATGAAAGCTTGTACAAATATATATGAACTTAATATTTCATGAACCTATTGAATGTAATATTAAATACAAAATAAAACAACGTGGCATATGTGTAGAAATTAGCTGTCATACTCACTGACTTCAGAGAACGTCAGATACACTGTTTTTGTTCAAAGCAGTACACGTTATCCGTTAAGAAAAACAATGTGCGGAGTGGAAGCTGTACGTTCAAGATAATATTAATGTGTAGAGAGATTCTTCGTAGATTTATACCTTTGTCTTAGTGGAGAACATTTAAGGGTGTTTTTATTGTTTCCTTAAAAAAATTACAATGAAGTTAATGGGGGACGTAGAGCATCCTTGGAATGACTCTGAGATAAGACTGAAACGGTTGTGCGCTTTTCTGCTAGACTTGGCCGGCGCACTCTCGTACCACTGATACAAGCAAATAGTGAATAACTTTTTTATTAACTCGGTTGAAAAAGAGAACTAAATAAATATTCTTTGATATTTAATTTTATTTCGTAAGACAAATAGCATGAGTAACATTATGTTAATAGTGAAAGAATAACAATTCAAAGTGGTTTTGTGATCAAATTACTTACCTTTTTTACAAACAAATGAGATAGTTTCTTTAATTCAGCTGGATATGATTTTTACCCAAAAAATGTATGGTTTAAATAAAATTTAAATTACACATAAGGACCGATATAGAGCCTTACTTTATTATTCTCATTTATACAGTTAATTGAAAATAAAACTCCCGAATTAAGGATGTAATTGAAAGAAAACACTTTCGCTTCCTTGTTATGTTACTCACTTACTTAATTGAGAGAGCTTTTCTAATTTCCAAGTCTTGTCTGATTACTTGATATCTTTCCAAAAGATTTGACTATGGCTCAACCATACCCGCTATGAAAAAACTGCGAGTTTGTACTGTTCGAAACTAACCAAAGGGGCTAGGGTAAGGCGTAGGGTGGACTAGGGAAATATGCTAAAGTTGACCCATTCGATATTTTAATACATTCGATCTTTCGTACTTCGGTATTATCTATCTATCTATCTATACATATAATAAATCTGTAACAAGTCGGTGTCTGTACATTGAAGATATTTGAGAAAAACTGTCACTAGGGCTATTTATTAGCGCAATAGAACCCAAAACAATAGTTTTTAGAATTATTGTCTGTTTGTCTGTGCGTTTGTGCGCGCTAATCTCAGAAACGGCTTAACCTAGAAGGATGCGGTTTTCACTGATATGTTGGTATTTTCTTGGATTAACATTTAGAGTTTGCTTCATTTGAATCGGTTGACAAATAAGAAAGATACGATACTTTCAGTATTAGATAGCCCATTTATCGAGGAAGGCTATAGGCTATACATCATCACGCTGGGAGTACGGTGGTAAATGTGAACGCGGGTGTGCGGGGGGGTGGTGGGTTTTTTGGGGGGGGGGGGGGTTAGGGGGTAATTTTTTTTATATCGAGGAACTAAGGAGAGCCATAATTGATGAAAAAGCAAATTGGATAAAAAAATAAGCTGCCCAAATTACTAATTCCACGCGGACGGAGTCGCGGGCAAAAGCTAGTAATAAATATGTATCCCGTGTTCCCGGAGAAGCAAGACAAAAAAAACCATAGTTGATTAAAATGGGCCTTCACAAAATAACGCCTGAATCAATCAATTATTTAATATCCGCACAGGGCCTGAGTGGGAACAAAATACCAAAACACCTTTAATCTAAGAGGAGTGCTGTGCCCAGCAGCTCAGTGGGAAGCGGAAGTACATGGTTCGAGACCAAAAAGCTAGACTACGTTAAATGGTAGTTAACCGTAACAAAACTACTGACCGGAAAAAGTTTTGCTGTGACACGAAAATGACTTATAAAAATGTATGAATAATTTTTGTGTCACAACTGAAAACTTTTATAATTATTTTTGACTACCGGTGACCAACTTTCTTAATTTCACCCATACAGGCTGGAAATGAAAAGAAATAATAAAGAAATAAGAAATTTATTTGATTTATCCACCACCAAGTACAATGTAGGAACTTAAATATTACAATAAAGTTGTAATTGGGAGACCTGAGTGGGGGAGACTGGTGCCCGAACTAGGGAGATCCTGTGTGTCAGGTCACCAGGTCTCCTGCCCTCAGATGTGCGCAACTACTGAGTTACAGCTTAAAAATAAAGAAAACAATTTGCGTTACAAATTAGATTAAGAATATGATATAGATTTTAACCATAGTTCATAAGGATGTGTGTGTGTGTGTGTGTGTGTGTGTGTCAGGTCACCAGGTCTCCTGCCCTCAGATGTGCGCAACTACTGAGTTACAGCTTAAAAATAAAGAAAACAATTTGCGTTACAAATTAGATTAAGAATATGATATAGATTTTAACCATAGTTCATAAGGATGTGTGTGTGTGTGTGTGTGTGTGTGTGTGTGTGTGTGTGTGTGTGTGTATGTGTGTGTGTGTGTGTGTGTGTGTGTGTGTGTGTGTGTGTGTGTGTGTGTGTGTGTCTGTGTGTGTGTGTGTGTGTGTGTGTGTGTGTGTGTGTGTGTGTGTGTGTGAAAGATAAGTAGATTGCAATTGTAAATTCTTAAGGACTCAAAATAGCTAAAGTAGGTATTGAAACTGGTAAAATCCGTTCTATAAAATTTTCAACTTTCGAGCTCGTTATAGAAACGTTACATTTTAAATTGGACCAATCACCGCTCGATAGTCGACGCTCTAATAGTCTGTCCTTGGAACTCTGCCTAACATAGCGCAGTTACAAATGGCTGGGTCACTATTACTAGGTTTCCTTCGTTAGGCAACTTTATGCTATGCAATTTTAGTCTAATTTTATCGAGAACTAAATTTTGTCTGAAATTAAACAATCTAAGTACATATCACCAGTCTGTTTAATTTACTGCACACGCAATATAATACAATGTGTATCTTCTTCTCTCTCTTTCTTCTACAGTACGTGCTGCTGCAGCTGTCTCCCAAATGTTATCGGACCATCGGACAGGCGGTCTGCCCACACACTATTCCTGATTGGTAAAGATTACTTTTCTTCGGGAAAATGCAAAAGTCCCGCGGCATAGAAGTAAATCAATCCAAATTCGAGGCTGATTTAAAAATCCTTTCACTAATAGTAAGCTACAATATCCCTGATTGACATAGGCTACTTTTCTACGGGACAATGCAAAATTCCCACGGGATAGATTTAAGTGAATTGAACTTAGGGACTGATTTAAAAAAAAAAAACACTAATAAAAAGCTACACTGGCTCTGATTTTCAAAATAGGTCCAATATCAAAATAGGGTTCTATCCCGCGGGAACTTTACTTTGCGCTTTCTTGGGATAAAATAAGCCTGTTTCAATCAGGTACAGGGCTCCTCCCAGAACGAGAGGACTTGGGCAGTACTTCCCACGCGGGCTCAGTGCGATTTGGGAACTTCACACACACAATTGAAATTCTTCACAGGTGTGTACAGCTTTCCTCGCGATCTTTTCCTTCACTGTAAAGCTCATGGTAAACTTCATACGTAATTTAGCACATGAATTCGGAAAAACTCAGGTGCAAGCGCGGGCACAAAACCACGACCCTCTGTTTAGTCTATAGGTCAAACCATTAGGCCACTACGGCTTAGCAGCCATAGAATTCACTTATTCCTATTCCGCTAAACTTTGCATTTTCCTGGCATTATCCTATTAAACTACCTGTGTGCCAAAATTCATCCAAACAACTTACGTTATTGTCTTCGCGTACGAAGTCGCGGGAAAAAGCTAGTGATTTTATAGTCCTTGAAGGATTTGCAATGGGGATGCACCAAAAAAAATAACTTATAGTTTTTATATTTTTTTTTTGGAAAGAATAGGATATTTTAAGATACCATTTTCATCGATTTTTAATTTGGTTGAGTATTAAGAAATACGTTGGATGACGTCACAGTGAGAGAGCCACGTTCCATTGCCTAGAAAAATTCAAGTCGTACATAACTTAATCTGTGGCACTACTGAGTTGTCTTGTCACTGTCAATAATACAAGCACGGCTTAGGGTCCTAAATGAACTATGACAAATAGTTTTATTTATTTCTATTCTTTTAGCTTCGATTATTCCTGTTTGTTTAATGGTGTGATAGTAAATAGATATTTTTTATTAAAATCTGATATTTAAATTCTTTTATATTAACTTGTAACGTAGTAATTTAATAATTAAATTTGTAAAAATACATTGGAAATACTCGTATACATTTCGGACTTTACGATAAATGACACCTGTTTAAAGCCAGGTGCGCATCATGTGATTAAAGTTCTGTCTTTGTCACTCTTTTCTATAATAAGCAGGACAGCAACATTTCGAACTGTCAATTTGCTTTAGAGTGTAAACCTGCTTTATATCTGCCTTTGTGACGATTCACTGCAGGGGTCAAATGAAAGTCATTAGTTAAATTTTCTTTATTTAATTCAATTTATCATATTTTTGGAATCTGATTTCTGAAAACGCTTCACAAAGCCTATTTCTCCAAACGGTTTTCGATTTATCATACGTTGTCAAAAATTGGGACATCTCAATTATGAAATTATACCCTGATCGACGTGATTTAGTGCCAAAAATTGAAACACCAGAAAAGATTCATGTTTAGGAAAGATGATTGCTTTATTTGAACCTTAGTATCCGAGTCACGAACCTAGCAGTCGTTTCAGAGAACTGAAAGACGTAAAATTGGGGGAAGTCCTAACATGACGAAAAATGGAGGGAGAATAGCGTTTGACGTGGCCACATTGATTAGCCCCTTGTTTGAGAATAAGCGACGTGCGACGTTAAAATGAATATAATCCGAATAATTGCGACGGTGAAGCTGTGGTGGCTTAATGACGTATGGCCTCTCAAGCAGAGGATCGTGAATTCGAGCCCCGGGTTGCACCTCCGAGTTTTTCGAAATTTATGCGCGAAATTACATTTGAAGTTTACCATGAGCTTTACGATAAAGGAAAACGTGAAGCCTCCAACAAGATGTTGCGACTACCTGATTAAGATTGCGGGAACGCGTTGGATGCGGATGGCGCAGGACTGATCTGTTTGGTAAACCTTGGGAAGACCTAAAGCACAGAATATATAATAGTACTAACGTACATAATGGACACGCTCCACCCCGCACCGATTCGAGTTTCCCCACCCTTCAAGGCGCAGATTGCCGGACCCCGCCGGAATCCAGAAGAGTGCGCGCGCCATGTATGTAGGCGTACGCGTGTACAGACGTCGTCGTGCTTATGTAGATTCAAGAACGCGTATTTGTACGTCGTGTCCGCCGCGTGCCTAAAGTCAGCAGTGGACGTCTTTCAGCTGAAAATGATGATGATGATTATTAAAACCTAAATTATTATTAATTAGAATAAAACAGCAAATTTAAAGGCTTAAGACACGAACCGTACTTTGTATTATCTTACGATGTCCGCGTTTTAACGATTAATATTACCTTCAAAGGCATTCTGAAACAGTCCTAAATAAATAAAGTTGTTTTGCTTAGTCATTTATAATGAGAGACAGACAGCTGACTTGGCTGTTATTAAACGGGTCTAAATGACAGATTTTTAATTAATTGCTAAATAAATAAAGACAATTCCAGCGATATGCCCGCCCACTGCCACTCAAATTTGGCAAATCTACTTGAGTTGGCTTGACTTCTGTGTTTTTTTTTTTGGTTTGCGTTTGACCACAATTACGACTGATGAAAAGCGAAGATGAGACCAACAATGGAGCACGCTTGCCTAGTAAACGCTCACTCATCCTAGAAATTTAAGAATTTAAGGGTATAAGCAGGAAGAAAGCAGTCGAGCGCGATGTTGTGCGCGCCCCCAAGCAGTGCAAACCGTACAAAAATACGGGGCACTGTAACCGGTACACGCGCGCTGCACAACTGCTCAGACCCTGCCTCTAGAATGACTACTATAGGCAACAGGCCGGAACACGACGAGAGTCGCTTGGCGACCTGGCTCAACCTATAGGGTGGTGACCAGCCGCGGCCGAAGCCTATTACCACCAGATTTGTATCGCTCGTTTAGCACCACCTAGGGTCAGGTGTAGAGTCTTGAGGGTAAACCTACGGACGCGAGCGATTTTAACCACCAAAAATAGCAAAAAAAATGCATGGAGATGGCAGCTGGCACAAAACTCAAGCTTCATCGTCTTAACTAAAAGATCTTATTATTACAGAGTAATGCGCTCACAGAAGTGAGATGGAGGATGAACGCATTCTATTTCAATCGAAACCACGCAGTGCAATTATATAGACTCAAACACAATATTTCGTTTGAATCTAATTGTCTAATAGGCGAAACGTTTCAGGGTATTGCCAAGCCTAAAAATTACCCTTAAAATATGCCGGGTTTAATAAAACACCTAAAGTCAATGACCTCATTTATCTTTGTTTGCTGTAGTCATATTTAAGGTCGACAGTCGTTTGTTTTGTTACTTAAACATATATTTTAACGTATAAAGGTCATGGTAACGTATCCGGAGAAATTAAGGTTAGCCTTGTCTGTTTTAGACATACTAGAACGATAATGTCAGCGTTATATACACGCTGAAAATTATCATGTGGACTATTAAAAGCTAGCCAAGCGTCCGGTTCCGCACATAAATGGTTCCGTGTTATCGTGCCTTCTTTATTTAAGTCTTCTTTTATACACAAGCTCCACCATCCTGTCCTACATCGAGCTATCGAAGTTTCTTAACTTGGCTGCATATATACAATTTCAAACTTTCTTCCTTCGGACTTCGGTCCCCAGGCATAACATCCGCCTGGAACGAGATCTGTATTGCATACTACCCCCACTACATATATAACCAAAACGCTGTGGATGCGTTACCTGTGTAAAGGGTTTAAGTAAAATATTTCATGTCCCAGTAATTTCATCGGTTGTCTTCGTTTCCACACCAAAATTCAACATCGCGGCCACTGCTTCTTGATGTAGATAATGGTAGCGATCCAGAGGGGCCTAGCACAAATTTACAAGCTTTTGCAAAAAACGATTCACTATCGTTTTCCCGAATTTTATATGCCATAATGTATCGTTTTCCATAATGTTCATTTCTCATGAAGTGATTTATTTTTTATTTATCAACCCGTTCATTGACGACGCCTCAAATGCCTACTTTTCCCGCAGTGCCGCCGCTTTAAAGTGAGGACGTGAAATCGCATCCGCGGAATTACGATAGGGAAAACTCCGGACGCGAATTCGCGTTTTCGGCACTGAATGGTTTTGTTCAATTATAACTGAAGATACACATTGCCGAACAAAATCCCTTTCAAAGAATGCCCGAACTATTTGACAACTAAACTTGACAATTTCACGCATGTTTTGGCAACGTACTGAGAAAAAAGAAGGCCACTTTTATCAAAGTGGCGCTCATTTGGCTCGGACATTTTCGGGCGCGCGACTGTGGATCTACAGTTATAATTGATCAAAGCTGAATGGGTTAAAAATGGCATCGTATAAAACGTATTAGGTTAGGTTAGGTAACTAATAAGAACATTAAATTTAACTATTTATTTCTGAAACAGTATTTTCTTTGGAATTGTTACTAAACTACCTAACCTATGTATTCTATAAGATGACATTTCAAAAAATCCTGAAATCACAAGGTTGGTATGGCAAGAATGATTATGGGAAACGAAGGTGTTTTTTGTTGACTTTACGTTTTGTTTATTGCGTTTACATTTTCATCTAACTTACACAATGTATACCAAATTTCAAGACAATCCGATCACTTAAATCAGGTGACATTTGGCCAAAAGTTTGGCCTGAACAAAAAATATCGTATGTGAAATAAAAGCTTGTAAGAAAAAGAAAACTCCCTATAAATTATTATAACGTTCTACCATTAAATTGCGAGGCACACCCTCACGCCTAGACCAGTCATTAGGCCTTCCCAAATGGCCTCGAAATGAATAACGACAGTCAACTGAAAGACATCTCGATTTAACGACGTCAAATTAAGTTTCCCGTGCCTCCGAGCAATTGGAGAGATTACATTTGCTACGTGCTTTTAGAGTTCTGTAGTCAAAATGACGGTAAAGAAACCTTTATAGTTTCGTCGTGCCGTCCGTCTGGCCTGTTTGCGAATTGGGCAATTTTAATACTTATCATCATCATCATCTCAGCCTATATGTATGTATACAGGATGTCCCAGAAGTCGACGCTAACTTATATTGGTTATCAAAAAATATATCTATGTATTTAAAAATATAGGAATTTAAAAAAAGGAGAAAATTATCATTCTGATATTTTTTTAAATACATAAGTATGTTTTTTTTTATATTTTTCTGATAACCAATCTACGCTGGCCTGTCATCTGATTACGGCTTGACGTCGACTTCTAGGACACCTGTATATACGTCCCACTGGATGTACACGCGGGCCCAGTGGGATTTGGAACCGTTGACTTTCTTTGCAGGTGTCAGTCGGCTCCCTCACAAAGTCTTCTTTCGCACATTTTCGAAAAAACTCAGAGAGAGCGACGCCGAGCTAAAGAGAGAGAGAGAAGCCATAAGTCAAACAACCACGCTATCACGGCTTTCTCCTATCTGCTTTCCATGGTCAAAATGACCTGAAATTTGGCAGGCACTTGACAATGCATTAATACAGCACAGCTAGCAAAAAAGCGTATAAAGAAAACTAAACTTTCGACAAAATATCCAATGTTTGTATAAGTAAGAGCTCTTAAAAGTCGTTCGTATCGCAATGGAACACGTCACGAGAGTTTTTAAACCAAATTATACACGATTGTATACAATATTTTTTCTTCTTCATCAATGTTTTCTTCTATTAACTTTAACTTTGGCAAACTATGGCAAAAGCAAACTGTAATCGAGCGGTACCAGTGAAAATATATAAAAATGTTTGGCATATATTTGACAGCTGTAATTGTCTATGGTAAACTTTGTTTTCAATTGACGTTCGATGTTAAAAAATACATTTTTGTTATGTTGGCAGTAAAAAAAATATCTCTGAAAGTTATATATTTTTAATAAAAACCGCAGGAATTCGGTTATTTGTTTTAAGACGAGTTTACACCTGCATGAAAAATCGCACAAGTGTAGTGCAACTTGCATGGTTTTCCTTGCAGGTCTAAACTGAAACCTACATTTAATAATCAGACACAATTAGTGCTGTTATGGGGAATAAAGTGTAGACTTTTCTCAGATCATATTAATCTATGTTCTTATATTTATAATTGTTCGTGACCATGTAAAAAAAGTACAGATATACAAATAGTGAAATGAAGTTCACTAACTCATGTAGGTAGATACTAATTACAAAAGGATTAGTTCCAAACCGGATTGAGCCACGATGACCAATTATTGGAAATCAATGCATTGCTGATTGTTGGCTGTTTCACCGCAGTTCTGATTAACTATGATAAGAGACAATAGACTCTGCGGGCTTGGACAAAGCCTATGCGATACGGCTATCGAAATTATTGAATGGTGGATATAAACGTAGTGAAGTGAGAGGGTACTGCGATGAGAAAAACGCACTTCGAAAAGTCATGATGTTCGCAAAACTATTGCGGCTAATAAGTGAAAAATTCAAGTAGTGCTAAGTAACATAATCATTGAAAATTTACCACGAGTTTTACGGTGAAGGAAAAAACGTGAGTAAACCTCACACGTGAACCTCTCAAACGTGAGTATACACTTGCGAAGAAATTCAATGGTGTGTGTGAAGTTCCCAATCCGCACTGGGCCCGCATGGGAACTACGGCCCAACCCCTCTCATTCTTAGAGGAGACCTGTGCCCTGCAATGGGACGTATATAGGCTGCGATGATGATGATGAACATAATTATCATCTAAATACACGTCCAACTGTAGGGCACAGGCCTCCACTCGAAGGAGACATGAGAAGAGCTGGCCTGTAGTTCCTAAGCGGGCCTAGTGCGGATAGGGAACTTCACACACACCAATGAATTTCTTCGCAGGTTTAAATAAGATTTTCACGATGTTTTCCTACTAGACTAATTTTAACAATTGAGTTAATGCATTATATTGTCCTGAGACAATACTGAACCGTGGCCTCTAACAATGGGCCTCATAAGAAAGCTCAAAGTCACTCAGAGGGCGAAGGAGAGGACTATACTCGGAGTTTCTCTGCGGGATCGCATTAGAAATGATGAAATCCGCGCAAGAACTAAAGTCACCGATATAGCTCGACGAATTGCCAGGCTCAAGACAAGTGGCAGTGGGCAGGGCACATCGCTCGTAGAACTGATGGCTGATGGGGCAAAAAGGTTCTCGAATGGCGTCCACGGACCGGAAGGCGCAATGTAGGTAGGCTTCCAACAAGATGGAGCGACGACCTGATTAAGGTTGCGAGATCGCGTTGAATGCGGATGGCACGGAACCGATCTGTTTGGCGAGCCTTGGGGGAGGCCTATGTTCAGCAGTGGACGTCTTTCAGCTGAAAAGATGATGATGATGATGATTGGTTATAATGCCCAGCATTAATCGAATTAGAAACGCTTATCACCGTTTAGATTTCACCCTGTTTAATATTGTTTTCAACTGGACAAAAGTTATTCTCCATTGGGTCAATGTACGCCAGTTTTTCGGTACAAGCTTTTTTTGCTGACTTTACTTTTTGTTGTACCGTACTTAAGTAAGAATCATGCAACCCAAAGTACACAAAATTTTAAATCAGTCTTATCATTGGAAGCGGGTCTTGGCCTGTAAGATTTGACTTAACAAACATTCTAGGAATTAATAATTATAATCTTTGTAAAAATGTCATGTCAATTATACTGCAATGCCGTGTGACCAACAATGGTTAATGCCGCGTAAGGTAAACGACCCTGTGCTCGACACTGACCCAATAAATGGCACTTTCAATCTTATGTAATAGTAAGAGAGGTGACAGATGGGTGTCATTTACTGGGCGTTGAGGTGTCAAGCATTGGTACATTTACCTTATCTGACTAGAGGCAATTTTTACAGAAGAGCCTAAAAATGAAACATTTTTATAATAATACTTATTATAATTCACATACAGCCGCGCAATCTCGTTATTTTTGTATGATACGCGGGATTGGTCATTGTTGGTTACGCGGCACTGCAGTATCATCCACTATAATGTCAAATCAATTCGTAAACTAAATGGAACCTTGTATTAGGTTTACTTAGTAAGATTAATGATTTTGAAGGAGCTTTCACAACTTTCTTGCCACTATTAAAAAGCGCATTTTTATGTCATTTCTGTAGTGTAGACCAAAATAACAAAGTGTAGCATGTGCATCTAAACAAAACCCGTTAAAAACTACTTAAGTACTCAGTCCAAAGTGAAAATTCATTTCTGTTTTATTATGTTTTCTTCGGGTTAATAAAAAGCCAATGGACCTGTAAATTTCGCTCCGGAAAATTATTTCTTACAATTTCCGTCGGAAACGCCCTGTCTAATGGAGTGCGGGGAATATGACAGCTCCTAGTTCCAACAGTAAAAGGAATGTCACTGTTTCCACATAAACCTGGACGAGGGAGACGCTTTCGAAGTACATCAGTAGGTGCTACATCTTCGTCCTTATCTGGACTTCGTCAGGTGAGATATTCGGCCAATTAGTTTTAAACTAAAACAAAATCACTAGAAGTGGGTAAAATTCAAGTTGCAACAATTGAGTTTAATTTTTAGTATTTTTAATTTTTTTAAAATTTAAAATGTAGATACTTAGGACAAGGTTGCTATGATTGGACCACTTAACTTTAAGGCATCTCTTTAAGGTTCAGTATTACAATAAAACAAGTTTGTTATTGTTAACTCTTGTGATAATTATTGTTCGTGACCTTACACGCAAGTCAATTGGGATTGTCTAAAAATGTAACATACAGTTTTCAATTTTTTTTTGTACGGAAGAATCAAATATACAAAACTGATTTCAAACTGTGGCGCTCTATGGGGGATGACAACTCATGAGGAGAGTTACCTAACTACTTAATATAAATAATTAACGACGACGACGACGAGTTTATTTAACGACCGCTTTAGCCTAGTTGGTAGTGACCCTGCCTACGAAGCAAGAGGTCCTGGGTTCAAATCCCGGTAAGGGCATTTATTTGTGTGATGAGCACGAATATTTGGTCCTGAGTTATGGATGTTTTCTATGTATTTAAGTATTTATTTATCTATATAAGTATGTTTATCGTCGCCTAGTACCCATAGTTCAAGCTTTGCTTAGTTTGGGACTAGGTCGATTTGTGTAAGGTTGTCCCCTAATATTTATTTATTTATTTATTTATTTATTTTATTTAATTAATTTAAAACTTTTACAATCGTCTAAAATATAATTGAAGATTGATAACATTATTTTTGTTTTAGATTTATTCGGGAACGTTTAAACAGAGAATTCTTAAAACGATTATCCTCTTAAGATATTTAGTGGCTGTAACCACATTAAGTCATTTTATTTTCTAGCTTAGCACTCGTCACTGACAAGACACTTGCCCCTGTAGCCTGCGCTGGCGGCGTGCCAGGGCGGGCATAAATTAGTGCCACTTTGTGCTATCTTGTGCATTTTCTGACACATTTTGGTCACGTGTCTCTTTGTTTTTGTTATTTAAGTTAAGCTGCGTTTTCTTTTACCAATCTCAAGTTGGATATTTAAGCAGGAGCAGATTACGAGTATACAACGCGTTTTAAAATGATTCCAGGATATTTCAGCAGGCGGTTAGCTTAGTGTGACTGAAGGTAAAGGGTTTTTAGAATTATTTAAGTATGGTCGACGTTTTCATGTATTAATTGATGTTCAAAGGTACACTTCAAAGGAGTGAAACTGAACTTTGATTCCAAAATTTTCGATAGAAAACCATTCTTCGCGATGTTTTCGTTCTACAAAAGCGTACCTAGACATGCGCGCTGAAGTTTGAACCCAAGATCCTCATAGAAGTCGTAGATCAAACCAATAAGCTACTATGATAAAGAAAGATGATACGATTTTCTTCCAAAATTGTGTCTAATAATTTAATCAGCTAGATTTCTAAAAAATATAATTAGTACGAGGAAGATGATCAAAAAATATAATAATAATAGTCATTTATTACAGATTGCATCCATAATGTGTTAGTAACAATGACCCTTATTGTATTGACTATGTTATGTGGACGCCTATATTTTATTTCGTTAATTAAACGGAAAATTAAAAAACATAGCCCTTAAAGTTTCGTCACGCCTTGGTAAACTTTCTTCTTAGATGTGATGTCACGTCACTGGCTATTCTTTCCGAACTTTGACGCGTATTATCTTTTCCATTTTTTGATTGACTGGCAAAAGAAAAAATACTTGTATAATTTTTTCGGTAATCAAACTGACGGACTACTTAAGTATATATTTTTTACCCGGGACACTTTTGAATTGGCACGATTAACCATTACAGTGCAATTAATAAAAAAAGACCTTTCTCAGTCACTGTTACATTATTTTAACCAATATAAGTAAGTTAGTAAGTCTTTGAGTTGTTGATATTTTTGATATTTATAGGCGGTGGTGATCATTTTCCATCAAATGCATCAAATGACCCGCTTGCTAGTTTGCCTCCCTCTCATAATAATAAAAAAGGTTTCTCAAAATTTGAATTTTTAGTTCTAGTTTTTTGCTGCCTGTACTTTTGTTTTCTGTTTTTGCATTGTCATCCAAACAACATACCAAATCAGTTTTAAGTCAATCTTGAAGTGGGTATAGACATTAAAGTAAGGTAATTTCTACTTTGACATTCAGTACGTCTCAGTTTTAACCGTAAAGGTTCGTGTTATCACATAGGGTACTTATATAAAGTCCTAGAATTTAATCACATAAAGTATTGATGTAATTAATAACAAAACCTCAGCCTAAGTATTGCATTTCCGATCTCTCTCGATGTATGTCGATGATTTCCGAGTGCCAAAGTGGAAATAATCTTACTGTACATAATTATTAATCTCTGTACATTTTTTTTTCTCTTTTTTTTCGAGGCTTAAGTGCACTTTGTGATTATGCCAGCCTATCTCTGCACATTGAAAGTACAATAAGGGGATGTAAAAAATCACTTGGCCAGATTTCCAATTGCACAAACGTACACATATTATTATTCCTGAACTATAAAAGTTTCTTTCTGACTGGTTTTCGGAACTAAAGTTCCACGCCTAATCAGACGACGCGTTACATGGACTGAATTCGAAATAGCAAAGGAATTCTTCTTTGCATTTCAAAGAGGGTGTGTTTTCCGAGTGACCAGAATGCCGGAATTATGAAAGCGACAGACATATTTCGCAAACAGAAGCATGATATATTTTTATATTCAACAATGCAATACATACCCTTTACTGGACAACATATAGTAAGGACTAGTTAGATCAATTTACTAGAATCGTGATTTCCTAGTATCAAAATTTCCATTCGATTTTTTCCCATATGCTTTTTTTCACACTATGGTTTTTTACTGAAGCTTATTTTCACAGTAGCGTTTTTTCCCAATTTGAATCGACGAGCACATGTTCACGCGGGCCTTCTTCTGTGTGCTTTTGGCCCTTTGGACCGAAACAAACTTAACATAACCTAAACCTACCTATGTTTCTGTACCTTTTTTTTTTTAACGGTGGGAAAATGCGTTACGCATACGACCGTGCCGTGGTGACGGCGCGGAAGTTACGTGGGACTCTCCTCCCCCTCAACCTTCCTCAATGGAAGGAGAGGGGAGGCCTACCTACTAAAAACTCACCGGTTTTCTCTCGCTTGCCATTTGTGGATGCCATGGGAGAGTGGAGAGACACCATGGCATGTACCTAACCTAACCTAACCTAATCTACTGCATTCTATAAGATAGCATTCAAAAAAATCTTGAAAAAATACTGTTTCAGAAATAAATCATAAATTATGACTTATTAAATTATGGGAAACCAAGGTGCGCCGAAAGGCACACGTTTCCAAGCATATTTGAAAATAAAACATCCATCGACAATATCGACTACAGCAGAATAGCCGCCGCACTCGGGCTTTTTAAAGTCACCGCGTGAGAGATGCAGTTTTAATGAGGTTTTTCTTAGCTCAGATTAAGGCGACGTTGCTGTGTCGCTTAAATTTAGACGAAAATTTAATGTAGCTACAGTTACATAGCTGCCATCCGATAATATCCACAAAACGCTACACTAGCTGACCTTATGGATTAATGAAATATAAATACAGGGTGCTATTTTCTCAGATTTTAACCGGTTCGATTCCTTTTAGACATAAAAAAGAAACACATTAAACGATAAAGATATCCTATAAGTTAATTTAGGTTACAAACTATCCTGTGTGCCAATTTCATCAAGATTCGTCAAACCGTTTTAGCGTAAAAGTAACATGCATCCAGCCATCCTTCCATCCATACAAATTAGTAAGAATAAACGCTAATTTAGTCAGAATATACCTAATAAATAATTAATTTTGCTGTCAAGAGTGCTGTGCCTTAAATGAGTGTGCACAGTTGTCTATGAGCATCTCTCGAGTAGAGTTGATCTCTCTATACGTTGTTTTTAGGGTTCCGTAAGCAAAGGGTGCCAGAGATACTCTTTTACCAAGGGACCGCCTATTGTGTGCCTGAATTTTTATTGTTACTAATTTTTTCTGTACTGTTTTGGTGATCAATAAAGAATATTTGTATTGTATTGTATTGTACCGATGTCTATGCGTGTATTTGTACAACCATCCATTGCAGGGTCTTTTGATCGAGATTATCCACTTTTTCCTTATGCAAATCCAAAATGGCTTTTTTCATAGATTCTCCTCTCTATGGTTGCACTTTTTCATATTCTTTTATAATTACTTGGCATTTTCTTTCAAATTGTAACAGTTATAGAACCAAAATTATATTAAAGAAAAAAAACAAAGAGTCACTGATACTTGTACAAAACCGGATACCAACCGGTATAACCCCGTACGGTTTTGCCCCAAGCACAACCGCGAGAAACGAATAAATCTACTAATTTAAAAACATGATCCAATGTAAATCTAACCTATGTTCGTTAAACCTTAAAACATACTTAATCTTGATTACCTCGATGTACCAACGATTAGTAAATTTATGGATTCCATAAAATATTACATCAAGCGACAGTAAAAACTATTTTTAAATTATTTTCTACAATCATCTCGCACGATTGTTGTTCAACTTTTGTTGAACAACTAATTAAGATGGCCGACTGCAGTGAGCAAAGTAAGTGCGAATTTGGAACTTGCTAAAAGCGACCCCCTTACCCGGTTTTGGACTAATCTCCCCTACTAGTATAACTATGAGAAAAATGCGTAAACTTAATTTAATCAACAAATAAAGAAAGAAAGAAAGAAAGAAGACATTTATTCACTAATAGGTAGGTGGGTATAGGTTCACTTTATTTAATAGGTAGACAGTAGTAGACATTGTTCCTACGGTGGTACGGAACGCTTCATATGCGAATCGTCTCGTAATTGCCCAGTTTTGAAGTTGCAGTCCAGGGGTCGATTTACAAACCATATTTTTGTAAAAATACCACTTAAAATATTACTGTTCGAAAAAAACATTAACTAGTCGATAAAATACTTATTATTACACTCGGGACTTCAAGCGATAATTAACTGTTAAAAGTCCCCTTAAGTTAAACGAGTTTAAAAACACGGTGTCTTGCTCAAAAACATGATTTTTAGCTAGATCAATTTAGGTCCGCTTTATCCTAAACTGATAGGGAATGGAATTCGCTCCTATCGTCTGTATATTCGGAGAGATGCCTAGGGCTCTTGAAGCTCTAGTGAATAGGCTGTTATTGAATAAGTGAGTTGCAGCTTTGAGTTCATCTGTACTTTCCATCAGGTACGACAGAGCCTGGAACATGTATGAATTATGATTATGATATGATTGTAATAATCAGGCATTGGACTACTCAACGCTTTTGCTCGCAAAAATGTGGTCATGATTCGAAAATTAATTAAATAATTTTAATAGTCATTTAATTAATTTCTTGCCTCAGATTTAATTTTTATTTCTAGTATTATATCATCCCATCATCACCCCGGCCTATAATAATATACGTCCCACTGCAGGGCAAAGGCCTCCTCTCAGAATGAGAGGTGTTAGGCTGTAGTTCCCACGCGGGCCCAGTGCGAATTGTGAACTTCACATATATCATTGAATTTCTTCGCAGATGTACCTATGAAACCTCACGATGTTTTCCTTCACCGTAAAGCTCATGATAAATTTCAAATTTAATTTCGCACATAAATTTCGAAAAACTCAGAGGTGCGAGCCGGAATTAGAACCCACGACCCTCTGCTTGAGAGTCCATAGGTCAAACCACTAGCCCACCACGGCTTCTTGGCTTTTTACCTACGAATAAAAATTCGTAGTATATAACAAACAAAAATATTTTTTTTAATGTAGATTGAAGAACAATAAACAATATTTTCAGTTTTTTTTAGTAAGTAAGTAAGTAAGTAAGTTTTTATATTTGCATTAAATGTGGTTAACAATAGATCTTAAAATACATTTATAATGATCACACATTTAGCTGTCACATAGCATGCAAAAAATACATCTTAATCTAAATATATTTCAAGAAGTAAAATTAACATTCAAACATAATTATTAAAATTGTTGTCTAATTATTAGCTCCATTTAATAATGTCATAAAAATCATTATATAACAGTTATTTTTAAAGAGTGCACTGTTGCATTTTGGTCTTATTAACTTGGAAGGATCTCTACAGCGAAGTTTTGGATTGACGACAAGTTTTGTAAATAGATTTGGGTTTGACTTTACAAACATCCCCATTTCTAAAATATACATACTAGTCAGGGCAAGCAATTTAAGTTTCTCAAATAAAGGTCTACAAGAATCCAAGGGTCCTTTACTACAAATAGCTCTGATGCATTTTTTCTGGCTAATAAACACTCTCTTTATGTCAGTTGAGTTACCCCATATGATAAGACCAAACCTTAGTAGTGAAGCAACATATCCATAATAGGATATAGTGACCGTTTTCTCATCAGACAAGCGTTTTAGCCGCTTTAATGCATATGAATATCTTTCGAGTCGGCTACACACGTTGTCTATATGCGATTTCCAATTACAATGACGATCTATAATCAATCCCAGAAATCGCGGTCATTATATTTCATTTTATGTGAAAAATATACTTAAATTATATTGTTATAATCAGGAATTTGAATGTAATTTCAAGAAATTACATTTAAATTCCTAAAGACTCATGTCCACAACATTGCGAACAACGACGTTAGTCCGTGGATCCCAGGTAATTTGTTATAAAAAAATTCTGACAGACTGACGCACGAACACTCGCATAGAAAGAAAAAAATCGCGTAAAGATTACTTTTAGCATGTCTTATTACAATGTAACCACAAAAAACCTAAAACCATCTATACCTATAATATTGTATTAAAGACTTATTCAACCGATGTCCAAGTTTTTATTGCAACATGAATAATAAACAATAATAATAATAAAAATATGTATGCAGCACAGTTAAATATTATATACAAAACCCCACTAGTGACATCTATTGTTACGAAATAACAAACTTACGTAGACTGGTATCGTCAATTACGCCGAGGTGCGAGGCTCTACAACACTTCGTAGCAGTTCTACGCTCGTAGCAGTTGAAGCTACGGCGGTACGTAGATAGATGGCGTTATTCTAGAATACAAAACTCTAGGGTTGTCGCTTTTACCTGGATGAGGAGGTAGTTACAATGCGACATTTAGTGTAATCCAGTTAAGTATAGATGGCGCTGGATGTAAAGAAAATAAAAATTATAAACAAATAAGTAAAGTCAGCCTCAGAAACCGCTGAACACTTTCGTACTTTGTCGCAATAACGAATTATACTGTGAAGTTTGAAATAATGTCACTTTAGTGAAATTGACAAAGTACTTAAGACTTCAGCGAGTTCTGAGGCCGGGCATACTAACTGGTGTTTCCCCGCCTGGGTGAGAATAGATTTACAAGATTTGACTATAGCAAATGCGTGATTTTACTGTACTATGACCCGTCGGAAGACCAGTGCTGGTTTTTAACAGCACACGCTGAGCCTGGACCATTTTGGAATAGCATTAATATGTCTATATTTTGTACTTTTACTTTTAGCCTGTGTATGTGTTATTGTTGTTATAAATAAATGTTTTTCTGTCTTTCTTTTAAATCCCAATAAAACTTGCAAATTATAAGTACGTATTTTAGTCGATACTTAATGAATTATAGTTGTTATCCCGAGGTAGAATATTGGCTAAACAGTAAAATAATGTTTAATTTATTAATAACTGTTGTAAAATTATTTATATTTGTATTTCATCATACGAAATATATAAATATCATTCGCCGTCTGCGAAGAATAGGGGTATAAAAAAAACCTACGACCTATTCTCAGACCTACCAAATATAGACAAGAAGTTTCATAAAAATCGGTCAAGCCGTTTCGGTAGAGTTCGATAACAAACACCGTGACGCGAGATTTTTGTACAGTCCAGTTCACCAATATATGCATCGCCAACCTTTCATAAATATCTATACATAGACCTTATGTTACCGTAATAAGGTCTATGTATAGATATTTATGAAATGTTGGCTGTACAGATATATTAGATTTTATATTTAAAAAGACCACCTTAAAATCCTCAAATGAATTCATTCTTGTTATTTAGCTTATTATCCGATTTAAACTCGCTCTACTTTGTAGGTCAATTTCTGTCTGTGAGGACAAAATACGTAGTACTCGCTCTAACGTATGCTCTCAACCCTTAAGTTGGCCAACGTTGGCCCAACAACTACCAACATAACCCAAAAACCAAATTAAGCGCGGCCGAAAACCACCTCTGCCTTGCCTAAAGTCATACTAAATGTCATCGTGATGTAAGCTCTCATCCAAACTCCTGAGTCGTTATCCCATCCATAAACTGTTAGATTAAACACTCGACGTTTTTAATGAGAGCGCAATTTATTGCGCATACATTGGCCATTTACGAGGGACTTTTGGTGGGTCCTCAGTTATAGCGGGTCATCGCCCCAGCTTATATACGACCCACTGTAGGGCACGGGCCTCCTCTCCTTCCGGCGGATTGGGAACTTCACACACACCACTGAATTTCTTCGCAGGTGAATTCAGGCTTCCTCACGATGTTATCCTTCTCCGTAAAGCTCATGGTAAACAAATGTAATTTCGCACATAAATTCCGAAAAACTCAGAGGTGCGAGCCGGGATTTGAACCCATGACCCTCTGTTTGAGAGGCCATAGATCAAACTAGTAGGCCACCACGGCTTATTGATGATTATAGCGAGTAATTGAAGAAAAAGGATAGCTACAACGCTAAAAAAGTCGCAAATTATATAAATAACTTTCAGTTACAGATGACTTCCCTAACTTGTACCTTCATGAAAATAATAGCTCCCGGCGACTTTGTAGGTACGGGCAGACAAAGTTACTTCTCCCGGCGCGCACTATATCCATTAGGTACTTTCTTTAACACGTTTATAATGATATGTCATTAGATTTATAATATGATCATCATGTTTGAATATGATAATACCGAAAAATTAAAGAATACTCAATTTTATTGAACCATGAGAAAATAGTAATCAAATAGTGATTGTGATCAAACTCAACCCTATATGGTATAAAAAAGTAATGAAATAACACGATGCTATTGTAACAAAGTATTACCTTTATTTGTACAAAAATAAAGAAAAAAAGCGCCACTGACAGCCGTTGAGATACACGTACAAAGGCAAACTTATCCCTTTAAGGGATCTCTACCAGCCTTTGAATGGATAAGGAGAGCAATTAATTGAGGAATATTATTGAAAACTTATAAGTATTTTTTCGCTAACTTATAAATGGTCCATTCAAATTATACCCTTTTGAGGTGTTCAGCGGCGCAACCACTTAATAGTACATTACTGCAGCGGCCGCGAAATAGGGGATTGCCGGCTGAGTAGTCTAGAGATACGAGGCCGGCAATCCCTGTTCGTGGCCAAGGCTTGTATAGAGTTTTTCTCAAACATGCATCATCATCATCATCATCATCACCATCGTCATCGTCGTCGTCGTCGTCATCATCACCATCATCATCATCATCATCTCATCATCTCATCATCTCATCATCATCACCATCATCATCATCACCATCATCATCACATCATCATCATCATCATCATCATCACCCATCATCACCATCATCATCATCATCACCATCATCATCACCATCATCATCATCACCATCATCATCACATCATCATCACCATCATCATCATCACCCATCATCACCATCATCATCATCATCACCATCATCACCATCATCATCATCACCATCATCATCACATCATCATCACCATCATCACCATCATCATCATCATCATCACCCATCATCATCATCATCATCATCATCATCAACATCATCTCATAATCACCATCATCATCATTATCACCATCATCATCACACCATCATCATCATCACCACCATCATCATTATCATCATCATCACCCATCATCACCATCATCATCATCATCATCTCATCATCACCATCATCTCATCATCACCATCATCATCATTACCATCATCATCATCATCACCATCATCATTATCACCATCATCATCAACATCATCATCATCATCTCATCATCACCATCATCATCACACCATCATCATCATCATCACCATCACCATCATCATCACCGCCATCATCAACACCATCACCACCATCAACATCACCATCATCAAATAAGCGTAGTGGCAGAATGTCTTAATGAACCAAAACGCAAATATTGCTTATAGTTTTTTTTTTAATGGCTAAATGCTATGATGCCATAGACCTATAAACGTCATGGTATGAAACAATAGACGATCACTTTGCTGGCCAAGGCCAGCAATGTTGTATGAAATTCCATTATTGACCTCTCGTCTAGCCGCACACCACGCCGCGCCTGCATTGTGACACTTCGTGGCGTATTATAAGGAACATAACGTCAATATTTCATAGCATGTTTGAGAAAATAGTTTCAATTATCAGATTCAATTCCCGCTAACGCTGGAGACGAACGTGAAGCGTGGGTTCCAACATGGGTACGCTAGATAGTGCTTGGAACTAAACAGCCTAAACTCGCCGTTATTTAATGTACGTGATTGGCGATAAAATTTTATTCGTTCCAGTCAGAAACTTTGATTCCTCAGTTTTTTTCATAACAGGAGAAAATTACTGGCTATAAAGTTAGACTGACATAACTCGAAGATTCGCCAGAATCAAGTGACAGTGGGTAGGGTACACCGCTCTTGGAACTAATGGACGAAAGGACTAAAAGGTTCTCGAATGGCATACACGGACCAGAAGACGCAGTCTAGGTAGACCTTCAACAAGATGGAGTGACGGCCTGATTAAGGTTGCTGGGATGCGTTGGATGCGGACGGCTCAGGACCGGTCTGTTTGGCGCAATTTGGTGGAGGCCTATGTTCACCAGTGGACATGTTTCGCCTGAAATGATAATGATTATGATGATGATGGTGATGATGACGAAGTTAGACCGCTGGTTGCCACCTAAAACCAAAAAGCAAAAGAATCAGAGGCAGAGGATGCTCACTACAGAATTAATTACAAGAGGAATAGAAATATTATCATTTTTATTTCCTTTCATAAGTAATGTTGCCATTATTCCCCCTATTGTGTGATGATTATGAGCATATTGATCATGCATTAGAAACGTTCAGTTGTTTCTTTACGGAGATTTATATCTATACTGCATACGCGGTGGTCACCGAGTAACAAGTTATTTGTTTTAATTCATGGTACTTTGAAACTATTCATATAGAAAGATTTGATCTTAGGAACGACGGGTGGGGAGGAGCTTTGAAACTAAAAAACATAGAAACATTTGTTCTTCAGAACGACGGGAGGGAAGGGGCGACGAGAGGATGGAGGAGAGTGGACTTGAGTGGCAATCGCTTTCTGGAAGATGCAGCTTGAGTAAACCCTCCACAAGGTGAACTAACGACCTGGTGAAGGTCGCAGGATTCCGAAGGATGCAGGCAGCGCAGGACTGAACATTGCGGTGTTCTTTAGGAGAGGCCTATGTCCAGAAGTGGTCTTTTGGCTGACGATGATGTTGATAGATTACTTTTTACCTTGACGGAAATCAGAAATTGACGGTAGCGGTACGCAACACAAACAAACGCGGGCAATATCTAGTAATACCTATATTTAATTACAATCAATTAGTTAACGAGATGATATATCTAACAACCGTTGTATTAAAGTTGCCGGTACAAATTGTACAAGTTGTACGACTCCAGTTTGTGTATGAACATTTGTCTTGCCCGCACTGAATGGGGAATTGACTAATTTGGGGGCGGGGGACATTGCTCTTGCGTGCGTTGCCATGGAAACTTGAAAGGAGGAAAGTAAAATTTTTGTTTGAATGTACAGCCTTTTATGTTTAATTTTAACTTTTCATAAATTTATAAAGTCATTGCTTTAGTATTTTTAAGTCACTAAGAAACAATACCTAGTTAAGTTATTTTTTTTACATGACTAAATCCATCAAGACTAAATATTGCCAATTTCTAGTGTATTTTTATGTTTATTTGGGGAAAGAAACGGCACAATATAATGAGTTAACTTAGAGAAAAACTCAAGTTATACATAGTATTCCAATTACTAAGTAAAATAAATTGTAGAAAACGAAATAGGATTGTGTGCAAAATGAAACAAACTCAACTCAAACTTCGCTCGTTTGTAACATTAAATTTTGGTATTTTTCTAAATTCCCAAGGAATTCCCAAAAAGTATATTATTATCATGGTCTTAAACGTTGCATGAAAACAATTCGTGCAATATTTCATGTTTGTAATAATATAGCGGAGAAGATTTTGGGATTTTACCTGTGTAAATTCCGGTCTTGTGGGGATTAATGGCTAGTGTACCTACTAACTCTTATTTTAAAAAAATAATCAAGAATTAAATTTAATTACTTATGCGCGCTACATAATTATTATGTATACTATTAAGCTAAGCTGTGCTATCAAAGTTAAAACACTGTTATTTGACAGTAATTTTTTGTAACTCTAAACGATCTTTAACAACGATTTTGTACTCAATATTTAAAAGAAATCGACTTGGCCCTAAATTTACCAGGTAAACTTACATCGGTATATTAAGCCATTTGTCGGAATTGACGGATATCAAAAAAAAATTACGATGTAGGTATATTTTGTTTTTACGCCGTCCATCTGAAGCGTTCGTGGAGCATCCTTAAAGTGTCACTTAATGAATAAAGGATGCTTCACAAACGCGCACGAAGCTTGCCATCTTAAAAAAACAACAGAAAAAAGTGGCCAGTCGATACGTAAATTTTTAAAGTATAGTCGACTAATTTGATTCCCAGACCACCTTAGAACCTTGTCATCGTGGCATTCACTTCTAGATAAGCATTGTTGTGATGGTTTACAAACGAAGCCGTAGGTAACATCTAGTAATCATCATCATCTCGGTCTATATATGTCCCACTGCTGGGCACAGACCTCCTGTCAGAGGGTCTCATGGCTTGAACGGTAGTTCCCACGTGGGCCCAGTGCGGATTGAGAACTCCAAACACACCATTTAATTGCTTCTCAGGTGAGTACGGATTTCCTCACAATATTTCCCTTGACTGTAAATCTCGTGGTAAATTTAAACTGTAGCAAAGGATCGTGTATTCAAATCCGAGCTCGCACTTAACTGTTTCACAACAATTCAATGGTGTGTGTGGAGTTCTCACTCGGACTGGGCTTACGTGGGAACTACGGCCCAAGCCATGAGAGCCTCTTAGAAAGAAGGCCTGTGCCAGTGGGACATAACAATATATATTGTTGCGTATGCTAATATTTAAAAAAAATCCTCGGAGTTTTTTGAAACGGCTATTAAGTTAAATTGCGCCATTTCACGTGCATTTTTTTTGGTTCCCGATCAGAAATACTTGGCATTTTATTCGTCCCAAAAACTAAGTTGCCAGCCCTGCTGTCAACCCTGCCAAGACAATCTTAGAGGAAGTGTCTAGTATGGTGTTATTCATTTTATACTATCCTTTTAACCCTTTGACTACCCGTGGGTAGACCGTAAAGCTAGCTCGGGTTAATAAGGCTAGCTATTACATATCTGAATGACTATGTCATTGTCCGGACTTTAGTGGTCCATATTCATAATTTTATATTAAGAGTGATAAAAATGCTCGCATCCTGCCATTAGTCAGGCTTTTTCTTTACGATGGCATTGAAATGGAGGCGGTAAATGATTGTTTAGTACTCTTACTTTTGCAAAGGATCTACGGTATTAGGTCTGATGGTACGAGTATCATCATCATCATACGTAAATTGAAATAATAATCTCATCATCCGGGATATTCAGTATCCTATGTTTCAATCCAGATATTTGTCTATATGTACGCCAAGTTTCATCCAAATCTGTTCAACCGTTATTGCGTGATTGACTAACAAACAAACATACAAACATCTTCTCAAACTTTCTGTTTCATTACTAGCTGTTGCCCGCGACTCCGTCCGCGAAGAATAGGGGTACCAAATGCAGACAAAAAAGTTTCATAAAATCGATCAAGCCGTTTCGGAGGAGTTCGATAACAAAAACCGTAACGCGAGATTTTTATATATATCAGAAGATTAGATAGTAGGATAGGACTACGCTTTGTATTGTAAGAAAATATTCATTTATTCATACGACCGGTAATTTTCGGTATGACACATTTATACATTTATTCCGAAAAAAAAGGTTATAGTAACATTTTTAAACAACAACATCTATGGATTGCAGACGAAGTTATCACCATCTTGAAAGCCGAGAAACTTTAACGTTCTTGGACAGCGCCCTCTATTCTTGTAAAATAAAAACCGGCCAAGAGCGTGTCGGACACGCCCAAGATAGGGTTCCGTAGCAGCTACGAAAAAATGTGGTTGTTTTGGTCCCAACTCCCACCGCGCGCAGAATTTAAACGTCGGCGGTACAGCGCCATCTATCGGCGAAATGGGTAACTAATCTAAGTCTACTTGAACTAGTGTGTATGTATGTATGTAGTGTGTTGTAGTGTTATTTTTTTCTATTTGAAAGAAGATACTGTTAGCGTCATCTTATTGGTACTTAAAGAAAAAAAAAGCTTGCAATGGCGGTTTAATTACAATCTTAGTTTAGTTTTATTTTACGAAAACTTAAAAACTGCTTAACTGATTAAGTTGAAAATAATTTTTCTAGAAAGTTTTTATTAAGTTTAACTTATGTGATTTTTTCATATTTTTTAGACTTATTGTTCAAAAGTTAGAGGGAGGGACACATTATTTTGAACTTTCGGAGTGAATATCTCCGAAAATATTCACTTTATCAAAAAATGGTTTTAGCAAACCCCTATTTATTTTTAAATACCTATCCAATGATATCCCACACTATAGGATTAGTCGACAAAAAAAAATCACCCCCACTTTACGTCTATGGGAGGTACCCTAAAAAAATTTTTTTTAGGTTTTTTTATTTAATCACTTTGTCGGCGCGACTGATATATATGTTCATGCCAAATCACAGCTTTCTAGTACTAACAGTCTCTGAGCTTAGCCGCGGACAGACAGACAGACAGACAGACAGACGGACAGACATGGCGAAACTATAAGGGTTCCTAGTTGACTACGGAACCCTAAAAAGTAAAAATATTACAAACTCTTTCATTTATAAATTAGTAGGATTACGTAAAAACTTAGCCGGGTTTCCATATATTTTTCCTGGTTTTTGAGCGCGTCCCCAATTTGGTGTTTTCATTATGACAGTGCAGTAGCGCGCGAAATGACTGCATACGAGGTCATAAAGATCTTTCGCTCAGAATTATTTAGTCAGTGTATACTTACAAGCTTTTTATTAACCCCTTTTGGTACACTCTTACTTTTTCAACTAAACAGAGACGGTATGGCAGATGCGGTAGCCCACCGCATTAGCACGCTGAAGTGGCAATGGGCCGGCCATATAACCCGAAGAACAGATAACCGTTGGGGTAGGCGAGTTCTTGAGTGGAGACCACGGATCGGCAATCGTAGCGTAGGACGTGCTCAGATTCGGTGGAGCGATGATCTTCGCAAGGCGTCTGACAAGAGTTGGATGAGAGTGGTCGAGGTTCGTGGTCAGTGGCGTGGCATGGGAGAGGCCTATGTGTCTAATGGACCTGGACGAGCATAGGCTGATGATGATGGTATCGCAGATATCTGGCACATAAAATGATAGGAACTTAACAGGGAGTCATAATACAAATCAGATTAAATAAAAAATGAAATTACTGTGGTAGGGTTCTTCGTGTGCGAATCCAACTTGCACTTTTCCGGTTTTTTAAGATTCCATCAATCCGAGCGACAAAACTGAATCCTTATACGATTACTTGTGTGTCTGTTTATCCGTCTGTCACGGTAAATTTGCTCCAAATCAACTGGACTGGTTAAAATTTGGCTCACTTGTACATTTACGTTGCCTAAACAAGAATGTGTTACGCATATAAATGAATTTTGAATTTTGTGGGACTTTTGGAGGACAAATCAGAAAAGAAATTAAAAAAATTACTCAAAAAATCAAGAATAAAACATGGTAATAATAAAAAAAATGAATTTACTTAAAAAAACCACAAAAATAAATTTCTTGTCATCTGTTTGACGCCAGTGTCTCAGCACAAGCTAGCAGAAGTGACAGAAACCCAATAGATAGTAGGTAGCTTAGCTAAGGTACATGACTAGGTCCACTCCTGCTGGCTCCTACTAAGGCACTGACGACAATCAGATTACCAGAAAGTTATATCCGTGTTTTTGAGTCGGTTCAATTGATATTTTCTAATTTTTTTAAACTATTTTATTGGTCGATTTTCCGCGTCTCCATTTTACAAGGGAAGCGTACTTTACCCCTTTTGTAGTCAAATGTACGCTTCCTAAGCTTTTACGATGAAGTAATCTGTGAACTTTAGGTAGTGTATTAATTAAGGTTCTTTGAGATAAAGCAGTCTATTTAATACACGCATCTTTTCACAAGAACATTGTGTTGTTATCTAGGTCAAACATGTTAATTTTCTATTTCCGCTGTTTACACTCCTATCACCTATATCGAGAAAAATAATGCCTGGAAGGTATAAAATTGAAACAGTTTAATCACGATCATTACAATAGTATCGTTGTGTCAAAAGTCAGCATCAAAAGCAGCTAGTCACTTTTGTACCTTGTCGCTCTACAGTTAGATGCAAAATGTCATACGTGATGGACAAGACGTGTATAATTACGCCAAAGTACAAAAGTGACCAGCTACCTTTGAATGATGCTGACCGTACCTAAATACCAACTGGAAAATTGAATAACAAAGGAAAAACCTAGTGTTACTACGTTAACTAGTATCTTAACTGTGATAGTTACTTTTCCTTATAATATGATGATGATGTATGGGGACGCCTCGCTGAGCCAGGCGGGCTGTCGACCGTTTTGCACAGTCATTCAGCCCAGTTCCCCGAGGTTGGAGCCGACGGTTACTGTCCCAGCAGCGCTCCCACACAGCATCTCTCCTCGAATCTTCTCGTTCTCCTGCTGAACATAAGGACATCTTTGAGACTGACATCCTTTAGCTCCTCCTCCCTCAGCTCGTCACTCCCGAATACATCACGCCGCGCTGCCGCGTACATGACACACTCGGCTAGGATTTCCTTATAATAACTATGACCATTATGGATTTTTCCAGATTATTTAAAAAAAAAAAAAAAACTACTCTATGATCTACTTACTTACTATACATCCGTCTCATCACTAATATTATTAAGTCGAAAATTTAGCTAGTACATGGGGGTGTCCTTGTTGGAACAACAATAAGAATTCGTTGATTTGTTATACAATTATTTAATTGACAAGGATTCGTTTTAAAAGGTACAATAGAAGAATATGCGCCGCGCCATTGCGCGCTGTCAGTTCGTGTGTGTCGAGTCGTCGCCGCCCGCGCTGTCGGCCATGGTTCCCCTCCCCGCTCCACCGCTTGCCTGCGTCGCCGTAGGGATGCGGTAACAGTCCTTGGCTTTAACAAAATTAGCACTTTGATGCTGAATATCTTGTAAATGAGAATTATGAATTATTATTTCTTCAAAACGCAGTGTAGGTAGGCCTCCTCAAGATTGAGCGACAACCTGTTTATGGTTGCGGGATCGTGTTGGATGCGAATAGCGCGGGACCGATCTGTTTGGCGAGCCTTGGGCGAGGCCTATGTTCAGTAGTGGACGTCTTTCGGCTGAAATGATGAATGATGATAATGATGAATTATTATTTTGTATGCTTATTTCTGGATAGAATGAGAAGATTCACGCCACTTTTAAGATTATTTATGTACTACCAGCTTTTAGCAAACAAACAATGAATATTACTTATATAACTAATTAATCGTTCGTTCGTTAAAAGTATTTTTCTGTTTCCGTATAACCAGCGAGTTGAAACAATTTATCAGCGCCGTTTCATAAGTATTTCACAAAGAAACACACTCATTTTAAAATGTAGGAAAATTTTTAACCATTAAAACTACCTATGGGGAATATATTCCAAGGCGATTTATTTTCACTCAGGGGACTAATACATTTTAGACCTTATAAGTAAGGCGTTAAGTGCAAAATATAAAGTCATGTCGAGGTAGATGTGTCCTCCTAAAATGCAACGCTTCAATTTATGTTACAGTCGGGCGATTTTAGTTTAGTTTTAGTTTTCATAACAATGTGGGTTGTTTTATTTATTATCTGCGAATCAAGATCACATAAGTAACGCTGTAAGTATTACTATTTTAGCTCAAGAGCCTGTATTAAGTATAGTCGGGGTAAGAAAAGGTTCGTCACATTTCGACCTTTGACATAGAGTCGAAAAGTGACGAACCTTTTCTTACCCCGACTATACCTAGTGTTGTGAAAGTTCCCATTAACGTCTTATTTAACTACTAGCTTTTACCCGCGATTCTGCGCGCGTACACCATTTTAAGTCTGACAGTTGAATAAAACCAGAATTTTACTAAATAATTTCCAACAACCGGCCAAGAGCGAGTCCGCACAAATGCAAACAAACGCAAATACGCACAGAGTTCCGTAGAAAGTAGGTATGTCAAAATAGACTTTATTTTCATGCAAGGAGCGTTTGACCACAATCACGCCTGATGGAAAGCGAAGATGAGGCCTACGATGCAGCACGCTTGCCTAATAAATGCTCATTCACCCTAGACTTGAATTTAGGGGAATAAGCAGGAATAAGGCAGTTGAGCAAATGAAACTATTAAAATTTTCGGTACTTTACACGAATACAAATCTCAAACCTGTGGGAACAATGAAGTAAAGGACAACCTATTATGTTATTCTTGACATTTGACTAATTCATACGAAATTTAATTCAAATCCGTCCAACCGTATAACAAACACAACCAAAGTAATAAACACACTCACAAACTTTCACATCTATTTCTAGCTTTTATACACAGTTTAAGCTTTAATCGCGGATTAAATATGACTGTTACATTGAAATTCCGAGATTTTGGTGAATTCTCATGGGAATTACAGAAGCTGTAATCGCTTGACGTAACGCTATATCAAATTTATCCCTATGTTCAGCAATATTATTAAAATTTATACAAAAAAAACTTTAACCGACTCCAAAAAATATCGAACCTATTATAATAAAAATATCGGGGAAATATGTGATTTTATTGAACTGACAGAATTAATTAATTAATTATTTTAAAGTACAGCCGTGGTGGCCTAGTGGTTTGACCTATGGCCTCTCAAGCAGAGGGTCGTGGGTTCAAATCCCGGCTCGCACCTTTGTGTTTTTCGGAATTTATGTGCGAAATTACATTTTTAATTTACCATGAGCTTTACGGTGAAGGAAAACATCGTGAGGAAACCTGCATAAACCTGCGAAGAAATTCAATGGTGTGTGTGAAGTTCCCAATCCGCACTGTGCCCGCGTGGGAACTACGGTCCAAGCCCTCTCAGTGAGACGTATATAAGCTGGGATGATGTTGATGAAGAAATGCGTGTTCATGCAGTTCCTCCACCTCCACACTGTACGAATAAACACAAATCACACAAACCCACCACTGACGCGTTTCGAACTCAACCAGAGCTCATCTCCAGAGTAGGTACCGGGTGAATATTCGAGCGTTTTGACCGCGCGGTTAAACGTCATTACCATTCGACGATTATTACCACAACCGAAGGACGAATCGAGCGAAATTTCATCAAACTAGATTCAGCATCGCTACTGTCTTAAGTTTTCATAAAAAGTTAACCCTAACCATCATCCTTTTTAATAATTTCTGCTCAAATGGTAATGACAAAAAAAACCGCCGTAAAAACGCTGAATATTTACCCTACCACAACCGCACGCTAGCTACCAAATGTTAGACAACGCGCCAGTATCGTTTGGTGGTGTTGATAGTTGGGTTTGTGTGATTTGTATGTGTCCGTACAGTGTGGAGGTGGAGGAACTGCGTGAATACGCATTTCTTACATAAACGTAACTATCGTAAGGTCGCGGGTAAGCATAGTAATCGTCTCAGTTCATTAATATGGACCTCCGCAAAATAACGCCTGATTCAATAAAAGATTTTGATGAGTGCCTACGACATTTGAAGAGTTCTCCCAATTTTTCCAGGATTCCATCATCAAATCTTGGCCTTATGGCAAAGGGTCCACCTCAGAAGTATAACTCTTTTGGGTAAGAAAAGAATTATGAACATTGATCCACAAGTAAGTAGTTGCTGAATAAATCATTTTTAATCCAAGTTTTTTACTATACCAAATTTCAAAAAACCGACCACTTGAAGTAGACTAAATTCGATTTCCAAGATTGGACATAAAGAAACAGAGCAAGTTAAAATAAAAGCTTCAAAATAAACATAAAAACTTGATGTTTTCTAATAAGACTTATTATTTCGTAAAAAAATAACAACTTGCTGAAATCGTATAAGTCAAAGGAATAAATGAATGAAGCCTCCACATTGCAAAGTTATATTTCCCGTCAGCAAAACTTAGAGTTAACTCAATTTCATACAGTTGAAAAGTAACAACGTTATTAAGTCTCATGGATTAAGCAAACGTCGACTATGTCTGTGCAGTTAAGTTTTTCATCATAATCATCATCATCATCATAATCTCGGCCTATTCGTCCCACTGCTGGACACAGGCCTCGAATGAGAGGGCTTGGGCTTGGTTTCCACGCGCATTTAGTGCGAATTGGAAACTTCACGCACACCTGCATGTTTCTCTCACGTTGTTTTCCTTCACCAAAAAGCCCGTGGTAAATTTCAAACAAATTCCAAAAAATTCGTGCGAGCCCGAGTTCGAACCCATTATCCTATTCCTGACAGGCGATAGGTCAAACCAGGCTAACAAGGGTTCTTAAGTTTTTTTAAGTGTATATTTTTTTTAGGGTCACCGATATAGCAAAGCGGATTAGCTCGTTAAAATGGCAATGAGCATGTCATAAATACACATCGGTAACTCGTGGCATTTAGGTAGCACTTGACAGTTATTAACAGACTAGTGATGGGACAATGTTCTTTCTGTACGAGTCGACAAAAAGAAACCAGTAAGAATTTTAATCATTTAATATTATGACATTCGTGATAAATAATTAATATTCGTTCTGAATCTTTACAAGTTAACCTACTCCTCAGAGGCCGCTGCAATAGCAAAAGCGAAGCAATTATTTTCGCTGAGTGATTTATTAAGTGACATAAGTTTTATCGATCAAAATTTTGGTATTCTGGCCACGTCAGTCAAGGAATTGGAAGGTAGAAGTCTTTGGAGATCGTATTTAAAATTGATAAGTCACTTTCATTACTGAGACTGCACCACAAAGGTAAACTTGTTTATCAAAAGCTGAAAATAGTATTATCATAAAATCCAGTATATCTTACAACAAAAAATATCAATAACTTACCTACCTATATTACAAAATAAAGAAGTTGAAATCAAAGAGAATATCAATAAAAATACGCTGCAACATTACAATAAAATGCTTTTTTTACCCATTACGTCAGTAGAGGTTGAAAGATGATTTTCTTACACAAAGTGAATTTTTTCAGATAGAAGACGTACGCTGACTTGTAAAAATTTAGAACAAATATTAATTATTTATCACGAATGTCATATATTAAATGATTAAAATTCTTATTGGTTTCTTTTTGTCGACTCGTACAGGAAGAACATTGTCCCATCACTAGTCTGTTAGAAACTGTCAAGTGCTATCTAAATGCCACGAGTTACCGATGTGTAGTCATAAAGCACGCAGAACAGATGACCGTTGGGGCCGAAAGGTTCTCGAATGGAGACCACGGCCTGGTAAGTGCAGTGTGGCACGTCCACCAACGAGATGGATGGACGATTTGGTGAAGGCCGCAGGTTTAAGATGGAAGCAAGTCGCTTCCAACCGTAATGATTGGGTATCAATGAGGGAGGCCTATATCGAGCAGTGGACGTCCTACGGCTGAAATGATGGTGAAGTATCTTTGTTAAAGCAATCAGTCACGACTTTACTACTAATATCGCACATGAATCCCAACACGCGGCTTAGTAAATTGCGGGCAGTTTGCCTTCATCGCTACATACAATGTCAGTGGGATGGCAGTAAAAATTAATAATAAGCTCCCAACTAATTAATTAGAGACATCATCATCATTATCATTTCAACCGAAAGACGTCCACTGCTAAACATAGGCCTCCCCCAAGGCTCGCCAAACAGATCGGTCCCGTGCCATCCGCATCCAACGCGATACCGTAACCTTAACCAGGTCGTCGTTCCATCTTGTTGGAGGCCTACCTACACTGCGTCTGCGTCGTGTTTGTGTCTGCGTGTGTGTATTTTAGAGTTGCCACCAAAAAACTTTAAAGTAGCTATATTAAAATTGTTACAATCAAACAGCTTTATAGCAAAAATGTTTTAAACTTTCACGATCTCTTTTCACTCATAACTGCATAACTTATTTTAGCAATAAATATTTAGTTCATGATTCAGTCTCTCAAACTATTGGTTTTTATCGTGTTAGTAAATACTTAAATTATAAAAAATAATAAATAATTCATGTTGAATTGGTACTTTATAAGAATTGTGATTAATGTAATGACATTGAAATATGAACTTTATTCAACTTGTAGCTTTATTTAGACTAAGAACATTTTTGCATGCCTACTTTTGTAAGAAATCTATTTTGAATTGTTGTAAATTAAAAACAACTATAGTGAGTGGGTATGAATCCGGTTCATTGATTTTGACGCTATGGACATCCTGATTCATTAGATATTATATATTTTTCAGAAATCCAAGTGAGGGTAAGATGAAAAGCAGTGTAAGATGAAAAACACTTGGGTGCTACGAGTAGTTTTACTTGGATTTCTGAAAAATATATAAAATCTAATGAATCAGGATGTCCATAGCGTCAAAATCAATGAACCGGATTCATTGTGATGATAACAATAATCGACAGAATCAAAGACCAATTGGCGCCTTCTTTGTATTGTGTCGGATATTACGTGTTGGTATAGAAAAAAACCGTCCAAACCAGTTTCTAGGAATTGGCCTTTCTAATATAATGCGTTGTTATTTTTGGAAAATCTTATTTATCCTTTAGACAATAATTAATTCCTGAAAGCCCGTAAATTCAATTTTCACAAATTAATAACAAAAACCTACGAGAAAAATTAACGAGTTAGCAGAACAGAAACAACGAATGAACAAACAGTTTATTGCTTCCCTTTTTGTATAGAATTAATGAGTAAAAATTGCGAACAACGCGCGTATCGTATTTTTTTCAAGTTTCCTCTTAGTTTCACAGATATGTTATTAAAATACTGCCTTTTTCCTGCGGCTTCGGTGTTAAAAATCAATGAAACATGTTATGGTAACATTTAGCACAACGTTCACTCGCATAACGCCTAGCTCTTTCTATGAATTGCAGAAGAATTACAATACGTTTACTTTTATTTTACCACTGACAGATGGCTTGCCTTCATTTCATTTCCAACTTTAACACCATACAAATAAAGTAGCTATTACAAAATCTGCAAACTTGGGTAACAGTATTCTAAAATTGGCTTTATTTGTAGGTCGTTAAAGTTGAATATGAAATGAAGGCAAACTATCTGTCTTGAAAACCGTAGCACTCTCTTGGACATAATTAAGCTAAAATACTATCCCATTGGAGCCGTGGTGGCCTAGTGGTTTGACCTATGGCCTCTCAAGCAGAGGGTCGTGGGTTCAAATCCCGGCTCGCACCTCTGGAATTTTAGGAATTTATGTGCGAAATTACATTTGTAATTTACCATGAGCTTTACGGTTTTGGGGGTAGCTGCAATAGAGAGATCTCTCTCCAGGCAGATGTTATGCCTGGGGACCGAAGTCCGATGGATGAAAGTTGGAAGTTGTATTTATGCAGCCGAGTTGCGAAACTTCGTTAGCGCGATGCAGGATTGTAGAAATTAGTTTCTTATGTAATGACTAGATGGCGCTAGTAGTCGCTACACGGTGAAGAACAACATCGTGAGGAAACTTGCATACACCTGCGAAAACATTTAATGGTTCCCAATACGCACTGGGCCCACGTGGGAACTACGGCCCTAGCCTTAACTGGCCCTAGCCCTCTCATTCTGAGGGGAGGCCTGTGCCCTGCAGTGGGACGTATACAGACTGGGGTAATGATGACTATCCCAGGGCAACGCATTACCGGAATATTAAGTAGGTATATTATGTCTCCCAGATTTTTTTCTATTCGTACGTGAAGTTTTATCCAAACCCGTTCAACCGTTATTGCATAATTGACTAACAAACATCCAAACATCTTCAGAAACTTTCTGATTTTTAATATTAACTAGGATAGGATAGCGTCCTTTGTATTTAAGAAAGTAATGGGTTTTTTTTAAACTAGATCATCTGCATTTTCTTGAAACCTTTGCACTGTAGTGGGACGTGTAAAATCCAGCTATTATATCATCATCCCAGCCTATACCGCAGTTCTCACTCGGGTCCAGTACGGATGGGGAACTTCACACACACCATTGAATTTCTTAACAGATGTGTGCAGGCCCTCAAGCCGTGGTTTCGAATCCGCGCTCACACCTCTGAGTTTTTCGTAATTTATGTGCAAAATTATATTTCAAAATTATGAGCTTTACGGTGACAGAAATATCGAGGACAATGATAATCTATATATATAAAAGAAGAAACTGACTGACTGACTGACTGACTGACATATCAACGCACAGCCCAAACCGCTGGGCCTAGAGATTCCAAATTTGGCACGTAGGTTCCTTATCAGGTCTAGGGGTGCACTAAGAAAGGATTTTTCAAAATTCACACCCTAAGGGGGTGAAACGGGGGTCCAAAGTTTGTATGGGGAAACAAGATTAGTTCGACTATTTTATTCGAAACTTCACAGAAGTACTCCTGACAATAAATGAGTAAACACGTGTTTCAGGTTTTTTGAGAATTCAACCCCTAAAAGGGGGGAAAGGGGTAACAAAGTCTGAAAATCAACATGGGTGTTGTTTCTATGGTTTATCGGGTCGCTGGTTATGAAAACAACAACGGTTTTAAAATCCGACGTGGCAGACGTAAAATACCATCTCCCTGGATGGGGTGCGATGGGGTTGAAATGTCTAAATAAACTACATGACTGTTGATATATTAACGCACAGCCCAAACCACTGGACCTAGAGACTTGAAATTTTGCACATAGATACCTTATACAATGTAGGCATCCACTAAGGAAGGATTTTTGGGAATTCCCTCGGGAACGGGAAAAAACGGGATTTATATATTCGATTCCGAGTGACCCTATCTCAGTAACTATAATAACTAGACTCTTCAAATTTGATACACAAGTAGGTATTACATTAGTTAAAACATTAATTTCAGGATTTTTCACAATTCCCACGGGATAAGGAAAAAACGGGATTTATATATTCAGTTCAACGGGATCCTATGAACTATAATTACTAGACTCTTCAAATTTGGCATAGAACTAAGTAATTATAATAGTAAAAAACTGTTTTAAGGATTTTCGGAAATTCCCACGGGATAAGGAAAAAACGGGATTTTTCGTTTTACTGGTCGTAGAAAGCTGAAATTCGGCATGTAGGTTGCTTGGGGAGTGTAGAGCTGGATCGAGAGAGGACTTTCCAAAATTCCCACGGGAACGGGAAAAAACAGGATTTTTCGTTTTACTGGTCGTAGAAAACTGAAATTCGGCATGTAGGTTGTTTGGGGAGTGTAGAGGAGCATTGAGAGAGGACTTTCCCTAATTCCCACGGGAACGGGAAAAAACGGGATTTTTCGTTTTACTGGTCGTAGAAAGCTGAAATTCGGCATGTAGGTTGTTTGGGGAGTGTAGAGGAGCATTGAGAGAGGACTTTCCGAAATTCCCAAGGGAACGGGAAAAACGGGATTTTTCGTTTTACTGGTTATAGAAAGCTGAAATTTGGCATGTAGGTTGCGTGGGGAGTGTAGAGGAGCATTGAGAGAGGGCTTTCCCAAATTCCCACGGGAACGGGAAAAAACGGGATTTTTCGTTTACTGGTCGTAGAAAGCTGAAATTCGGCATGTAGGTTGTTTGGGTAGTGTAGAGGAGCATTGAGAGAGGACTTTCCAAAATTCCCACGGGAACGGGAAAAACGGGATTTTTCGTTTTACTGGTCATAGAAAGCTGAAATTTGGCAAGTGGGTTCCTTGGGGAGTGTAGGGGAGCATTAAGAAAATATTTCCTGAAATTCTTACGGGAACGGGAAAAAACGGGATTTTGCGTTTTACTGGTTGTAGAAAGCTAAAATTTCAGAATTAATAAGTTTATACTGTAAGTAGGCCGCAAAGGTCTCTTTAATTGACTTCTAAAAAAGGAGGAGGTTATGCATTCCACCTTTTTTTTATGTAGGTATGTTCACCGATTTCTCGGTCAATTATGGACCTGCTTGCTTGCTTGCCTGTATGCTTGCTTGCTTGATATCTTGGTTCTTTGTAATACTCATAGTACACGCGAGCGAAGCCGCGGGCAAAAGCTAGTATGTCATATAATAATATACTAAATTTTATTTTGCTACAGTTTGCTGTACTAAAATAACAAAGAGGCAACGTTAGTCTTGAAAAACGTTTATGCCTATACTCCATTTAATTTAGAATTATAAACCACAACAACATTATATTGCGGCTCATGAACTGTAATCTCTTTACAATTTATACTAGAGTAACAATTGACGACACGCAAATAAAGTGACATTAAAACAATTTTATTTTGCGGCTCCCAGACTATTGTACTGTACTATTTGCTAGGTAAGAAATAGTTGACGAGCCGCAATATAATGAAGTTGTGGTTTTCAATTCTAAATTAAATGAACTATAGAGGTTTAACCTATCGCCTCTAGAGCTGGGGATCTTGGATTCAAGCACTGGCTCTACTTTTAAATTTTTCGGAGTTTATGTCTGAAACTAGATGGTAAATTTCCCATGATTTATGGTGAAGGCAAACATCGTAAGGAAACCAGCACACACCTGCGGAGAAATTCAATGTTGTGTGTGAAGTCCTCAATCCGCCTTGGGACCGCGTGGGAACTACAGCTCAAGCCTTCTTATTTTGAAAGGAGGCCTGGGCAGTGCAGTTGTACGTATACGTCGAGTTGAATAAAAAATTACACTATCTTACATTTATATATTTTGCTATCCCGAGAAGTTTCTTATTGTACCTACATGATAAGTACAACTTTATTATTTAAACTCCAAGAGTATTTTATATCCAGATTTTTATTCCCGAATACATTTTTTTTTTACATTTAAAAAAAAGAAACAAATTAAGTGCATGTCTTTTTTGCTAGCTCTTAGTGACTGACCGTGTATTGTCATCCCACTACACTTACACACACACACATGCACTACACATGGACACTGAATTTCAAGTCCATCTAAAACAGCTAAAAGTTCCGGCAAGATTTAACATAAAAAACTAGCCAATAACCACAAGTTCAATAAAAGCTTGTAAAAAGTTATAACGTCAACTGACGTCACAGGTACTTCCAAAAATTATTACAAAATCCTACGTAAACTACGTACGTATACGCTGAACCAGACCGCTGAGCTTCGCGGCTATAAAAGCGATCGCCGACATGCCTGTCAAGTAGACACCTCTTTACCGCGCACAGTGCTGGCTGGATACAGCGACCATTTTGAATGTAAGTTTTTGAATTTTTTTTCGAACGTCATGTGTTCGAATGCTTAAAGATTTAGGACGTACGTAAAATTTTTTTAGAGTGCAGTGGAATTTTTAAATGAAAAAAATATTGGTCCTGTATTAAAAATAAAATAAATAGTTCAGTTCAGTTCTTTGTTGTAAAATTGTGAGATTCTTTTACGGAAAAAAGAATGGTAATTTATAAGTTACTTTTGCGCAAGTTTTAAACAGTTCATTCTACATTAAAATACCATCTTAAATTTAATATCCGGAAGGGATTCAGTTTCATAGTCAGTAAAAACAAAATAGTACACAAGGCTAATTGCAAAATCTCAGTTTATTATAAAACACTACCAACAAAAAGTAATCAATCCGCAACCCTTTATTTGAACAGAGCTATCAAACAAAATAAAGCATATTTTTTTAAACCGCCCATTGACTGCAAGGGAAACCAACAAGTAACTTTTAAACTTGTTATTCCACGAATGGGTTTTCATTCCGATAAGTTAGTTTTAGATCCCTTTACATAATCATACAAAAGCAAATTGATTTCAACAATTATAGTCCTTAATTAAATATTATTGAGTACATACTCTATTAGATTTTTGAATTTTTAATACGGTACGGTCAAGTGCAAAAATGTGTAATGTGCGATTTAATCCTTTCATAATTAAGAACCGATGCCTTAATTCGACGAATAAGAGCTATGGCACATAATATATGGGACTAGCTGTTGCCCGCGACTCCGTCCGCGAAGCCCTATTCTTATTGCGCGAAGAAAAGGGGTTTAAAAAAAAGCCTACGACCTATTCTCAGACCTACGGAATCTAGTGAAAAAAGTTCCATAAGAATCGGTCAAGCCGCTTCGGAGGAGTTTGGTAACAAACACCGTGACACGAGATTTTTATATATTAGATATAATATTATTTATGAGCAAGTTGCATGCACCCATATTTATACACTTGACACCTTGTTCTCTAAAGCCACGAATATAATTTCATGACTGAGTGTTTCAAATTATCTTAATGCGACAAGCTAAGAAAGCAAAGCTATTTGGATGCACGTTTATGCCTCAAATGAAGTTCTAACAATTTTTCGTTGCAATTTTAAAATATTCATAAACTTAGAAACGCATTGAAAGTTTAATTTCTTAGTGAAACGTTTTTAAATTATTTTTGTTAAAATGTAAAACACAAACAAGCATATAAGTATTATTTATTTTATTAGCAGTACGGCTGCTCACCGAATCTAAGATTATTTAAAAGCGAAAAAGTTTTTCGGGTGCGCCACTGTTGGCGTATGTAAGCGATTAAGAATTTCGGGGGAGTCGGTTGGATGGGACGTGGTTCAATTGATAGAACACCTGTTGGGGCGCCTACCCAGGATACGTGGGTTCGAATCCCACCGGCGCACCCGAAAAACTTTTTCGCTTTTAAATAATCTTAACAAACAAGCATCTTGCTTAATTAACATTACTTCTGTCTTTTTAATAATGTGTTCAACATGCGTATAGTTAGCAAAAATAACACCCAAAAATTTTTTACATTTACAAAAGAACATATATTTCTTCATACAATTTCACTTTCAAATGTGCTACTGAAAGCTGGCAATTATATGAAAATACTAAAAACAACAAAATGCGTCCCATTCAAAATGTAAGTGAGTTGATGGTCTGTTTGTCAAAAAATGTTATTTTAGTCTTGAAACTTGGTGGTAAAAACAAATAATTGATAATTAAAATAATCATTTATCTACTTTGATATTTTTAACGTGAAGCCTTAAAAAACCAGTATTGTTTTGGATGAATGGTTACATTACATTACTGACTTGTGGAGTTCCACGTTGAACTGTACTTTATTTTGGCTGAGAAGTTCAGACCAAATTGACACTGTCACCTGGTCAATGTCACGTTTAATAAATAGGTACTACCCCCTATTTCACCACGCTGACAGGTGCGACAGTTGTCATTTTTTTTAAATCTTCTATATGTGAAGTCATGTAACTACTGCTTATGAAAACACGCGTAAGTTAACCACGATTTACTATGATTGTAATTCAAGCGACAGCTTTAATCTCATATCTACAAATACATATGGGACTGGAAAAAATAATTCTTGTTTCAACATAATAATATTATTGTCATTAAATTTAGATAAAAAGAGTTATAACAAAACGCCTGTCATTTCTGTAAGCATTTCCATAGAAAATAAAAATATCTATTTGTTCCCTTTTTAGTGTAACCCTGTGACTCTCAAAGTACATGTCTGCAACACTCGTATAATATTTTTTTTTTCTTATTCCGTACTGAGTTTTTTTATTGGTTACGTAACCAGCAATTTAACAATAAGGTGGTGAAACAGCCCATAAAACTAGATGCCTAACCTATATACAAAAATACTTTTTATTTCTAATCAACTAGAAATTTAAAAAAAAACCCTTCCTAGTTACACATTTATAATATCTTAAGAAATCATCTTCATCATCATCCCAGCCTATATACGTCCCACTGCAGAGCACAGGCCTCCTCTCAGAATAAAAGGGCTTGAGCTATAGTTTCCACGCACCCAGTGCGGATTGGGAACTTCAGACACACCATTCAATTACTTCTCAGGTGTGTGCAGGTTTTCTTAAAGAATATATTTGGCAAATTTTCAGTCTCTAACTCCAGTGGCTTTGGCTGTGCGTTCTCTGAATCAGTTAGTGTAAAAAATCCATACTTTTTTATATTATGAATGCGAAAGAGTGTATATCTGTCTGTCTGTCTTCACTGTTATCTCTTCACACTTAAACCGCTCAACCGATTTATATAAACATTGCTATGTAGATCGATTGAGACCCCGGAAAGGACATAGGATAATTTTTATCCCGAAAAATTGCATAGTTCCCGCGGGATAGTGATAAGTGAATTCTTTACAGACGGACTCGCGGGCAACAGCTAGTTCTCTACATTTTTTATTCCGTAATTTTTTATTTCGGGGAATTCAGCACTAACGCGTTTATGACACTCAAGGAACATATCTCCCAAATTTTAAGTCTCTGGCTCCAGTAGTTGCAGCTGGACAACATTTAATCAGTTAGGATAAGTTAAATAAAATAGAAATATAGAAGATTGATGATCTTAAAAACCAAGAGTTCAAAACTTGTGGCAAAGGTGCCCGGAACCATACCTCTAGATTTTCATAATTAATTTCGCATTCTCATAATTATGTATGTCGCATAAAGCAGCATTCATAATTAACGGTGTAACTTTATACTTACAAAGGGAAACTTTCTTGATTTAGAAGTTGCTTGGACATTTTGTAGAATTATGCTTAATAGACTTGTGGGGATAGGCCACAATCGATCTCTCTCCAGGCAGATGTTAGGCCTGGGGACCGTAGCCTGATGGAAGAAAGTTGGAGGTTGTATTTATGCAGCCGAATTGAAAAACTTCGATAGCGTGATGTAGAACATACTGGTTTCTTTAATTGACGCTGGAGGTTGCTACAGACTTTTGCGTGATCCTCTAGGTCTGGCAAATAAGTTCAAATCCCCATAAGGATTTCCAAAGAAATATATCGTTTTAAACTTCCGTTTTACGCATTACATGTGTAAAATGTTTTGTAGTGGTAGAGCTATGTTGTAGCTAGCAGCTGCAGCGTGAAGCAGCAGTACTCCTGCTGCATTTTGTACGGTCAGTGAGAGCACCTGGGGCCCAATATCTCTACTAAGTACCCTCAGCAGTTGAAATTTCGAGATTTTTCATGCGTAAATCTCGATCCGACGGGAATATCGGAATAAAAAGCAGCTTATGATTCTATCCTCAAGATCCAGCAAACGAACATTACATCCTTATGGTCGCGGGTGAGCAAAGTAATTGTTTCAGTTCATTGGCAGGATAAAAATTAAAAAAAAAAAACAAAACGTTTATATTGTAAATAGGCCGTAAAGGGCACATCACTTTTTTTAGCACCAGCTGGAAGAAACTAAGCAGAAAGTTTTTTTTAAAATGAAAATTATATTACAATTCACTTTAGGTATTCTTAATAATAAGCAAGACACATTAAATTAAGCGAGAACTAAAGTCACGGACATAGCTCGAAGAATCGCTAGACTTAAGTGGCAGTGGGCAGGGCACATCGCCCGTAGAACTGACGGCCGATGGGGCCGAAAGGTTCTCGAGTGGCGTCCGCGGACCGGAAGGCGCAGTGTAGGTAGGCCTCCAACAAGATAAAGCGACGACCTGGTGAAGGTAGCGGGAACGCATTGGATGCGGATGGCACAGGGCCGATCTGTTTGGAGAGCCTTGGGGGAGGCCTATGTTCAGCAGTGGACGTCTTTCGGCTGAAATGATGATGATGATGATTAAATTAAGAGACAAAAACTACATGGTCATGTAAACAACATATTTAATTATCATTATACTAGCTGTTGCCCGCAACTCCATCTCCGAATTTATTTATTGCTGTCCCGCGAGAACTATGCAATTTTTCGGGATAAAACTATTCAACATATTAATCCAGGTTATAAACTATCTGTGTGTTAAGTCTCAACGCAATCCGTCAAACCGTTTTAGCATGACAAAGTAACATACATCTATCTATACGAAATTTCGCGCTTATATTATTAGTAAGATAAGATCTACTTAGTTATTGCTGGGATGTATGCGGTCCCTTACTCTCTTATCCTAAAATAAGGAAAACACGTAGCTCCAAGCCAAGTTACAAAGGTTACCAAATGATGTAGTGTTAGGTAAATGATAAGAATATGTTAGCGTGTAGACCCAGTGAAGTAGGTAATTGTGATGTAACTTTTCACAGTTTCATGAATATCCTTTGTACTGTACCCGGTTAATATAAGGCAGAGCTTTGCAAACTTTTTTTCTCATAGACCACTTTAAAAATTTAGCGGGTAGACCCCTTACAGCTACATTTGTACCATATTCCCAAAACTCGACAAAAATGTGAAGATTGGATCTAAATCTAAATCCCGTTGAGTCTCCCGTGGACCCCGTGACTCCCGTGCTTTGTGAAGTTTGGAGAAATACAGGGTGTTACAGAGTAAATCTGTAACATTTCTTGAAATTGTTGAGCTGCTCCAAATAAACACCTTTTAAGAAATTGTTCACTAGCAATTTTCAAACCATTGACAAATCTTGCTTGGGCTATAGTCGGTGGTGCTAGCAACATTTGTTCTCAATTAGAAATATGGTACAGTCCGCTGCAAAGAAATGTACCTTAAGGTACGCACGTTCATAACACAGGGTTTTTATCGTTACCTTGGTGGGAAGATTTATATGTCTCACTCAATTTTATTATCTAACTCAATTTTGATTGAATTAATTAAAAATTTGGTTCTATAATATTATAATTTAGATGACAATGCAAGTAAAAAAGTATAGTCAACAAAAACCTATTTTTAGCCTTACAAGGCTCCCTGATTTCTTTTTACAGACATAGCCCAAGCTGAAAATACAGTTTTGTGATTTTGGAAATTATATCTACAAATTTAATTGGTAGTTCTGTTATTCTTACAATGAATTTGTACTTTATAAAGTACACGAGGACTGACGACTATTTTTAATGCAGTTTTTTTGCTCACTATATTTTTTGTCAACTGCACAGTTGCATTGTCATTCAAACTATATATTCGTACTAAATTTCCAGTCAATTCGGTCACTTAAAGTGGATGAAATTCGCCTTGTAAGGTTTGAGTTAAATAAATAAACAAGCAAACGAACATTACAAGTTATATAAAACAACAGTAAAAACCTGTGAATTATAGTTGACTTTTGGAACATAAAAACTAATCGCGATTTGGTTTGTAAATTACTTTAAAAAAATGTTTTATTCTCTTTTATATAAATATATTTTAACGACTTTTAAATACCAGTTTTTTATCAATTTTCTCAGCTAAAAACTTGCCGATTTAATTTTTTCACGCTGGAATTGTGGCTGAACATTTTCAGGTTCCAGCTTAAAAAAAACGGAACCTTTATAGAATCAGTTCCTTATGAGTTTGTGCGACAAGTTTCGATACTCACAAGTTAACATAGTCCAACTTTCTGGCCTTATCTTAGCTATCCAGCAACTTTTCGGGATAAAAATATCCTATTATGTTAATTTAGATTATGGGCTAACTCTTTGCCACATTTCATCAAAATTCGTTAAGCAGTTTTTGCGTAATGAAGTAATAGACATCCAAATGTCTATAGGTACGGTGGGCTGCAAAAGTGCATGGACATCTCGGGGCGATAATCGCGTGAGCGCGCGCGTGCTCGGGTATGTTAATAACATCAAACGATCAAACACTGCTCACGCAATTTTCGCCCCGAGATGTCCATGCACTTTTGCAGCCCATCGTACATACAAATTTTCACATTTACAAAGTAGAATATTCAGTGTTAAAGACCCAGTAGTTGAGTTGTCTGTTCGTAGACATTTTTCTTTACAAAACGGGTTCAAACTGGTACTGATTACGAATTCATACGGGTCATACACACCGTAAGAAATAAAAATTGTCTCTCCTGTGGACATAAAGTTAGAGACTCCCTGACAGCAAACCTAAGATTTATTTAAATGGGCCGATATTTGACCAGGCGTCCCATACGCCGATTAGCCATACGCTTAGCAATACGTTGCAGCGACAGTGTTAATTATAAATTCATATCATATCTAACATTTACAAGCGAATCCCATCGACCTAGATTTATAAAATTTAATTTTGTAGTTTTACGAAAGAAATCTTTTCAACGTAACAAAGTTACTTAGCATTTTGAAAACCAACTACTTACTTAGACGCTAACGTTTGAGAAAATTGAGTTTTTTTTTTTATTAGCCTGTTATAGTGTCCCACTGCTGGGCAAAGGCCTCCCCTCTTGACCTCCACAACTCCCGGTCCGGCGCAATGTCAGGCCAGTCCTTTGCGTGCACGTCCAAATCGTCCCGCCATCTCCTTCTTGGTCTGCCTCGTCGTCGCTGGCCGTTCTCCGGCACCCACCAAGTGACTGTGTGAGCCCATCTTCGTGGTTGCATGCGACAGACAAGTCCGGCCCAGTCCCATTTTAGCTTAGCAGTCTTTTTCCCAACGTCGGATATGCGTGTTTTTGAGCGCAGCGTGGTGTTCCGGATTTTATCTAGCCTTTTCACACCTAATATGCTGCGCTCTATTGCTCTTTGGCAAACCTTAAGCTTGGACTCTTGACTTTCGGTCAGAGACCATGTTTGGGCACCGTAGGTTAACTGGACAGAGGTTTGTTGATTCAATTGTAACCTCAGTCACATTTCTGTATACCGTATTACAATAGGTAGGTAATGCCGTGCAGTCCAATAGTAAGAAATTATACTTTAATTTAAGCCAGTAAATATTGTATTAAGTTGTCACTTGCAGGTTCTTCGTCATGTGTTTTGTTTTGTTTATCTTAAGCCTTATTTAAACGATTCTAGAAAATATCGTTATAGTTCCGATACATTGCAGAGCCGCGTGGCTATGGATTTATAAACGATCAATCTTTAATGACAATGTATGTAACTTAACTTGCATGATATTTCTCGTTCCATATATAAAGAGGCTTTATAAAAGTAAAAACCTAGCTTTTTTTAAGGTTGTGATGATATCGTTTTTATTTCTGTTAGGGCCATCAGCACGGTCCAGGATTGAAAAACTAAATCGTTAAACATGGGCTAGGGTTCTTAGTTACATATTTTTCATACTACATACAAACTGAAATATAGATGCACAGAAAAAACCCCAGAAAAAAGACCAATGCTGGGAATCGAACCCAGGTCCTCAGCATTCACCATTCCGTCACCACTCAGCCAACCATTCAGCATTCCGTGTATGGTTTCACGGGATGACCGTAAAAGTAATAAAAAATGAAGTTGATAAAATAAATACAAAAAGATACTTCATACCAAACTTGTTCATAGTTTCATACATTTGACACTACTTAAAAATTAACTTAGAGTTAAAAGTTGGCTTTGGTCCACACAGGCCATTGGTCTATCCCAAAGAACTATTGACAACTAAAAATATTGAACTTATACGAGTATAGCGTCGGTGACAGTGCAAGTCCACTTATCTACCGTATGTAAATATCGCGTATCTGCACTACATGTAGTTTTATAGGGGATAGATTTAACTTGTTTTATTTTAACGAATTTGTAGTAAAAAATGTTAATTGGCTGAATTGGTCAGATACGCGGAATTACCCAATGCCAGTTAAGCGGATTTGCACTATCCCTGACGATAGACCTGTAGGCTTATTGTCTAACGATTGCTTTCGCATTCACTACATATTTAGTTCTGTCAAACAAAAAAAAAATACAAAATGTCAAATAAAAAAGGGTGACAGAAAGAGACGAAGCCAAGGGCTCGCGCGTTATTGAATACAGCCTCTAAGTTCACTTTTATAACTTTGAGTAAAGCTACCCTGGCTTTATGTAGTGTCAAAATGTGAAGAACTGTCATCCATAAACAAGAATCAACGATTTAATTTTTCGACCCTAGACTGTACAAGGGGCGTTTTTTTATTAGTTCTGTGGTTGTAACTCTAGTCATTGTGCTTTTAGAATGAAACGGCAAAGCGCCTTTGCCTTGCGTGGGATTTACGGAAACACTACACTTAGTCTATCCTCCACTAAACGAGACAAAGACTCGAAGGTGGGAACAAAGGTTTACCACACCCTAAAGCCGTTTTAGCGACATTTAAAACCCTTTTTTACAAGTTTGTAGATAACTTGAAATGTTCATACAGTATTTTATGTTAACCTAGTATTATTAGTATTATTTTTTGCTGTATAAATTAACAAATAAATAGTCAATTGTGTAAATTACTTAAGAATTACACACTAAATCAAATTACGTAACAAACCAAAGGGGTGTTTTTTATATTATTTTAGTTTCAAGATACTTCCTGGATTTTATTTTTGGATCTAATTTAGTTTTATATTTGTTCCACGTAAAAAATATTTATGAAAATTAACAAACACGTACTTTTAGTGAACAGTAACAATTACTTTGCTCACCTTAAAGCAAAGCAAAAAGTACGAGTAAAGTAATTGTTTCAGTTCATTGATATGGGTCTCTGCAAAATAACGCCTGATTCGACAAAGTAGTTTTAGTTCAGTTAAGCCTGTCACACACAGCGCAGATGCGGTAAGATTTTATCTGCGTATAAAAACTTATCCGTCTGCAGGTATCACACGCAGCTCAGATGCGAGGTTTTACATTCACTCTAAAATTTCGGAGCTGAGTAGACGTGTTTTGTGGTGCGGATGGCTTATACAGGGTGTTTTTTTTATATAAAAGGGGGTAAACGAGCTTGCGGGTCACCTGATGGGGAGCAATCACCGCCGCCCATGGACACCCGCAACATTAATGGTGTCACAGGTGCGTTGCCGGCCCTTTGAGAGATAGATAGGCTACAATGAATTTTCAATGAAAGCGCGTTACACTTTCTTTATTTCTCTCCACGACAAAATGTAAAAAAATGCGAAAATGCATTTCTACGCAAGGACGACTTGTTATTTGCTTACGTAGTACGTAATTTTATATTTATTTTATTATACACTGAAGTTCCCAATCCGCACTGGGCCCGCGTGGGAACTACGACCCAAACCCTCTTATTCTGAGAGGAAGCCTGCGCCCTGCAGTGGGACGTAATATAGACTGGGATGATGATGATGATGATGATGAAAGTGTGCTTCTTCGCATCCATCTGTATTTATCTGCAGATATAATCTTCACATCTGTTGGATTCTGTCGATATATGTCGGTGCTCACAGATACGCAGATAAAAATCTTACCGCATCTGCGCTATGTGTGGTCCTCCATTGAATTGTATAGGGAGCGATATTGACAGATATCTGTTCAGATACAGATATCTTACCGCATCTGCGCTGTGTGTCATGGGCTTTAATGCTGTATAATATAATAACACATTCTCAATTGTATATTTGCTTAGTCAAACATAGGATGTTCATACTTTATTGAAATAAAAATTCACTTTCTAAACTATAACATACGCATAACAAAATCTACATAGAACAACAAAGCATAAACATAACCGCATTCATTTCATTACTAAATGCGATTCATACCGTTTGTGTAGTTTGATTACGGTATTTGTTTGATCATCAATCCCCTTTAATCACTTTGTGTGTACATCATAAACACTAGACAATACGGTGTGTTCAATAAAAAGTGAATGTATTTCCTATTCAAACTCTCTAGGGTTCAAATTCGTTTGAAAATTCCTACGTGGATGATCCCGGGACAATTTTGATGTATATCTACATCTATCTTATACTATTACTAGCTGTTGCCCGCGACTCCGTCTGCAAAGAAAAGGAGTATAAAAAATAGCCTACGACCTATTCTCAGACCTACCAAATGTAGAGAAAAAAAATCTCAAAGATCGGCCAAGCCGTTTCGAAGGAGTTCGATAACAAACACCGTGACACGAGATTTTTATATCATCACTAGCTGTTGCCCGCGTCTCCGTCTGCGAAGAATAGGGGTATAAAAATAGCCTACGACCTATTCTCAGATCTACCGAATATGGACAAAAAGTTTCATAAGAATCGGTCGAGCCGTTTCGGAGGAGTTCGATAACAAACACCGTGACACGAGATTTTTATATATTAGATCATCATCATTTCAGCCGAAGGACGTCCACTGCTGAGCAAGGCTCGTCAAAGAGATTGGTCCCGTGCCATGTATTAGAAGATAAAGAAGTAAACTTTTTTGTAGGAATAATATGTAAAACCATTGAACTAATAAAAAAAACACTGGTTGATTTTAAAATTCTGGATTAACAAATCCTTCTTTTCATCCAGGCGGGTGGAGTGTCTTCACCCTTCTGTGGTTAAATCTAATACCTACCTTTAAACGAGCAATTCTTGTATATATATATATATATATATATATATATATATATATGTGGGGGTTTTCGGGGATGAAAAATTGATCTAGCTTGGTCTTATCTCTGGGAAAACGCTTGGTACCGAGTTTCAGCCCGAGCGGAGCTCAGTCGCCCAGGTACTACATTACTTAAAGTTAGGCCGCCTGCACGAAGCGGTTCGTTTCATTTTACCTTTTAAAAACTACTAAGGATAGGAATACGCTCCAATCGTCTGCTTTTAGATACAACATAAAGCTCATAGTGAAAATAAACGGATTACTCACGTCTCAAAACGAGTTTAACTCCGAGTGATCCGTTTATTTTCACTATGAGTGAGTCTCACGGTAGTTTCTTGTTTAAAACAACATAAAGCTCTTTAAGTCTAGAAGAGCCTTAGGGCCAGTTACTGAACCAGTGAGATACACCCTTATCCTCATTTGCACTTTCCATCAGGTGAGATAATGGTCAATCATGGGTCAGTTTTATCTAAAAAAATTCCGGTACGTACAAAGTTCCCAGGATACGCAGACGAAGTAGCAGGCACCAGATAAGTATAAGTTAGTATTTTGAGTGACAAGTAGATTGCGTATAAAAATGTTTTTTTTCTGGCTGTTTTCTAAAGTTAAACTTATGACCCAAACAACTTTAATTTTAAAAGCAATGTACACGTTTAAAGGAATTATACGAAATGAGAAAATTGAAGTTAGAATTCAAAATTCCTTCTGAGCAATGTATCCGCTTTATTAATTCAATTAACCAGTGTTATTAATATTTAATTATGCGCGTCCATTTTCTACTTTAAATTTACTTTGTCATAGTCTCTTTCAAGTTCATTATTAATTTGAAATTTAAGTATTAATTCAATAAATTAATTACAAATTTTCACTTTGAAAATTTTATTTTTAATGAGATTTGCTGTTAAAATAGTGAAAAAGTATTTTAGTTTCAGTTTGAAACAAGGATTTTTGAAACGATATTTTAAATCACGTTGTTTAAATATACACACCTTTAACAGCATAGTACCTAACTTAACTATGGGTCAATTATGTGTTAACAAGCGAAAAATAGCATGAATTTGCTAACAATGGTATTTTAAAACAAGCCTTTTGCCATCATCATCATCTATTTTTAATTTCTCACAAAGATATTTTTAAAAGCGGATCACATAAATATACTTAAATTGGCGTCCCTGTAAGAAAAGTTTTTGTTGACAAACAATCGTAAACTGTCGCCACGTGCAATAAAACTGTCATTGTTATTTGTCAACTGTCACATGTTGAAGGATAACGTTATTGCAAGCGAATTCACACTTTCTTTTTCCGTTACGTTATGATACAGCATTATATTATACATAGACACGTCAGACACGCCGAAAATGTCAGTTTCCTATAAACTGGTAGGTACGGTCAACGTCATAAATAAGTGATCACTTTTGTACCCTGTCACTTTAACGTCATGTTTGAAAAGCTATACGAAATTATGTAACGACTGCAAGCGACATGGTATAAAAGTGATCACTAACACATGCTCAGCAGTTGTCTAAGTTTTTGTGGTAATACAGATAAATAACGTTTATTGACAATTTTAATTTTGACAAGATTAACAATTGATAGTTTCGGAACGCTCACTTAAAAAGACTCGTTCGAATATTTTATACCTAAGTACCTACATTTTTAATTACGTAGTGTCAACTTAGCTCTCTCTTTAAGCCTCGATTCCCGTCGTATCATCTTTTTTATTCCAATGCAATTTTTAGTCAAATATTCGTTTGGTATAAGTTACCTTAATTTTTTTTCCATGGTCCGATTTGAATAGGTTAGGATTCGTTTATTTAAAAACTGTCGCAAATAGTCAATGGTTTAAGTATAATTATACGAAACGATCATTGGACCAATCTTTAAGACAAACAAACATTAGGACAAAAAATATTCGACCATCCTGTACCCTCTCCATAAAGTTACATAAGTTATAGTACCTAATTAGGTACCAAGTTTGAAATGCAAAAACGATTCCCAGTACGAACAAAATAATGCTGAAGTTTGTACGTATTAAAATAAATTCTAGAAATAAAACAATTGCGGGAGAAAATAAATCATAGCGATACGCTCTTTTATCAAAGAACATCTCCGCAAAACAAAAAGAATAAAAGATCATAATAGGTAAAGACGACGGGGCTTGAAACATAAGCGATAGCGGAAAACTAGACTTGTCAATTAAGAGGGTTTGTACCTGCTGAGCTGGGAACGTTGCATTTTTGTTAGTTTTTCTCGATTATTCCATAAAAATTGAATGAAAATTAAAAATGTTTTGAATACAAATTGTTCTTATATATAATTTAATGTGTCTACTGCAATAATAATACGTGATAAGACTTTTATTTTCTTTAAAAACCGTTAGGTAATAATTTGTTCGTTTTTAAAGAAAATAAAAGTCTATCACGAATTATTATTGCAGTAGACACATTAACTTATATATTAGAACAATTTGTATTCAAAACATTTTTAATTTTCATTCAATTTTTATGGAATAATCGAGAAAAACTAACAAAAATGCAATGTTGCCAGCTCAGCAGGTATAAACCCTCTTAAGTGAAACTCCAGTTTATAATGGTTTTCGTGTTTTATATAACGTTCATCATCATCATCATCCCAGCCTAAATACGTCCCACTGCTGGGCACAGGCCTATTCTCCGAATGATAGGGCTTGGGGCGTTGTTCCCACGCGGGCCCAGTGCGGATTGGGAACTTCACACACACCATTAAATTTCTTCGCAGGTGTATACAGGTTTCCTCACGATGTTTTCCTTCACCGTAAAGCTCATGGTAAATAAAATTACCTACTAATGTGATTTCGCACATAAATTCCGAAAAACTCAGAGGTGAACCCACGACCCTCTGCTTGAGAGGCCATAAGTCAAACCACTAGGCCACCACGGCTTTTTATATATGTACAATAGTCTGGGAGCCGCAAAATAAAATTGTTTTAATGTCACTTTATTTGCGTGTCGTCAATTGTTACTCTAGTACAAATTGTAAAGAGATTACAGTTCACGAGCCGCAATATAATGTTGTTGTGGTTTATAATTCTAAATTAAATGGAGTATAGTAGTGCACAAAATGTATATGGAGCTTAAGTCATTTTTCTATTTTGGAACGTCAATTTGTTTATACGGACACGTTACTACTATACCTATAAATACAACAGGTAATTTTCTTAAGTTTTTTACCTATAAGTAGTACGGTCAAGGACTTTAATTCTTCAGCCACCATGGAACCATTTCACAGTAAACGTCATAGTGAAGTCATCGTAAAGTCTTTCCCTTTGAAAAGGTTCCATGGTGGCTCATGGATTAAAGTCCTTGACTGTACAATACGTTCGAGCGTTTACGAATAATTATGTTTAAGTATTTTTGTTATTATTATTTGCTTTTATTATGTGCTTTAATAATCTACAAATTATCTATTTACGCATGTAATTAGCTATTAGAGTGCAGTTTACTTATCTATCCAAACAGCGATCCGGGTGTCACCAACGGTACTGTCTGAAAATAAACGCCTCAGCATTATGCTGAGCCAGTGTCCGATTTACAACTGCAATGACACATTCTATCTTTAGCTTTCGTAAAATATTGATGACGTGTCTTGTGTTGTTGTAAAGAAATGTATTTTCTTTCTTCTGATAAGAGATTAATACCGCTGGCTCCTGTGACTGCAGCTATTTGAAGTAGCGTTTATCTTGACAATGCATTTGCATGTCCGTAGCCGGCCGCGACAAGAGGTGGATGTGAATGGAGAAGCCTTGTTTTAGATACAGGGCGATGCAGTTTTAAATAACACGACGTAGGCTGTTTTATTTCAAATTTAAATTTGAGTTTAATCAAATTGATTAGTAATTGACTCATTTGATTCCTAACTCACCGTAGACAGTTTTCACGGTAGCTTCTATTATTAACTTCCTTGTCACGCAATGCGAATAAAAGTTGCACAGTAGGTCATGCATGATGCAGTTGGTACAATCTTACGTATAATAATTATTATAAAAGCGAAAGATTGTATGTTTGTTATTCTTTCACGCTAAAGCGGTTTGACGGATTCTGATCAAGTTTGGCACAAAGATAATTATTTTATAACCTAGATTAACATATAGGATACTTTTTATCCCGATATAGCGATGAACGAATTTTTTGCAGACGATGTCGCTGGCGTCACTTAGTTCTCTAAGTAAAAATATATTTTTCCGGGATTTTTCTACTTATGAATGAAGGCGTAATCTCAATAAGGTTTTTATGAAAGTCTTTTAAATAAAAAGAGAGACAGTAGGTAAAGATTTGTAGATTTTCCAATAACTCTTTCTTTGGGTATTGTATCCGGTTCCTTCGGATTCAATTGTTTGCTTCAAAATATCGCTAACAAGTACGTACCTAAGTATATTATTTGTTTAGATTAAAAATAGATCTTAAAACATTCAATTAACTTTAAACATTATTTGAATTTGATTTTCTATCAAATAAACATCCGAACATCCAAATATCCGAATACCCAAAAATAAACTTTTTTGCTAACTTACTCATTAATGGTATGTTTTATTGATCGACTAGCTGTTGCACGCGACTACGTCTGCAAAGAATTCGTTTGTCGCTATTCCGCGGGAAATATGCGATTTTCTGGGATAAAAAGTATCCTATGTTAATCCAGGGTATAAACTACCCATGTGCTAAGTTTCATCAGATTCCGTCACCGTTTTAGCGTAAAAGAGTAACAAATATCCATACATCCGTATGGAAGTTTGTATAAACTTGCGCGTTTATAATATTGGTAAGATACTTTAAACATGAAACTACCGTGAGACTCACTCATAGTGAAAATAAACGGATCACTCACGTCTCAAAACGAGTTTAACTAACTCGACATGTTTCGGGCTAATCCGTAGCCCTTCCTCTCGGAGTCGCACGTCACGGCGGCTGCCAAACGTGCACACGCCGCCACCCGCCGTGACGTGCGACTCCGAGAGGAAGGGCTACGGATTAGCCCGAAACATGTCGAGTTAGTTAAACTCGTTTTGAGACGTGAGTGATCCGTTTATTTTCACTATTGGTAAGATAGTAATATTTATTTATTTAATGAGGACCAACAGCTTAAAATACAATTTAAATAATCGACATAGCAAGACAAAGCCAATTTGCAGGAACTCACAAATAATGATAAAACAAATTACAAAAGTTCAAGGTAAGTCCAAAGTGTACCGTATCAAAGGCGTGACTACATTTTTCATATTGAAAAAAACATTACAAGAGATAAAACAACACGTAGGTATAAAAAACACGCAACCTGTGTGGGAATTGCCTTTAATTTTTAACATAATTTTATTTTTATGTGCCCCTTTGTGAAGCTGTCATGTGTCGCCTATGATAGTTCAAAAAGAGTCCTGCAGTTGATTGCAGACAACAGAACATTAGTAATAGAAATCCGTTAAGCCCTTTTGGCGCGAAATACCAAATAACATATTTATATTACCATTTATAGCTTCTCTATCGTCCGCCGGAATTTCATATGCCATTACGTACACATAATGTTCATTCTTGAAGAAATTCATTTGTTGTTCATTTTCTTCACATTTGTTATTAAACAGCTAATCAAAGTTAATCTACTGTATTTTTTTTTTTTGGCCGAGGCAGGACACTGTGGGTAGATTAAGTCCCCTCCCTACCCCTCCCCTCTCCTTCTCAAAATTTAAAGCACACGTTTTTTGTTTTGATAACCAATAGAGAAGGGGACTTGTGACCGGGTTTTTTAGTCCGTGCAAGTCGGACACTGTCTGGGCCCTCCATTCCCAGTTCGTCCGAAGGGATTTTTCCCGAGCACAAGTCACCCTTCCAATCCTTGAAGTAAAAAACAGCAAAGACTTCGCGTCTTTGGCCCCTCCGGCTACTCATTCAAAAAAAAAAAATCTACTGTATTTCACAAGATGAAATTACAAAAAAACGTAAACCAGCACTCTTCTATGTATTTTGGTATGGCAAGTGCAATTTTAGTAAGACAATGTAAAATAAAAGTATTCTCGTAATCCATGGTCCATATGGCGCAAGCCACATAGAAGTTCTGGGCTACCAGTACAAGTGCTTATAAATAGGACACTGGGTAATTATCACAAACGTCCTAAAAATGGTTTGGGCCTTACGAGGATATTTTAAATCTGCTGGGTTACTCGTTGGTCACGGTGTATAGTGGTAGAAGGGAGCATGACAATTAGCTAAGTTCTAGCTCTAGGCGCTAGGGACTAAGAACTATTTGAACTAATTAGACTAACAACCGCAAACACTCGGTTTCCTTGTTCAGATATCAGATAGAGAAATTTTAATTGGAAATCTTTTGTTATCTCTTTTACTATTGCATAAAGTAAAAACTAAGTAGTATTTAAAACCGGCCATGTGCGAGTCGGACTCGCACACGGAGGGTTCCGTACCATTATCTATAAAAACGGCAAAAAAATCAGGTTTGTTGTATGGGAGCCCACCTTGAATATTTGTTTTATTTTAATTTAATTATTTATTTTTAATGTGGATATATAACTAAATATTCTGTGAATATTTCAAGCGTCTACCTGTTGCCATTATCAATATCGAGAAAAAACACGTTTGTTGTATGGGAACCCCCTTAAATATATATTTTATTCAGTTTTTTAGTATTTTTAGTTATAGCGGCAACAAAAATACATCACCTGCGAAAATTTCAACTGTACATCTATCATAGTTTATGAGATGCAGCTTGGTGACAGACGGACGGACGGACAGCGAAGTTTCAATAATAGGGTCCCGTTTTTAACCTTTGGGTACGGAACCCTAAAAAGGAACTCATACATTAATATTAGGTACTTAACTTTGAAACATTGACTATCCGAAATGGTGGTTGCGATAGATGTCACCACACGCCACTGTTGGTTGGCATATGCAAGTGATTAATGTTTTGAGGCGATGTGATGCATTGGTAACATACTCGGCACGTATAGCCAATATTCGATGGGGTTCAAAGCCCATTTAATTTTGTCGAACCCGAAAACTTTTAGTCTTAAAAAAACCTTAGATATCATTGAGCAAACGTTCTACTTATAAAAACAAATATACCATAATACTTTGGTAATGCAGAAAACACGTGGTTAAAACTCTTGCCAGCCTTTCTAATTTACCTAGTTCTTGAAGTGAACAAGCCATTAAGTTATCTAACTGTTCAATAATAACTTCGACAATTACCCTTTATGTTTCAATGGTCAGGTATTAAGGTATTAATCAAATTACCTAACAATTAAATGATCGTTAACAAAACAAAAGTACAAAGCATTCAAAGTTCCGAATGAAACTGGTCTCACTTTGTGGTACCCCTTTAAAGAGAGTCGATAAGTTTATGTACCTGGGCCACTGGGTGACCGAAACGATGTCGGACGTCGGGGACATCGAGCGCGAGCGCCGCGCGCTGTGCGTTCGCTGTAATAATGTTGGCCCGCAGATTTGCACGCTGTGTTAAGGAAGTCAAATTAACTTTATTTAAGGCTTTTTGCCAAACATTCTACACGTGCAGTCTGTGGACTAACTTTACTCAGCGGGCTTACAGCGCGTTGCGCGTTCAATATAATAACGCGTTCAGAATGTTGTTCGGGCTGCCACGGTATTGCAGTGCGTCGACAATGTTCGCGGAGTCGCACACGGACTGTTTTTTTACCATCATGAGGAAACGTTGTGCGTCTCTCCTTAACCGCAGTCTTGGCAGCTCGAATAGCATCCTGAGCACGTTAGCCCACCGTTGGGACTCGCCGCTGCTGCAGCGTTACGTGCAGCTGCACGCGCCTGTAATGCCAGTGCCCAGGCGTCTTTAGTTTTTATTTAAGTTTAAGTTTAGTATACCTAATTATAAAATACTAACCATAGCAATAAGATTGTAATTTATAACTACTATACTAACACTACTAATACCATGGACTCAAAGTCCGAAATAAAATATTTGAATTTGAATTTGAATTCAAATTCCCTTGTAATTTTGAAGGTGTGTACTTCCCACGTTCAAATGTTTGACACGGGCTTCGTTTTAAAATGAGGAATGGAGTTTCAATTACCACGTAGCTCCGCGGATTAGGAATCCCACGTGGACCCAGTGCGAATTGGAAACTTCACACACACTATTGAATTTCTTCCTAGATGTGTGAAGGTTTTCAAGATGTTTGTTTAACACAAGCATTTTGTTAATGTAGAGTACGAAGGATGGATTGTATGTTTTCATGGATTTGGGAGTTTTGAATCGGAAACGATACCGCAGGCGCAAGCTGGTTAAAAAATAAATATTGTAGATATAGAATCAATTGACTTCTAATGAAAACACTGTAGTGATGTTTTAAGGAAAATGAGATATACACTCATTAGCATATTGAAAAGCAGTAGCTACATAATTAATTCAATTTTAACGTTAATAATTTAGCGCCTTGATTTTACCATTCTTTGATAAACATCTTTGGGCGTATTGAAAACATATTTTACTGGGGTGCTTAAAATGTAAAATGTAAATTGTATGAATAAAAGAGCGTTTTCCTGTTCTATAATTATTCGAAAGCTTAAGGGCAGAGATCAAAAAATGGTGTAAACCGAGGTGACTTTGAACTGCGGGGCGACTTTAAAAAGTAGCTTGCTGACCAACTCACGCATTTTTGTTAGCATTTGCTATTCCTTGTTGATGTCTTCATCGATCAGTTTTAGTCACATGTCAACCATTTACCTCATAATGGACAATGTTGACTTCATAGCGATGTAAAAAACTATCAAAGTTGCCCCAATTGGATAAAAGGCACCCTGGTTTACGGTACAACAGTTGTTTACTAAGACACGGAATACATAAAATTGTAGGGTTTAATTGTAGCAGGAAGACCAAAGTTATTGACATAGCTCGGAGAGCCACCAGATTTAAGTGGGGTGGGCAGGGCACGTTTTTTTGTAGAACTGACGGCTGATGGGGCAGTAGGGTTCTCAAGTGGCAACCGCGAACCTGAAAAAGAAAAGAAAAAAAGGATAGGGAGGAGGGAAAGGAAAGAGAAAGGTCTCAACAAGATGGGCAATCTGGTAGAAGTCGCAGGAACGAATTGGATAAGGGTAGCATAGGACCGCTCGTTGTGGAACATTTTTTCTTTTGGCTGATAATTATGACGATGATGAATTGTAGATTTTTCTAGACAGTTGATTGTATGGTTAACTACCATTTAACGTGATGCTAACCATCCTAAGCTGTGTAGTCCTTAATCGATGGACATACATTAAACATTGCCGTAGTGATATGATTTTAGGTACGTTAGTGTTAACAAACACGTTGCTAAGAATTTACATTTGTGATTCTGAAGTTCCCAATTCGCAATAGACCGCGTGGGAATTACGGCTTTGATGATGATGTTCTGAAGACATAACAAGAGCCAATCCTAACCAACCCAACTAGAGCTAAAGTTTTGTAGCAGTAATTAGTGAAATTAACGTTCTTATGTTTTTAGTTTTTTCGATGAACTAAACATATTTCTCTTACTTCTCCGCCTTTTTCGCTACGAAATACACACTACAGCAACGTCTGTGTGCAAATTACATCGATGCGTAAGACCTTTGATAAATTATAACTGCGTAAGACCCAGTGGTTAAATAAAGAAACAACAGCGCTAAAAGTCGATTATCTCTCTTTATATGTATAGGTGTCTTGCTCTAACTTGCCTGATATAAGATTCATAGACAAATATTTTATGTCGTTAGAAGAAGTAAACGAAACTACTTACATTTAATAATAATAATAAAAATTATTAAACATATTATCGTAAAATTATATCGTAAATTATTTTTAACGACTGCTTTAGCCTAGTTGGTAGTGACCCTGCCTACGAAGCAAGAGGTCCTGGGTTCAAATCCCGGTAAGGGCATTTATTTGTGTGATGAGCACGAATATTTGTTCCTGAGTTATGGATGTTTTCTATGTATTTAAGTATTTATTTATCTATATAAGTATGTCTATCGTCGTCTAGTACCCATAGTACAAGCTTTGCTTAGTTTGGGACTAGGTCGATTTGTGTGAGATTGTCCCCTAATATTATTTATTGTCCCCTAATATTATTATGAGGTCGGCTTGTCAAAGTTGTGTCTAATAGTACCTATAGTGTTATATAACTCTAACTTTGTTTTGGTCCAAACACAAATGTGTAAAGTATTCAATAGTTAATTACTTTATTTGAAGTCTATACTCTAGTCGAGTTAGTGAACGCTTGTTGGGATAATTAATAACTTGATAGTAAAATAATCGGTTAGCTGGATATCAAAAGCAAAGCAAAACAGCTTGAACAAAAAACGGTGGCAAGGAAAATCATTTTTCGAAGCCGACAATATGACGTACCGATCCGCTATTTTTTTGACATATCCGAGCATAGGTTGTAGAAATAAATGTAAAGATACTTAGTATTTTTTATGTTTTATCGATATGTGTAGACGCTAAAAACATAGGTTATTCATTTTGGTAGTCGGCTAAAAAGTACCACTGACGTATCCTCTATCTCTTAACTTGTATTTGAAAAAGATCGCGGTCTCGACTGAGATGGCAGGCACCGAGGATTATGTCCCTTTCTAAAAGTTGCCGGTACGTAATTTGGTACACGTTAGTACAGGGATGGCGAACCTTATTGGTGAATGTGTCATTGTTATGGAAAACAATGATATTAGGGCAATATCGTGCCAGGTAAGATTCTTGGCTTACAAGGACTTAACCTTTAAAGTTTTATGTTTCTCATTGGTAAATTTATATGAGTTTGAGCCGATATAACAAAACATGTGCTAATTTTTTTTTTTCATATTCTGAAGGTTGATCATGTTGGAAGTAAGTACTTTGAAGGCCAATTTCTCCAATTAGGCAGCTAAAAAAATACGGGTCTGTTATTTTAGACTACTCTCTAATATATGAACTATCAAAATGAATCAAATCGGAGTCGGACAGTTGGGAACTTTTCCTTGTTAGTGCTTTGGTGATAGAAGTCGATAAACAATCTCATCTTACTTTTTTTTACAGAATCAAACTTCAAATTTCAAAATGCAGAAGAGCGACAGCAGGCGATCCCAGGGGGCGGTGGGGGCGGCGCGGGTACTGGTGCTTTTACTGGTCATATGTCTCGTGGAGTCCGCGACAGGTACATACATTAACTAAGAAACTAATTACATAAGTTATGAAACTAAAACCCGATTTAAAAAAATGCCCGTTAAAATGTGCAACTGTCGAAATGCCAATATACGAGTGTAAAGCCCAGTTTAGACTTGCAAATTAACTATCATAATTGAATACTCGCAATATGTCTTACTGCTTTTTATAAAAGAGGAATGGCGTAGAATTAATGGTTTATCTTGGCAACAGTGAGAGTAACGGTACGGTTCTCTTAAACCGTGATTTAGATACGTTTTCGGAGTCAGTAGGTACACAAGTTTCCCATACTTATAATTACTGGCATCATATACAGCAGTCGCAGCATAATAATTATAGTTCTATCACAGCAAAATAGCAACGCAACACAAAACTATCTTTTGATAACTTTATAAAACAAATACGAACCGAGTTAGCCTCGGAAAGTAATGTAAGTTTCACGATTATGACACCATAAAAATGACGCTTCCTTCCTTCGCCAAGCATTCTTTTATTTTTCTTGAAATGCCATTGGATCGGGTTATGCTGTAGTTGAAGTTTTCAAAGTATTTAAACGCGGACCGTGAGTATAACCAAGGATGATATAGACTGGATTGGCAGTCGCCATAGTACGGATCGGCCGCGGTTTTTGTAGTTCGATTATTAAATCTAGATGGCGCTGAAATATAGCCAGAGGCTTTGAAGGCAAAACAATAAGACTACAGATATTTCATGTCACTGCAAATGCAATATTTTTGAAAAATAATACATTTGTAGTAATATGAAGCATCTGTAGTCTTATTGTTTTGCCTTCATAGCCTCTGGCTATATTTCAGCGCCATCTAGATTTAATAATTGAACTACAAAAACCGCGGCCGATCCGTACTATGGCGACTGCCAATCCAGTCTATATCATCCTTGGCTTAGATGATTTATACACTAGATAGAGCTTCGGCGGCATGAAAACGTCCCGAAAAATATAAGCCAACTTGGCTTATATGTCATTTACCTCCCTTCAGTTTGAATGACGTAACGCGATCGTAATATGAAGCTGTCAAAAGAAATTTGTGGACGTTTTGTATCGCAATGTTTGCTACTGACACTCTATCTAGTGCATAAATAATCTAAGATCCTTGGTATAACACGCCACGGCCCAAATGACGGCTGGGGGTTTTCAGAAAAAAATGTACCCGTTTTGCCTTAATTATCCTTAATTTTCCATACAAAATTTATTAGTCAGTTTTGTGACGGTCCATACAACATGTATTGTTAACTGCGTCACAAAACTGACAATTAAAAGTGGGACACTTTTTTTATTGCTTAAATCGATAGTGCTTGTGATTCTGAGTAGAAATAACCCAAAAATTGTTAAGTTTTTAACAAAAGTACAGGGTACACTTTTTTCTGAAAATGCCCGGCTGGACTTGTTAGCTTAGTGGTAAGTTTACGAACTTTTAATTATTTTGTGTTAAAAATAGCCTTCATCGTCATCATCATTTCAGCCGCAGGTCGTCCACTGCTGGACTTAGGCCTCCCTCATCGATACCCAATCATTACGGTTTTCACCAAATCGTCCGTCCATCTCGTTGATGGCCGTCCCACGCTGCGCTTGCCAGTCTGTGGTCTCCATTTGAGAACTTTTTGGCCCCAACGGCTATCTGTTCTGCGTAGCTTTATATAAATAAATATAAATAAATATTAGGGGACAATCTTACACAAATCGACCTAGTCCCAAACTAAGCAAAGCTTGTACTATGGGTACTAGACGACGATAAACATACTTATATAGATAAATAAATACTTAAATACATAGAATACATCCCTAACTCAGGAACAAATATTCGTGCTCATCACACAAATAAATGCCCTTACCGGGATTTGAACCCAGGACCTCTTGCTTCGTAGGCAGGGTCACTACCAACTAGGCTAAAGCGGTCGTTAAATATGTTTGTTACACTGTCTGAAATATGAAACATTTTAATTTTCTAATAATTAAGTACCAATAATTACTCATTACAATCATTTTAACCGTCACGCCGCTCTTTTGCCCGTTTAGGGTTGGATAGCCGTAATGATTGGATATCAATGAGCGAGGCCTATGCCCAGCAAAGGACATGGTGATGATACCTACAGGCTGAAATGGTGATGATGTTTAATATTTTGAGCGCACGTCATAAAAATACTATCAAATACTAACTATACCTGGCTACCTGGTTAGAACTGAAATAGAGTCTTTTTCAACCTCGACATTGGTGGAATTAAAGATAGTATCGATGCAGCTCTATTTAAAAAAAATTTACTAACTTACCTGCAGAAATCCATTCTTTACTTTTCTTTCCGTTGTAAAAGATTGCCTGGAAGAGATCACTCCGAAGCGATAAGATAAAATACTTGTTTTTCTGTATTACTTTCTGTGTGGTATACTTAAGAGTCATTGCATTGTACATATTGTAACTTCCATCCGTTTTTCTATATTCTATAGTGGAATATGTAAGTGTTTTACCATTTTTGTGGCACTTCCTGCATCAGAAATAAAAAATAATGCTGATTGTCACTTTGACTTGTTACCGACTTTTTTGAGTTAGAGCCTTTAATGTTTCAGCCGTACGACTGACATTCAACCTTAGGGTGCTAAAGGTATTTCTTAGTCGGATATACATACTTTCATATTTGTAATCAAAAAACACAGCTGAAATAATACAAATATAAAAACTAATTTCGGATAACACAAGCTCTGCATGGTAATGATCAAACGTAATAATAACTCGACGTCTCCGCGAGATATAATTTAAATATGTTAATATAATAATAACAAGCTTGCACTGTACATTGTTTACGTTTAACCTACTTTGCCTTTTTAGCTCGCATTTACTTTGCTAATGGACTTAGATAAGCGATTTTCAAAAAAATAATGTAATCTAATAAAAAAGGAAAAAAAGAAAAGAAAGGAAAGTCTTCTTTACATAGAATGTGGTATTTCCATTATTTAAAGTAGTTGCCCTCCGTGTGGCGTTCGTTTTTTCTACCCTCTATAAATATCACTAAATACACAATGTTACATTATGTTCCATCTCACATAATCCTGCGTACATTATTCAGCCACAAATGTCATAATCATAACACAAAATAATACGTCTCACTGATCCAAGGAACATATGAAACAAAAGCATTAGCGCACGAGAAAATGACTGTACCTACCAAATAAAGGCTTAACACTGCTTACAGAGGCTCAGCCAGCCAAATCTTCGACAATCTCATTTACCCCTTGAAAAATACCTTACGTATTATTGGGTGACGCAAGCTAAAATGACAGATGGCAGCCGACTGTCTCATTTCATGCTTTGTTTATGAAAGGGATGACGAATGATCGGGAAGAGGTGCTTTAATGCTGCGCCTTTGGTTTGTGAATAGTTGAATGTGTTTTGTTCGTAGGCTGTGGTTTCGTGACAAAACTGATGGGATTTAAGATTTAGATAAAACAGAGTACGAGCTTATTCCTTTTTTTACCTTATTTAAATGTGAATTTTATTTTATTATACAATTCAATACAAATTTGGGGGTAGTTACAATAGAGAGATCTCTCTCCAGGCAGATGTTATGCCTGGGGACCGAAGTCCAATGGATGAAAGTTGGAAGTTGTATTTATGCAGCCGAGTTGAGAAACTTCGATAGTGCGATGCAGGATTGTAGAAATTAGTTTCTTATGTGATGACTAGATGGCGCTAGTAGTCGCTACACAAATATTCTTTATTGAATACCAAAACTAGTACAGTGACATTACAAAAATAAAAATTAGCTATGGTTTGACATTTGGCCTTTTAATCAGAGGGTCGTGAGTTCGACCACCACAGGATCGCACCTTTATGTTTTTCGAAATGTAGGTGGTGAAAGGAGGATTGTGCCCTGTAGTGGGTCGTATTATAACTATAAGCTGAAATGATAATTATGATGAAATCTGAATGATGACAACCACCAGTCATCATTGTTTTTATAACTAAAAGTTTGTGAAGTGATTCATTGATTTGAAAAAAAGACTTAATTTTCATTTTAATCCAAATTAATACAACTACTTATTAACATTTTTAAGCTTCAACTTTTGTTGCTTAAACAGTCATTATTACTGTAAGAAATCAGATTTTAAACTAAAACAATAGAAAAATAATTCAACACTTATTGTGAAATACGACAAGATCACTGCCTGATTTGCATCCAAAGCGAGAATGTTATGATTGCATTAAAAAAATATTTATTCATCTCTCTATTTAGTATTCTAAATAAAACGTTGGTCAAATGATAATAAAATGTAAAATTTTCAAGTAAACATACCTCATTGAAAATATTTTTTTTTTGTATGTTCAAGTTTATAATAATATCTGCTTTTCGTAACAAACGACCACTTTTGTACCGTCAACGTCATAAATAGGTGATCACTTTTGTACTTTGTCACTTTCAGTCATTTTATAATTTCATATGGCTTTTCAAACATCACATTAAGGTGACAAGGTAAGTATAAAAGTGATAACTAAACTTACGAGGAAGCGTTCGAAATAGTTTTGGTGATACCTATTAAAGTTAGCCCAGATGATAATCTTAAAGCTACGAATGAGTCTGTCAGAATCTCGGAAACCGTTGTAGATTTGGCTAAATTGGATCTAAACATACAAACCCTAGCGCTGTCGAGACCAGGCGTGAAATATCACCAAGGAGATATTCTGCGGGTGAAAGACGTTGTGCAAGGTCTTTCCGTATCGTTACTTGCTAATCCGGCTCCCGAATAAAAGTGCTTGCATAGTGTTCCGGTGAGGAGAGCAGGACGGCCGGTGAAATAATAAGAGCATAGGTAAGATGTTCTATAAGGCAACGCACGAATGTGATCGACGTTGGTCTTTGTGTCGTCCATCGAAAATGGGCTTGAGCTTGGGATGCCGACGACATGACGAACGGTGAAACAAGCGCGTTTTGGAACACAGACCCCGGCTAGGTAAAAGAAGTATCGGAAGACCGCCTACTCGATGATCCGATGACATTAGGGAGACAGCAGGACCTCTCTGCGAGACGAAAACAGATAACCGATCTCGATGGAAAAAGATTGGTGAGGCGTATGCCCAAAAGTAGGCGATAACGCGCTGAAGAATAAGAAAAAGAGGTGTTCTATCTTAGCCCTTTAGTTGGCGAAGTTATTGGTCTTATACTACGAAGTTCAAAATTCGTCCCGCTCATGCTCGATTTTTCGATCCAGTAGTAAAATAAATGACCTTGCATTATATTAATTATCAATAATATTTTATTATAAAACTAGCTTCGTTACTGTTAAAAATCGATGAAAAAAGGATCCGGTAACATTTTTAAATCACAACGCGCGCGGTCGTTTGGACAACGCCATTTAATTATTGCAGACGAAGGTAGCACGACATCTTGAAAGCCGGATTACTCTATACTTGTTTAAATTTAATATACAACGTGCCCACCAGGTTTCCGGGAAAGTCTAACCACGCATTCCTGAGGCCATATGGAGTAATAAATGTTATGTGTTTCTAGGTCGAATTATGCTTTTTAACTTTTTTATTTTTTCATTCATAATAAATACGCAATCCCAGCACCTCCACTACTTTCATAGTAAAGTTTAAACATAAAAATGGAAATATCTCAAAAACTAAGCATATTTCGACCTAGGTTTTGATAACATTTTATTACTCCATATGGCCTCAGGAATGCGTGGTTAGACTCTCGCGGAAACCTGGTGGGCACGTTGTATTATTCCACGGGGACTCACTATCGGTTTATTATATTCTATGTCTTAATTCAGATCTTTGTCCAGCTGTACGCCCAAGTTTCATTTAAATTCTTTCAGTCGTTTTTGCGTGATTACTTTAAAAACATTCTAACATCCATAATTCTTCACACACTTTCTTATTTATAATATTAATTGGACATAAATAATAAATAAATAAATATCACGGGACAATTCACACCAATTGACTTAGTCCCAAAGTAAGCTTAGCAAAGCTTGTGTTATGGGTACTAGGCAACGGATAAACATACTTATATAGATAGATACATACTTAAATACATATTAAACACCCAAGACCCGAGAACAAACATTCGTATTTTTCATACAAATATCTGCCCCGACACGGGAATCGAACCCGGGACCTCAAGCTTCATAGTCAGGGTCTCTAACCACTAGGCCATCTGGTCGTCTAAACAAAACAAACATAATATAAAAGATATGAGAAATGCAATATAAATGAGGTAATTAAATAAATTTGACCAGTATTTTTATTGTTAAATACTTACTTCTATTAAATGAGTAATAGTCGTGACACATTCATATGGTTAGGTTTTATAAATTTATAAATATGTAACAGTAATTAATTTCTAAATAGCGTTTTTTAATAAAAAGGCAAAGCATTGTTTTGCCTCATTTTTATCGCTATAAAAGTAAATAGATAAATGAGTTTCGAAACTTAACACCAGTTTGTGCATCGTGTTCTATATGTTCGGGTCACTCAAAGTCAATATTTACCATTTTTATATAGACCATTAAAAGATGCTGTTAATATCTTTGGCAAACATTAGTAGATTTACGACTAGACTTCGAGGCAACGGATATATCGTAATACGCACATAAATATTCGAAAAAATCGGTTTTTCAAAATTATACTTAGTTTTTTCTAAATTTACCCCTTTTAGGAAACAACTATTATTAACTAGGTGTTATTACGAAAAAAAAAATTTCTTACATTTATGACTGTAATTATTGTGCTTCATAAAGGTGTCCAATTCAAAGAATAATTCATTTTGAAAAGTAATAAAAAATAGGAGCATGGCAGAAGTATATAATCTGTATGAAACAAATATTGGTTCTAGTGTAATTACCTAGATAAGAAACAGGGGAATACATTTCTATGGACAAACAGATGCCCGCATTACCCCTTAAGATTGATTTTAAATAGGTACAGTCACGAGCTTTAATTTGGGACCCATCACTTAAGATTGACAGTCCGGTCAAATTGTATAGGAATTCAAAGGATTTTTTTTCGAAAAGCGTCTCTGAAAATTGAAGCACCAGACCGTACGTAAGAAATATTTTTCAGTCACTCATAATAAAAGGTCGTCGCCTTCGTAATACGTGGGGCATACTGAAAGTTTCTGGATCTGGCCACTTATAAAAAGAAAATTAAAAAAGCAATAATAGGATTTGAAAAAATAACTCTCTGGCAGTATATTACTTTTTAATTTACGAGACTGTCATTTGTTTTTTCATCGTGGTGTTGGATTGAAATTTGTGTGTCGCTGTTGCAATGAATTTAAGTCGTGAAAATTTTCGATCCATGATTTTTTACGATTTCCGATGTGGATTAAGTCAGCAAGAGAATTGTCAAAGACTTCTATTAGCATTTGGTGACGAAGCCTCATGTCGTAGCTCTGTCTATTCGTGGTTTAGTGAGTTTAGACGAGGACGTGACCATCTCCATGACGATGAACGTGAAGGCCGGCCAGCAACTGCGGTTACCGATATTAATATTAATACTGTACGACAACTAATTGAAACTGACAAAAAAATTACATGTCAGCAAATTCGTACTACCTTAGGAATTGGAATGAGCCAGGTCCAAAAGATATTGCATTTGCATCTGAAGGTTCGGAAACTTTGCACCCGATGGATACCGCATGATTTATCGGAAGACCAGAAACGACTGCGTGTAGAGTGGTGCCGCAAAATGATAAAAAAATTTGACGGAGGACAATCAATAGCTGTATATAACATTGTGACAGGTGAAGAAACCTGGGTATACTGCTTTGAACCGGAAAGAAAAAGTCAATCAGCTGAATGGGTCTTTCCTTTTGAAGACTTGCCGACGAAAGTAAAAAAGAGTCGAAGCACAGGTAAGAAAATGGTTGCTTCGTTTTTCGGCAAATCGGGACATTACACCACTGTGTCACTTAAAAACCAAAAGACAGTAACTGCAGATTGGTATGTGAACACGTGCTTGCCCAAAGTGTTTGAAAAAATTCGTGAAAAGCGTCCCCGTAGCAAAATAGTCCTTCATCACGACAACGCGTCGGCACATTCCGCTAAAGCAACGAATGCGTATTTGGAGGCCTCAAATGTAGAATTAATGACTCATCCGCCATACAGCCCTGATCTTGCACCATGCGATTTCTTTTTGTTCCCAAAGATTAAAGATAAACTTAGAGGTTTACGGTTTACAAGTCCGGAAATGGCAGTGAATGCTTTCCACGAGGCTTTCGAAGAAGTCCCTAAGGAAGACTGGACCCACTGCTTTTCACAATGGTTCCAGCGAATGCAAAAGTGTGTAAATAGGGAGGGTATATACTTTGAAAAACAATAAATGTGTCATAACGATTGTACGATCGACGTCGTACAGATTATTGCTAACTTTGCGACCTAGTTCTGTCGCCTCGAAAACAATTAGTTTAGTTGACAAATAACACCACTCGCGATCGGACACAGTCAAGCACTTTACTTTAACATACTACTTTTTACAATAAACTTTAATAACTTTTACGGGAAACGGTGATTTTGTGTTCAACTCAACTTGCAACCACTAACAAACAAACTTTCCTCAACCTTTCGACCATACAACGATAATGCGTAGTCTTATTTTTTAGAATCCAGAAACTTTCAGTATGACCTAAGTAAGTAACAAAATCATTGAAATACGTTCTTTATTGTTTCCTTTCTGCTAAAAAGGCAAGTAATTGAACAACAAACGTTTACGTTTATATCAACATAATTAACTTAAATAATGAGATTCTCTGTTTGTGAGTATAACTGGTATCTGAAAGCGTAGGTTTTATCTTAAAAGAATAAAATTAATAATAACGATTAATTAAAAATAACCTTTTCCTGCGTTTTGGTTCGTAATAATTAAGAACGCCCTTAAAACGCTTCAACGGCTCAGCCATGGCTATTATTAGAATTCGATTGGACTAGGTATAACTATGAATTATGAATTAAAAAAATTTAAAACCTCCATCGTAATTTGGTTACACAATGTTTGAAAATAAAGTAAATGCCCATTATGCGTCTAAGATCCCTTCCGCAGCTAACAAAAGAGCTGATAACTTTGAAACAGTTAAACCAATTTTGATGAAATATGTACAAAAATTATTGCCAAAAAACCAGCTTTCAAAACACCGCATCCAAATCTGTTCACCCGTTTAAGAGCTATGAGGTCACAGACAGACACACATACATAGCGGTCAAACTTATAACACCCCTTCTTTTTGTGTCGGGCGTTAAAAAATGGAGCTGATAGTTATTGCATAGTCATCATCATGGTATCCCTTTTAAATAGTACTTGCAGGGTAGGTATGCCTCCAACAAGATGGAACGACGACCTGGTGAAGGTGGCGAGAACGCATTGGATGCGGAAGGCACAAGGCCGATCTGTTTGGCGAGCCTTGGGGCCTATGTTCAGCAGTGGACGTCTTTCGGCTGAAATGATGATGATGATGATGATGAACATAGTATCAGCCAAAAGTCGTCTAAAAAGTTCCAAAACGATCGGTCCTCATTCTACATCCAAGTGGTTCCTGCTACCGTTACTAGATCGTCGGTTCATCTTATTGGGGATCCTTCCTACGCCACGCAACGTTGATTCCATAGTTCTTAAACGTCAAAATCATCATCATCATCCCAGCCTATATACGTCCCACTGCAGGGCACAGGCCTCCTCTTAGAATGAGAGGGCTTGGGTATTCCGAAAAACTCAGAGGTGCGAGCCGGGATTTGAACGCACGACCCTCTGCTTGAGAGACCATAGGTCAAACCACTAGGGCACCACGGCTAACGTCAAAATGTGGTAGTGATACTTCGTTTTTTTTGTGAACCCTGATGAAATGAAGAGCAAACCCCTTGGAAACCCGGAATATATGCTGTCGACGAATGAATTCCCGAATAAATACCTATAATCTAGGAATTGAGTACTTTATTTTGGAAAAAGTTGTGTTTCCATAATTTAATGACAATTTTAATGGAATCGCAGTGCGAGAACGAGAGCTTCATTTAATTGAAATTGAAATTTATAGTTTTGCAAACTTAAGCCGATTATTGACACTCAATTTTCAGAAACATCGATTTTTCGTTGTTTCATATTTTTATCTACTTATGCGGCTCCGCTCCCGTGGTAGAATAAATAATTGGCTAGTCTATATCCCGTAGGAATTTCGAACAAACATTCTTAGCACACTTTTATGATCCTTGAGGAATGTGATTCTCAAATCTAGGCCATTTTTTATTTTGTTACCTTTGACTTTTTTTTATTCGGAAAATTTCATGTGATTTCTGCTAAGAATCACGAATTCACGAGCTTTTTCGATCCTACTAGGAGAAAAAAAGTATCCCAAGTTTTTTCCCCGTTCCGTTACCACTTTTCATAGACTTTATATTACCGTAACGAATTGGAAGAATAGAAAATTACATGTAAATTTGGGACACTTTTTTTCTCCTAGTAGGATCAAAAACTTCGAGATTCTGAGCAGCAATCACATCAAATTTTCCGAATTAAAAAAAAAACAAGAGTTACAACAAAATAAAAAAATGGTCCGCTTATAGCTCCCGCGATTAAGGCTGCGTGGTATCTATATAACCAGTGGGCTACGTCACTCTTTCATAGGGATATTTAAGGTTCTCTATCGTTTATCCGAATTTCATATAGGTACCATAATATATCGTTTTCCATAATATTCATTTGACATAATTTAATTTATTTCTGAAACAGTAATTTCTTCAAAATTGTTATAAAACAAATCTAACCTAACGTAGGTACTACTATTTATTCCCATTGACACCAATTGACTTAGTCACAAAGTAAGCAAAGCTTGTGTTACTGGTGCACGCAGTGACTAAACATACTTAAGTAAGTACATTTTTAAACATGTAAGACTTGAAATATTCCTATTTTTCATATAAATATCTGCCCCAACCGGAGATCGAGCCTGGGAGCTCCAGCTTCATATGTAGCCAGGTTCTCTAACTACTAGGCTATCTGGTCGTCCATTTCCGACAACGCACTGGCATCGCGTAAAGCGCTGCGGGTGTCTATGGACAGTGGTGATCATTTAACATCAGGTGACCCACTAGTTCGTTTGTCTGGCCTCTCTAACATAACATAACATAATTTCGTACCTATTTTCTACTATTTGCATATAAAAAAAGAAAATGGCCACTGTCTAAAAGCACGCAAGATGGCACTGAAGCTTTTTTTTCTGATCCTCTAAAAGGTTTGAACGAGTGACAAACACCTTAAAAAGGTTTAAGTATTTACCTACATTTCGTTCAATTTTCTGTGAGCTTTTTTACTGCAGACATAAGGAAACTAGACACAAATCGTTGAACTATGACTTAATTTTTGTGTCTTTAAGAACATAAAATATCCTATACGAAGTAGGTACTAGTATTATATTAAAGTTTGTGAAGCCGTTTGTAAATCAATCATACAATCACGTCTACACCACTTTAGATGAAATTTGGTATGAAGATAGTTTAAAATCCCGGTAAAAGACATCATGATAATTTTTATCCTGGAAATTTCGTACTTCCAGGCCGTGCGATGAAAAAGAAACAATTTGGGAAACAAATTTTTTTTACTGGATTCTTCAGTTAAACATACCAAATTAGTTGCTAATATATTGTTACTTTTGGTCTTTTATGCATTTTGAAAAATGTATTGCAGGGATGTGGTTATGCTTATTGGTTCAGTGAAGTTTTGAAGATCGATAGATTAGGGATACCTAAGTCTGTATTATTATTAATAATTTATTAATTTTAGTTAGTAATGGTAAGTAAAGTTAATCCGATCATTTGCTAAATATCCTTAAACAATTTTATAACACCACGTATAAACTATGTACTAAGTTCCACTGCATTGCAATCCAACTTAATTTATATATACACCAAATTTTAAATCAATCCAACCACCTTTCAAATATGCTTTACGAGATTTTACCTAAACAAACTTACATACATTACGAGTTAAATAAATCCTAAGTTATAGACTTCTTATGACAGGGATTTTTAAAAATGTTCCCAACCCGCACAGTGCGCGCGTGGGAACTACGTCACCAGCCCTCTCATTCTGAGAGGAGGACGTAAGTATACACCTACAAGCTGGGCCGATATATAAACTACGGACGTTTGGACTTTCTCGGCATGTTTCAAATAATAAGTTATCGAAATTAGATGACAATAAATGTCGAAAAAGTGTCAAAGTTAATAAAAGAAGTCGGAAGAGGGCGATTGGAGTGAACTCTCACAAAAGTGTCATCGGTCCCGAGGCGCTATATAATAGAACTATGAGGATAGAATTTATTATTAGCTGTGGTATCGTCTGGTTTAAAAAAAATTAGGAATCTGACGATAAGTTTCAACAATATACAAGATAGAGTTAGACCAAGCAGATAAGTCTGCAACGATTTTGATAGAGCACGCGGTGCACGTGTTATTTATACGTCATTTTCCTAGAAGTTTGACGTTTAATATAATACTCTGTCTCTATTCAATATTAAGTTTTGATTTAACTTATCAAGTATATAGAGATGAGATACCTAGTTTTCTTTTTAAATTCGCTATCTTAACAACTTTTTTTTTTAAATTAGGGCGAGGACGAAGCCGTGATAGCCTAGTATTTTACCTATGGTCTCTCAAGTAGAGGATCGTGGGTTCGAGTCCGGGCTCGCACCTCTTGAGTTTTTCGGAATTTATGTGCGAAATTACATTTGTAGGGTGAAGGAAAGCATCGTGAGGAAACCTGCGTACAGCTTGAGAAGAAATTTTATGGTTTATGTGAAGTTCCCAATTCGCACTGAGAGAAAGCCTGAGCCCTACAGTGGGCCGTATAGGCTGGGATGATGAGGGCGAGGAAACTTGACTCTAACAAAAGTTAGGATTGAAAAGCTAAATATCATGCGATTTTGACTTCTGGATCCCTAAATCGGAAAATGATCTTACGTAAACTCTGCTTTTCAAAGATCTATCCAACAATATACTTACCACATTGTGGGTGTAGAAGAGAAAAAAAATTATCGCCACTTTACGCGCAGGAGTGGCAGGTACCTAAATACCCTAAAAAAAAATATTTTTTCATGAATTTATTTATCCTCTTTGTCCGCGTAGCCAATATAGACCCAGGCAAATTGCAGTTTTCTACCATTAAGAGTTTCTAAGTTAAACCGCGGACGAACAGACGCATGGGAGGGACATTGTGGAACTGGGTAATACACACCCTAAGAAACAAAAGTCGTCTCTCCTGTGGATATAAAATTAACGACTCCGCGTCAGCAAACTTAAAATTTGTTTGAATGGGTCGAAAGTTGGCCAGGCGTCCCTCACGCCGATGTAGACTTGACTTGAAAATATTGGCTATAGACCTTTAACTTTTGCTATGTCCAGAGGAGGGACGCGAACAAAACAATGTGTATGTAAGACTACAGAACTCTTAAAAAAAAAATATATATATATATATATAATATTATATAACTTTGGGGTCCTAGCGCCATAAGGCTTTTTAAGGAAATTACAAAAAGGTTAGTCGACATCACAGGAGACCGAAGAGCTGGCAGCTACCTCGGACAAAGAATTAGTCTAGCTGTTCAAAGGGGGAACGCTGCCAGTATCTTCGGAACCTTGCCTAAAGGGACTCCTTTTAATAATGTATTTTAGTTATTTACTATATTATATTTTTTAAGGTTTTTAGTTTTAGGTTAATTGTTCTAGTATATATAATTTTTTTTTTATTTCTGTATAATTAGTTAATTACTTTAATGTTATGTTATTAATAAATACTCATATATATTAATATCATGGGACAATTCACACCAATTGACCTAGTCCCAAAGTAAGCTAAGCAAAGCTTGTGTTATGGTTACTAGGCAACGGATGAACATACTTATATAGATAGATACATACTTAAATACATATTAAACACCCAAGACCCGAGAACAAATATTCGTATTTTTCATACAAATATCTGCCCCGACGCGGGAATCGAACCCGGGACCTCAAGCTTCGTAGTCAGGTTCTCTAACCACTAGGCCATCTGGTCGTCAACAAACAAACTTTTAATTGTATATTAACATTATATTTTAGTGCCCAAAATAATTTATGTTAACAGTTATACAATGAATCACTTTTATTTATAGGTACAGTAGCAAAATTAGGTGAGCAGTTCAGGAGCTCAGAATAATCTGCACGCGTCTGTATTGCCTAGCTAATAAGAGGGTGTGTAGGTTTGAGTTCCACCTCTCATTCACTTTTGCTGTTGACTGTACCTACACGTACCATAAAACAGTAATTTTAGGTGTCAACACAACACATAAACATATATTAAACGGCTATGTGTGGGCCGTGAACGCAAATGACTGTGTAATCCGCTTGCCGTAAATCTCAAATTAAGTCAATTTTTACGCTGACTGTCCTCATATGGCTACTTTATTTAACCCAAAAATATCGGATAAAAGTACAATCGAGATGAAACAATTACTTTACTCACTTAGGTACGTTTATGTAAGAAATGCGTGTTCATGTAGTTTCTCCACCTCCACACTGTACGAACACACACAAACTCAACAATGGCCACCACCAAACTACACTGACGCGTTTCGAACTCAACCAGTACGCTTAGTATAAGTTTTACTTCACCAAAATACTTCTCGATCGCGTTTACGCAAAAATTTCAATTCTATGGAAACATGGACGCGCGGCCGCGGAGGCGCTGTCCATGTTTGCCTAGTAATTGATTTTTTTACGTAAACGCGATCGAGAAGTATTTTGGTGAAGTAAAACTTATACTAAGCATACAGAGCTCTAGTAGAGCAGAGGTTCTCTGAAGATGAGCTCTAGTTGAGCTCGAAATGCGTCATTGGTGGTGGTGACAATTGGGTTTGTGTGATTTCTGTGTGTTCATACAGTGTGGAGGTGGAGGAACTGCATGAACACCCATTTCTTACACAAACGTAACTATCGTAAGGTCGCAGGTGAGCAAAGTAATTATTTCAGTTCATTAATATAGACCTCCGCAAAATAACGCCTGATTCAATAAATTATTTATACAACCAAGCTCATGATTTTAGAGCACAAATTTGTAGCTTAATTAAAGCATTCAACTTAAACAAAATGAATCGACTTTTAAATTTTAATATGTTAATTTTTTAACGTATTCATAGGCAATTGCCTTCAAAGGTGCATGGACTTAGTTAGTTCGTGTAATAACTTTATCGCACCGTTAGCAACTAGGAAATTGTAACGTAGAATGTTAAGGCAGGTCGGGTGCATTTATACTGTCACAGAGTACTTAACAAACGAGAAAATATGACCGCGGAATTTTTATCAGGTACTCCTAATGAAATTATATCTTAGAATTACTATTTATCTAGTAAATTATTTCAAATAAAATCGTTTAAAATTCGACGATAAAGTCAATCTCAAATAATGCTATGTCAATTTTTTCTGCAAATAAATTATCTAGTTTAAGATAGCAAACCTCTTTTTTTACGACTAAATTATGACAGTAGCACTACTAACATCACTGAGTTATATAATCTAGAGTGACAAACTTCATACTACCGCCTCAACAAAACGCGTGCCAGTTTTGAAATTTGACAACGTAGCTTTGAAATCAACAAAATAATAAATGAGACATATGTTTGTCTCTCTTTCACTAGTATGCTCGCATTGCGCCGTTTATGAATGTGATAAAGATGACGATATTTAAGGCTTGGTGTTGCTTACCTTACGCAAATTTCCCCCTAAATAATAAATTACACGAAGAAATTTTTTATTAGTTCATAATGTTAACTGGGTGGACAAAACCATAATTAATTGGGTTTCAAATACTACTACTACTACTGCACCTACTAGCAGCTGTTGCCAGTGCCATTTTATAATATTAGTGCGAATTAAGTATATCTATTGAAAGGCGTAAAATAAAACGAAAGTTATAATAATATAATAAAACCACAATATAGAAAACACAACGACCATTAAAATAGATATATGTAAGTATTTTTGTCTCGGACGTTTTAATTTTTTTTGTTTTTATTTTTTTCTGGGTACAATTTATTTTAATCATTCATTTATACCTATACTCAAACCCGAGGTAGCCTAGTGGTTCGACCTATGGCGTCTCAACCAGAGGTTCGTTGGTTTCGAATCCAAGCTCGCACTTTCGAGTTCGCTTCACGTTCACTTATGCATGAGTGAACGTAACCACCATCTGTTGTTGTTTTTTTTTTATGTTGCTCAAGAAAATGTTTCGAGTAAATTTTTGTTGATTTTGTAGGTAGCCAGTCGGTTTCCCGTCTTAGTAATCTGATTTTTTCTATCCAGATCCGACGGCGCACTTCATCTTTCGGTACCCTACAAAGTAAACATGCAACATAAATTTAATAGCACAGGTTAAATAGAGATTCCATACAATATGCGAAATTCCCCCTAAAGGTTGGGAAAACCAAACTATGATTATACTGGCCACACTGAACTTACAGTTCGATATTAGATATTTTTATTAGTTTTTGGTCACATACAGAATAATATGAGTAACTGAAAACTGAACTTACGCATGAAAAGTAATGCCACTTGCTTTATTGTGTGTGTTGATAGCGGAATCGCAAGATTTTACCGTGTATTTCCCCATTTTTCTCCCGGTGTGTAACGGTCGGTGTCACAACGACGACTGATTAGCTGTCAGTGGAGTTCGAGACTGCAGTCTACATCTGAGGTTCCTCATGTTTGCGATCTGTCTACAAATCTAGTTTGTATTACATCAATGACTAACATTCATCTTTTATTTAAAATCCCAAATATTTCATCCAGATAAGGATAAAACTCATTTAAATAAATTCAAAATAACAAATGAAGGATTATTTAGTTTACAATAACAAAAAATTTCGTTATCTTCCCGGTTCTTCGCAAATATATAAATTTTATCTAACTCTACTAGAGATTACACTTATTCCCAACCTAACCTCCCAATTCCCAATAACCTTCCAGCAGATTTGAGAAAAATGGAATATAATAAATTTGTAAAAGAAATATCTGGATGGCTGAAGATAAATTGCTTCTATAGTGTAAAAGAATTTCTAGATTTCTAATATTTGCCACACTTTGACTTTACTATGTACATTTATATATATATTTTTTTTTTTTATAAGTATTGTATAATTTTAAACACTGACATTGCTATGCACATAATTTTATTTATAAAATACTATAAATACGATTGATTAAGGAATTGTGTAGAACTTTTGCATGTTGTTCAACGACTGAATACTATTTCTGATGTACCTTGACATCCTGTACTATGTTTATAAGTATTCTGGCAAATAAAAATAATTCTATTCTATTCTATTCTATTCTATTCCAAGTAACAAATTATGTACCAGCAGTTACCGTGCGTGAGGAAGAGTGCACACGTCGTTTCTTTCATGCAAATAATGATTGACTATGTGCAAGAGAAAGACGGAAAGCTTCAATTTCTTTCGCGAATTTATTTTTTTTATGCTTGCAAGGCAGCAAAATAAATTGTGTCAACGACAACCTTTTTTTGACAAGGTCTGTGCAACACATAAATATTATGTAAAGCCGCCCTGCTCCACTTTCATATAAATCAACACATGTCACACAAACCCAACTATCGTAAACACCACAATAATGTTAGCATGTTTTAAACTCTATACGAGTTCATTCTGAAAGCTGTATAGAGTATACAACCATTCATTCAAACCAAACGAATGAAACCTTAAGCTACCCACATTAATTTTATTCGCATTTGGTTTTACTTATTTTGACGGAATATGTTTTATTAACATGTACTCGTATGTTCAAGTGCAAATAACAGTAATAGCTTGACAAATTTTCATCGCCATTGATGACAGTTTCAAACCTATTGCACCGCATGAGGCTGTTTTGCCTCATTTTGTTGACAGCGGGAGATAGCTACCATTTATTTACAATATTTGTAGTTTAATACATTACCTTATAGGAAAAGCTTCTTAACATAGAAAACTATTTTAAGTAGAAGCCAAATAATGGTTTTAAATATGCCCTGAATGCAAAACAATGAAGTTTCTGAATACCTATTAACAATCTGAATCAAAGGAAAAAAATGCTTTTCTGTCACACGCAACGAGTAAATAAGGTTGCATTGTTATTATTTTTTTTATGTTAAAGAGGCCAGACAAACGAACTAGTGGGTCACCCGATGTTAAATGATCACCACTGTTCATAGACACCCGCAGCGCTTTACGCGATGCCAGTGCGTTGTCGGCCCTAACTAATTTAATTTAAGATGTCTTACTGTAATTAAGTTTAATTTAAATTGAAATGTTTGGCTACATTATCGCATTAGGCAATGCCTGTAATAATAATTGTTTGAATGTTTGAAATAAATAAATAAAATAAATAAGTATAGCATTTTTTTCCTGTGGTTGACATTGTGAATATTCTGAAACTTCATAGTCGTGTCAAGATTTATTTCACTGTTGACTGTAGTAATCATAATGATTTCAGAACACCAACCACAAGCAATTGCTCTTAAAGTGTTTTTAGTGTGGTTAGTTAAAAAAACGAATACAACTAAAATAACTGGCGCTCTACAAAACGAGCATTTTTGTTGGGCAACTGTCTGTTACAGAGTAACACTCTTGTCTGATAGAAGACAAGGATTTTGTAATTTTGCAATGGTGGCCAAAAACAAGCCAATTAAATAAAAAAAAAAAAAATAATGTTGCCAGTTAATAATGTGCTTGTATCGTCCACAGAGCAGAGATTTAACAGAATAGGTAGCAAGTCGGCGGGGCTCATTGAAAAGGTCAACGGTTGGCGCAGTCAGCGCGGAGGTATGTCAACGAACGCATGGCTTTGATTGGCTGTCTGCACGGACGCGACTGTCAATGTCAAATAATCATTGTACATATAAAATAGGCTGGACAAGTAGAGTAGTTGCTTTACGTGTCATTTTTGACTTTTAGAATGATGTTGGCATAATCATGGGGCGCATTAATTGTTTTAATTTTTCATGTAAATATGTTTGTTATTATAGAAACGGGTGGAATTTTATGAGAGTTTCTTGATGTTTTTATTAATGCCTGTTAAAATTAAGTTTTATTTAATTAACATGTGTATTGCTCGTCGTGTAAGATCTATAGGGATTAGACTGTTGTTTCTTCATACGTGTAACGTTGATGAGGAAATCTGCCCTAATTTCAGACAGAAAATATGTCTTACATATTATTAAGGTGTTTTATGCTCAGGGTTTTACCAAGATGCAAACAAAGGTTTACAAAATATCTTCTGAACTAAGCCGAATTGACCTGGCTTGATACATTTTTGTCTCTAAATAGGCTTAGGAATATGTTGTTAACGCACGTTGAATAACCTAAAGTGAGCCAGGTGGTCCACATCCTGTGATATTTCAAGTAGCTCCACGTGATTGTAGAGAAAATTGATTTTAATAGGTATACTCGTAATTTTCAAAGTGCAAGTAAATTATATTGCTGGCTCTAGTTTTATTCTCTACTCTGTGCTTGTTCCCAGAGCTTGTTAGCCCCAAGGGAAAGTTGTCACTCCATACAAACATGCGATCGTTAAATTATTTATATTTAATGCATGTTGCATTAACTCATTCATTTGACTTCACGGAAGAACGAAGGTTCCTAGAATTAATTGCGCTTAAGGCAAATAGGTTTCGCGAAGTGCACTGTCAAGGTGTTTCGGTATCTGATGGTATGTAAATGCGTTCTATGTAAGGCCTTAATAATAGTTTTTCAGGTAAAAAAAACTCTTGGCTGATTTTTGTACACAATTTTAAAGTTAACAAGTATTTATTTTCGCTGTAAGATTTTCTCGGAGTTTTAGAGATACTAATTTTAAAACTATCAAAATCGCCCCAATTTTGTCAAAGCCATCCTATAGCAACACTCCTTCCAGTTTTTCGAATCGAAGAAGCAGTAGTTTGCATTGGTCACTCAGAGCGCCAAAGCTTCATCACTCCATGCATACCAAAGAGTGCTTACTGAGCACTATCGTTGACACGCAGTAATTTTATTATCTTTGGTATTTTGTCTCTGTGACAGCTACTAATACCTCAAGCAGTAAGCCATAGGTGAATATTGCGGCTGTCAAACGCGAGTGTCGCGTATGTTACGTAGTAACAATTAATTAATATGTGCCAGATTCCTAAATTCTATCCTTTTAAAAGAAAAACGCAACTGCTCCCCAGTCGCCCTTTTAACGCGTCATCATTTCAAACATCGAACATTCGTCATATTGCGTTTAGCTGGTCCGCGGGGAAATCATGCGTGCGCGCGGATTTATGCTCGCGTTATGTTGGCGCGATTGGATGTTTATAGGTTTTCGTTTCATCTGTGATTGTAACGGCTTGTTGGAAAAATTGAATTTGAAATTGTATTAGCTAAATGCCGCAGTTGGCGACGTTTAAGTGAGTCAGTTGGGAGTAGTTCATGAGGTATGAAATCGCGGTAGATATTGATTGTAATGTTTGTGTGTGTGGAATTTAGAGTGACCGCATTGACGCATTGTGCTTGAAAGAGAACTAAGAGCTATCATTTTTATATGGAAAGATGCGTGCCCTGGATGCGTGCTATGGATGCGTGCTACGGATGCGTGCTTATGGATGCGTGCATGGATGGTCGCGAGTCGTGTAGCAATATCCCCCCTCTCCGCGCGCCCCTATTGATACATCGCATAGCTCGAGCTGCGCATCTTCTTCGCACAGCTGCCTCGCGGCTGCTCATCTACATAGCGCATCTTCCTCGCACAGCTACATAGCTTAGCATTGGTGGAAACGGTCACATAGTTTCGTAGCGTAACTTTCACATCTTTGCTGCATAGCTGCATAGCTGCATAGCACATCTCTGGTGGAAAGGCACCCTTAGACTCGAACTTCTGTAAATTATGTACTGATATTAAAAAAGTGACAATTTGTGAGTGTGTGCGTGCGCACGTGTGTGTGTTTCTTACTCTTTCACGCTAAAACGGGTGGGCGTATTTGGATTGAATTTGGAATGCAGATAGCTGAATCTCTAGAATAATACAAAGATAAAATTTTATCCCTACATTCCCACAGGATAATCTGAAAACTTTAACCACTAGGTGTGATAGGTAGGCACATGATTTTTTTCATGGTTGTTCCTCGTGTATCTTACAAAACCACAATGTGATTTTTGGGAATTCTCATGGGAATTTCGTGAAATCCTGGAATTTCAATTCAACTACCAGATCTAATGGTTTAAGCGAATGAAGCCGCGAGTAAAAGCTAGTTACAATATAATAATATATGTAAAATAAATTCACATTATCGTCACTACTGTTTGGAAAAAGCTCGTATTTCAAATCAATAATGTAAACCAAACTGAATCCTTATGCACACTTAGTAAAGTTCATTCGGCCAGACTATCGATTTTGAGATACGAGCTTTTTCCAAAGTTCTTAGTGACGATATAACCCATTTACAGCCAACTAGCCAAGGCAGTGGTCACTCACCCTATTATCTCCGTTTTATGTAATCAGCCTTTAAGTGCCCAGCCTTGCAAGCAGCAATAATCTACTATTGCACCTCGCCCAGTCTAGATACTTATCCCCTTGTATTGGATTATACTGCAGACACTCCTACTAATGCATCCGATGCTATCTTGAGCATGCGTGTAAATACTTTATTGTTTGTGGACTACTTTTAAGCCATTAGTGACTAGTGCATGCCAGTATCTTTTCGACACCGCATAAGTGATATTACAGTGGAAGTTAGTGCCGCCACTGTTGAAGTCCTGGCCGTAAACTACGAAATTTGAAATTTGAATTTCCCGCTCACGCTAATAGTATTTAATAGGAGGGTGACGCGGACGATACGATACGAACTTCGAATTTTGAATTTCGGGGTAGCCCTACTGTTTTTTTTTTTTGCTTTTAAAGGTAAAGGACCCCCTTGACGACAAACATAGATAAACAAATGATTTATGAGAGTTAGGTTTTCTAAAGTCTAATCAATCATTAACAACACCTTATGCGGGCAAAAAAAATACTGTTTGACATTGAAGATACAATTGTATGAAACATTTTGCGCGCGCTAGCTTAACCGATGCGGGGCCCCTAGGCAGTTGCCTTCTCTGCCTAATGGTGAATCCGGCTCTAATTATGAATAATGATAGGCAGCTTAAAATTTTTGCCTTTTTGGGCCAAACAAAATTTAAGAAACACAGAATAACGTTATTTTTAACACTGAGACTCCAAAACCTTTATTTCTAGTATTATTTCAGTTTTTTATAGTCACAACATTTCAAGCACTCTTGGAAGCACCTTTTCTGGGTAAGACTATGCATGTTACACTATTGTAGTTAGATCCGAACTTTATTTAGTTAGTATACTATTATAATAGGCTAATTCCTAAAAAACATATTTACAATTAATCCGTCAGTTGTGTAGTTAAAAAATAATGAATACGTATTTTTTCTTTTGAAAATTGAACAAAAAATGATGAAGATACAGCTCGTACGTTTCGTGTGACGTCACGTCTTGGTACAGTTTTCACTTAGATGAGATGTCACGAGCGCACTTCCGAACTTTGATGCGCTTTATCTTTGTTTTGTTTTGTTTGATTGACAAAAGAAAAAATACGTGTCCTATGTTTTTTGATAATCTAACTGACGAACTAATTATAAAAATATATTTTACTTTGTATAAAAACAGGCTAAGAAAGTGTGTCACGCCATTCAAACTAAGCAATGTATTTTGCACATACGTCAAAGTATATTTTCACCAACTAGCCAATACGTTACAATTAGCACTTTCTTGGCCAACTTTATTTCTTTCAATTTTAATTGAACCTTGTGTATTTGCTGAACAATTTTACTACTTACTTTTAAAAAAGGAAAAGAGCCAATGGTACAAGCTCCCTATCTAACATAAGTACATTAAGCTATAATCTTTTGTTTCATTTCTTCGCCGTACAAAAGTGTAGTTACAGATTTTAAGCTAGTATGTTAATAGTTTCTCTAAATACTTTTAGATAATGTAGATACCTTCTTGATGGCCGCTGGATAATCATGGTCATTGGCTTTACTTGTATGTAAAACAGATTACATTACAAATCAGATGTACAGTCAAGTGTACAAATATGGGTACCTACACTCAACTTGCTCATAAATATGTCCCATAGCTCTTACGTCGTCGAATTAAGGTATACGTATGTAACGATGGGAGGATTAAATCGATACAAATTTTTGCACTTGACCGTACAAAGGCAAAGTTAACCCTTAAAATGATAGCTGCCGTTTAACTTTTGAATGATTGATAGGACATCAGAAACATGTTTAAACATACAGAATCACTTATGCAATACCTATAATGTTGATTAACATTTTCTAGAGATTTTGAATAGGAAAGTACCGTAAGAATTAGACATAATTAATTAATGATACCATATTTTTGGCCAACAATATTTTCTATTACATATTTAATGCAAAAATGTACCCGTGACACACTCATTTACTAAGAATGCCAAATAAATACGTAATTGTCGGACGATTATTCGATATTTTAATACGAATACATGGCTTCTCCACAGTCAAATTTTATCTTTAAAAGTTTCAAATTTTAATATTCATGAATCTAGTTACTTGACTAAGAATTCATAAGTTTAAAATAAAATATCACAAGTTCTTTTTGGGTGAAACTGGACTAAATATTATGTACGTATGTTCCATTACAAACCTAGTTACACACAAGTTGACCTAATAAAATCGTGTTTTAACCTTTAGTGGCTTGCCAGAGTTTTTTGTTCCGACTATTTTTTGGCCCAAATGTCAAAAAGCTTTGTGAGTGATCCGTTTATGGCATTACTTTCAAGAGATTGACTCAGATGGCACGAAATAGTGTTCCTTGTGTCAGTCAATACCTTGTGCATAGATCCAGTTAAAAAAGGACACTCCAGCTATAAACAGAAAAGGGTAAATTGTGATGGCCGCCCAGAAAGAAACCACTTTCGTCAATTGTTTTCAATCTCACGCTATTTCGATTTTAAATAAATTTTAAACCTCTTTTTTATTGATAAAATTTAGTTTAATAAATGAGTAGTCAGTTATAGGAACAAATAGAAGCTAAATAGATCTGATCTTTAATTTCCATTACAAAAAAAGAAAACTACAGTTTTTCTTAACAAGTAACTGTACAGCAAAGTTAAACAACAGCTTTATCAATGTGAATGAATAAACAACTAAATAATTTTAATTAGAATGCATAATGTACAACCTTAAGCATAATTATGTATTTTCTTCGAAAAGTGCTGGAGGGCGACTATAATAGTGAAGATACATAAATACAATATTGAACTGGATAATTTTTAAGAATCTCTTGATTATTTATTATACTAACATTCGTCTCGTTTACGAATATTGTCATAAAAAATGCGGATTTATCTGAATATAGATCATTTAAAAAACCTTTTGTATATTAAAATCTGACTATTGCCGCTACTTTGTCTGCAACCTGCGGCAAAATTGCTTTTCCCGAGATAAAAAGTAGCCTTTATTATTCGCTGATACTATTTTTTTATAAAGACCTTGTGTCGATTACAAACAAACTCACAATGAAATAGTTTTTCTATAAAATATTATTATTTATTATACTTAGTTCATATTTTCTGAGTCGACTCGTTGCAAAAAAGGTACCTACCTAGCATAATATTTGTAATATTTTGTTTTTATTTTTTCAGGTTCCTGCCTAAGTTATGGACATTCATGTTGGGGAGGTGAGTGATTCTATTTTAAAGATAAATATTTATAAATTAGTTAGTCTTAGTAGCCCAGTGTTCAAGCAGAAAGGTCATGAGTTCCAGCACGAGTTCACATCTCTTGCGATATTAGGAACTAGACTGCTATGCTACGTTCGATAGCTCGCAAGAGAGATACAAAGTCAGTTTTACTATGTCAAAATTGTTTGTAATATCGTGGCTTCGCCTCCAACTCCATCATATTTCAGCACACTACAACCTATTTAATAACAATACAATAACGCTACACGCAACAATGGATACATGATGTCAGCAATATAGTCTAATCTTGGCATCATAATGTTAATTTCTTTGTCAGTCGAAAATTCCATAAGCCAGTGTGAATTAATTACCTGTTTGCATCGGATCTGTAGGCCTACGCAACGTGCGAAAGGTCGTACAGGTAATGCCAGGAGAGTTAAGGCGAATGACTACACACACAGCTACATAAAGTACTGATTGCAAAAAAGTAGTGAATGATTGAAATGAGTGAGTGAATTAAAATGTGAATTATATGATCTTAAGGTGAAATACCTACGCAATAATATTATAATTTTTCTTTCATCATAATAACCTATTTTTGAAATAAAACAATTTGAAACTAATAAGAAATAGTCTCAACAAAAAAATTGGTATTTTATAAATAGCGAAAAATATGCTTATCTGATTTAAACAAAATAGACCAAAATATTTTATTTTGTGTTTTGTTTGAACTAGATGTATTTTTCTAAATAATTGACATAGGTGCCTTTGAAAGGCAAATGTACCGTTTCATACAAAACCGGCAACGTACCAACAGTCCTAATGGAGGGAGGTGTAGGTATTTCAAAGATATATAATATATTGATGCATGGAAAAAGAAAGGCAACAGACAAACTTGCATTTATGGTCAGAAGCGCCAACTGGTGGATGGTGGATGAACCAAATCTCTACTACACACGTACAGAGATTCGTACCCAGCCATAGTAGTCTTAACTATAGTACGCATACGCTACGTCACATTTATTACGATTCTCCATATAACGACTTCATGATAAAGACAATAATGTCACTCATCATGATAAGAAATATGAAGGATCACAAAAAGCTATAATAGTAATGACACCTTATTTATTAGAATCAGATGAGTAGTCTAGACACTACGGTGGAACATCCGTAAATACAAACATTGACTGCTAAAATCATTAAACTTTCTTTTGGCTTTGCCGTAGTCGTGTAAAAAGGACCTCTCACATAAATGTTTTTAGCGTTAAAATTGCATTTGTCATTGAAGACAAAAAGCTGTAATGTAGTGGTAGTAAGCAACGAAACGAAGCATGGCGGTTAGTAACGAAATCATAAATTAGGAAATATTATTACCGAATTTATTACATATATTTTTGAAGAAAAAGAAAATTTCAACTTACACCTTACGAAATAGTACAGTCAGCAACAAATATATGGATACACTTAAAGTACCAAAAATATGTATACACGCCTTAATGCCCTGGTAATAGAGTCGTGGAACCTACCCTACAGCCAATATGATACGAAAAAAATAAGAGCAAATCAATCATTTTGAATTTAAAATTTTGTTTTTCTGTTAGCGGCCAATTGGGCACCGTAGAGGTTTGCCATGTTACACTATCCTTGACTAAAGAAAGTACATTAGCAAAAAAAAGTATGTTTTCCGGTGCCTGGTACTCATAGTACAAGCTCTGTTTAGTTTGGGACTAGGTCAATTAGTGTCAATTTTCCCATAATACCTATTTATCTATCTATTAACTATTTTTCTGTTAACATCTGAATACTTTTATTTAATTGCGCTGAAGTAATTTGATTAATTTCATAAAATCACGATCGCATCCTTTGTATAACGAAAGTTAGTCACACAAATTATAATTATTATAGGTCAAAGTGAACAGACACCTTCTAGGCAAGCGTGTACCATCTTAGGCTTTATCTTCGCCTTCCATCAAGCGAGATTGAGGCCAAACGTAAGCCTATTTTTTATAAAAAAAATAAAAATAAATAAATATGGGTAACTTGCGTCACACAAAGGAATCAATTAAGTTTTGTTTTAATTAAATCCCTTAATTGTGTACAATTTTTTTGATATTGACTCATAAACAAACACGCATTCTGGACGAAAATATACAACAAATATTTTTCTTATCGAAAGAAAAAACTTTTTAAAATATGATTTTGAACAGGGTGTATTTTTGTTTTACGTGCAAATTGGAAGTAGAAGTGAGGTATCACCGACCAATCTTCCATTAATTAGTAAACAATCGCACAAAAAAAAAACATTTTTCCCTTTACCATTACCGACCTTTCATATTTTAAACAAAGAATAACTTTTACGAGCAAGCTCCCAGCGTACTATCGTTAATATCGCTTTTATTAATCTACGGGCTTATTGTATCAGGAAATATTTGTGATAGTACTCAATAGGACTTTACTTCATATTTCGCAAGCTATAATCTATATTATAACCTTTATCTGCCTCATTTTGTCACTTCAAATTGATATAACACCATAAAAGTAAATAAACATTAGTATCATTTGTACCATCTGGTTTTACCAACTCTCCAGAACAGATTAGAAAATCTAAATATATAGAGAACATAAGTCGTGTAAGTAAATCATCATTTTTTTAACAAACATAGGGCTACAGACCGACCCCAGAACTCCAATTTGTGATTTTAGATTTTATAGCTAGAAATATTTAAATTCCTCATTTTCATTGAAACATTTGTACTTCACATAGTTTATTTGGCAGTTATTCTTACGATGGATTTGTACTTTAAATAAAATGTATAGGTACTTTTTTAATTTAAAATATATTGTTTGCCATAAATTTATATTTTTCTGAATACATGCGACTATTTAAAATGTTGTCGTACACTTTACAACGACTAAGTAGATAAAGTATGACAATTTATAAAAAATATGAAAAATGTACCGTTCTAAATAAATTCTGATACAAAAATCTGTTAAACAGACAAATATAAATTTATTTATATTTTATATGTGAACTCTTTTTAATCACGAGGTTCAACGGAGATATTTAATGTATTCAATAGATTGACAGTTTATAAAACAAGGTTCGCGTCATCTTTCCCAACAGGAACTGCTAATGAATGGAATTCGCTTCCATCATCTGTATTTCTAGATAGATAAACCTCTTCCTCTTCAAGGCTATAGTGGAAAAGGCTGTAACTGAAACATTGAGATAAACTTTTGGCCTCAACTGCATAAGTGATCTTTTCATAAGTGATTTTTATCTCACGGGTGAATTACTGGTCATTTATAGGGTTCCGTACCCAAAGGGTAAAAACGGAAACCCTATTACTGAGGCTCCGCTGTCCGTCCGTCCGTCCGTCTGTCACCAGGCTGTATCTCGGGAACCGTGATAGCAAAAGAGTTGAAATTTTCACAGATGATGTATTTCGGTTGCCGCTATAATAACAAATACTAAAAAACGGAATAAAATAAATATTTAAGGGGGCTCCCATACAACAAACGTGAATTTTTTGCTCGATTTTGCTCGATATTGATAACGGCAACAGGTAGAAGCTTGAAATATTCACAGAATATTTAATTAGGTATGTATTGACTTTAAAAATAAATCATTAAATTAAAATTTAAAAAATATTTAAGGGGGGCTCCCATACAACAAACGTGATTTTTATAGATAATTGTACGGAACCCTTCGTGCACGAGTCCGACTCGCACTTGGCCGGTTTTTTTATATAAAAAACAGAATACGTCCTTCTGCTTTAAAGTCGTCTTATTAAAGAATGTCAATACAAAGATGAAAATCACGAGATCCGAATACAAATACAAATAATTACTGTCACCTGACGCAAGGATTAAGCTATTATGCCAGACCAGGTCCCATTTAAATATGGTGGCAATTATATTCGCGTGAGACCCAAACACCATGAAAGGATGAATTTTAATCACCCTGTAAACATGTTTATGTGAGGGTTGGGAAATAATTTGAAAAAGGAGTCGGACTTATAGCGTAAATGAATTTGAAATGTCTTCGTATCCTCGAAAAATATTAAGATGGTAATGTTGCAAATAACAGTGTGGACATTCAATATAGATGGGTGACCTATATGGCCTCTCAATCAGAAGATCGTGGGGTTAATACGGTACAACCTGTGAGTGTAATCCGTATATAATCTAGCTTTAATATACTTTACTTACTTAAAACAGAGTAACATGACTGACTGACTGATAAAACAACAAACAATCTAAACTGTTGGATCCAGTGACTTGGAATTTGAAAAACATGTTTCTTGAGGATCAGGAGGAGGAATCTAGCCAATTTTTATTTTCCCACGTAAGCAAAGCCGCGGAATAAAAATGCAAAGATAAAACGTAACTCTGGTCGAAGGTGTTCTGTATTGTATGTATTTTAATAAAGCTCAGTTTAGACGTGTGATCAAAAACGCGCAAGTTGCATTGCCTTGCGAAGCTAACGAGTGGAGTGGTCATTCGTGCGCCCCAATACAATAATAACTTGTCTTGTCTAAATTATTGGTCTTAAGGTAAGTTTAGAACTGGGTCGGAGGCTACATTGGTTTCACTAATAAAGCTGGGAAGTCACAGTACGCAAATACGCAGCCGACTTATCTCCATTAAAGAGGATGACGTGTGAAGTTTCACTGAAACTACGGCGAAAGGGTTAACGGAACGATTAAAACAAGCTAGTTCACTATTGTTACCTATCCAAGACTAGTAGTTTTTTTTTCTTGTGTATCGTATATGTGTCTATCTCTCTCTTTCAAACACTCACTCACTCTCTCTGTCTTTCTTAGTGGTTAGTTGATGAAAGAAGGCAAACTTAGCCGAACTTAGTCACTGACCTCGCTGACGGATGCACGTTATGACAAAATATTGAGACCCTAGACGCCAATAATTCTATTGACCTAGTCCCAAAGTAATCCAAGCTTATGTTGTGTACCCTAGGCAACGGACAATTTTTTTAAAATATAATAGATACCTACATATAAATACATAAATATCACGGGACAATTCACACCAATTGACCTAGTCCCAAAGTAAGCTAGGCAAAGCTTGTGTTATGGGTACTAGGCAACGGATAAAGATACTTATATAGATAGATACATACTTAAATACATATTAAACACCCAAGGCCCGAGAACAAACATTCGTATTTTTCATACAAATATCTGGCCCGAAACGGGAATCGAATCCGGGATCTCAAGCTTCATAGTCAGATTCTCTAACCACTAGGCCATCTGGTCGTCTAAAGTACATATCAAACATCCAAGACTCGAAAACAATTCGTAACATAATTATGACGACCAGATGGCCTAGTGGTTAGAGACCCTGACTATGAAGCTTGAGGTCCCGGGTTCGATTCCCGTGTCGGGGCAGATATTTGTATGAAAAATACGAATGTTTGTTCTCGGGTCTTGGGTGTTTAATATGTATTTAAGTATGTATCTATCTATATAAGTTTGTTTATCCGTTGCCTAGTACCCATAACACAAGCTTTGCTAAGCTTACTTTGGGACTAGGTCAATTGGTGTGAATTGTCCCGTGATATTTATTTTATTTATTTATTTATTTAATTATGAGTGGCAGTGACGCTGGGTGACCGTCAGCCAAGCTTGCCCACCTCCTTGCCTTGGGCACGGCAGCACGGCCTAGCCATGCACTTTTATAGTTAGACCGTTTAAATGATTTCGCGCTCGCCGCCCGCACTTCTGTCGGTCCCTTTGTCGTCATACCACCCAGCCCCTGCACCCCACGGGCGAGGACTCATTTCAAAGTCAAAGTCAAAGTCAAAATGCTTTATTCAATTTAGGCATCAATTGATGCTCCTATGAACGTCGAAGAATCTACCACCGGTTCGGAAAAACCCTGTTGAGAAGAAACCGGCAAGAAACTCAACAAGGTATATTTTTTTCAAAAAGATCTACCTACATTGTTATTAAATTACATATATTTAAATGGTTTAGCTATAGTAAAAGTGGACTCGCTGTTTAACTAAGCTGCATGGGTGTACCCCTATGGCTAACTAAAACAATCTGTTTCAAATTTAACGTCCCTTCCCACCAATTAGGTACCTAGTTATTTCACGTGCTTAGTTTCCTATCGGGGAAAGTTGTCAATTTCTATATTTTAGCCCTTTAATAACAGTAACCTAAATTAATAATGTTCTATATTTATTTAAAGACTTGAAACTTAAAAGGTTGTATTTTAGAATTATTTTAGTCCATCCTTGTTAGTAGAGCTATTAATTTTGGAACAAAACTATTAGTAAGAATAGAAATGTTGTCGTTCGTGTTTCTTGCAAGGTTCGGTGTTACCACTTTATCCCTTCCCTTGCTATGCATTAATAGCACACATTTTTTAGTGTTTTCGTCATAATCATCATCATCATCAGCCGAAAAACGCTCACAGTTGACCAAAGGACCCATAGAAATAAATTACAAAGGCTCTTTTTTGAAGTTAAATCACTTCAATAATTTCATTTCTTGAGCAACTGTTTCAGACTAACCTGTAAAAATGTATATGTCTTTTTAAACATGCTTTTTTAGTCTTAATCATATTTCTTTTCCTTTTATTAATATAAAATATTTGCAAATGATGATTGTGCTATAAAAGATTGTATGGAGCAAGGTGTGGCACTGCGCACCTCGCATTGCAATAATGAGAATTAATATTGTTTGTACCTCTGTTTTATGGCGCCCTGGTCACCATAACTAATGGTCCTTCCGAAAGGCCTTGAGTGAAACAATAGCGAGCTTTTTTTGGGTTCTGTGGTTCAAAAAGAAAAAAAGTAACCCTTATGATATCGCTTCGTTGTTTCTCTGTCAAACCGTCTTACTCAGGAACGCATAGGCCTATTAAGTTGGGATTAATGTCAAATACCTACACAGGTCTACAAAACGTACAACCTTTCGGAAGTGTATTTTGAGAGAAAAACCGTTACAATCAAAATCTACTTCTAGTTGATATATAATTATTATAAGTAAAAGGAAAAGATGGGAAGTCACAGACACATAAAAAAACCTTTATTTAAAAAAAAATATTAAATAGTAGTTTTTGCTTGCTTGCCTTTTTGTTTGAAAATTTGTACAGAATCCACAGAGCGCGCGTTGTTTTTTTTTTTTTAAAGATTGGAAACAATGAAGGAATGATTGGTAGTGTGAATTTTTTTTTGTAGCTTCGTGATCTCGGCGCATATGAGCCAAAGTGTGTTATAGTACTTAAGTACTTTGAAATTCTGAAATTCTGAAATTTACAATACAATGACTCTTTATTGTATATCAGAAATAGTAAGCACTACAGAAAACAGGTACACAGAGAAAAAGTTACAAGGTAAGCAATAGGCGGCCTTATCGCTAATTACCTTGTAATTTTATAGCTGATACACTACAAATAAGTTAATGCTCGGTATTTTTAGCTTGGCAACACAGTAATGCTCATTTTTATATGGAGACAACTGACGCGTGTCAATGTAGAGGGCGAAAACGAAACGTCTGGTGTGCCAGTAATTTACCCGATTGTCTTACCTCTACAGTGTTGCCACTCTATCGATAGTTTTACAAACGGTAGTTTTCATCAAAAACAAATTGCACTATTAATGTATCAGTACTATCAATACATAAAATCCTGGCAATAGTATTAGCGGAGTACAATACTGAAGATAGTGTTGATAGTATTATTGTTTATTAAATATGAAAGCATTGATAACTACTAGCGCAATTCTCAAAACAATACTAATCCTTAGATGCTCATTTTCCATAATATTATATCTAGTTTCACCAGTTCAAACCAAGTCTATCAATATTATCAATACTGTCAAAAGTACTGTTCTACCAAACTTTAATAGAATCGATTTATCGATAGTTTGTAGTCGACGAGCAGCCACACTATCGAAATAATTTCACTCGGTCGATAGGTTTATCTTTTGAGTTATAGTATTTGTCGATAATATCGATATCAACGATATACTTAACTTATATTCTTGCTATAGAACATTATATCGACATATATATTTGACTATCGATCGGCACCGCACTAGTCTCTACACCGGAACAAATATATCTGTTTACCGGTGGAAATTTCGCGTTCCAATGTGGTTGTTTCTTAATTACACAATCACGAGATAAACGGAACCCATTAATTGAAACCGCCTACTTATTATTAACGAACGCTTTAGCCTAGTTGGTAGTGACCCTGCCTACGAAGCAAGAGGTCCTGGGGTCAAATCCCGGTAAGGGCATTTATTTGAGATTGTCCCCTAATATTATATTATTATATTATATTATTATATACTTCTACATACTTCTAAAACAATCACGTGACTGACTGACAACGAATAGTCTACAAAAACAGAAAGAGCCCTAGACTAGGGACTAGCTTGAAATGTTCCGTCCACCTCGGCCTACAACTGCAGGACACAGACTTCCTCTTACAACGAGAGGGCTTGGGCCCACCGCAGATTGGGAACTTATCCACACAAAATGTACCTACCTACCTACTCTTAATTTGTGATGAGGCGCGCCTTAATGCTGGCGGTCGGGTTTAATGAAGCCAGGAGCCATTTATCTGGCTTATAATGCAAATTGTAACGGTAATTGTTATAAAATAATTCGAGGTGTCTTGTAATTGCAAGCTTTATGTGATTTCCTCTTTCGGTTTGTTTACATTTTCCTGAAGGAAAGGACCGAAAACAGTTATTCGTAATTTGACACACAAAAATTACCGATAAAGAAGATGTACTAGAATAAAATTATCTCTCTGCATAATGCCTTGCCTTGCTGCGGGTGCTGGTCTCCCGTTGGGACCATAAAAAGTATTCCATTCTTTTCGGTTCCACGTGATGGTTAAGAGCGTTTATACCTGCTGAGCTGGTAACGTTGCATTTTTGCTACTTTCTCGATTGCTCAATAAAAAAGATTGAATGAAAATTAAAAATGTGGTCTATAAGAATTGTTCTAATAATTATTTAAGTTAATGTGTCTACTGCAATAATTATTCGTGATAGACTTTTATTTTCTTTTAAAAAAACCGTTAGGCAATAAATTATTCGTTTTTGAAGAAAATAAAAGTTTATCACGAATAATTATTTGCAGTAGACACATTAACTTAAGTATATAATTATTAGAACAATTCTTATAGACCACATTTTTAATTTTCATTCAGTTTTCATGGAATAATCGAGAAAAACGCTCTTAATGTGTTTGCAAAATATCTATACGCGATAGCATTTTTTATTATTAGTTCCATCTTATACTATTATCATCTTTGCCTATGTATAGTAAGAAAGGGCTTGGGATGTAGTTCCCACGCGGACCTATTGCGGATTGGAAACTTCACAGACACCGCTCAGTTTCTTTATAGGTGTGTGTGTGCTCACGATGTAGCCCTTCACCATAAACATTGGGTCCCACTGAAAAACAGCGTTGTGGCTTGCCACAACATTATGCTGAGTGGGGCCCAAATTATACTATTCGATATATTTTTTTAATTTGTAAATTTCCTGTCAAATGTATTTTTTTCTGTGTTTGTATCGAATATGTGTAAATAAACATCTCTCTCTCTCTCTCTCTCTCTCATAAAGCTCATGGTAACTTTCAAATGTAATTACATAAATTTCGAAAAACTCAGAGGTGCAAGCCCAGTCTCGAACCCACGACCTTCTGCTTGCGAGGCGATAGGTCAAACCACTAGTCTACCACGACTTTTACTATTGCAGATACATGAAACTTCACTTAAAGATTCCGATATTTTTAATTATGTAATTTGTCCACAAACAAGATAGAGCTATGATTTGTGACAATAAAATTATGACTCGTAATTCAAAGCAATTGTTTCGATTTAATTAGAACAAAGAATTCAAGACATTTAATAAGTGTGGCTTCTATTTAATTGAAATTTAATAAATTCAACCTCTTCAGCTAAGTCGTTGGCTTGAGGTAGGACTTACGAGATTCTTTGAATCAGGGAATCTAATAATTTTTATTTAAGAAAAACGAGTAAATTCAGTGCATATGAAAGTCGTAACACGTTTGAAAAAGTTTAAGATTTTGGGTCTAGTTTCAACGAAAATTAATACTAGTTTAACTCATATTTTTATATTTTGTATGCAATTTTCTACTCTTGACGTCACTTCTACGCCAACACAATCGACTATTTTTAGAGTTCCGTAGTCAACTAGGAACCCTTATAGTTTCACCATGTCTGTCCGTCGGTCTATCTGTACGCGGCTAAGCTCAGAGACTGTTAGTACTAAAAAGCTGTAATTTGGCATGAATTATATATATCAGTCACGCCGACAAAGTAGTTAAATAAAAAAAAAACAAAAAAAAATATTTTGAGGGCACCTCCCATAGACGTAAGTGGGGGTGATTTTTTTTTAACCCTATGGTGTGGGAGATCATTGAATAGGTATTTCAAAATAAAAAGGGGTTTGCTAAAACCTCTATTGTGTTCTCTGTTTAGTGTATATGCGTATATTAATGTATTTATGTAGTTTTTATGTAGGTAGTCTATTTATGTTGATATGATATGTCTGTTGTATTCATTATAAATAAAATAAATAAATAACTATTAGGGGACAATCTTACACAAATCGATCTAGTCCCAAACTGAGCAAAGCTTGTACTATGGGTACTAGACGACGATAAACATACTTGTATAGATAAATAAATACTTAAATACATAGAAAACATCCATAACTCAGGAACTTCGTGAAATTCGTGCTCAAGAAATTCGTGCTCATCACACAAATAAATGCCCTTACCGGGATTCGAACTCAGGACCTCTTGCTTCGTAGGTAGGGTCACTACCAACTAGGATAAGGAGGTCGTTATGTAATATATTAGTGTGTAGTTGCGTGTATTTTTTGTATGTATGTGTATTGTTTATGTTAACTATATTGGTTTGGCTTTACTTTTGATTTAGACTCTTTTTACTCTGCGTTGTATGCCTACTCATGTCTCCGATGTCTTGTCAATCGTTCAGAGGTTAACTGGAAGAGATCCCTTTATGGGATAAGTTCGCCTTTGTACATCTGTTTTTCTTGTTAACTGTTATTTTTCATGTTTTACGTACAATAAAGAGTTTTACATACATACATACATACCATTTTTTGATAAAGTGAATATTTTCGGAGATATTCACTTCGAAAGTTCAAAATAATGTGTCCCCTCTAACTTTTGAACAGCGCGTCTAAAAAATATGAAAAAAATCACGTAAGTTATACTTAATAAAAAAATTCTAGGAAAATTATTGTCATTTTAATCAGTTGAGCAGTTTTTAAGTTTTTGTAAAAAAATATTTCTAAACTAAGATTGTAATTTAATCGCCACTGCAAGTTTTTTTTTTCTTTAAGTACCTATAAGATCACGCTAACAGTATCTTCCCTTCAAATAAAAAAAAATTAAATCGGTTCATATAATAAATCGGTTCATATGATAAAGAATTACATCTGAAAACAATCAACATACATATGATACTAGTTCTAGTAGACTGCAGATAAGATTAGTTACCCAATTCGCCGATAGATGGCGCTGTACCGCCGACGTTGAAATTCTACATCGCGCTGTTAACCCTAGCGCGCGGTGGGAGTTGGGACCAAAATAACCACATTAATATAGTATGCAAAGATTTTTTCGTACCTGTTACGGAACCCTATCTTGGGCGTGTCCGACACGCTCTTGGCTGTTTTTTTTTTTATTAGAGTTGCGTCTTGCTTGGATTTATTTTATTATGGTGTTTAAAAAGGTTTTGGAATCAAAACCTTTTTATTGCATTTTATTGTGCAATTGTTAATATTGTTAACTTTATGTAGATGAAAGACCTTTTTTTTGTTTTACTATGCATGACTAAAATACACCTTTGTATTTGTTTAAAATAACGGCAAATTTGAACAATGTACTTCAGGTTACTAAAAGTGTGATAACATGGTCTCAAATACATCGCATAAGTTTTGCAAAAATGATATTTTTCTTCCCTGCGGCCCTTCATCAGGCTGATCTATGATAAATATTACGTGTACGCGTGCTTAGCTTGTTCAAAAAGTTTGCCAATTTCTTCTTAATGCCACAAACTTATGAGAACACCTGCCGAAAAATAGGAGTTACCCAGCTCCATACCAAATCGCCTGTAGTCGAGACTTGTACCACCCATCACTGAGCGTAAATATAACTTTGTAATTCTCCATCCCCTGAGATTCAGAAACTGTTAGTATGATTCCGACAAATCATGTTTTTGCAAACTGTAAATATTATTTGTGTTGTTTTGGTTTTTGCTGGAAGCTTTGCTCGTCTTTTTTTATCATTATGGTTGGGTGACCACCAGCATAAAATGTAGAGTAGGTAGAAACCGTAGAAACCTAAGTAACGAACTGACGAAAAGGTTAAAGTTGCTAAAATACCAGTAAATATGTGTAGAAAAGTAATCATCCCACACTTCATTTACCAAAAGATTGATCTAGTCAAGAACACCACGCTGTGTCCTTTAGGACTCGAATCGCCGATGTTGAGAATGTAATTGGACTGGGCTTTCTCTGCCAGATGCACCCACAAGAATGCACCTGGTTACATTATTGGTACCGCCCGACTGTCAGAGCGGTAAGGATCTAGACGTAGATGTGACTGAATGGTCGTATATTATCCACTGTACTGTACGGAAAGATATTAAAGTCAAAATAGGAATCTTTGTCCCGTGAGACATAAATAAAGGCTAAAGCAAAATATCAAAATCATTGATAGTGCTACGGACATAAAGGAAAAAAATCAGACTCCTAGGAGTTGACATTAGCAAGAAAGATAAACCCAATGGTCATGGTCATAATAAGTAAACTAATCGCACATAATCTTTGTAGTTGAAGGAACGAAAGCAAAGCATCTGGGTTTTACACAGCCTAAGAAACAAAAGTTATCTGCAAAGTTGTGTCCACAGGGATATAAAATTAGCAACTCCAAGTCAGCAAACTTAAAATTTATTGAAATCGGCCGAAATTTGGTCAGGCGTCTCACACGCCGATGTAGTCTAAAAAATATTGGCTATAGACACTTAACTCTTGCCATATCCACAGGCGAGACGTGAACTTCGTTTCAACTTAGTTAGGCAAAAATGCTTTCGTATAACTTTCCAGCTATCAGGCTGTCTCTATAACAGCCGATTCACGTCAAATTTTGTGAGCAGATTCATTTTAGAAGATTTTTAGAAGTTTAGTATTTACAGGTTAACTATTCCTTTTTTTGAATTTTATATTTTAGCCATTACAAAAACTCGCGCGGCTTACAACTTACCGAGGCACTAGTTACTATTATTACTATTAACTTGTTATGTTTTGTCACAGGAGTAAATTAAATTGTTAGATAATTATAGCGGAACTCAAGTTTGTCGGTTATAATAACGTTATATTAGGTAAAATTATGGCGAGCGTACGATGCTTTACGACATCGATTCTAGCAAATTTAGAATATATTTGGATATTTGAGGCTTATCTGAGCTTTGTAAACACGTTTTCGTTATTATTGATATGATGTAAATTTAACCGTGTAACGTAGAAAGGTACTCGAGCATCCAGCCAAATGCCAAATGTTGATAACTTCGAATGATTCACATGTTTAGTGACAGGATGACTCATTGGACCATAGAAGTTTTACCTTTGTTTGTTTTTGTGTTTTAGTAGTTTAAACGTGATTTTTTTGCTTTCAATTGCACCACTGTAAACGTTAACACAACTGTATAGGTATGTGTATACCTCCCCCTAAGCGGTAGATTTTTTTGCATAAAAAGGCAAGTCTATTTAAATCTAAGGTATATTGTGAGTTTTCCGCATTACATACGAGTAAGTCCAAGTCAAAAATATAACAAGTATTTATGAATATCGAAGAATCTACCACCGTTTCGGAAAAACCCTGTTGAGAAAAATTCGGTAAGAAACTCATCAAGTTATATTTTGTTCAAATCTATACTGTTCTCTAATTAGAGATTCAGACACTATGTAAGTAGGTATGCGATTTACGGAAAGAAGCTTCATTTTTAATTCCTAGTTTAGTTCGCGAAACTACTGCCAACTACGGGTTCATTCCTATGAATAAAGTTTCGAGTCTACAGAAAGAAATAGCAGTTTTCAAAGCTAGCGAGTCGGATTTTATACTTACTCAGGATATTATGATTATCTCCGTTTAATAATAAAAATAAAACACAAGCCATACCTAAGTTACAGTAAGTTGAATAAAATTTTAAAAATATAACGTAAAACTTGCATGTCATATTTTGACAAAGCGTGTGTACTCATATTTTCCCTTATACAGCCAAACTGATATTCGTGTTATTGATTATGATTTAAAGATATCATCGAATACTTTGTTAGTACAAAGTCCATTTTTGAAATTACAACATTGAAAGTATAATTCAAAAGTGGTAAAAATAAGTGTCATCCTACACAAGGGCCGTTTCAAACGCCTCACTTTATAACTAATTGGATGCAGATTTCGATGTAATGTTTAGTTATTTATTAGAGGTTCTGTACTTTCTACCAGAAAACTGAAAACTGTATCAGAATCTTCTGCCATTTCTACAAAAATGTGTCCACAAAAGTGAACAAACCCTCGAGGGAACAAACCCTCGAATAATGACCTAACACCACTTGACTGCTAAAATTAAAATTTTTACTCATTTTTCTATGACCACTCGCTCGGTTTATTTGATTCAAGTACCTATATGAAAATGACAAGGTTAAACCAAGTTTACCTAGATTACCATACTCACAGAGCTCGGGACCGATTTTTGAAATCACATCGCTTAGAACTACTACTTAAAAAGGGTAAAATTTTATGTAGGTATTGCCACAAAACTACAACCGAAATTTTTTTTTGGAAAATTGACAAGGTTAATAAAGCTGTTTTTTCCAGAACTTTACTCTTAATTTATTTTAAATTTTTCAAATCGATTTAAAATTTATTTCGCACTTTCGAAGCCACATTGTTATTAGTCGACAATTATATTAAGAATGGGCCAACACGAGCAAGATTCCATGTTTACCCTTGTTGCGTTTTCTTCGGAAAGTAAGAGTGCATGAGGCTCTAAATTACCTCCTTCTTTAATCAGCTAGGTAAGTCCTGGTAGGGTAATAAAATCTAAATTAATTTTACTCGATAGTTATTGCTTATTAGTAGCTGTAATAAGCAGATGTTTAAAAAACAGCCATAACTTGATACTATACTAAATGTTTAGAAATAAGAAATCATCACATTAGAAATTTACATTTCTAAACCATGCATCACGGAATGACGAGGAACTGGGGTTGAATCCCAGCATTATGCTCCTATCATATTCTATGTCCTTAAAAAAAAATGTTTTCTTTCTGTGGAATCCTAGTGCAATCCCTTTTTAAGGGTGTCTAGCTCACACGTTTGCCTTTTTGCCGTAGGTATTTAAAAAAAAACTTTTTTTTCAGCTCATGGCAAGCGTTCCGGCAAGCCGCCCGCCGCCGCTCCAGATTGGTACGTCAGCCGACTCCTGCGCCGCATGGCTGCTAGCGCCGAAATGGTAACGAACATTCCTATAAATCTTTTTCCACAGACGTACACTATATGGCTCTTTAAAAGGGGTACTAAATGATTTTTATGGAGTTGGCAATGCGTGAGTGATCCCTCTGATGTTCCCAACGTTAGCCACAATAAATGCTTACCATCAGGCACGCCTTCTCTATCCCGTTCTAAAATTACTTTTAATCCTGATTAGTTTTATCTTAAAAAAAACACGTTTAATGGTGGCTCTGATGCGGTGTGGGAACGAAAGTCACTCAAAAGTCGTCATTGCACTGGCAATTGGTCTCAGGCACATAGTTTGTAGTGCCTAGTGAAACTAGTAAACAATAACAAATTATTGAACTGATGAAAGCAGTCAACAAGCATTGTATTTACAATCAGATAGATTTACAATCAAGGGCTTCACCCAAACAATACGTGAGCAATATGTTATCACGCGTCAAGCTTGACTAACTAACCCAACTCTTGAAAGGTCTGTCTTTGTTGAAAACAAACACAAAGCAAACCCTAACCTAAATACATTAAAGCTCATTACAAGTTCCTAATTATTACGAAGATAACACCTTTGTTTATTCAACCATTTTATATTCACTGTTTACAAGTATTTTTATGCTACTAGTGCTGCCACATATTGTTCGATCCATGGAACTAATATCAAAGATTAATGCCATCTATTGTTACGTTACAGAACCGCGCTCGGCAGGAGGCTTCGAATGACGACATCAACGCCATCTTCCAAATGAATGTGCCCGATGAAGCGCAACCCAACAGGATGATGTAAGTCAGAGTTTGAAACTAAAGTGTAATTTAGTGCTATAGGAAAGTTAAGAGATGGCGTTGTTTGTTAGCTATCGCAATTCTATAAAGTTTTATTTTATGGCTGATCATTCAGACTGATCACTCACTGATTTATTCTATTGAAGATTTTTTCGCTATTTTTTAATTTTTTGTAGAATATAGTATCCGATAATTTCCAATCAATATTACCTATAAAGGAGTTGCAACGTAAATTGAAGTACGTGCTTTTGGAATTTCAGCAATGTAAACGAGGATTCTGCGGACTTAGGACCTATGAAGACCGAAGCCATCCCGATGCTGGACGACGAGGTGCTCTCTAAGATGAAGATCTGGAAAATCATGGTAACACCTACTTAATTTTTAATCACTCGGAATTCATTTATTGTAGCTATGACAACTAAGACGTTTATGATCAGAGCCCCACATTGGGCGCCACTGTCGCAATTTTTGTTCATCTACGTATCTTCTTTTGCCCAGAGATTAAGCTTAGCTGTGCAACGTGATGCCGTTGTCCCGGACAAGCGAAATACAGGGCTTTGACATATTTTAAATACGTACAGTCAGCATCAAAAGTAGCTGGTCACTTTTGTACCTTGTCGCTCTACAGTTAGGTGTAAAACGTCATTGATTGACAATTGTGTTATTACGACAAAGTACAAAAGTGACCAGTTGCTAGTTTTGATGCTTTACCTACTGTCGTAAAACCTTTTATTTATTTCCGTATTACATTTGTATTTACTTCAATGTACGTGTTAGAATACTAAGTATACATACGTAGTTTTGACGAACGAATAGCCAAGTAATTAGAGAAACTGACTGAAGGTTGAGATCCCGGGTTCAGATCGGACCCCGTTCAGGGCAGACATTTATATGAAAAATACATATGTATGTTCTCGAGTCTTGGATGTTTGATATGTATTTCAGTTGCTTCATACATATTACAAGTTTTGCTGAGTTTGTGACTAGGTTAATTTTGGTGGCAATTGCCCCCTAATGATATATAGTTAACTTAATTTATTTAGACTCGCAGTTCGGTTAAAACTTATGATTACATAGATCATCCTTAAAATACACAACTAGGTCTTGCAAAACTCATGTAAATTTTATACACGTGTATATTTGGTCTTTTAAGTTATTTAACTTTTACATTTGACGGGATGTCGAAAGCAGGGTTTTAATCTTGTCTAATTTTCTCTAACTAGGCAGCCATAGGTACTCAATCTTTTTTCCTGTAGTACTTGACTTGTCATACCAATTTTCATCTTTTAAAACCTACTAATTTCTAGCATATTCTCTTAAACTAGAGTTAGCAACACTGGGTGGGCAATTCATAGTAACTTGGTGGGCCATTCATAGTATAGTGAAAATAAACGGATCACTCACGTCTCAAAACGATTTTAACTCGACATGTTTCGGACTAATCCGTAGCCCTTCCTCTCGGAGTCGCACGTCACGGCGGCTGCCAAACGTGCACTAACGTGCACGAGAGGAAGGGCTACGGATTATCCCGAAACATGTCGAGTTAAACTCGTTTTGAGACGTGAGTGATCCGTTTATTTTCACTATGAGTGAGTCTCACGGTAGTTTCATGTTTAAAACCATTCATAGTAACTTGGCGCGCCGTAGGTATGAGATCATCGTAATACTATAAGTGCTTTATTCTATGTTACTACCACTACGTTTTCTTATTGTTCCAGAGAGACGCAGCCGACGAGAAATGAATAGATAGCTATAGAATCTACTTGGACTGACGTTGTTTAGAAGCTTCATTTGATTGTTTATTATTGTTACCTACTTCCTATCTAGATAACTAATACTCTGGTTAATGGATAAACTACAATGTTGTACTGTAATATTTAAGATGTCAATTGCAAGGCTGGGTTGCAGTTGACAGCATGTAAATAGTATTAAGGTGAAATGTGCCATTCCAAATAAAGTAAATTTTAAAAACCAATTTTGTGTTATTCTTTTATGTGTTTCACTTTAAATAAATCAAAAATCAAAAATATCATCAAAATTATATAGTTTGTACCAAACAGAGCGAAATAGGGGGTTAAATGATATTTCCCCTCGACGTTGCCATTGGCAACACTGTTTTTGGCCCGAGCTTTTTTTTTCAATGTTCAGCCTTTCCCGTCAGAATATCTAAGTCTAATAATGGCAGCTAATAAGAATAATAACGTTACGAAAATTGGCCTATCATTTCATGACTTTCCATGAGAAAAAATATTATTCAAAAGTGCGATAACTCAAACGAGAATCACACGTCAAAAGATCATAAAAAACAAGTATTTTGTCAGCATTGAGCCTAATATATTCCTCTTCTTGAATTATCTTTGACATTAGCATTTGGCTTAGGAATATTTTTTTAAGTCATACATTTTCGTTACACGTGTTTGCTAACTATTGGCCTGTGTTTCTGTGGATAACATTATGTACCCTACTCCGATGTTTGGACAATTATTAAACTAACTAAAATACCTGCGGCCATGCTCGCATCAATGAAATAGTGGTTATATCAGAAGGTCTTATGTTTACTTAAGTACCTAAACTTTACTATTGATCTTCGCCGTGTTATCACAACGACTTAAGGGTCCATTGAAGATGTGTTTAATACATGTCAGTTCTTAGAAACCTTTCACTTCAGGTGGTTCGCTAATGTCTATCCAGAAAAGTATTAGCAAATGATCGTTTTAATACACTATTAGCAATCACTTTAATATTAAAACGACTGAATGGATGGATGGAAACACAGAGTACATTATATATAGGAGAATAGAGATATCACTCTATTCAACGGCACAACGCCATCTAACGCAAATTCCCGTAACTACTATTAGGAACCATACCTATAATATCAAGGACCAATAATCACACGTACCAATACCAGCCCTGCTGTGCCACTGCCCATGGGCCACTGCCACAGCTTTTTTGAAACTAGAATTTAAAGTTGTTTTCATCTATTTTCTACATGATTTGATAAATAATATCGCCATCTAGTGCAAATTGACGGAACTAAAAATAGACATTGTTGGAAGTGAAAGGACCGTGGATGGAAACTTAGCGTACAGATATACGATGATCTAGATTGAGCCATTAAGATACTTATATCCATCCCGAAACACGTCCCCATGAGGTAATATTTTAGTTTAATCAAAAACAGAGGGCGCTGTCGAAGAACATTGAAGTATAGTAACGGCACGAGTGTTGAGGTCACGCACACAACAACAAGTCGTGTAGTGACAGCGGGATTTTGTCATTTATTCGTACCGATAGCAAGTTCAACAGACTCAGCAATCAAATACAAGATTGAGTAAAATTTCTGCAACCTATTTTTTAAGAATTATTTAGGAAATTACGTCTCATCATCCCAGCCTATATACGTCCCACTGCAGGGCACAGGCCTCCTCTCAGAATGAGAGGGCTTGGGCCGTAGTTCCCACGCGGGCCCAGTGCGGATTGGGAACTTTGCGGATTGTGAACTTACGTCTAGGTCAAACAAAATAGAAAATAAAATATTTTCATTTATTTTATTTCAATCAGGTATGCATATTTTTCGCAATTTATAATATACTTACCGATTTTTGTTGCGAATATTTCTTATCAGTTTAAATTGTTTCATTTCAAAAATAGGTTATGAAAAATTATAATATGTATAGTATTGCGTAGGTATTTCATCATAAGATCATAGAAGTCACATTTTCATTCACTCACTCATTTCATTCATTCACTACCTTTATTGCAATAGTACTTTATGCAGCTGAGTGTATAATCATTCGCCTCAACTCTCGCGGCGTTACCTATACCTTGGCTTTCATGATGACGCGCTAACTTCATCTGCAATCAATAGATGGCGCTGTCCGAGCGAAAGTTCTGCTTTAAAAATATTATCTTAACATTTTTTCGGGCCAGAATCTAAGACCGTAAAAATAGATATCGCTAAGGCAGGTTAAAGCTAATTTATAATAAAGTACAATAATTTTTTAAAAGAAATGAAAGTTCTTTCTAGAAATTATTATTGTCAGATAAAACATACTGCTGATCCCGACCTTCATCCGCAATAAAGCCACATTTTGAGGGAGTGAGGTATACCATGCAAGTAGCAGTGCATTCGTAGACAGAGAATACTATAGACTTCGTGACATATTCTTTCTCACTTACACAAGAAAAAGAAGCTAATATACGACTTACGTGTGAAAGAAAGAGACGCAGACAGTCTATTTTTTGTCCCTCATTGCGTGCCGGTTTTTTCAAGGTCAGCATCTCAGTTGCTAAACAAAGATTGACGTTTATTTACTGACTGTCGGATTTACTATTGTTTCTTGTTATATTTACAAGAATTTACAATTGTTTTGTGCCCAATAAGTGCCTGGAGGTGCCATTTTAACTTGTGTATGTGTGGAAAATGGTACGGTGTAGTATTATAGGGTGTAAAAGTGATAGCGAGAGGAAGTTCAGTGGATTGTCTTTCCATTCGTAAGTAGACGATTATCCTCTTATATTTTAGTTGGTTTTATTTGTTATAGTTTTATTATTGATATCCGATAACAATGAGCACTATCCGTTAGTTAATATGTCGAGTTTTCTATATTTAATTCATGTTTTTTATTTTATAACCTCAAAAGTCAGTGTTGTCGGTTTTGGGTGGAAATTTTCCCTAAAATAGTGGTAATTCTTAATTTATGAATAAAATATAATTTATTTCTTTTGATTATAATTTCAGATTTCCTGATGTTCCTGAGCTGCGTAGGTAATTTGTGGATTGGAGCCACCAAAAGAATCAATTGGGTTCCAAAACGCAGTTCAAAAAATATGTAGTGAGCACTTTGAAAAAAAAAATCTATGGAAAAAAGGGGAAAAAACATTCCTTAATCCTCATGCTGTGCCCTATACGGTAATAGTGTGTATTTATAGGAGATCCGAGATAATCAAACTTTTTGATGAGCTGCTTGATGACACCGTCTAACACGTTGTATTTATGTACTGTTAAATAAACCAAGCACAATCACTTCAAAGCGTATGTAATCTTTATTTTTACAGTTACCCTAGTTGACCATATTTATGTTCACAAAACATTCGAACCCTTAACCAATTCAGAAAGCAGTAGGTAATATTTGTATGTAGGATAGGATAAAAAAAGATTCACAAATTACACATTATTTGAAACTGGTTCTTATCACAAACACAGAATATAATAATAGTCCACAAATCCAATCCAATCGTCGTAGTCGTCGTTCCAATTATCGTGGTAAGAAACCGTTTCAAATAATGTGTAATTTGTATAATAACCGCAAAAACCTATAACAGAAAATAGATTTGCATAATGTGAGAGAATTTATCCAAAAACTAGGGTAATTTTTCTTTCAAAGCCGCAACACTAAAGTAGGACATTCTCTATCTCATGTGGCCACGCCAGTCCGGCGTCTATAGAACGTAGTGTATTATATGTCTATGAGTGCATTGCTGTCAATAATCGTTCAATTACAATTCCATAGCTGCCCGGCCACGCGATGTAATGAAACTCACGCAATATTTCTCCTGCCATCTAAGTGAAGTTTAATTTGTCTAATAGACCTTACGTAAACAAATTGTATACCCTCTCGTCCTGAGGTTAGAGCCGTAGATTTACCACGTTTATAATAATATAATGTTGGACCAGGATCAATGGCGTAGCTAGGTAACCAAAGGCCCTGGGGCAAAAAGTAAACTAGGGCCACAACCCGTGTTTGTTTATATGATAAGACAAGTAAGGATGAATGCACATTAAATTCACTAGACTCACGCGATTGTGAATTTACTAGTAGCGTTTTTTTTATAGTCACACTGTTGAAGAGCGCCGCGTTTCTCATAGTTCCGCGTTTATAGTTTGTAAGTCAGAGTCCAAGGGGCCCCCTGAGCTTGAGGGCCCCGGTGCACTGCCCCGGCTTGCCATACGGTAGCTACGCCACTGACCAGGATCTGTGTGTATTCCTAAAACTGTTGTTACGTCGAAGTCGATAGTAGTATTAATGATGGAAATGCTACTTTTTTCAGAATTTGGCAGTTTGAAGTTTTTTTAGTCAGTATCAAGAGCGATAATTGATTACGATGATCAAAAAAATTAACCAAATTTTCCGTATTTTTTTAGTCAGTTTTGTGATGAGACTTGTAAACTGTATCAACAAAGTCACATAACGGACTCAAAAAAAATAACTACACTTTTTTTCATTACAAAAATAAAATTTCCTCATTTTAAAAAAAGAAATGCTATTTACACTTTAAATAACTGAAATAATATTCAAACTAATTTTGGCAGTCACAGGCCATATTGACGAAAAGGGCATGTCAAATAGAAATTAACGGATGAACTTCAATCTAAGAATGTCTTCATTTTATTAAAAAAAAATTGGGAAAAATCTGTACCTACCTACATACATTGAAATAATTTGAGAAAAACTACTTCGGGGATTACGTTGGTTTCCTTTCCAAAAAGCTTTCAGTTACAAAAAGACATTATGGAACTTAGAAACAGTTTCCGTTTTGGGCGATGTGAGGAAAAGACGAAATAAGTTAGTCGCAGGTAAAAGCGCTCGGTAACGAGACCGCTTTGCCGGAGGTGGAGTTTTAATTGCGGCAACTAGCGTGAAAAGCTATGGTTCAAGTTAGGAGCGAGTCCAATATTATACTGTTTTAAGCTTTCGTGATTTTCACTCATAATTACTATACTAAACGGGACTTATCACATAATTATTATTTAATTAGCAATTAGTAATTTATTTTTATTTATTTATTTTATTTATTAATGTTGGCGTCGGGATGAGTGTTCAGAGAGATCTTCGGATGTTGTGAGTGTTGTGTGTCGGTGTGATGGAGTGCCGTTAAAAATCTTGATCAAGTGCGGGTAGTTCGAAAGACTCGTGCGGCTAAACGAACTTGACACCCTAACCTTCAGGTTGACTCGTGACCACGGTTGCTGCAAATTGGCCGAAACGTCGAGGTAAATACGAACGACCGCTTTAGCCTAGTTGGTAGTGACCCTGCCTACGAAGCAAGAGGTCCTGGGTTCAAATCCCGGTAAGGGCATTTATTTGTGTGATGAGCACGAATATTTGTTCCTGAGTTATGGATGTTTTCTATGTATTTAAGTATTTATTTATCTATATAAGTATGTCTATCGTCGTCTAGTACCCATAGTACAAGCTTTGCTTAGTTTGGGACTAGGTCGATTTGTGTGAGATTGTCCCTGAACTAAAACAATTACTTTGCTCACCCGCGACCTTACAATAGTTACGTTTATGCAAAAAATGTGTGTTCATGCAGTTCCTCCACCTCCACACTGTACGAACACACACAAATCACATAAACACAACTATCACCACCACCAAGCTACACTGACGCGTTTCGAACTCAACCAGAGCTCATCTTCGGAGTTACCACAACCGTTTCAAGATTCAAGATTCGTTTATTTGGCCAAGTAACATCAGTCACATTTAGCAAGTCATTAATACTAAATACATGCGAACAACTTTAATCTAAGTAATTAAACATTTCTAAGATATGATTTTTGGATCGTCCTCTAAACAAGTCTATAAATTCATTTATTGTATACAAAGGTTGCTATGCTACCAAATGTTAAACTAGTTTAACACACATTTTTTGCATAAACGTAACTATTGTAAGGTCGCGGGTGAGCAAAGTAATTGTTTTAGTTCATTAATATGGACCTCCGCAAAGTAACGCCTGATTCAATAAATTGAATGAGATTGTCCCCTAATATTATTATTATTAAATATTAATTAAAAATAAATAAATAAATAAGCGTGATAAGTCCCGTTTAGTATAGTAATTATGAGTCCAATAATAACGCAAATATATTAGTAGTCATAATGAGACCAGCGGCAATAACCGCCGCCGGCCGGGATCATGCTGAGTTGGGACCATTTTGTGATAATTTATTTTTGTATCCGTCTTTTTTGTAATTAATGGTAACTATGTATTATCTATTTGTAATTATCACGAATAAATGGTTTCAAAATGGTTTTTTGGAAGCGGGCAGTGCAGTACCGATTGTTGTGGAACTTTTTGGGGGAGGATTTTGTAGTGATTTATTTCAAGTGTCTAACGAAAGTAGCCTCCATGGTATATCCCTGTCTATTCCGAATCCACACAATCAAGTCATGTTCGCTGTGCGTGTACTATGTTTTGTGTATAAATACACAATACTATTATGTGTAACTTAGCTGTAAGTGTGCGGAGGATCAAGTAAATAAAAAAAAAGCAAGCTTGCAGTGTTTTGGCTGGACGTAAACGAGTAAATCGCAATTCAGTCAATTTTCTTTTTAAATATTAGTATAAAAGCTTAAGAAAATAGTAGGTATAATAGTTCCAGATTGGTGGGATAAAATAACGACGGACTGGATACCACAAGATGGATAGCGGCGACGGTTTATGCCTAAGAGAAGAGGTATTAGCAAGATGACCTAGACGTGTGCTTTATGGACTAGAAAGATACCGCTCACAATCGGGACGAATGAAAAAAATAGAGAGAGGCTTTTGCCTAACAGTGACACACTTCTCCAGGTTAATTAATTCTATGATTTGTCTTTGAAAACGCATCGCTTGCTTCTCAGACTATACCCAAACACAGGTTACTGGGCTAAGTATTTAATGTAAGTCGGTCTATGAGTTCAATTTGCCTGTTGCTCATGTTTATAGCTCTCAGCTTTTAAACCAACCGTTTCGGCGGTACGCTGCCATAGAGGCAATCAGTGTAAATAGAACACAATATTACCGACCGCTCTTCCCTATAATGGAAGTCAAGGAAGAGGAATGTGCCATCTCTGTCTTATTCAACAAGTTAAAAGAGGAGGTAAGCTGTTAGTTTAGTTTTAGCGAAAGTGAATAGTGTAGGCAGAGATTAGAGTAAAGAGGATAAAAGATTAAGGATGTTTTAGAAAGGGTCGGAGGTATTTGGCTATGGCAAATCTCAGTGGATTGAGGCGTCTAAAGCTTCCCTTTTCTGTTGTGTAACCACTTTAATAATATGCTTCATTATGATGAAACCGGCACACACTGCTCTCTCGCACAATTCTTTTTGTCTTCCTTCTTTGCTAGTCATGATGTGAGAGAAAAAGAGAGAGTGTATTGGGCAGTTACAAGAGATGTTTCTGATTAGTTGTCTTTTGAATTAATAAATGTAATATCTAAATCTAAAAGTTACTAATAGATGTAAGTTACTAGGTTACATTCCATTTATAGCTTCAATAATCTATACTAATAAAATAATATATAATAATAAAGCTGAAGAGATTGTTTATTTGTTTGTTTGAACGCGCTAATCTCAGGAACTACTGCTCCGATTTGAAAAATTCTTTCAGTGTTAGATAGCCCATTTATCGAGGAAGGCTATAGGCGCTGGGGTGCGGGGGAGGGAGTGCGGGGGCTTCAAATGGGTGATGAAAATTTCATTGATTTTGCCGTAGGATGCACCGTTTTTAAGATATTTGACAAAAATACCGGGGGGGTGGGGGGGTGAGGGTGCGGGGGAGGGGTGCGGGAGTTTTAAGGAGGGAAGAAAATTTCATTGATTTTGCCGTAGGATGCACCGTTTTCAAGATATTTGACAAAAACACCGAGGGGTGGGGGTGGGGGGGGGGGGGGGTTGAGGGCGGTGAGGGTGGGGTGAGGGTGCGGGGGAGGGGGTGTGGGGGTACTGAAGGGGGATGAAAATTTCATTGATTTTGCCGTAGGATGCACCGTTTTCAACATATTTGACAAAAACACTTTGTGAGGGTGCGGGGGGGGGTGTGAGTTTTAAGGGGGGAAGAAATATTCATTGATTTTGCCGTAGGATGCACCGTTTTCAAGATATTTGTCAAAAACACCGAGGGGTGGGGGTGGAGGGGGGCTGGGTGAGGGTGCGAGGGAGGGGGTGTGAGGGTGTTAAAGGGGGGATGAAAATTTCATTGATTTTGCCGTAGGATGCACCGTTTTCAAGATATTTGACAAAAACTCCGGGTGGGTGGGGATGGGGGTGAGGAGGGAGGTGCGGGGGTTTTAGAAGTAAAACTTCTATAGGCACGCTTGGCTTGGGACGAACGCGGGTGTGCGGGGGGTGCTGTGTTGGGGTGCGTGCGGCGGGGTGCGGGATTGCTGTGCGGGGGGGAGCGGGTTGGAGGGTGCGGGGGTGTTTCGGGGGGGGGGGGGGTAATTTTTTTTAACGAGAAACTAAGGAGAGTCATAATTGATGAAAAAGCAAATTGGATAAAAAAAATAACCTGCCCAAATTACTAATTCCACGCGGACGGAGTCGCGGGCAAAAGCTAGTAATAACTTCTATAAAACAAGAGCTAAGTAAAAATCACCTCTCCCAAACCATATGTCTGGATGCCTCTACTAACATTCCATTCCTACGAGTATATTGGATTCCACAGATAAGTACCTACCTAACTCTACCTCTACCTACTGTAGCGTAATTTTATAAAAGAAGAGGAAACCACTACAAACCACGTAGTAATTTATGATTTCATGAATCACAGGAACCAAGATTAATTTTTTTCGAGAGATCTCTTATTTTTCGCCGTCATCCACGTATCGCCCAAATCTCTCTGTCAAGCTCACATACTTTTTTTACATGTCTCTATTCAAATTTAAGCTGACAGCGAAATCAGCCAGGCCAACAACGAGACACAATATCAATGAAAAAGGTTACACTAATAAATTTGTAGCATATCAATTGCTACAATTATCCCCTTTCCAAAAGAAAAAAAACTTAAAACTCATACTAACATTGACCCTATTAATATTATTCTGACAACCCTAATTTAATAAACTTTGACAACCCTGATTATAAAATCTTACATAACCCTAATTTAACAAAAGATTTTTGACAACCCTAGTTATGAGAGATTCCGACACCATAATAAACTCTATGACAATCATAATGGCTAAGCGATCCCCAGTACACTGTCCACTGTAGAAAAAGCTTTTAGCTTAATATCCGTGATTACACAATTAACACAATATTAATAAGATAGACTAGAGTGACGCAACGGCACGGATTCATTAATAAAAAGTAAGCGAATTCCTAAAGTGCGTAACTCTTATAAAATACATAAGTAGATGCAACAATAAACGTAAGGAGGCATAATCTACTAACACATAAATCAAAGTAGTTTTAACAACAAGTACATTATTCGTACGATAAGTTCGGAACATTTAAATATGGAAGGCCACTCAGTATTTAATACGTCCATTGAACAAAACCCTTTGACAAAATAAATGTCAGTTAAAATATGACTTAAAGCGAGTACACCCGCGCGATTATTATGATAAGGACATACGTTACAAAAAACTATGTTAGTCAATAATGGCCCATCAAATGCGAAAAAAACTATTTAAGAGTGTTTAACAGTAAAACTAAAAGAAAAAATCCGAATCGTTATATCACTGCGTAACACCGAATCCGCTTAGATAAAAAGATGAAGAAAACTGAGATTATAAACGATGAAGAAAACTAATCAATCTGACTCTCATAGTAATTAACATAAATAAGATATCAATCAAAATCAAAATAACGCTTAATGCCGTGCTCATATAAACTAAATCAACAAATAAAAGTTATACGAAAAAATAATCTGTCAGTATTTTGCCGAATATTTTGGGACAAGAAAAGCAAAGGACGGACCAAAACGTCTTTTGGAATTTAAAAAAATTGAAGAAATTACCATAACTGAAACGTCTTATTTCAGGATGTCTTTTATGTGATAAGTCCCAACATGACTTGAATCACAATCTTCCAGCTCGTAGACCTGATTGGAAATCACACGACTAACGAGACAACGTGTAAAACGTGGAGCTAACTTGCCAGAAAAAAAATCATTACCAGTGGAACGTGCAAAATTCTTCCTCCAAACTATATCGCCTGTTTGTAAGGTAATCGTAACTCTATTTCGGTTATAGCTCTTGGAATTTGCGAGGAAAGCATGTGAAAGGTTGTCGGCGACCTTAGCAAATACTTCGTTGAGTGAAGAAAGACATGATGCTCGGTCAATCCGTCTTTCGGCAATATCTCCGCCTAGAGACTGATTTTCACGGCACTGCCTGTTGTCAACGATAACATCTCTTCCAAACATTAGAAAATTTGGGGAATAAGAAGTTGCCAAGTTTATACAAGAGTTTAGGTATAATTTGACTTTAGGTAGAAGTCGTGCCCAACTTCGGTGGTTTTGTTCAACTAAAATAGAAAGGCAAGTAACGACACTTTGGTTGTACTTTTCGACTGTGTTCGCTTGTGGAGAATAATACGGCGTGAAGTAAGGCTCCCCAATATTATAAGAACGTAAGAAACGACTAAAGAAATTACTGTGAAAAACAGTTGCGTTGTCACAGAGAATGGATGTGGGGACACCGAAGATTAAAAAAATTTCTTTTTCGAGCGCATTACAGATACCTTTAGCATCTACTCTCTTCAGGGGTACCAACCATACATATTTGCTAAAAACATCCACCATGGTAAGAATATACTTATATCCATAATATGCTAAGGGTAGTGGACCTATTAAGTCAATCGAAATCATCTGCAAAGGCATAGTAACACTTTTTGGGTATAACATTCTTCCACGTGGTTTAGTATTAGAAATCTTATGAGCTTTACAGGTTGAACAATCTCTTAACACTTCGGAAATATCGTGATACATATTCGGCCAGTAATAAATTTTCTTTAGCAAAAGATAGGTCTTCATAGTACCAGGATGTATAGAAGGTGGATTATTGTGTGCTTCCAAAATAGATTCGCGTGTTTTATCAGCTGGAAGAACAATACGCCATGGATCACCATGAAGAGGAGAATCTAAAGGCATACGGCGCATGAGGACACCTTGCTGTATCGAATAAGCTGGAAACATCTGAGGATTGTTACGAACACCTAAAAATATCTTTTTATACCAACGGTCAGTTGTATTGTTTACCCCTTCATTGTACGTTATTAAGTTTATCTGGGGACGGGATAAGCAATCCGGAACGACGTTTAAGACGCCCTTGCGGTGCTCTATATCAAAATTGAATTGAGATATTTGCGTTGCCCAACGTGCCAGACGACCGGACGGATTGTCAAGAGTCAATAACCATTTTAACGCTATGTGGTCGGTTATAATCGTAAACTTCATACCATCTAAGTATCCACGAAAACGTTTAATAGACTCTAATACAGCTAGCAATTCGCGTTCAGTCGTTCCATAATTTTTCTCTGGTTTCGTAAGCAATCTAGAGTAAAAAGAAATCGGATGTTCGATACCATCAATCTTTTGAGATAGAACTGAACCAACTCCTATAGCTGAAGCGTCACATTGGAGAAGAAAAGGCTTTGAAAAATCCGGGCAAGCCATTAAAGGAGAACTCATAAGTTCTTTCTTTAATTTAGAAAAGGCATTTTGAGCATCCAGATTCCACTCTATACAGTCACGACCTTTCTTTTTTCCGATAAGAGCAGTCAATGGGGCAATGATAGTCGAAAAATTTACGACAAAGCGCCTATAATAGGAACACATTCCAATAAAAGCTCTCAAAGATTTAGCAGTATTAGGTACCGGGTAGTTCTCTATAGCTTCTAATTTCTTAGGATCGGTTTGAAGACCATTTTCATTGACAATATATCCTAAGTATTTTAACTCTGGCTTGCAAAATTCACATTTTTCTAAATTAACTGACAAACCGGCTTGTTTAAGACGATTCAACACTTTACGAATAAGAAGGATGTGACTGTCAAAATCTCGTGAAACAAGGATCAAATCGTCCACATATCCAAATACGCAATCGTCGCTCAATCCGGTGAATTCATAATTAATGATCATATCAGTTAATCGCTGCATTTCTGAAGCGGCGTTTGTAAGACCGAAAGGCATTCGCACAAATTCAAACAAACCACGCTGAGGAACAATAAAAGCTGTCTTTTCACATGAGTCTTTATCATGGAGTGGGATTTGCCAAAAAGCACTACGGAAATCAAGAGATGTCATATATTTTGCTCCTCTTAGGTTATCTAAAATATCCTGTATGCGTGGTAAAGGATAAGAGTCACGAACAGTTACGCTATTTAGTTTACGGCTATCGACACAGAATCTTACAGATCCATCTTTCTTTGTAACCATGACTACCGGACTAGCCCATGGAGATCGGGAAGGTCGGATAACACCTGCTTCCAACATCTTATCAATTTCTACGTTCAAAATTTTTAATTTAGCAGGTGAGAGAGGATAGTATCTCTGACGAATAGGTGGACCTTTAGTTTCAATCTTATGAGTCAGCCAAGAAGTTTTTCCTAAACCGATTTTTCCTGATGAAATTTCTTCGAATTCCGATATTACCTCTTGAAGTCGAATTTCCTGAACAGGCGTCAAAAATTTGCGAGCTTGTATAAAACGCGCCTCGCTAACGCAAAAAGGTGAATCCTGAATATTTGGGTCAGGCATATATAAGTTTTCTTTAATTTCCTTATCGAAGGCACGGCTTAATACCGTAGTGAGTCCAAACCGGTTCCAAAACTCAATTCCCAATATCATATTTGAGGTTATATTATCCACAACTAAAAAATTATGCGGAACCTTAGAACCATTAAAAAAAACAGACAAACTAACTGTCCCTAAAATCTGAATGGGGGAATTATCTGCAGATACTACAGACGGTAAATTTTTAGTGCTAAATGGAACGCCAACTTTTGAAAGAAAAGGTCGATTTATAAGTGACATTTGTGCACCCGAGTCTAAAAGCGCCTTAACGCGGCACCCGGCAGCAACAATCTCAATAAAAAGCCTATTGTCACTTGAATCAGTTAAAACTACCGGTGATACCGTAGACTTTTGCAGTTCACCGGTAATAATTAGTTTTTTTGGTTTGTAAATTGGTAGTTGCATGTTGGACAATCACGGGTTACGTTACCCGGACGGTGACATTTGAAGCATACAGGTCCGGGTACATTTGGACAGAACCGATATGAATGCCCCGGGTTGTTACATTTAGGACAAAGAAAATGCGCAGGGTCGCTTTTTGGGGTCTGTATTGGTATTGGCGCTACTACTTTTGGGATTGTATGGGTTTGAAAAGTTTCAAAATTAGATACCACTTGTAATAATGTGTCAACATCAGTAATAACGTTCGTCGAAAGACAGGGATACAACCGGGGATGTAAATTATATTTAATTATTGTCAGCAAGTCTGACTCTCTGATTGGTGATTTCAGTTTAGAGTTAAGATCACGTATATCTATAACGAAATCACGCGCAGACTGGGTATCCGTCTGTCTTAGTTCACGCAACTGGCGTTCAATCTTATAGTCATAGTCTACTGTGTCGAAGGTCCGGTAGAATGCTGCTTTAAGGTCACAATAACGGACGTTTGGTGAACGGATAGACCTAAAATATTTCAGAGCAGTATCTGACAAAAGTTCGTGGAAACGACGAACTATGTATTCCGAACTGATATCACGAGCATCTCTTTCCTCCTCTACACGATTGAAAAAATCACGTACACAGGTCCAGCTTATTCGATACAGCAAGGTGTCCTCATGCGCCGTATGCCTTTAGATTCTCCTCTTCATGGTGATCCATGGCGTATTGTTCTTCCAGCTGATAAAACACGCGAATCTATTTTGGAAGCACACAATAATCCACCTTCTATACATCCTGGTACTATGAAGACCTATCTTTTGCTAAAGAAAATTTATTACTGGCCGAATATGTATCACGATATTTCCGAAGTGTTAAGAGATTGTTCAACCTGTAAAGCTCATAAGATTTCTAATACTAAACCACGTGGAAGAATGTTATACCCAAAAAGTGTTACTATGCCTTTGCAGATGATTTCGATTGACTTAATAGGTCCACTACCCTTAGCATATTATGGATATAAGTATATTCTTACCATGGTGGATGTTTTTAGCAAATATGTATGGTTGGTACCCCTGAAGAGAGTAGATGCTAAAGGTATCTGTAATGCGCTCGAAAAAGAAATTTTTTTAATCTTCGGTGTCCCCACATCCATTCTCTGTGACAACGCAACTGTTTTTCACAGTAATTTCTTTAGTCGTTTCTTACGTTCTTATAATATTGGGGAGCCTTACTTCACGCCGTATTATTCTCCACAAGCGAACACAGTCGAAAAGTACAACCAAAGTGTCGTTACTTGCCTTTCTATTTTAGTTGAACAAAACCACCGAAGTTGGGCACGACTTCTACCTAAAGTCAAATTATACCTAAACTCTTGTATAAACTTGGCAACTTCTTATTCCCCAAATTTTCTAATGTTTGGAAGAGATGTTATCGTTGACAACAGGCAGTGCCGTGAAAATCAGTCTCTAGGCGGAGATATTGCCGAAAGACGGATTGACCGAGCATCATGTCTTTCTTCACTCAACGAAGTATTTGCTAAGGTCGCCGACAACCTTTCACATGCTTTCCTCGCAAATTCCAAGAGCTATAACCGAAATAGAGTTACGATTACCTTACAAACAGGCGATATAGTTTGGAGGAAGAATTTTGCACGTTCCACTGGTAATGATTTTTTTTCTGGCAAGTTAGCTCCACGTTTTACACGTTGTCTCGTTAGTCGTGTGATTTCCAATCAGGTCTACGAGCTGGAAGATTGTGATTCAAGTCATGTTGGGACTTATCACATAAAAGACATCCTGAAATAAGACGTTTCAGTTATGGTAATTTCTTCAATTTTTTTAAATTCCAAAAGACGTTTTGGTCCGTCCTTTGCTTTTCTTGTCCCAAAATATTCGGCAAAATACTGACAGATTATTTTTTCGTATAACTTTTATTTGTTGATTTAGTTTATATGAGCACGGCATTAAGCGTTATTTTGATTTTGATTGATATCTTATTTATGTTAATTACTATGAGAGTCAGATTGATTAGTTTTCTTCATCGTTTATAATCTCAGTTTTCTTCATCTTTTTATCTAAGCGGATTCGGTGTTACGCAGTGATATAACGATTCGGATTTTTTCTTTTAGTTTTACTGTTAAACACTCTTAAATAGTTTTTTTCGCATTTGATGGGCCATTATTGACTAACATAGTTTTTTGTAACGTATGTCCTTATCATAATAATCGCGCGGGTGTACTCGCTTTAAGTCATATTTTAACTGACATTTATTTTGTCAAAGGGTTTTGTTCAATGGACGTATTAAATACTGAGTGGCCTTCCATATTTAAATGTTCCGAACTTATCGTACGAATAATGTACTTGTTGTTAAAACTACTTTGATTTATGTGTTAGTAGATTATGCCTCCTTACGTTTATTGTTGCATCTACTTATGTATTTTATAAGAGTTACGCACTTTAGGAATTCGCTTACTTTTTATTAATGAATCCGTGCCGTTGCGTCACTCTAGTCTATCTTATTAATATTGTGTTAATTGTGTAATCACGGATATTAAGCTAAAAGCTTTTTCTACAGTGGACAGTGTACTGGGGATCGCTTAGCCATTATGATTGTCATAGAGTTTATTATGGTGTCGGAATCTCTCATAACTAGGGTTGTCAAAAATCTTTTGTTAAATTAGGGTTATGTAAGATTTTATAATCAGGGTTGTCAAAGTTTATTAAATTAGGGTTGTCAGAATAATATTAATAGGGTCAATGTTAGTATGAGTTTTAAGTTTTTTTTCTTTTGGAAAGGGGATAATTGTAGCAATTGATATGCTACAAATTTATTAGTGTAACCTTTTTCATTGATATTGTGTCTCGTTGTTGGCCTGGCTGATTTCGCTGTCAGCTTAAATTTGAATAGACTCGGGTGCACAAATGTCACTTATAAATCGACCTTTTCTTTCAAAAGTTGGCGTTCCATTTAGCACTAAAAATTTACCGTCTGTAGTATCTGCAGATAATTCCCCCATTCAGATTTTAGGGACAGTTAGTTTGTCTGTTTTTTTTAATGGTTCTAAGGTTCCGCATAATTTTTTAGTTGTGGATAATATAACCTCAAATATGATATTGGGAATTGAGTTTTGGAACCGGTTTGGACTCACTACGGTATTAAGCCGTGCCTTCGATAAGGAAATTAAAGAAAACTTATATATGCCTGACCCAAATATTCAGGATTCACCTTTTTGCGTTAGCGAGGCGCGTTTTATACAAGCTCGCAAATTTTTGACGCCTGTTCAGGAAATTCGACTTCAAGAGGTAATATCGGAATTCGAAGAAATTTCATCAGGAAAAATCGGTTTAGGAAAAACTTCTTGGCTGACTCATAAGATTGAAACTAAAGGTCCACCTATTCGTCAGAGATACTATCCTCTCTCACCTGCTAAATTAAAAATTTTGAACGTAGAAATTGATAAGATGTTGGAAGCAGGTGTTATCCGACCTTCCCGATCTCCATGGGCTAGTCCGGTAGTCATGGTTACAAAGAAAGATGGATCTGTAAGATTCTGTGTCGATAGCCGTAAACTAAATAGCGTAACTGTTCGTGACTCTTATCCTTTACCACGCATACAGGATATTTTAGATAACCTAAGAGGAGCAAAATATATGACATCTCTTGATTTCCGTAGTGCTTTTTGGCAAATCCCACTCCATGATAAAGACTCATGTGAAAAGACAGCTTTTATTGTTCCTCAGCGTGGTTTGTTTGAATTTGTGCGAATGCCTTTCGGTCTTACAAACGCCGCTTCAGAAATGCAGCGATTAACTGATATGATCATTAATTATGAATTCACCGGATTGAGCGACGATTGCGTATTTGGATATGTGGACGATTTGATCCTTGTTTCACGAGATTTTGACAGTCACATCCTTCTTATTCGTAAAGTGTTGAATCGTCTTAAACAAGCCGGTTTGTCAGTTAATTTAGAAAAATGTGAATTTTGCAAGCCAGAGTTAAAATACTTAGGATATATTGTCAATGAAAATGGTCTTCAAACCGATCCTAAGAAATTAGAAGCTATAGAGAACTACCCGGTACCTAATACTGCTAAATCTTTGAGAGCTTTTATTGGAATGTGTTCCTATTATAGGCGCTTTGTCGTAAATTTTTCGACTATCATTGCCCCATTGACTGCTCTTATCGGAAAAAAGAAAGGTCGTGACTGTATAGAGTGGAATCTGGATGCTCAAAATGCCTTTTCTAAATTAAAGAAAGAACTTATGAGTTCTCCTTTAATGGCTTGCCCGGATTTTTCAAAGCCTTTTCTTCTCCAATGTGACGCTTCAGCTATAGGAGTTGGTTCAGTTCTATCTCAAAAGATTGATGGTATCGAACATCCGATTTCTTTTTACTCTAGATTGCTTACGAAACCAGAGAAAAATTATGGAACGACTGAACGCGAATTGCTAGCTGTATTAGAGTCTATTAAACATTTTCGTGGATACTTAGATGGTATGAAGTTTACGATTATAACCGACCACATAGCGTTAAAATGGTTATTGACTCTTGACAATCCGTCCGGTCGTCTGGCACGTTGGGCAACGCAAATATCTCAATTCAATTTTGATATAGAGCACCGCAAGGGCGTCTTAAACGTCGTTCCGGATTGCTTATCCCGTCCCCAGATAAACTTAATAACGTACAATGAAGGGGTAAACAATACAACTGACCGTTGGTATAAAAAGATATTTTTAGGTGTTCGTAACAATCCTCAGATGTTTCCAGCTTATTCGATACAGCAAGGTGTCCTCATGCGCCGTATGCCTTTAGATTCTCCTCTTCATGGTGATCCATGGCGTATTGTTCTTCCAGCTGATAAAACACGCGAATCTATTTTGGAAGCACACAATAATCCACCTTCTATACATCCTGGTACTATGAAGACCTATCTTTTGCTAAAGAAAATTTATTACTGGCCGAATATGTATCACGATATTTCCGAAGTGTTAAGAGATTGTTCAACCTGTAAAGCTCATAAGATTTCTAATACTAAACCACGTGGAAGAATGTTATACCCAAAAAGTGTTACTATGCCTTTGCAGATGATTTCGATTGACTTAATAGGTCCACTACCCTTAGCATATTATGGATATAAGTATATTCTTACCATGGTGGATGTTTTTAGCAAATATGTATGGTTGGTACCCCTGAAGAGAGTAGATGCTAAAGGTATCTGTAATGCGCTCGAAAAAGAAATTTTTTTAATCTTCGGTGTCCCCACATCCATTCTCTGTGACAACGCAACTGTTTTTCACAGTAATTTCTTTAGTCGTTTCTTACGTTCTTATAATATTGGGGAGCCTTACTTCACGCCGTATTATTCTCCACAAGCGAACACAGTCGAAAAGTACAACCAAAGTGTCGTTACTTGCCTTTCTATTTTAGTTGAACAAAACCACCGAAGTTGGGCACGACTTCTACCTAAAGTCAAATTATACCTAAACTCTTGTATAAACTTGGCAACTTCTTATTCCCCAAATTTTCTAATGTTTGGAAGAGATGTTATCGTTGACAACAGGCAGTGCCGTGAAAATCAGTCTCTAGGCGGAGATATTGCCGAAAGACGGATTGACCGAGCATCATGTCTTTCTTCACTCAACGAAGTATTTGCTAAGGTCGCCGACAACCTTTCACATGCTTTCCTCGCAAATTCCAAGAGCTATAACCGAAATAGAGTTACGATTACCTTACAAACAGGCGATATAGTTTGGAGGAAGAATTTTGCACGTTCCACTGGTAATGATTTTTTTTCTGGCAAGTTAGCTCCACGTTTTACACGTTGTCTCGTTAGTCGTGTGATTTCCAATCAGGTCTACGAGCTGGAAGATTGTGATTCAAGTCATGTTGGGACTTATCACATAAAAGACATCCTGAAATAAGACGTTTCAGTTATGGTAATTTCTTCAATTTTTTTAAATTCCAAAAGACGTTTTGGTCCGTCCTTTGCTTTTCTTGTCCCAAAATATTCGGCAAAATACTGACAGATTATTTTTTCGTATAACTTTTATTTGTTGATTTAGTTTATATGAGCACGGCATTAAGCGTTTTTTTGATTTTGATTGATATCTTATTTATGTTAATTACTATGAGAGTCAGATTGATTAGTTTTCTTCATCGTTTATAATCTCAGTTTTCTTCATCTTTTTATCTAAGCGGATTCGGTGTTACGCAGTGATATAACGATTCGGATTTTTTCTTTTAGTTTTACTGTTAAACACTCTTAAATAGTTTTTTTCGCATTTGATGGGCCATTATTGACTAACATAGTTTTTTGTAACGTATGTCCTTATCATAATAATCGCGCGGGTGTACTCGCTTTAAGTCATATTTTAACTGACATTTATTTTGTCAAAGGTTTTGTTCAATGGACGTATTAAATACTGAGTGGCCTTCCATATTTAAATGTTCCGAACTTATCGTACGAATAATGTACTTGTTGTTAAAACTACTTTGATTTATGTGTTAGTAGATTATGCCTCCTTACGTTTATTGTTGCATCTACTTATGTATTTTATAAGAGTTACGCACTTTAGGAATTCGCTTACTTTTTATTAATGAATCCGTGCCGTTGCGTCACTCTAGTCTATCTTATTAATATTGTGTTAATTGTGTAATCACGGATATTAAGCTAAAAGCTTTTTCTACAGTGGACAGTGTACTGGGGATCGCTTAGCCATTATGATTGTCATAGAGTTTATTATGGTGTCGGAATCTCTCATAACTAGGGTTGTCAAAAATCTTTTGTTAAATTAGGGTTATGTAAGATTTTATAATCAGGGTTGTCAAAGTTTATTAAATTAGGGTTGTCAGAATAATATTAATAGGGTCAATGTTAGTATGAGTTTTAAGTTTTTTTTCTTTTGGAAAGGGGATAATTGTAGCAATTGATATGCTACAAATTTATTAGTGTAACCTTTTTCATTGATATTGTGTCTCGTTGTTGGCCTGGCTGATTTCGCTGTCAGCTTAAATTTGAATAGAGACATGTAAAAAAAGTATGTGAGCTTGACAGAGAGAGATTTGGGCGATACGTGGATGACGGCGAAAAATAAGAGATCTCTCGAAAAAAATTAATCTTGGTTCCTGTGATTCATGAAATCATAAATTACTACGTGGTTTGTAGTGGTTTCCTCTTCTTTTATAAAATTACGCTACATTATGTCGGGTACTCCTGAAGATGTAGTAATATGACTGGACTGGAGTATCTCATGGTCACCCATCACAGGGGCTCTTTTGGCTAGACGGCTGGCGTGTGGCAATGGTTGGTCAGGACTCTACAGGCGCGCTCTTTCGTCCGAAAACGAGTTCAGCTGAGACTGGTGGAGAACTTGTGGCTTTGCTAGGCGAATGTCGCTAGCAGTCAACTCGCCAGACCTTACCAGGGGAGGAGTTGGCGAAGAGACGTTTATGGGCTGAAACATAAAGGTACACAAACCTCCCTCAAGCAGTACTAAGTGTAGCGTAATTTTATAAAAGAAGAGGAAACCACTACAAACCACGTAGTAATTTATGATTTCATGAATCACAGGAACCAAGATTAATTTTTTCGAGAGATCTCTTATTTTTCACCGTCATCCACGTATCGCCCAAATCTCTCTCTGTCAAGCTCCATACTTTTTTTTACATGTCACTATTCAAATTCAAGCTGACAGCGAAATCAGCCAGACCAACAACGAGACACAATATCAATGAAAAAGGTTACACTAATAAATTTGTAGCATATCAATTGCTACAATTATCCCCTTTCCAAAAGAAAAAAAACTTAAAACTCATACTAACATTGACCCTATTAATATTATTCTGACAACCCTAATTTAATAAACTTTGACAACCCTGATTATAAAATCTTAGATAACCCTAATTTAACAAAAGATTTTTGGCAACCCTAGTTATGAGAGATTCCGACACCATAATAAACTCTATGACAATCATAATGGCGAAGCGATCCCCAGTACACTGTCCACTGTAGAAAAAGCTTTTAGCTTAATATCCGTGATTACACAATTAAACACAATATTAATAATAGACTAGAGTGACGCAACGCCACGGATTCATTAATAAAAAGTAAGCGAATTCTTAAAGTGCGTAACTCTTATAAAATACATAAGTAGATGCAACAATAAACGTAAGGAGGCATAATCTACTAACACATAAATCAAAGTAGTTTTAACAACAAGTACATTATTCGTACGATAAGTTCGGAACATTTAAATATGGAAGGCCACTCAGTATTTAATACGTCCATTGAACAAAACCTTTGACAAAATAAATGTCACTTAAAATATGACTTAAAGCGAGTACACCCGCGCGATTATTATGATAAGGACATACGTTACAAAAAACTATGTTAGTCAATAATGGCCCATCAAATGCGAAAAAAAAAACTATTTAAGAGTGTTTAACAGTAAAACTAAAAGAAAAATTCCGAATCGTTATATCACTGCGTAACACCGCATCCGCTTAGATAAAAAGATGAAGAAAACTGAGATAATAAACGATGAAGAAAACTAGTCAATCTGACTCTCATAGTAATTAACATAAATAAGATATCAATCAAAATCTAATAACGCTTAATGCCGTGCTCATCTAAACTAAATCAACAAATAAAAGTTATACGAAAAAATAATCTGTCAGTATTTTGCCGAATATTTTGGGACAAGAAAATCAAAGGACGGACCAAAACGTCTTTTGGAATTTAAAAAAAATTGAAGAAATTACCATAACTGAAACGTCTTATTTCAGGATGTCTTTTATGTGATAAGTCCCAACATGACTTGAATCACAATCTTCCAGCTCGTAGACCTGATTGGAAATCACACGACTAACGACACAACGTGTAAAACGTGGAGCTAACTTGCCAGAAAAAAAATCATTACCAGTGGAACGTGCAAAATTCTTCCTCCAAACTATATCGCCTGTTTGTAAGGTAATCGTAACTCTATTTCGGTTATAGCTCTTGGAATTTGCGAGGAAAGCATGTGAAAGGTTGTCGGCGACCTTAGCAAATACTTCGTTGAGTGAAGAAAGACATGATGCTCGGTCAATCCGTCTTTCGGCAATATCTCCGCCTAGAGACTGATTTTCACGGCACTGCCTGTCGTCAACGATAACATCTCTTCCAAACATTAGAAAATTTGGGGAATAAGAAGTTGCCAAGTTTATACAAGAGTTTAGGTATAATTTGACTTTAGGTAGAAGTCGTGCCCAACTTCGGTGGTTTTGTTCAACTAAAATAGAAAGGCAAGTAACGACACTTTGGTTGTACTTTTCGACTGTGTTCGCTTGAGGAGAATAATACGGCGTGAAGTAAGGCTCCCCAATATTATAAGAACGTAAGAAACGACTAAAGAAATTACTGTGAAATACAGTTGCGTTGTCACAGAGAATGGATGTGGGGACACCGAAGATTAAAAAAATTTCTTTTTCGAGCGCATTACAGATACCTTTAGCATCTACTCTCTTCAGGGGTACCAACCATACATATTTGCTAAAAACATCCACCATGGTAAGAATAAACTTATATCCATAATATGCTAAGGGTAGTGGACCTATTAAGTCAATCGAAATCATCTGCAAAGGCATAGTAACACTTTTTGGGTATAACATTCTTCCACGTGGTTTAGTATTAGAAATCTTATGAGCTTTACAGGTTGAACAATCTCTTAACACTTCGGAAATATCGTGATACATATTCGGCCAGTAATAAATTTTCTTTAGCAAAAGATAGGTCTTCATAGTACCAGGATGTATAGAAGGTGGATTATTGTGTGCTTCCAAAATAGATTCGCGTGTTTTATCAGCTGGAAGAACAATACGCCATGGATCACCATGAAGAGGAGAATCTAAAGGCATACGGCGCATGAGGACACCTTGCTGAATCGAATAAGCTGGAAACATCTGAGGATTGTTACGAACACCTAAAAATATCTTTTTATACCAACGGTCAGTTGTATTGTTTACCCCTTCATTGTACGTTATTAAGTTTATCTGGGGACGGGATAAGCAATCCGGAACGACGTTTAAGACGCCCTTGCGGTGCTCTATATCAAAATTGAATTGAGATATTTGCGTTGCCCAACGTGCCAGACGACCGGACGGATTGTCAAGAGTCAATAACCATTTTAACGCTATGTGGTCGGTTATAATCGTAAACTTCATACCATCTAAGTATCCACGAAAATGTTTAATAGACTCTAATACAGCTAGCAATTCGCGTTCAGTCGTTCCATAATTTTTCTCTGGTTTCGTAAGCAATCTAGAGTAAAAAGAAATCGGATGTTCGATACCATCAATCTTTTGAGATAGAACTGAACCAACTCCTATAGCTGAAGCGTCACATTGGAGAAGAAAAGGCTTTGAAAAATCCGGGCAAGCCATTAAAGGAGAACTCATAAGTTCTTTCTTTAATTTAGAAAAGGCATTTTGAGCATCCAGGTTCCACTCTATACAGTCACGACCTTTCTTTTTTCCGATAAGAGCAGTCAATGGGGCAATGATAGTCGAAAAATTTACGACAAAGCGCCTATAATAGGAACACATTCCAATAAAAGCTCTCAAAGATTTAGCAGTATTAGGTACCGGGTAGTTCTCTATAGCTGCTAATTTCTTAGGATCGGTTTGAAGACCATTTTCATTGACAATATATCCTAAGTATTTTAACTCTGGCTTGCAAAATTCACATTTTTCTAAATTAACTGACAAACCGGCTTGTTTAAGACGATTCAACACTTTACGAATAAGAAGGATGTGACTGTCAAAATCTCGTGAAACAAGGATCAAATCGTCCACATATCCAAATACGCAATCGTCGCTCAATCCGGTGAATTCATAATTAATGATCATATCAGTTAATCGCTGCATTTCTGAAGCGGCGTTTGTAAGACCGAAAGGCATTCGCACAAATTCAAATAAACCACGCTGAGGAACAATAAAAGCTGTCTTTTCACATGAGTCTTTATCATGGAGTGGGATTTGCCAAAAAGCACTACGGAAATCAAGAGATGTCATATATTTTGCTCCTCTTAGGTTATCTAAAATATCCTGTATGCGTGGTAAAGGATAAGAGTCACGAACAGTTACGCTATTTAGTTTACGGCTATCGACACAGAATCTTACAGATCCATCTTTCTTTGTAACCATGACTACCGGACTAGCCCATGGAGATCGGGAAGGTCGGATAACACCTGCTTCCAACATCTTATCAATTTCTACGTTCAAGATTTTTAATTTAGCAGGTGAGAGAGGATAGTATCTCTGACGAATAGGTGGACCTATAGTTTCAATCTTATGAGTCAGCCAAGAAGTTTTTCCTAAACCGATTTTTTCTGATGAAATTTCTTCGAATTCCGATATTACCTCTTGAAGTCGAATTTCCTGAACAGGCGTCAAAAATTTGCGAGCTTGTATGAAACGCGCCTCGCTAACGCAAAAAGGTGAATCCCGAATATTTGGGTCAGGCATATATAAGTTTTCTTTAATTTCCTTATCGAAGGCACGGCTTAATACCGTAGTGAGTCCAAACCGGTTCCAAAACTCAATTCCCAATATCATATTTGAGGTTATATTATCCACAACTAAAAAATTATGCGGAACCTTAGAACCATTAAAAAATACAGACAAACTAACTGTCCCTAAAATCTGAATGGGGGAATTATCTGCAGATACTACAGACGGTAAATTTTTAGTGCTAAATGGAACGCCAACTTTTGAAAGAAAAGATCGATTTATAAGTGACATTTGTGCACCCGAGTCTAAAAGCGCCTTAACGCGGCACCCGGCAGCAACAATCTCAATAAAAAGCCTATTGTCATTTGAATCAGTTAAAACTACCGGTGATACCGTAGACTTTTGCAGTTCACCGGTAATAATTAGTTTTTTTGGTTTGTAAATTGGTAGTTGCATGTTGGACAATCACGGGTCACGTTACCCGGACGGTGACATTTGAAGCATACAGGTCCGGGTACATTTGGACAGAACCGATATGAATGCCCCGGGTTGTTACATTTAGGACAAAGAAAATGCGCAGGGTCGCTTTTTGGGGTCTGTATTGGTATTGGCGCTACTACTTTTGGGATTGTATGGGTTTGAAAAGTTTCAAAATTAGATACCACTTGTAATAATGTGTCAACATCAGTAATAACGTTCGTCGAAAGACAGGGATACAACCGGGGATGTAAATTATATTTAATTATTGTCAGCAAGTCTGACTCTCTGATTGGTGATTTCAGTTTAGAGTTAAGATCACGTATATCTATAACGAAATCACGCGCAGACTGGGTATCCGTCTGTCTTAGTTCACGCAACTGGCGTTCAATCTTATAGTCATAGTCTACTGTGTCGAAGGTCCGGTAGAATGCTGCTTTAAGGTCACAATAACGGACGTTTGGTGAACGGATAGACCTAAAATATTTCAGAGCAGTATCTGACAAAATTTCGTGGAAACGACGAACTATGTATTCCGAACTGATATCACGAGCATCTCTTTCCTCCTCTACACGATTGAAAAAATCACGTACACAGGTCCAGCTTATTCGATACAGCAAGGTGTCCTCATGCGCCGTATGCCTTTAGATTCTCCTCTTCATGGTGATCCATGGCGTATTGTTCTTCCAGCTGATAAAACACGCGAATCTATTTTGGAAGCACACAATAATCCACCTTCTATACATCCTGGTACTATGAAGACCTATCTTTTGCTAAAGAAAATTTATTACTGGCCGAATATGTATCACGATATTTCCGAAGTGTTAAGAGATTGTTCAACCTGTAAAGCTCATAAGATTTCTAATACTAAACCACGTGGAAGAATGTTATACCCAAAAAGTGTTACTATGCCTTTGCAGATGATTTCGATTGACTTAATAGGTCCACTACCCTTAGCATATTATGGATATAAGTATATTCTTACCATGGTGGATGTTTTTAGCAAATATGTATGGTTGGTACCCCTGAAGAGAGTAGATGCTAAAGGTATCTGTAATGCGCTCGAAAAAGAAATTTTTTTAATCTTCGGTGTCCCCACATCCATTCTCTGTGACAACGCAACTGTTTTTCACAGTAATTTCTTTAGTCGTTTCTTACGTTCTTATAATATTGGGGAGCCTTACTTCACGCCGTATTATTCTCCACAAGCGAACACAGTCGAAAAGTACAACCAAAGTGTCGTTACTTGCCTTTCTATTTTAGTTGAACAAAACCACCGAAGTTGGGCACGACTTCTACCTAAAGTCAAATTATACCTAAACTCTTGTATAAACTTGGCAACTTCTTATTCCCCAAATTTTCTAATGTTTGGAAGAGATGTTATCGTTGACAACAGGCAGTGCCGTGAAAATCAGTCTCTAGGCGGAGATATTGCCGAAAGACGGATTGACCGAGCATCATGTCTTTCTTCACTCAACGAAGTATTTGCTAAGGTCGCCGACAACCTTTCACATGCTTTCCTCGCAAATTCCAAGAGCTATAACCGAAATAGAGTTACGATTACCTTACAAACAGGCGATATAGTTTGGAGGAAGAATTTTGCACGTTCCACTGGTAATGATTTTTTTTCTGGCAAGTTAGCTCCACGTTTTACACGTTGTCTCGTTAGTCGTGTGATTTCCAATCAGGTCTACGAGCTGGAAGATTGTGATTCAAGTCATGTTGGGACTTATCACATAAAAGACATCCTGAAATAAGACGTTTCAGTTATGGTAATTTCTTCAATTTTTTTAAATTCCAAAAGACGTTTTGGTCCGTCCTTTGCTTTTCTTGTCCCAAAATATTCGGCAAAATACTGACAGATTATTTTTTCGTATAACTTTTATTTGTTGATTTAGTTTATATGAGCACGGCATTAAGCGTTATTTTGATTTTGATTGATATCTTATTTATGTTAATTACTATGAGAGTCAGATTGATTAGTTTTCTTCATCGTTTATAATCTCAGTTTTCTTCATCTTTTTATCTAAGCGGATTCGGTGTTACGCAGTGATATAACGATTCGGATTTTTTCTTTTAGTTTTACTGTTAAACACTCTTAAATAGTTTTTTTCGCATTTGATGGGCCATTATTGACTAACATAGTTTTTTGTAACGTATGTCCTTATCATAATAATCGCGCGGGTGTACTCGCTTTAAGTCATATTTTAACTGACATTTATTTTGTCAAAGGGTTTTGTTCAATGGACGTATTAAATACTGAGTGGCCTTCCATATTTAAATGTTCCGAACTTATCGTACGAATAATGTACTTGTTGTTAAAACTACTTTGATTTATGTGTTAGTAGATTATGCCTCCTTACGTTTATTGTTGCATCTACTTATGTATTTTATAAGAGTTACGCACTTTAGGAATTCGCTTACTTTTTATTAATGAATCCGTGCCGTTGCGTCACTCTAGTCTATCTTATTAATATTGTGTTAATTGTGTAATCACGGATATTAAGCTAAAAGCTTTTTCTACAGTGGACAGTGTACTGGGGATCGCTTAGCCATTATGATTGTCATAGAGTTTATTATGGTGTCGGAATCTCTCATAACTAGGGTTGTCAAAAATCTTTTGTTAAATTAGGGTTATGTAAGATTTTATAATCAGGGTTGTCAAAGTTTATTAAATTAGGGTTGTCAGAATAATATTAATAGGGTCAATGTTAGTATGAGTTTTAAGTTTTTTTTCTTTTGGAAAGGGGATAATTGTAGCAATTGATATGCTACAAATTTATTAGTGTAACCTTTTTCATTGATATTGTGTCTCGTTGTTGGCCTGGCTGATTTCGCTGTCAGCTTAAATTTGAATAGACTCGGGTGCACAAATGTCACTTATAAATCGACCTTTTCTTTCAAAAGTTGGCGTTCCATTTAGCACTAAAAATTTACCGTCTGTAGTATCTGCAGATAATTCCCCCATTCAGATTTTAGGGACAGTTAGTTTGTCTGTTTTTTTTAATGGTTCTAAGGTTCCGCATAATTTTTTAGTTGTGGATAATATAACCTCAAATATGATATTGGGAATTGAGTTTTGGAACCGGTTTGGACTCACTACGGTATTAAGCCGTGCCTTCGATAAGGAAATTAAAGAAAACTTATATATGCCTGACCCAAATATTCAGGATTCACCTTTTTGCGTTAGCGAGGCGCGTTTTATACAAGCTCGCAAATTTTTGACGCCTGTTCAGGAAATTCGACTTCAAGAGGTAATATCGGAATTCGAAGAAATTTCATCAGGAAAAATCGGTTTAGGAAAAACTTCTTGGCTGACTCATAAGATTGAAACTAAAGGTCCACCTATTCGTCAGAGATACTATCCTCTCTCACCTGCTAAATTAAAAATTTTGAACGTAGAAATTGATAAGATGTTGGAAGCAGGTGTTATCCGACCTTCCCGATCTCCATGGGCTAGTCCGGTAGTCATGGTTACAAAGAAAGATGGATCTGTAAGATTCTGTGTCGATAGCCGTAAACTAAATAGCGTAACTGTTCGTGACTCTTATCCTTTACCACGCATACAGGATATTTTAGATAACCTAAGAGGAGCAAAATATATGACATCTCTTGATTTCCGTAGTGCTTTTTGGCAAATCCCACTCCATGATAAAGACTCATGTGAAAAGACAGCTTTTATTGTTCCTCAGCGTGGTTTGTTTGAATTTGTGCGAATGCCTTTCGGTCTTACAAACGCCGCTTCAGAAATGCAGCGATTAACTGATATGATCATTAATTATGAATTCACCGGATTGAGCGACGATTGCGTATTTGGATATGTGGACGATTTGATCCTTGTTTCACGAGATTTTGACAGTCACATCCTTCTTATTCGTAAAGTGTTGAATCGTCTTAAACAAGCCGGTTTGTCAGTTAATTTAGAAAAATGTGAATTTTGCAAGCCAGAGTTAAAATACTTAGGATATATTGTCAATGAAAATGGTCTTCAAACCGATCCTAAGAAATTAGAAGCTATAGAGAACTACCCGGTACCTAATACTGCTAAATCTTTGAGAGCTTTTATTGGAATGTGTTCCTATTATAGGCGCTTTGTCGTAAATTTTTCGACTATCATTGCCCCATTGACTGCTCTTATCGGAAAAAAGAAAGGTCGTGACTGTATAGAGTGGAATCTGGATGCTCAAAATGCCTTTTCTAAATTAAAGAAAGAACTTATGAGTTCTCCTTTAATGGCTTGCCCGGATTTTTCAAAGCCTTTTCTTCTCCAATGTGACGCTTCAGCTATAGGAGTTGGTTCAGTTCTATCTCAAAAGATTGATGGTATCGAACATCCGATTTCTTTTTACTCTAGATTGCTTACGAAACCAGAGAAAAATTATGGAACGACTGAACGCGAATTGCTAGCTGTATTAGAGTCTATTAAACATTTTCGTGGATACTTAGATGGTATGAAGTTTACGATTATAACCGACCACATAGCGTTAAAATGGTTATTGACTCTTGACAATCCGTCCGGTCGTCTGGCACGTTGGGCAACGCAAATATCTCAATTCAATTTTGATATAGAGCACCGCAAGGGCGTCTTAAACGTCGTTCCGGATTGCTTATCCCGTCCCCAGATAAACTTAATAACGTACAATGAAGGGGTAAACAATACAACTGACCGTTGGTATAAAAAGATATTTTTAGGTGTTCGTAACAATCCTCAGATGTTTCCAGCTTATTCGATACAGCAAGGTGTCCTCATGCGCCGTATGCCTTTAGATTCTCCTCTTCATGGTGATCCATGGCGTATTGTTCTTCCAGCTGATAAAACACGCGAATCTATTTTGGAAGCACACAATAATCCACCTTCTATACATCCTGGTACTATGAAGACCTATCTTTTGCTAAAGAAAATTTATTACTGGCCGAATATGTATCACGATATTTCCGAAGTGTTAAGAGATTGTTCAACCTGTAAAGCTCATAAGATTTCTAATACTAAACCACGTGGAAGAATGTTATACCCAAAAAGTGTTACTATGCCTTTGCAGATGATTTCGATTGACTTAATAGGTCCACTACCCTTAGCATATTATGGATATAAGTATATTCTTACCATGGTGGATGTTTTTAGCAAATATGTATGGTTGGTACCCCTGAAGAGAGTAGATGCTAAAGGTATCTGTAATGCGCTCGAAAAAGAAATTTTTTTAATCTTCGGTGTCCCCACATCCATTCTCTGTGACAACGCAACTGTTTTTCACAGTAATTTCTTTAGTCGTTTCTTACGTTCTTATAATATTGGGGAGCCTTACTTCACGCCGTATTATTCTCCACAAGCGAACACAGTCGAAAAGTACAACCAAAGTGTCGTTACTTGCCTTTCTATTTTAGTTGAACAAAACCACCGAAGTTGGGCACGACTTCTACCTAAAGTCAAATTATACCTAAACTCTTGTATAAACTTGGCAACTTCTTATTCCCCAAATTTTCTAATGTTTGGAAGAGATGTTATCGTTGACAACAGGCAGTGCCGTGAAAATCAGTCTCTAGGCGGAGATATTGCCGAAAGACGGATTGACCGAGCATCATGTCTTTCTTCACTCAACGAAGTATTTGCTAAGGTCGCCGACAACCTTTCACATGCTTTCCTCGCAAATTCCAAGAGCTATAACCGAAATAGAGTTACGATTACCTTACAAACAGGCGATATAGTTTGGAGGAAGAATTTTGCACGTTCCACTGGTAATGATTTTTTTTCTGGCAAGTTAGCTCCACGTTTTACACGTTGTCTCGTTAGTCGTGTGATTTCCAATCAGGTCTACGAGCTGGAAGATTGTGATTCAAGTCATGTTGGGACTTATCACATAAAAGACATCCTGAAATAAGACGTTTCAGTTATGGTAATTTCTTCAATTTTTTTAAATTCCAAAAGACGTTTTGGTCCGTCCTTTGCTTTTCTTGTCCCAAAATATTCGGCAAAATACTGACAGATTATTTTTTCGTATAACTTTTATTTGTTGATTTAGTTTATATGAGCACGGCATTAAGCGTTTTTTTGATTTTGATTGATATCTTATTTATGTTAATTACTATGAGAGTCAGATTGATTAGTTTTCTTCATCGTTTATAATCTCAGTTTTCTTCATCTTTTTATCTAAGCGGATTCGGTGTTACGCAGTGATATAACGATTCGGATTTTTTCTTTTAGTTTTACTGTTAAACACTCTTAAATAGTTTTTTTCGCATTTGATGGGCCATTATTGACTAACATAGTTTTTTGTAACGTATGTCCTTATCATAATAATCGCGCGGGTGTACTCGCTTTAAGTCATATTTTAACTGACATTTATTTTGTCAAAGGTTTTGTTCAATGGACGTATTAAATACTGAGTGGCCTTCCATATTTAAATGTTCCGAACTTATCGTACGAATAATGTACTTGTTGTTAAAACTACTTTGATTTATGTGTTAGTAGATTATGCCTCCTTACGTTTATTGTTGCATCTACTTATGTATTTTATAAGAGTTACGCACTTTAGGAATTCGCTTACTTTTTATTAATGAATCCGTGCCGTTGCGTCACTCTAGTCTATCTTATTAATATTGTGTTAATTGTGTAATCACGGATATTAAGCTAAAAGCTTTTTCTACAGTGGACAGTGTACTGGGGATCGCTTAGCCATTATGATTGTCATAGAGTTTATTATGGTGTCGGAATCTCTCATAACTAGGGTTGTCAAAAATCTTTTGTTAAATTAGGGTTATGTAAGATTTTATAATCAGGGTTGTCAAAGTTTATTAAATTAGGGTTGTCAGAATAATATTAATAGGGTCAATGTTAGTATGAGTTTTAAGTTTTTTTTCTTTTGGAAAGGGGATAATTGTAGCAATTGATATGCTACAAATTTATTAGTGTAACCTTTTTCATTGATATTGTGTCTCGTTGTTGGCCTGGCTGATTTCGCTGTCAGCTTAAATTTGAATAGAGACATGTAAAAAAAGTATGTGAGCTTGACAGAGAGAGATTTGGGCGATACGTGGATGACGGCGAAAAATAAGAGATCTCTCGAAAAAAATTAATCTTGGTTCCTGTGATTCATGAAATCATAAATTACTACGTGGTTTGTAGTGGTTTCCTCTTCTTTTATAAAATTACGCTACATTATGTCGGGTACTCCTGAAGATGTAGTAATATGACTGGACTGGAGTATCTCATGGTCACCCATCACAGGGGCTCTTTTGGCTAGACGGCTGGCGTGTGGCAATGGTTGGTCAGGACTCTACAGGCGCGCTCTTTCGTCCGAAAACGAGTTCAGCTGAGACTGGTGGAGAACTTGTGGCTTTGCTAGGCGAATGTCGCTAGCAGTCAACTCGCCAGACCTTACCAGGGGAGGAGTTGGCGAAGAGACGTTTATGGGCTGAAACATAAAGGTACACAAACCTCCCTCAAGCAGTACTAAGTGTAGCGTAATTTTATAAAAGAAGAGGAAACCACTACAAACCACGTAGTAATTTATGATTTCATGAATCACAGGAACCAAGATTAATTTTTTCGAGAGATCTCTTATTTTTCACCGTCATCCACGTATCGCCCAAATCTCTCTCTGTCAAGCTCCATACTTTTTTTTACATGTCACTATTCAAATTCAAGCTGACAGCGAAATCAGCCAGACCAACAACGAGACACAATATCAATGAAAAAGGTTACACTAATAAATTTGTAGCATATCAATTGCTACAATTATCCCCTTTCCAAAAGAAAAAAAACTTAAAACTCATACTAACATTGACCCTATTAATATTATTCTGACAACCCTAATTTAATAAACTTTGACAACCCTGATTATAAAATCTTAGATAACCCTAATTTAACAAAAGATTTTTGGCAACCCTAGTTATGAGAGATTCCGACACCATAATAAACTCTATGACAATCATAATGGCGAAGCGATCCCCAGTACACTGTCCACTGTAGAAAAAGCTTTTAGCTTAATATCCGTGATTACACAATTAAACACAATATTAATAATAGACTAGAGTGACGCAACGCCACGGATTCATTAATAAAAAGTAAGCGAATTCTTAAAGTGCGTAACTCTTATAAAATACATAAGTAGATGCAACAATAAACGTAAGGAGGCATAATCTACTAACACATAAATCAAAGTAGTTTTAACAACAAGTACATTATTCGTACGATAAGTTCGGAACATTTAAATATGGAAGGCCACTCAGTATTTAATACGTCCATTGAACAAAACCTTTGACAAAATAAATGTCACTTAAAATATGACTTAAAGCGAGTACACCCGCGCGATTATTATGATAAGGACATACGTTACAAAAAACTATGTTAGTCAATAATGGCCCATCAAATGCGAAAAAAAAAACTATTTAAGAGTGTTTAACAGTAAAACTAAAAGAAAAATTCCGAATCGTTATATCACTGCGTAACACCGCATCCGCTTAGATAAAAAGATGAAGAAAACTGAGATAATAAACGATGAAGAAAACTAGTCAATCTGACTCTCATAGTAATTAACATAAATAAGATATCAATCAAAATCTAATAACGCTTAATGCCGTGCTCATCTAAACTAAATCAACAAATAAAAGTTATACGAAAAAATAATCTGTCAGTATTTTGCCGAATATTTTGGGACAAGAAAATCAAAGGACGGACCAAAACGTCTTTTGGAATTTAAAAAAAATTGAAGAAATTACCATAACTGAAACGTCTTATTTCAGGATGTCTTTTATGTGATAAGTCCCAACATGACTTGAATCACAATCTTCCAGCTCGTAGACCTGATTGGAAATCACACGACTAACGACACAACGTGTAAAACGTGGAGCTAACTTGCCAGAAAAAAAATCATTACCAGTGGAACGTGCAAAATTCTTCCTCCAAACTATATCGCCTGTTTGTAAGGTAATCGTAACTCTATTTCGGTTATAGCTCTTGGAATTTGCGAGGAAAGCATGTGAAAGGTTGTCGGCGACCTTAGCAAATACTTCGTTGAGTGAAGAAAGACATGATGCTCGGTCAATCCGTCTTTCGGCAATATCTCCGCCTAGAGACTGATTTTCACGGCACTGCCTGTCGTCAACGATAACATCTCTTCCAAACATTAGAAAATTTGGGGAATAAGAAGTTGCCAAGTTTATACAAGAGTTTAGGTATAATTTGACTTTAGGTAGAAGTCGTGCCCAACTTCGGTGGTTTTGTTCAACTAAAATAGAAAGGCAAGTAACGACACTTTGGTTGTACTTTTCGACTGTGTTCGCTTGAGGAGAATAATACGGCGTGAAGTAAGGCTCCCCAATATTATAAGAACGTAAGAAACGACTAAAGAAATTACTGTGAAATACAGTTGCGTTGTCACAGAGAATGGATGTGGGGACACCGAAGATTAAAAAAATTTCTTTTTCGAGCGCATTACAGATACCTTTAGCATCTACTCTCTTCAGGGGTACCAACCATACATATTTGCTAAAAACATCCACCATGGTAAGAATAAACTTATATCCATAATATGCTAAGGGTAGTGGACCTATTAAGTCAATCGAAATCATCTGCAAAGGCATAGTAACACTTTTTGGGTATAACATTCTTCCACGTGGTTTAGTATTAGAAATCTTATGAGCTTTACAGGTTGAACAATCTCTTAACACTTCGGAAATATCGTGATACATATTCGGCCAGTAATAAATTTTCTTTAGCAAAAGATAGGTCTTCATAGTACCAGGATGTATAGAAGGTGGATTATTGTGTGCTTCCAAAATAGATTCGCGTGTTTTATCAGCTGGAAGAACAATACGCCATGGATCACCATGAAGAGGAGAATCTAAAGGCATACGGCGCATGAGGACACCTTGCTGAATCGAATAAGCTGGAAACATCTGAGGATTGTTACGAACACCTAAAAATATCTTTTTATACCAACGGTCAGTTGTATTGTTTACCCCTTCATTGTACGTTATTAAGTTTATCTGGGGACGGGATAAGCAATCCGGAACGACGTTTAAGACGCCCTTGCGGTGCTCTATATCAAAATTGAATTGAGATATTTGCGTTGCCCAACGTGCCAGACGACCGGACGGATTGTCAAGAGTCAATAACCATTTTAACGCTATGTGGTCGGTTATAATCGTAAACTTCATACCATCTAAGTATCCACGAAAATGTTTAATAGACTCTAATACAGCTAGCAATTCGCGTTCAGTCGTTCCATAATTTTTCTCTGGTTTCGTAAGCAATCTAGAGTAAAAAGAAATCGGATGTTCGATACCATCAATCTTTTGAGATAGAACTGAACCAACTCCTATAGCTGAAGCGTCACATTGGAGAAGAAAAGGCTTTGAAAAATCCGGGCAAGCCATTAAAGGAGAACTCATAAGTTCTTTCTTTAATTTAGAAAAGGCATTTTGAGCATCCAGGTTCCACTCTATACAGTCACGACCTTTCTTTTTTCCGATAAGAGCAGTCAATGGGGCAATGATAGTCGAAAAATTTACGACAAAGCGCCTATAATAGGAACACATTCCAATAAAAGCTCTCAAAGATTTAGCAGTATTAGGTACCGGGTAGTTCTCTATAGCTGCTAATTTCTTAGGATCGGTTTGAAGACCATTTTCATTGACAATATATCCTAAGTATTTTAACTCTGGCTTGCAAAATTCACATTTTTCTAAATTAACTGACAAACCGGCTTGTTTAAGACGATTCAACACTTTACGAATAAGAAGGATGTGACTGTCAAAATCTCGTGAAACAAGGATCAAATCGTCCACATATCCAAATACGCAATCGTCGCTCAATCCGGTGAATTCATAATTAATGATCATATCAGTTAATCGCTGCATTTCTGAAGCGGCGTTTGTAAGACCGAAAGGCATTCGCACAAATTCAAATAAACCACGCTGAGGAACAATAAAAGCTGTCTTTTCACATGAGTCTTTATCATGGAGTGGGATTTGCCAAAAAGCACTACGGAAATCAAGAGATGTCATATATTTTGCTCCTCTTAGGTTATCTAAAATATCCTGTATGCGTGGTAAAGGATAAGAGTCACGAACAGTTACGCTATTTAGTTTACGGCTATCGACACAGAATCTTACAGATCCATCTTTCTTTGTAACCATGACTACCGGACTAGCCCATGGAGATCGGGAAGGTCGGATAACACCTGCTTCCAACATCTTATCAATTTCTACGTTCAAGATTTTTAATTTAGCAGGTGAGAGAGGATAGTATCTCTGACGAATAGGTGGACCTATAGTTTCAATCTTATGAGTCAGCCAAGAAGTTTTTCCTAAACCGATTTTTTCTGATGAAATTTCTTCGAATTCCGATATTACCTCTTGAAGTCGAATTTCCTGAACAGGCGTCAAAAATTTGCGAGCTTGTATGAAACGCGCCTCGCTAACGCAAAAAGGTGAATCCCGAATATTTGGGTCAGGCATATATAAGTTTTCTTTAATTTCCTTATCGAAGGCACGGCTTAATACCGTAGTGAGTCCAAACCGGTTCCAAAACTCAATTCCCAATATCATATTTGAGGTTATATTATCCACAACTAAAAAATTATGCGGAACCTTAGAACCATTAAAAAATACAGACAAACTAACTGTCCCTAAAATCTGAATGGGGGAATTATCTGCAGATACTACAGACGGTAAATTTTTAGTGCTAAATGGAACGCCAACTTTTGAAAGAAAAGATCGATTTATAAGTGACATTTGTGCACCCGAGTCTAAAAGCGCCTTAACGCGGCACCCGGCAGCAACAATCTCAATAAAAAGCCTATTGTCATTTGAATCAGTTAAAACTACCGGTGATACCGTAGACTTTTGCAGTTCACCGGTAATAATTAGTTTTTTTGGTTTGTAAATTGGTAGTTGCATGTTGGACAATCACGGGTCACGTTACCCGGACGGTGACATTTGAAGCATACAGGTCCGGGTACATTTGGACAGAACCGATATGAATGCCCCGGGTTGTTACATTTAGGACAAAGAAAATGCGCAGGGTCGCTTTTTGGGGTCTGTATTGGTATTGGCGCTACTACTTTTGGGATTGTATGGGTTTGAAAAGTTTCAAAATTAGATACCACTTGTAATAATGTGTCAACATCAGTAATAACGTTCGTCGAAAGACAGGGATACAACCGGGGATGTAAATTATATTTAATTATTGTCAGCAAGTCTGACTCTCTGATTGGTGATTTCAGTTTAGAGTTAAGATCACGTATATCTATAACGAAATCACGCGCAGACTGGGTATCCGTCTGTCTTAGTTCACGCAACTGGCGTTCAATCTTATAGTCATAGTCTACTGTGTCGAAGGTCCGGTAGAATGCTGCTTTAAGGTCACAATAACGGACGTTTGGTGAACGGATAGACCTAAAATATTTCAGAGCAGTATCTGACAAAATTTCGTGGAAACGACGAACTATGTATTCCGAACTGATATCACGAGCATCTCTTTCCTCCTCTACACGATTGAAAAAATCACGTACACAGGTTTTTCCGGAGTAAGTCAAATTCCATTTGGTGAGTGATTCTGGTTTTATAGGCAAATTTAAAGGAAGATAAGGATTAATTGGACCGCCTGAAGTAGAAGCGGAGTGATCGCCGGTATCCGATATGTTATGCGACGCTTCGTCTGCCACGTCAGGCTGAATTACCCGACGTGGCTGGTTGATAACAGGGGAAGCAAGCCTAGGAGTAGTTGAAATTTGTCCAACATCACCTCCTTCAGCCATATTTGGAACGGAGAACACCAACAATAAATAAATAAACAAATAAAACGCTTGTGAACAAAGAATTATCACAAATCAAATCGTCGTCGAAAGTAACTTCAAACACAACCAGCACAAATATTGCACGAAGGGCACTATAATTGTAGCAATTGATATGCTACAAATTTATTAGTGTAACCTTTTTCATTGATATTGTGTCTCGTTGTTGGCCTGGCTGATTTCGCTGTCAGCTTAAATTTGAATAGAGACATGTAAAAAAAGTATGTGAGCTTGACAGAGAGATTTGGGCGATACGTGGATGACGGCGAAAAATAAGAGATCTCTCGAAAAAAATTAATCTTGGTTCCTGTGATTCATGAAATCATAAATTACTACGTGGTTTGTAGTGGTTTCCTCTTCTTTTATAAAATTACGCTACATTATGTAGCGTAATTTTATAAAAGAAGAGGAAACCACTACAAACCACGTAGTAATTTATGATTTCATGAATCACAGGAACCAAGATTAATTTTTTCGAGAGATCTCTTATTTTTCACCGTCATCCACGTATCGCCCAAATCTCTCTGTCAAGCTCACATACTTTTTTACATGTCTCTTTTCAAATTCAAGCTGACAGCGAAATCAGCCAGACCAACAACGAGACACAATATCAATGAAAAAGGTTACACTAATAAATTTGTAGCATACCAATTGCTACAATTATCCCCTTTCCAAAAGAAAAAAAAACTTAAAACTCATACTAACATTGACCCTATTAATATTATTCTGACAACCCTAATTTAATAAACTTTGACAACCCTGATTATAAAATCTTAGATAAACCTAATTTAACAAAAGATTTTTGACAACCCTAGTTATGAGAGATTCCGACACCATAATAAACTCTATGACAATCATAATGGCGAAGCGATCCCCAGTACACTGTCCACTGTAGAAAAAGCTTTTAGCTTAATATCCGTGATTACACAATTAAACACAATATTAATAAGATAGACTAGAGTGACGCAACGGCACGGATTCATTAATAAAAAGTAAGCGAATTCTTAAAGTGCGTAACTCTTATAAAATACATAAGTAGATGCAACAATAAACGTAAGGAGGCATAATCTACTAACACATAAATCAAAGTAGTTTTAACAACAAGTACATTATTCGTACGATAAGTTCGGAACATTTAAATATGGAAGGCCACTCAGTATTTAATACGTCCATTGACCAAAACCTTTGACAAAATAAATGTCACTTAAAATATGACTTAAAGCGAGTACACCCGCGCGATTATTATGATAAGGACATACGTTACAAAAAACTATGTTAGTCAATAATGGCCCATCAAATGCGAAAAAAAAACTATTTAAGAGTGTTTAACAGTAAAACTAAAAGAAAAATTCCGAATCGTTATATCACTGCGTAACACCGCATCCGCTTAGATAAAAAGATGAAGAAAACTGAGATAATAAACGATGAAGAAAACTAGTCAATCTGACTCTCATAGTAATTAACATAAATAAGATATCAATCAAAATCTAATAACGCTTAATGCCGTGCTCATCTAAACTAAATCAACAAATAAAAGTTATACGAAAAAATAATCTGTCAGTATTTTGCCGAATATTTTGGGACAAGAAAAGCAAAGGACGGACCAAAACGTCTTTTGGAATTTAAAAAAATTGAAGAAATTACCATAACTGAAACGTCTTATTTCAGGATGTCTTTTATGTGATAAGTCCCAACATGACTTGAATCACAATCTTCCAGCTCGTAGACCTGATTGGAAATCACACGACTAACGACACAACGTGTAAAACGTGGAGCTAACTTGCCAGAAAAAAAATCATTACCAGTGGAACGTGCAAAATTCTTCCTCCAAACTATATCGCCTGTTTGTAAGGTAATCGTAACTCTATTTCGGTTATAGCTCTTGGAATTTGCGAGGAAAGCATGTGAAAGGTTGTCGGCGACCTTAGCAAATACTTCGTTGAGTGAAGAAAGACATGATGCTCGGTCAATCCGTCTTTCGGCAATATCTCCGCCTAGAGACTGATTTTCACGGCACTGCCTGTCGTCAACGATAACATCTCTTCCAAACATTAGAAAATTTTGGGAATAAGAAGTCGCCAAGTTTATACAAGAGTTTAGGTATAATTTGACTTTAGGTAGAAGTCGTGCCCAACTTCGGTGGTTTTGTTCAACTAAAATAGAAAGGCAAGTAACGACACTTTGGTTGTACTTTTCGACTGTGTTCGCTTGAGGAGAATAATACGGCGTGAAGTAAGGCTCCCCAATATTATAAGAACGTAAGAAACGACTAAAGAAATTACTGTGAAATACAGTTGCGTTGTCACAGAGAATGGATGTGGGGACACCGAAGATTAAAAAAATTTCTTTTTCGAGCGCATTACAGATACCTTTAGCATCTACTCTCTTCAGGGGTACCAACCATACATATTTGCTAAAAACATCCACCATGGTAAGAATATACTTATATCCATAATATGCTAAAGGTAGTGGACCTATTAAGTCAATCGAAATCATCTGCAAAGGCATAGTAACACTTTTTGGGTATAACATTCTTCCACGTGGTTTAGTATTAGAAATCTTATGAGCTTTACAGGTTGAACAATCTCTTAACACTTCGGAAATATCGTGATACATATTCGGCCAGTAATAAATTTTCTTTAGCAAAAGATAGGTCTTCATAGTACCAGGATGTATAGAAGGTGGATTATTGTGTGCTTCCAAAATAGATTCGCGTGTTTTATCAGCTGGAAGAACAATACGCCATGGATCACCATGAAGAGGAGAATCTAAAGGCATACGGCGCATGAGGACACCTTGCTGAATCGAATAAGCTGGAAACATCTGAGGATTGTTACGAACACCTAAAAATATCTTTTTATACCAACGGTCAGTTGTATTGAATTGTAGCAATTGGTATGCTACAAATTTATTAGTGTAACCTTTTTCATTGATATTGTGTCTCGTTGTTGGTCTGGCTGATTTCGCTGTCAGCTTGAATTTGAAAAGAGACATGTAAAAAAGTATGTGAGCTTGACAGAGAGATTTGGGCGATACGTGGATGACGGTGAAAAATAAGAGATCTCTCGAAAAAATTAATCTTGGTTCCTGTGATTCATGAAATCATAAATTACTACGTGGTTTGTAGTGGTTTCCTCTTCTTTTATAAAATTACGCTACATTATGGCGCCCGAACAGGGACCAAGATTAATTTTTTCGAGAGATCTCTTATTTTTCACCGTCATCCACGTATCGCCCAAATCTCTCTGTCAAGCTCACATACTTTTTTACATGTCTCTTTTCAAATTCAAGCTGACAGCGAAATCAGCCAGACCAACAACGAGACACAATATCAATGAAAAAGGTTACACTAATAAATTTGTAGCATACCAATTGCTACAATTCAATACAACTGACCGTTGGTATAAAAAGATATTTTTAGGTGTTCGTAACAATCCTCAGATGTTTCCAGCTTATTCGATTCAGCAAGGTGTCCTCATGCGCCGTATGCCTTTAGATTCTCCTCTTCATGGTGATCCATGGCGTATTGTTCTTCCAGCTGATAAAACACGCGAATCTATTTTGGAAGCACACAATAATCCACCTTCTATACATCCTGGTACTATGAAGACCTATCTTTTGCTAAAGAAAATTTATTACTGGCCGAATATGTATCACGATATTTCCGAAGTGTTAAGAGATTGTTCAACCTGTAAAGCTCATAAGATTTCTAATACTAAACCACGTGGAAGAATGTTATACCCAAAAAGTGTTACTATGCCTTTGCACGTTTATTCGTTTGGGCTATCGATTTATTGTATAAATATTCAGCGACTGCTAGGCACATGTAGTTCACGGCATCGCCTCATATAGGGACAATCGACTCTGTCAGCCCAAGCCCAAGTTCAGTAGACCAGGTGTTATGATATAAAAATGAAGATTGTGAAGGAACTTACAAGTGCTTCAGCTTTTGGGACAGGTTCGTTGATAGGATAGAGCTTGGGGTCGGTAGTAAAGATCTGGCGCGCGTCGGAGACAGGCCGCGTGCTGCTCAGCGTGACGCCGCCGGAGCCGTAGCGCGCACTCACCAAGCTGCTTGGACAGAGGGTCAACAAACCCTGAAGAAGAAAGAAGTCTTTACTATAGCTCTTTATTATTAGTATGAATTGACAATGAAACTACATAAAATTATAAGAGCTACTTGCCTTATAAAATAAGTTTAATGCGAGATTTTTTCTGTACTCTACAGATGGTTGTGGTAGATTTTCTGTCACCACCAGCTCTTGCTCAAGGACCTTCAGAGCCGCTTGGAGGATCTCGTTGGCAAAAAGTTGCTTTCCAATTAAAAACTTTTCTGTCTTTTCGGCATGAACAAAATGTCCTGACAGCCCACCGTACACGATGCGTGCCTCTAGAACGGTGGACTGGAAACTGCACAGTTTGTATAAGTAACCAGCGTTGACAATAGCAACGGCATTTTGAGCTCGGGGCATGATCTAGAAAATAAGAAATGTGCAGAATAATACATGACTATTACATGTATAGGTCGAAAATTAATGAAAATTAAAGTCAAAAGCAAAGAAAATGACCAAATTAAGCCTATATTATACTTATAATTGATATGTTTTCATATTATAATCTTTACCTTAAATGAAATGAATTTGTAATCTTGACCCAACGGTGGTAATAAAATATTCACGATTATCTTTCCCTTCATATGCAACTGGAGAAATGCCTTTGGTGTCACTATTTCTCGAGACCCATTACAGTCCACTGAAAATGGTAGTGCAGTATTTTTGATTTTAATTTCGGCAGTAAATTGTTAGTAAGAAAAATAAAATAAAAACTTACAGATCGTCAAATATGCACCGACCGTCTCAAGCAGAAGAAACACATCAGATTGAAAATTAAAGTGTTGATGTTTAGTCATCAGATTACCGCCGATTGTTCCTATCTGTACAAGGAAATTACCATTAGAAAAAGAATAAACGACAAAAAACAAGAAAGCCAGATGACTTTCTCACATAAGATGTTATACCGCAAAATGGTAATGGTTCGCATTAAAACTTACATTTCTCACAGGAATATGAGCGACCTTCAATAAGTGCTGCCGAAGTTTTTCCAAATACCAGAAATCCGCTTCAGTGGCTGCCAGATGCTCGAAAATATCCATTGTTTCTGTCAATGTCGACGCTGCGCCAATAACCAAGTTCTGATCGAAATGGTATCCCTTCAGCTCATTAACACTACTGATGTCTATAAGGACTCGCGGGTACTCACGAATTGGGTACGCTCCTGAAAAATGTTGAACAGTTATTAACCGTGTTTCTGTTCTGTTGTTTTGACAGTTAGCCAAGTTCTAAATACCTTTTGCCGTGTTTCCAGCTACCAACATATAGGAATCATCTCCTTTTTTCCGCAAAACGTCAAATATTTCTTTAAGTGACGACACTCTGAACCATGACCTGCCGTCTTTTAGTTCTATTTCCTTATTTTGTGGTACATCATCCGCTTCCACTATGCACCAATCACTGTCACTGCACGTGCTTGTTCGACATGTTCTTCCATTTTTCTTACAAATATTTAGGTCTTCAATATCTAGCAGTTGGGGTTCGAGCGCATCACTCGCGAATGTCTTGAAGGCTTCCAGTATGGGACGGTATCCGGTGCAGCGACAGATGTTGCTTGCAAATGACTGCTCTATCTCTAATTTCGTTAGTTTCATTTTAGACTTTAGCAAGCTGTCAATCAAAATTTTCAAATGTTTTAATTTAGATCTGTTTTACATTATGTTATGATACTAAGCTTTTGTAATTGAACAATATTCATTTGCTCTTGACCTACCTGAACATGGCCATGACCCACCCCGGCGAGCAGTACCCGCACTGGGTCCCGTTGTGCTTGGCGAGCGCTTCCTGCAGCGGGTGGTAGCCCGAGTGCCGGTTGCCGACGCCCTCTATCGTGGTCACCTCCCAGCCCTCACAGGACGTTATCGACACCAGACACTATAAAGTTCCAATGCAGGTCAGCAGCAGAATCGAAAGAGCCTTCGATTAACAATAAAAATAGTATCGTTGATCGGAGGTAAGAACGGTTTTAGTTTTTGTAATGTTGTTTTATACCTTCACTGTTGAGTGTTAAAGAATTTATAGTTTATTTTGGCAACAACAACCACATTAAAATGTATGTAAATCTTAGAAAATAGAATAAACTAGAAGCTGAGTTACAATTTCATCCTTCTGTGACAAGTTTTTCCAGAACCAAATAAAAAAATACGCGAGTTTGAAAAACAGTAATGTTCTACTTTAGTTTACTAGATTAAGTTTTTAGATTAAGGTCGTGGCTGAAATTTAAAAGTCATGGATGTTTGCTGTCGTGTTTTGAATTGGTGACGCAATTATCTTCTGAAGCACTTTTGGTCATAACATGATGTTAAGGTACTACTTAATATTCTTTAACAACAGTCGCGTTTCTGGCTTTAATGATTATTGTCTCTACCGAGTTGACGGCTTGCGGTGGATGTCCGGGGCGCGCGGCGGCGACGACGCATGCGCCGCAGCCGCCCTCGCGGCACATGTACTTGGTGCCGCGCAGCTCGCTGCCCACGCGCAGGTAATCCAACAGCATCACATCAGAGCTCACTTCGCACCCCACTGCCAAACAAATAGTGCATTAACTCAATATACAGTTGTAAAGTATAGAGATTAATATTTTGTTACAAAAAACTATTTTAAATTAATTAAAAAGGCAAGATTTTTTGCATTTTGTATTTTCTGTGGTTGTTATTTCACAGGCTCAGCTATCAGCATAAAAAAGGCAAATCTGTTCATCCGTTTCCCATTCATATCTAGTATCAGTCAAGTGGGTCAAACGTACCAGAGCACGGCTTTCCATTGACGCTAAAGTTGATGAGATCCATGGTTCAGTGGTGAGGATTGCTCTGGAATTAATCAAATTTTCTTTTCGTCACTGGATTATTACCTATACAGGGTGTTAAATTCAAATGGATCAGTATGGCGAAATCAGAAACTATGAGAGATAGCAAAATAGATAGTTGACCAGATCGAACTGAAGCCCGGACCGAAAGAATCAGGCTGCGAAGCTTTGAGGTCTCTGGTTTGAAAATATTATTAGGTATGTAAGAAAAATACAAATGTTTGCTATATCAATCTACTTGAACATGTATCTACCAATATAACTACCTAGTGTAGCGTAATTTTATAAAAGAAGAGGAAACCACTACAAACCACGTAGTAATTTATGATTTCATGAATCACAGGAACCAAGATTAATTTTTTCGAGAGATCTCTTATTTTTCACCGTCATCCACGTATCGCCCAAATCTCTCAATATGCTACAAATTTATTAGTGTAACCTTTTTCATTGATATTGTGTCTCGTTGTTGGTCTGGCTGATTTCGCTGTCAGCTTGAATTTGAATAGAGACATGTAAAAAAGTAGGTGAGTTTGACAGAGAGAGATTTGGGCGATACGTGGATGACGGTGAAAAATAAGAGATCTCTCGAAAAAATTAATCTTGGTTCCTGTGATTCATGAAATCATAAATTACTACGTGGTTTGTAGTGGTTTCCTCTTTTTTTATAGCAATTGGTATGCTACAAATTTATTAGTGTAACCTTTTTTTCATTGATATTGTGTCTCGTTGTTGGTCTGGCTGATTTCGCTGTCAGCTTGAATTTGAAAAGAGACAAAAAAAAAAGTATGTGAGCTTGACAGAGAGATTTGGGCGATACGTGGATGACGGTGAAAAATAAGAGATCTCTCGAAAAAATTAATCTTGGTTCCTGTGATTCATGAAATCATAAATTACTACGTGGTTTGTAGTGGTTTCCTCTTCTTTTATAAAATTACGCTACATTATGGCATAATGTAGCGTAATTTTATAAAAGAAGAGGAAACCACTACAAATATTGCACGAAGGGCACTCGCCCCTGACAAAAGCAAAGAAAAAGAAACCCAAAAAAAAACACAAAGACAAAGATAACGGGATTAAAATTGTTCGGGCGCCATAATGTAGCGTAATTTTATAAAAGAAGAGGAAACCACTACAAACCACGTAGTAATTTATGATTTCATGAATCACAGGAACCAAGATTAATTTTTTCGAGAGATCTCTTATTTTTCACCGTCATCCACGTATCGCCCAAATCTCTCTCTGTCAAGCTCCATACTTTTTTTTACATGTCACTATTCAAATTCAAGCTGACAGCGAAATCAGCCAGACCAACAACGAGACACAATATCAATGAAAAAGGTTACACTAATAAATTTGTAGCATATCAATTGCTACATAAGTGAGCTACATCTAAACCCCTCCAACTGAGACTACGGCTACGATGTAACGTCGAGTAACGATGTGCTACAGCGGTGGCACGCCCCAACCTAAGCCATGATTCAAAACATCGCAGCTTGGCTGAAATTGGTCTTGCAATAAAACCTTGAAGCTCTAAACGCGGAATGAAAACTGGTTTTAATGGTGTTACGCGTACTTTACTACAAATAAGTGCGAGTTTCACGCAGCCGTTGGTGTAAATAAATCTCCAGTATGCGACTGCGGCATAGGCAGATTCACTAGAGTCTGCAAATATGTGAAGCTCGCACTTCTCTAGTTGAAGCTCGTTCAGAGAATACCAGCGTGGGATCTGCAAATTGGAAACAGACAATAAATCCTCAAACCAGAGGCTCCACGCGGCACAATCGCTCTGAGAGAGTTTCTCGTCCCAGTCGAGACCCTTGCGCCATGAATTTTGGAACATAATGCGGCCTCTTATGACGATGGGCGCAAGGATGCCAAGTGGGTCGTAAATTCGCATGACGTGCGCTAGCACTTCACGCTTTGTGAGACTTTTGGGCAACACCTGTTCTTTGACACCGGTATTGAAGCCGATGGTGTCGGCAGCGGGTCTCCAAATGAGACCTAGTGTGCGAACAGGTGTCACTAGACTACCTAAGTCTACATCTAAACTATGGTTTGCTATCGGTGCTGCCAGCAAACTCTCCTTCGGCAACAATAATAGTGCTTCGGGGTCGTTTGACACCCAACCGCGCATCTCAAACCCAGCGTTCTTATGGACAGTGTAGATATCAGCAGCTAGGCGCGCTGCCTGCTCTACCGTATCTAGACTACCTATATAATCATCCATATAATGATCCAGAACGATGGCTTTGGCTGCTTCGGGATAGCTGTCCTGAAACTCGGAGGCATTTTTATTTTTAATATATAAAGCCGTAAAAGGACTAGACGCAGCACCGAAAATCATTGACGACATTCGATATACTTTAATCGGTCCGGTAGGGTCGTCGCGCCACAAGAACCGCTGTGCATCGCGATCTTCGTGTTTAATTTTTATTTGTGGAAACATCTCACGAATATCAGCAGTTAATGCGACTCTACCTTCACGAAACCGCAACAATATTCCCAGAAGGGGTTGCAGTAGGTCTGGGCCCGTCAATAAAAACGAGTTTAGTGACGAGCCCTGCGACTTTGCCGCAGCGTCATGCACGACACGCAACTTACCTGGTTTATTCGGATTGACTACGCCGAAGTGAGGCAAGTACCAGACTATCGACTTGGCATCGCATACTTCTGTGCATAGTTCGGCGTAATCCTTACAGTGTACTGGGGATCGCTTCGCCATTATGATTGTCATAGAGTTTATTATGGTGTCGGAATCTCTCTTAACTAGGGTTGTCAAAAATCTTTTGTTAAATTAGGTTTATCTAAGATTTTATAATCAGGGTTGTCAAAGTTTATTAAGTTAGGGTTGTCAGAATAATATTAATAGGGTCAATGTTAGTATGAGTTTTAGTTTTTTTTTCTTTTGGAAAGGGGATAATTGTAGCAATTGGTATGCTACAAATTTATTAGTGTAACCTTTTTTTCATTGATATTGTGTCTCGTTGTTGGTCTGGCTGATTTCGCTGTCAGCTTGAATTTGAAAAGAGACATGTAAAAAAGTATGTGAGCTTGACAGAGAGATTTGGGCGATACGTGGATGACGGTGAAAAATAAGAGATCTCTCGAAAAAATTAATCTTGGTTCCTGTGATTCATGAAATCATAAATTACTACGTGGTTTGTAGTGGTTTCCTCTTCTTTTATAAAATTACGCTACATTATGCATAATGAAGAATGAATGAGAGATTTGGGCGATACGTGGATGACGGCGAAAAATAAGAGATCTCTCGAAAAAAATTAATCTTGGTTCCTGTGATTCATGAAATCATAAATTACTACGTGGTTTGTAGTGGTTTCCTCTTCTTTTATAAAATTACGCTACATTATGCATAATGTAGCGTAATTTTATAAAAGAAGAGGAAACCACTACAAACCACGTAGTAATTTATGATTTCATGAATCACAGGAACCAAGATTAATTTTTTTCGAGAGATCTCTTATTTTTCGCCGTCATCCACGTATCGCCCAAATCTCTCTGTCAAGCTCACATACTTTTTTTACATGTCTCTATTCAAATTTAAGCTGACAGCGAAATCAGCCAGGCCAACAACGAGACACAATATCAATGAAAAAGGTTACACTAATAAATTTGTAGCATATCAATTGCTACAATTATCCCCTTTCCAAAAGAAAAAAAACTTAAAACTCATACTAACATTGACCCTATTAATATTATTCTGACAACCCTAATTTAATAAACTTTGACAACCCTGATTATAAAATCTTACATAACCCTAATTTAACAAAAGATTTTTGACAACCCTAGTTATGAGAGATTCCGACACCATAATAAACTCTATGACAATCATAATGGCTAAGCGATCCCCAGTACACTGTCCACTGTAGAAAAAGCTTTTAGCTTAATATCCGTGATTACACAATTAACACAATATTAATAAGATAGACTAGAGTGACGCAACGGCACGGATTCATTAATAAAAAGTAAGCGAATTCCTAAAGTGCGTAACTCTTATAAAATACATAAGTAGATGCAACAATAAACGTAAGGAGGCATAATCTACTAACACATAAATCAAAGTAGTTTTAACAACAAGTACATTATTCGTACGATAAGTTCGGAACATTTAAATATGGAAGGCCACTCAGTATTTAATACGTCCATTGAACAAAACCCTTTGACAAAATAAATGTCAGTTAAAATATGACTTAAAGCGAGTACACCCGCGCGATTATTATGATAAGGACATACGTTACAAAAAACTATGTTAGTCAATAATGGCCCATCAAATGCGAAAAAAACTATTTAAGAGTGTTTAACAGTAAAACTAAAAGAAAAAATCCGAATCGTTATATCACTGCGTAACACCGAATCCGCTTAGATAAAAAGATGAAGAAAACTGAGATTATAAACGATGAAGAAAACTAATCAATCTGACTCTCATAGTAATTAACATAAATAAGATATCAATCAAAATCAAAATAACGCTTAATGCCGTGCTCATATAAACTAAATCAACAAATAAAAGTTATACGAAAAAATAATCTGTCAGTATTTTGCCGAATATTTTGGGACAAGAAAAGCAAAGGACGGACCAAAACGTCTTTTGGAATTTAAAAAAATTGAAGAAATTACCATAACTGAAACGTCTTATTTCAGGATGTCTTTTATGTGATAAGTCCCAACATGACTTGAATCACAATCTTCCAGCTCGTAGACCTGATTGGAAATCACACGACTAACGAGACAACGTGTAAAACGTGGAGCTAACTTGCCAGAAAAAAAATCATTACCAGTGGAACGTGCAAAATTCTTCCTCCAAACTATATCGCCTGTTTGTAAGGTAATCGTAACTCTATTTCGGTTATAGCTCTTGGAATTTGCGAGGAAAGCATGTGAAAGGTTGTCGGCGACCTTAGCAAATACTTCGTTGAGTGAAGAAAGACATGATGCTCGGTCAATCCGTCTTTCGGCAATATCTCCGCCTAGAGACTGATTTTCACGGCACTGCCTGTTGTCAACGATAACATCTCTTCCAAACATTAGAAAATTTGGGGAATAAGAAGTTGCCAAGTTTATACAAGAGTTTAGGTATAATTTGACTTTAGGTAGAAGTCGTGCCCAACTTCGGTGGTTTTGTTCAACTAAAATAGAAAGGCAAGTAACGACACTTTGGTTGTACTTTTCGACTGTGTTCGCTTGTGGAGAATAATACGGCGTGAAGTAAGGCTCCCCAATATTATAAGAACGTAAGAAACGACTAAAGAAATTACTGTGAAAAACAGTTGCGTTGTCACAGAGAATGGATGTGGGGACACCGAAGATTAAAAAAATTTCTTTTTCGAGCGCATTACAGATACCTTTAGCATCTACTCTCTTCAGGGGTACCAACCATACATATTTGCTAAAAACATCCACCATGGTAAGAATATACTTATATCCATAATATGCTAAGGGTAGTGGACCTATTAAGTCAATCGAAATCATCTGCAAAGGCATAGTAACACTTTTTGGGTATAACATTCTTCCACGTGGTTTAGTATTAGAAATCTTATGAGCTTTACAGGTTGAACAATCTCTTAACACTTCGGAAATATCGTGATACATATTCGGCCAGTAATAAATTTTCTTTAGCAAAAGATAGGTCTTCATAGTACCAGGATGTATAGAAGGTGGATTATTGTGTGCTTCCAAAATAGATTCGCGTGTTTTATCAGCTGGAAGAACAATACGCCATGGATCACCATGAAGAGGAGAATCTAAAGGCATACGGCGCATGAGGACACCTTGCTGTATCGAATAAGCTGGAAACATCTGAGGATTGTTACGAACACCTAAAAATATCTTTTTATACCAACGGTCAGTTGTATTGTTTACCCCTTCATTGTACGTTATTAAGTTTATCTGGGGACGGGATAAGCAATCCGGAACGACGTTTAAGACGCCCTTGCGGTGCTCTATATCAAAATTGAATTGAGATATTTGCGTTGCCCAACGTGCCAGACGACCGGACGGATTGTCAAGAGTCAATAACCATTTTAACGCTATGTGGTCGGTTATAATCGTAAACTTCATACCATCTAAGTATCCACGAAAACGTTTAATAGACTCTAATACAGCTAGCAATTCGCGTTCAGTCGTTCCATAATTTTTCTCTGGTTTCGTAAGCAATCTAGAGTAAAAAGAAATCGGATGTTCGATACCATCAATCTTTTGAGATAGAACTGAACCAACTCCTATAGCTGAAGCGTCACATTGGAGAAGAAAAGGCTTTGAAAAATCCGGGCAAGCCATTAAAGGAGAACTCATAAGTTCTTTCTTTAATTTAGAAAAGGCATTTTGAGCATCCAGATTCCACTCTATACAGTCACGACCTTTCTTTTTTCCGATAAGAGCAGTCAATGGGGCAATGATAGTCGAAAAATTTACGACAAAGCGCCTATAATAGGAACACATTCCAATAAAAGCTCTCAAAGATTTAGCAGTATTAGGTACCGGGTAGTTCTCTATAGCTTCTAATTTCTTAGGATCGGTTTGAAGACCATTTTCATTGACAATATATCCTAAGTATTTTAACTCTGGCTTGCAAAATTCACATTTTTCTAAATTAACTGACAAACCGGCTTGTTTAAGACGATTCAACACTTTACGAATAAGAAGGATGTGACTGTCAAAATCTCGTGAAACAAGGATCAAATCGTCCACATATGATGGTATCGAACATCCGATTTCTTTTTACTCTAGATTGCTTACGAAACCAGAGAGAGATTTGGGCGATACGTGGATGACGGTGAAAAATAAGAGATCTCTCGAAAAAATTAATCTTGGTTCCTGTGATTCATGAAATCATAAATTACTACGTGGTTTGTAGTGGTTTCCTCTTCTTTTATAAAATTACGCTACATTATGGCGCCCGAACAATTTTAATCCCGTTATCTTTGTCTTTGTGTTTTTTTTTGGGTTTCTTTTTCTTTGCTTTTGTCAGGGGCGAGTGCCCTTCGTGCAATATTTGTGCTGGTTGTGTTTGAAGTTACTTTCGACGACGATTTGATTTGTGATAATTCTTTGTTCACAAGCGTTTTATTTGTTTATTTATTTATTGTTGGTGTTCTTCGTTCCAAATATGGCTGAAGGAGGTGATGTTGGACAAATTTCAACTACTCCTAGGCTTGCTTCCCCTGTTATCAACCAGCCACGTCGGGTAATTCAGCCTGACGTGGCAGACGAAGCGTCGCATAACATATCGGATACCGGCGATCACTCCGCTTCTACTTCAGGCGGTCCAATTAATCCTTATCTTCCTTTAAATTTGCCTATAAAACCAGAATCACTCACCAAATGGAATTTGACTTACTCCGGAAAAACCTGTGTACGTGATTTTTTCAATCGTGTAGAGGAGGAAAGAGATGCTCGTGATATCAGTTCGGAATACATAGTTCGTCGTTTCCACGAAATTTTGTCAGATACTGCTCTGAAATATTTTAGGTCTATCCGTTCACCAAACGTCCGTTATTGTGACCTTAAAGCAGCATTCTACCGGACCTTCGACACAGTAGACTATGACTATAAGATTGAACGCCAGTTGCGTGAACTAAGACAGACGGATACCCAGTCTGCGCGTGATTTCGTTATAGATATACGTGATCTTAACTCTAAACTGAAATCACCAATCAGAGAGTCAGACTTGCTGACAATAATTAAATATAATTTACATCCCCGGTTGTATCCCTGTCTTTCGACGAACGTTATTACTGATGTTGACACATTATTACAAGTGGTATCTAATTTTGAAACTTTTCAAACCCATACAATCCCAAAAGTAGTAGCGCCAATACCAATACAGACCCCAAAAAGCGACCCTGCGCATTTTCTTTGTCCTAAATGTAACAACCCGGGGCATTCATATCGGTTCTGTCCAAATGTACCCGGACCTGTATGCTTCAAATGTCACCGTCCGGGTAACGTGACCCGTGATTGTCCAACATGCAACTACCAATTTACAAACCAAAAAAACTAATTATTACCGGTGAACTGCAAAAGTCTACGGTATCACCGGTAGTTTTAACTGATTCAAATGACAATAGGCTTTTTATTGAGATTGTTGCTGCCGGGTGCCGCGTTAAGGCGCTTTTAGACTCGGGTGCACAAATGTCACTTATAAATCGATCTTTTCTTTCAAAAGTTGGCGTTCCATTTAGCACTAAAAATTTACCGTCTGTAGTATCTGCAGATAATTCCCCCATTCAGATTTTAGGGACAGTTAGTTTGTCTGTATTTTTTAATGGTTCTAAGGTTCCGCATAATTTTTTAGTTGTGGATAATATAACCTCAAATATGATATTGGGAATTGAGTTTTGGAACCGGTTTGGACTCACTACGGTATTAAGCCGTGCCTTCGATAAGGAAATTAAAGAAAACTTATATATGCCTGACCCAAATATTCGGGATTCACCTTTTTGCGTTAGCGAGGCGCGTTTCATACAAGCTCGCAAATTTTTGACGCCTGTTCAGGAAATTCGACTTCAAGAGGTAATATCGGAATTCGAAGAAATTTCATCAGAAAAAATCGGTTTAGGAAAAACTTCTTGGCTGACTCATAAGATTGAAACTATAGGTCCACCTATTCGTCAGAGATACTATCCTCTCTCACCTGCTAAATTAAAAATCTTGAACGTAGAAATTGATAAGATGTTGGAAGCAGGTGTTATCCGACCTTCCCGATCTCCATGGGCTAGTCCGGTAGTCATGGTTACAAAGAAAGATGGATCTGTAAGATTCTGTGTCGATAGCCGTAAACTAAATAGCGTAACTGTTCGTGACTCTTATCCTTTACCACGCATACAGGATATTTTAGATAACCTAAGAGGAGCAAAATATATGACATCTCTTGATTTCCGTAGTGCTTTTTGGCAAATCCCACTCCATGATAAAGACTCATGTGAAAAGACAGCTTTTATTGTTCCTCAGCGTGGTTTATTTGAATTTGTGCGAATGCCTTTCGGTCTTACAAACGCCGCTTCAGAAATGCAGCGATTAACTGATATGATCATTAATTATGAATTCACCGGATTGAGCGACGATTGCGTATTTGGATATGTGGACGATTTGATCCTTGTTTCACGAGATTTTGACAGTCACATCCTTCTTATTCGTAAAGTGTTGAATCGTCTTAAACAAGCCGGTTTGTCAGTTAATTTAGAAAAATGTGAATTTTGCAAGCCAGAGTTAAAATACTTAGGATATATTGTCAATGAAAATGGTCTTCAAACCGATCCTAAGAAATTAGCAGCTATAGAGAACTACCCGGTACCTAATACTGCTAAATCTTTGAGAGCTTTTATTGGAATGTGTTCCTATTATAGGCGCTTTGTCGTAAATTTTTCGACTATCATTGCCCCATTGACTGCTCTTATCGGAAAAAAGAAAGGTCGTGACTGTATAGAGTGGAACCTGGATGCTCAAAATGCCTTTTCTAAATTAAAGAAAGAACTTATGAGTTCTCCTTTAATGGCTTGCCCGGATTTTTCAAAGCCTTTTCTTCTCCAATGTGACGCTTCAGCTATAGGAGTTGGTTCAGTTCTATCTCAAAAGATTGATGGTATCGAACATCCGATTTCTTTTTACTCTAGATTGCTTACGAAACCAGAGAGAGATTTGGGCGATACGTGGATGACGGTGAAAAATAAGAGATCTCTCGAAAAAATTAATCTTGGTTCCTGTGATTCATGAAATCATAAATTACTACGTGGTTTGTAGTGGTTTCCTCTTCTTTTATAAAATTACGCTACATTATGATAATTGTAGCAATTGGTATGCTACAAATTTATTAGTGTAACCTTTTTTTCATTGATATTGTGTCTCGTTGTTGGTCTGGCTGATTTCGCTGTCAGCTTGAATTTGAAAAGAGACATGTAAAAAAGTATGTGAGCTTGACAGAGAGATTTGGGCGATACGTGGATGACGGTGAAAAATAAGAGATCTCTCGAAAAAATTAATCTTGGTTCCTGTGATTCATGAAATCATAAATTACTACGTGGTTTGTAGTGGTTTCCTCTTCTTTTATAAAATTACGCTACATTAGAGCACCGCAAGGGCGTCTTAAACGTCGTTCCGGATTGCTTATCCCGTCCCCAGATAAACTTAATAACGTACAATGAAGGGGTAAACAATACAACTGACCGTTGGTATAAAAAGATATTTTTAGGTGTTCGTAACAATCCTCAGATGTTTCCAGCTTATTCGATACAGCAAGGTGTCCTCATGCGCCGTATGCCTTTAGATTCTCCTCTTCATGGTGATCCATGGCGTATTGTTCTTCCAGCTGATAAAACACGCGAATCTATTTTGGAAGCACACAATAATCCACCTTCTATACATCCTGGTACTATGAAGACCTATCTTTTGCTAAAGAAAATTTATTACTGGCCGAATATGTATCACGATATTTCCGAAGTGTTAAGAGATTGTTCAACCTGTAAAGCTCATAAGATTTCTAATACTAAACCACGTGGAAACGACGAACTATGTATTCCGAACTGATATCACGAGCATCTCTTTCCTCCTCTACACGATTGAAAAAATCACGTACACAGGTTTTTCCGGAGTAAGTCAAATTCCATTTGGTGAGTGATTCTGGTTTTATAGGCAAATTTAAAGGAAGATAAGGATTAATTGGACCGCCTGAAGTAGAAGCGGAGTGATCGCCGGTATCCGATATGTTACGCGACGCTTCGTCTGCCACGTCAGGCTGAATTACCCGACGTGGCTGGTTGATAACAGGGGAAGCAAGCCTAGGAGTAGTTGAAATTTGTCCAACATCACCTCCTTCAGCCATATTTGGAACGAAGAACACCAACAATAATTAAATAAACAAATAAAACGCTTGTGAACAAAGAATTATCACAAATCAAATCGTCGTCGAAAGTAACTTCAAACACAACCAGCACAAATATTGCACGAAGGGCACTCGCCCCTGACAAAAGCAAAGAAAAAGAAACCCAAAAAAACACAAAGACAAAGATAACGGGATTAAAATTGTTCGGGCGCCATAATGTAGCGTAATTTTATAAAAGAAGAGGAAACCACTACAAACCACGTAGTAATTTATGATTTCATGAATCACAGGAACCAAGATTAATTTTTTTCGAGAGATCTCTTATTTTTCGCCGTCATCCACGTATCGCCCAAATCTCTCTGTCAAGCTCACATACTTTTTTTACATGTCTCTATTCAAATTTAAGCTGACAGCGAAATCAGCCAGGCCAACAACGAGACACAATATCAATGAAAAAGGTTACACTAATAAATTTGTAGCATATCAATTGCTACACTACCTAGCCCTTGTGAAACCTTGCTTATACTATTTGGATTGTAGTTTAGTATAGTTAGATTCGTTTCATAATCATCATCATCATTTCAGCCGTAGGACGTCCACTGCTGGACATAGAGCTCTCTTCATTGACGCCCAATCATTACGGTTGGAAGCGACTTGCATCTGCCCTGAACCTGAGGCCTTCACAAAATCTCGTTGCTGGACATCCCACGCTGCGCTTGCCAGTCCGTGGTCTCCATTCGAGAACTTTTGAGCCCCAACGGCCATCTGTTCTGCATGCTATATGGCCTGCCCATTGCCATTTCAGTTCGTATTTATTTAAACTTAATCCAACTAATACTATAGTCGTTTTCAAAAAATTTGTACACCATTAAGGGATTAATTAAAAACAAAATTTAATGAATTATTTTTGTGTAATGGAGTAACATATACTTTTTATGACTAACTTTCGATACACAAAAATATTTCGTTGCACAATTTTTTTGAAAACGATCCATAAACGAGGATGTTTGTGAAGATGTTTAAGTGTTTGGATGTTTATTAGTCAATCACGCAATAATGGCTGAATCTTGACGCACAAACAGACAAATATCTGGATTGAGACATACAATACTTAATATCCACTATCACTATCTATTATCTTGTGCTTGAGAATTATGGTGTAGTTATTATGGTATTTACAAGTTATTGTATATCACTAACTTATGTGTATGTTTTATGATGTGTATTATTTTATGTTTTTAGTTGTTTTAATAAAATGTCTGTTTTTTATTACTATGTATTAATTTTGTATTGCACCATCTGCTGAAATTTATTCCTTGCTTTCTTTCTTTTTTAAAGGTTGCCTGGAAGAGATCGCTTCGAAGCGATAAGGCCGCCCATTGCTTACCTTGTACTTGTTTTTCTGTATGTTATTATTTGTGGTGTACAATAAAGAGTCATAGTATTGTATTGCATCCTGGTAATGAAATCCCGTGGGTTTATATTTCAATTGCAAATAAAACCTCGGCCAAGTACCTCGGCTTTCAACATGACGTGTTAACTTCGTCTGCAATCCATAGATGGCGTTGTCCGAGCTACCGCGTGCAGCTTTTAGACCTGCAAGAAAAATCGTGCAAGTTGCTCTACATTGCGACGCTCGATTATCCACTTCAAACTCACACACACACACACGCAATCACGCACGCACGCATGCATCTTTTATTTAAGGCTAAATGTATCGCATAAATGGGAGAGGACACTGACTTCTGTAACACAGGTTTCAACCTAGCTCGGAGGTCAGGGTATTTAATCTTGTACTTTATTGTCAATAAAACATTATTATTATTATTTTACTTTACAGCCGCGCAGTGTAAAGCAACTTGCACGATTTTTCTTGCAGTTCTAAACTAGGCTTTAATAAAAAGTAATGCGTGATCATAGATAAAAAAAAATATATACACGTCGACTTGAGAACCTCCTCCTTTTGTTTTCGTCGGTTGAAAATGTTACCGTACCTAGAGGTAACGCCACCAGAGTTGAGGCCACGCACACAACCACATCTCATGTAATGACAGCGGGATTTTGACGTTGTGTTGACGTTTAACGACAACACAACGTCAAAATCCCGCTGTCATTACATGAGATGTGGTTGTGTGCATGGCCTCAACTCTGGTGGCGTTACCTATAACCTTTTTCATGGCTTTTAATACGGGCCTTGGGGAAAGCCTATGTTCAGCAGTGGGCATCTTTCGACTGAAATGATGATGATGATGATAGTCCACAAAATCCTCATGGAAATTTATTATTTTTGACACGCAATTATTCGGTCATCATCATCATTATTTCAGCCGAAAGACGTCCACTGCTGAACATAGGCCTCCCCCAAGGCTCGCCAAACAGATCAGTCCTGTGCCATCCGCATCCAACGCGTTCCAGCAACGTTAACCAGGTCGTCGCTCCATCTTGTTGGAGGCCTACCTAAACTGCAGGTCTTCCGGTCCGCGGACGCCACTCGAGAAGCTGTCGGCCCCATCGGCCGTCAATTTTACGAGCGATGTGCCCTGCCCACTGCCACTTGAGTCTGGCGATTCTTTCGAGCTATGTCACGGATGACTTTAGTTCTTGCGCGTATTTCATCATTTCTAATGCGATCCCGCAGAGAAACTCCAAGACTTTGAGCTTTCTTATGAGGTCCATCGTTAGCGGCCACGTCTCAGTGCCATAAGTCATCACTGGCAACACACACTGGTCAAAGACTTTTGACTTGAGACACTGCGGTATATTGAATGACAAGATATTACGATTTGACAAGACTATTATCCGGTACTTTGACAAACAGTATTGAATTCCTTAGATTTTAAAGAAATGACAACTGACATCAGAATCCAAGTCTTCCCTGGATGCGATAGAATTTAAGCTCTCAAAGTATTCCGTAGCAGAATAACGGATTAGCGGCTGTCCGTAGATACACTCCGCGACATTTAAATTGCAGACCATGTAGGCACTCGTTAAATCTCATTCCGATTGTACACGGATGTAGAATCTTTCCACAATCTTCAAGAAGGACAATTTGAAACTTTAGGAGAGGCAAAAAGTCGTTTGAAGGAATTTCTGAACCGGTGTGGTTGATTCTTTGATATTCGTAAATGATTTTTATAGTCTAGATTGAATATTTATATTTTGACTTTGACTTTGAATATAAACGCGTTTAATTAGTTATAGAACGGTTTTTTTTTTAATTAATGCGGATTATAAGATGGTTGTTGGTTGTTTTAGTTGGACCCGCAAAAAAATCATCTCAATTATCCATGTAGTCACGTTTTTGATGTTGTACACTTTTTTAATTCAAACATTTGTCGATTGACTATTGAATATTAAAAAAATATCCTGAAAACATATATAGACAAGGGTGTTTAGTCAAACTTACCAAATCACTGCTGAAATCATCACCATCAGACATGCTAAGACAAGCTTTTTAAGAGAGCTCTCAGCACGCAAAAGGAAATAACAATAACCAGGCCCGTTCCCAATCTAATATATAAAAATCTCGTGTCACGGTGTTTTTTATCGAAATCTTCCGAAACGGCTTGACCGATTTCTATGTTTTTTTTTCTCCAAATTTGGTAGGTCTGAGAATAGGTTAGGCTATTTTTTATACCCCTATTCTTCGCTAACGGAATCGCGGGCAACAGCTAGTTATTTTATAAGTTTTACTATATCATTGGCCGTTCCATATTTTCCGGCGTCCGCAAACACTCGTACAAATTGAATTTTTCATTCCCTCGATCACCTGTATCTAGTCGCGATTCGTAATGAATGTTAATATACAAGATCAATTCGGCTTTAGATTCTAAATCAAACTGAAAGTGCTTTTAATAGTCTAATCGCTTCATCATCTCAGCCTATTTAGGCTACGTATAGACGTACCACTGCAGGGCACAAGCCTCCTCTCAGAATGAGATAGCTTGGGCCGTAGTTCCCACGCGAGCCCACTGCAGATTGGGAACTACACACACCATTGAATTTCTACGCAGGTGTATGCAGGTTTCCTTCCAATGTTTTCCTCATGTTAACCTCATTGTCTAATCGATGTAGAGAACTTAAGACCTAGATAAGAGTCGTGCGTTTTGTAATTTTGGAAAACACAACTGAACACTGCTTCTGCTTGTTTGACTCGAACGACGTCGCTAATTTTATGTCCACAGCAGAGACAATTTTTTTAATTACGCTGTGTATAACCCAAATACGACTTTTAAGATTTGAAACAATGTAACATGATAAGTTGAACAAAAGCTTGTAAAAACGGTACGTATTATTTACATATACCATGAATAGAATTCCGGTAAACGTGCCGTAGCGTCCAACTTCGCAGTGCATCGACAGTCATTTTCCGGTATTTACTACGGAATGAGGAAATGAGGAAGATAACGATCCGCTTTATACCGTGACGTGTGTGGAATGGATACTTTGATGGGGACTGAATACGGTTTATTACTGGACTTCGAGAATTTGTCGCAGGGAAATGAAAGCGGTCTTTTTATAGGTCGACAAAAAGAAGGTGACATAAGGGAAAAAAATAAAACCCGGTCAAGTCCGAGTCGAACTCGCTAAGCGTTTCCTACCTCATAAATCGCGTACCATGGCATCCCTTTACAATCAATTTCATGATCATTTATGTGACAGATAATAGGGACGAACGTGCAGAAACTATAGGCGGCAGCACTAATGTGACAGAAGAGACACTATGCGGACAGTAAAAGAAACTTATCAGGGTAAAACATTCAAATTGATGGCACCAGTTGGCAGCACTCTATGTGCACGTTCCCTATTGTACGGTATGGAGTGTAAATATGACATTTGTAGCGAAAAGTTTCACTTTAATACCCGATTTAGTTTTTTCGACTGTACAATATTTAGCACATTTTAGCGTCTTACGCATATTGTAGTTAGAAGTTTGTACCTAACAATAGCTGCTCATAAAATTATTAAGATAAAGGAAAATATATATAGATTATCAAATTAAAAAAATAATAATAAATAATAATAATAAAAATGATTTATTGTACAATCAACATCAAATTAGTTACAGTGCTCAATACATAAAGTAGGTTTGTACAGAGAAGTCACAAGAGTTGTCATACAATCTGACCCCCCAAACTAGGTAAAGACCTGTGTCTTGGGGGAATAATTTACATATATTAAAAACACAACATTCCTGGCTCCATGCATACCCCTCGCCTAACACTGGAACTTTTATCGACCCAGACACTCTACGCATAGCTGCTGGTCTCCGGCTGGGAGTTGGAATCTGCGCAAATCACAACTGTGTTTCTTGTGGGGCTCCAGTGGACCGACTCGGCCACCATGGCCTCTCCTGCTCCTCGGGCGCCGGCCGCCTGTCCTGCCACGCCGCTCTCAACGACATTCTCAGAAGGGCGCTCGTTAGTGCCAACGTTCCCGCTGCTCTGGAGCCCCAGATTGTGCGGAGCGATGGCAAGCGCCCTGACGGAATGTCGTTGATACCCTGGAAGACTGGCCGTGCGCTGGTGAGGGACGCCACCTGTACAGACACCCTGGCGGCGTCCTACCTACCAGCAACTACCAAACGTGCGGGGGCGGCGGCAGACGCCCGGGAACGCCTCAAGGCCACAAAATATAGCTGTCTCGGCGCCCAATATCATTTCTTTCCTTTCGGCGTCGAGACTCTAGGTCCTTGGGGTAAGGGTGCACTGGAGCTACACAGGGAGCTCAGCAATAGGTTGAGAGAGGCAACAGGCAACCCTCGCGCCGGCAGTTTTCTCGCGCAAAGAATCGCAATCGCAGTTCAGCGCGGGAATGCTGCCTGCGTGATGGGCACCATGCCAAGAGGCCCACCTCTCTTTTTTAATTAAGTTTAGTTTTTTTTTTCTTTTTATGTTATAAAGGCCAGACAAACGAACTACTGGGTCACCTGATGGTAAATGATTACCACTGTCCATAGACACCCGCAGCACTTTACGCGATGCCAGTGCGTTGTCGGCCCTAATAGGGAGAGGAAAAAGGAAAGGGAATAGAGGAGGGGGAGAGGTATTGGGCCCCCGGCGCTCTCACTGACCGTACGAAACGCAGCAGGAGTACTGCTGCTTCACGCCGGTGTTCTGTGAGAGGGTGGTACTGCCCCGGACGAGCCGGCCCATTCGTTATGCAGCGGCTAGCTACAACATGGCTCTACCACTACACTACTAAGTTTTAGTTATTTTAATTTAATAGTAGTTTTAGTCTTGTATTTACATCTTTAAGTATATGTTTTTTCTTTCATGAATAAATTATAAAATGGCTAAGCCTAGCTTGGGGCCCACTAGACACATTCCTATTAATAAGATTTTCGAAAAGTACAACTTTTCCTGAATCGTGAATTTTTTGAAAATGAAACCTCTGTGCTTTACGTAGGCGTTTCCTTTGCATTTTTCATATAATTCTTCCCATTCATTGTAATTATGTTAATTTTACACGAACCAAAAACGTACTGTATTTTTAGCAAAGTTCAGAAGCAAACCGATATAAGAAAACATAATTATTGCGAACCCCGACTTAATTAAAGCCATTTAAATGAGAAAGAAATCATTTGACAGTCCATTCGTTTGGAAAAATAGGGTAGGCAATCTAAACACTGCTTTGGGGGCGACAATTTACACTTTACCCGCGTTTGAGAAAAGCTGCTTAAATTTGTTAGCATTTTTCTAATTGGTATTTACTCACGCGTATTATAGGTGGATGATGTATCTTTTTAGGGTTCCGTAAATTCTAAATGCGAAGGCGCAAAGGTGCTGAAACAAGTTTCGTCCCACAGCAGACTGCAATCCTTCACCCAAGGTACTAGTAAGAGAGTAAGACCGTCCGGCCTGTTTGCATCGGTGTGGCATAAATTCTGAGGCTCTAACATGCATGAATCAACCTGTAATAATAATAATACGTGGTCCGCGCAAGCCTGCATTTTAGATTCTTACTAATAAACTAGCCTTCCGTCTGCAGCTTCGCCCGCGATAAATCAATTTTCCCGTGGGAAGAGGTACTTTCCCGCGGTAAAAAGTAGCCTATGTCACTCAGTGATAATGTAGCTTTCTAACGGCAAAAGAATTTTTGAAATCGGTCCAGTAGTTTCGGAGCCTATTCAATGCAAACAAACAAACAATCAAATCTTTCCTCTTTATAATATTAGTATAGAAGTATAGATAGGAAGCTGTCATTTAGCATTAATATACAATTGAATCACGCCGATAAAGTAACAGAATAAGCTCCCTATCCATAAGGTGTGTGCTTGATTATAGGTTTATTTTAGAAACGGACACGTAGACTTTTCTAATGTAGACAAATGCATTCCCAGAAAAATAACCCTTGCTTATCAATTATAATCACTACATAGTATAAAACAAAGTTGCTTCCCGCTGTCTGTCTGTCCCTATGTATGCTTAGATCTTTAAATCAACGCAACGGATTTTGATGCGGTTTTTTTTAATAGATAGAGTGATTCAAGGGGAAGGTTTATATGTATAATACATGCATAATGCACCCGTGTGAAGCCGGGGCGGGTCGCTAGTTAGAAATAAATACTGAAATATCATGGTACCGTTGTGGTTTGAGTTATGGTATCTCAAACAGAGGGTCGTGGGTTCGAGCGCAGACTATCACCCTCTCAAATTGCATTTCAAAACCATTAGCTTTATTGTGAGACAGCGATGACATCAATGGGATATTATGAAGTTCCTAATCCGTACAAGGCCCGAGTGGGAAGTACGGCCCAAGCCCTTTCATTCTGAGAGGAGGCCTGTGCGCTATAGCGGGTCGTATGTAGGCTGAGATGATGATGATGATGATGATGATGAATGATGAAGTATAATCCAAAACATTTACAAGAGTATTCAGTGATACAAAACAAACTATTTGATGAAACTTTCGTTCGTCTTATCCTCGTAAGGCTCAAGTTTTTACAACAGATATAGTACTATACCTACATCAAACCAAGACAAAAATTGCCAGTTTTATGGTTTTGAAATTTATTTCTCCATAAGTACTTTGTATTTACAGTTCTTGTTTCATTTAGGGTGAGGTGAGGTTCGCGCCATACAATATGCGGGCCATCACGTGACACTCACGTGACACAATGTATGGCGCAACCGAAATTCTGCCGTTCACGACTCACAAAATTACGCTCGTGTGGCCGTACCCTTACTCTACATAAATAGTATATTGGGCATTTATCCTTAATACAATTGATTTGTAACTGTAGTTATTATTAAGTACGCCGAGAGGAGGCCTGTGCATTGGGACGTATAATATACGTCCATATTATGGAGTGGTGTCCACGGACCGGAAGACACAGTGTAGATAGGCCTCCAACAAGATGGATGCCGAGTTCGTCCATCCTCAGTCAGTCAGTCAACCCGTCAGTCAGTCCTGCAACCTTAACCAGGCTTAAACGATGAACGATGCCGATTTTTCCTCGATATTTAAATACGTACGTGTCCTCAAAATATACTTACATAGCGATGTGTCTTTTGGATTTTGGAAGTGGCACGTGGAACCCTAAAAACAAGTAATTTAAATTTAACCAGAGCATTAAAAAACTCTGTACGCTCTTAACGCTAAATTGACTTGTCGCACTTCAAATTATCGCCAACTCCATTTATTTTACATTGCTACAGAAACAAAAGAAGTAATTATTCGCTTCCACTTCATTTAAAGGTTGAAACTAGAAATTGAAAGTTTGAAAAGGGCGCGAATTATAAATTAGTGGGATGCTACAGTATAGAAGTAGGATTCATAGGCCATATTCAAGACTCAAACTGTCTTCAAAAGTTCCTATATCATGTGTATTGACATATTTAATAAATTGCCGTACACATTTAAAGACAACCACTTGGAAACATTTATTAGTTTGACGAAACAATTGCTGTTGAAGAAATGTTACGAGTATTACAGTGTTACTAGAGATTTTCTTTGTGATAGTAGGTATTAGCTTGTAAGTAATATAAATTATAGTGGTATTAAATAGTAGATTGTTCAACAAGGGAGGAAAATAACCTATATCACACGAGGTTACTTGGCACCCGAGCACAGCGAGGGTGCCAATATTCCGAGGGTGATATTGGTGTTTTTCCCGAGTTAAACACTCTGCTTTTCATTTCGACTACAAGGAAAGTAAGAAAATGTAAGTATAAATAAATAAAAATGTCTAAACTGGTTAATATGATCGTTGTAAAATATTTCAATGGAGTTTATTGTTAAGGAATAATTAATTTAACAAAATTTAGAATGTTCAATATAATAATCAATGAAAAAAGTAGATAAAGTAGGTATTTTAGTAAATTTATTAATAAAATATGTAAGTAAGTAACCAATTTGAACCAAAGATTTAAGCTGTATAGAGAGAGATAGGCTGTGTGGACAATAACATTGTCGTTTACCGTGTTTTTCTCTTAACATTTTATAACGTTTCTAGTTTAAGTCACTAAATAAGAAACTAATGTAAATTAATAATTTAATTTAATAATATTTCACTGGCATTATAAAATTTGTAATATGACTAATTAAGAAAAAAAAACTCAATACTTAATTATTCCATGTATATGCCGTATTGCTTGGCTGAATGCGTATGTGTTCCATTGACAGCCAATGCCTTTATTTTTTTTAATTCATATCTACCCTAGGGAAGAAAATAATAGTTATTCTCCCGTATGTCAGATATGATTTGCCTCACTTTCCGAGTACGAGAGATGAAATCTAATTTTATCGACTTATATAATAATGAGTATAATTTTACAATTTTAATCTTATAATGAGATGACATGTGATTTATTCTATTATTATTTTAGATTTTTTTTATTTTTAACTGCGTGTACATTTGTAAAGGTTGTGTTAAGGTGTAACTTACATTTATGCAAATATAACTGCAATCTAAATTAATTCATACGCAATAAATTTTCTTTTCATTACTGATTTGAATGAGGGTTGTAGAAACGTAATCATCAGCCGAAAGTCGTCCACTACTGAACATAAGCCTCCACCAAGGTTCACCAAACATACCAGTCCTGCGCCATTTGCACCCAACGCGTTTCCGCGACCTTAACCAGGTCGTCGTTCCATCTTGTTGGAAGCCTACCTACACTACCTCTTCCGCATAAACAATGTGAACATCAAATCATTCTGATTCTGATCGACCTTTTCAACGCCAACGACAGATGCGTCACAAAGTACAACGTCAAAGTGATCGTCACGCAATAACATAAGGTTCAAAGTAGCTTTACTATTAACTAGACTGGGCGTTGAATAGGTTAATAGCAATAGCGGTCTACATCATTAGCTTAAGACGTCCACTGCTGAGCAAAAACCCCCTTTAGAACGCCACAAGGAATAACAACTCTGGTTGCCCGCATCCCTACATCTACATCCCTATGCCTACATCCCGTAGAAAATATATCTAACTAGCTTTTACCCGCGGCTTTGCTCGCTAAACTATTACTGGCAGTCGAACTGAAATTTCGGGATTTTATTTAATCCCCAAAAATTACAAAGCGGTCCGCTCAACAACTAATACACCGATATAGCTCGAAGAATCGCCAGACTCAAGTGGCAGTGGACAGGGCACGTCGCTCGTAGAGCTGATGGCCGATGGGGCAAAAAGTTTCTCGAGTGGCGTCCACGGACCGGAAGACGCAGTGTAGTGTAGGTCCAACAAGATAGAGCGACGACCTGGTTAAGGTTGAAGGATCGCGTTGGATACGGGTGGCACGGGACCGATCTGTTTGGTGAGCCTTAGGGCAGGCCTGTGTTCAGCAGTGGTCTTTCGGCTGAAATGATGATGATGACATATGGGTTTTCATGTACGTTGTATGAAAAATACCTAAGGAAAATTTCACGTCTACCTTTAGACTTAGCGGTTAAGGTTTTAGGAGTTTACATCGATCCGATCTCACGGTAGTTTTATGTTCAAAGATCCCATGGGAACTTTGGGTTATAAAGTAGCCTAATTGTTTGTATCATTCAAGACGTCCAGATAACTATAACACCGGATTTCATACAAATTCGTCCAGCTGTCTTAGTGGGAAAAGAAACAAACAAACACATGCACAAAACACACTCGCCAACTTAGTATTCCCAAAATCCGCACAAAGATTTTTCGCTCTTTCTTCATCAATCGCACAGCTAATGAGTGGAATTCCCTGCCTGCGACTGTGTTCCCTGAACACTACAATTTGGCCGCTTTCAATGCCTCATCTTCGCTTTCCATCAGGCGTGATTGTGGTCGAACGCAAGCCTATAATGTATTAAAAAAACTTTCATTTCACAATCATTCACGATATTAACGTAGGATACTTATGTTGTATTCATCCCTTTTTCCGCGTTTCCAGATCGACCATCTCGTATCAGTTTCACGAAGTTAACTTCGGAGAATATCCTACACAAACTTCTTCCGTACCTAATTCCCGTGCGAACATTCCAGCGGAATGATCTCAAAGTTCACGGGCGCTTCAAAGTTAGACTTATAAAAAGAAACAAGAGGCGATAATCTAAAGTAAGGCAAGTGGCCTGTTTTACTTTTATTCAACACTTAGCATCAAACCTCATCATCATTATCGTCATCATTTCAGCATATAGGGACTAGGATATATAGATAGGGACGTATACACATCCCATTGTAAGGCACAGGTCTCCTCTCGGCTTGGGCCGTAGTTCCCACGCGGGCCCAGTGCGGATTGGGAACTTCACACACACCACTGAATTTCTTCTCAGGTGTGTTCAGCTTTACTCACGATGTTTTCCTTCACCGTAAAGCTCATGGCAAATTTGAAATACAATTTGGCACATGAAATCCGAAAAACTAAGAGATGTGAGTCCGGATTCGAACCCACGACCCTTTGCTTGAGAGGCCATAGGTATAACCACTAGGCTACCACGGTTTAACCTAAAGAAGTTTGATTCGTCATTTTTAAATATTAGTTTAGATTATGACAACTTATCTGTGACTTGGCAGTTGAATGAAATTTGGGTACAATAATATAACTTTTCCTTTTCACCGTTCTTTTTCTTTCTTTCTTTCTTTCTTTCTTTCTTTCTTTCTTTCTTTCAACCAACCGGGGCATGTACCATCGCCCCAGACGTCAGATACCCATTTTCATAACAAATTTGCTTGCAGCCGTTGATGTTTATTGCTATGGATTGTTATGGACAGATGTCTAGCCACTGCACGCAAACTGGGCCTTTAAGGTGGTTATCTGGCGCTTGGGGCGATAGTACGTAAAACGAGTTGTTTATTCATGCTGATGACTGATAATATGATGACGATGATGATGAATTAAATTGTTACCTATGTCAGTCTACGTTAGTTTAAAATAAAGTTGTGTTATTTCTCTTTTTTGAGTAAAGCCATTAAGCAATTAACTTTAACAAAGATGCTTTATGGGATTGAATTCGAAACGGGTAGAGATCGCAATAATGCAAACGAGTTTAACTTCGCGACAATGTGTTTTATGCTACGCAATTATAAACCTTTGTCCGTAACCATGTAGATTATAATCGTCACAACTTTGGGCATAAACTTTTTGTTTTGTTTGCCACGGGAATGAGTTCGTAAGTCATTACAGTGTGTCACAAAATTTGATGGTAGTGCCTAAATATTTGTGAAGAATTTCATTTTGTTCATGTACAATTTTCAAGGGATTACTCTATAGTTATGTATATTATTAGTTACTTTTCGGAGCACTGTTTTGTGCATCCCTAGCGGAGATGGCAACATGACCTAGACACGGAACTGAGCAAGAGGTCAAAATATAGCCCTGTATAAAGAGATGTGGAGCTCTAGGGACACAACCGTTAATCAAAAGAAAAACTCAAATATGTACAAATCATTGGGCCACTTCTAATCAACTTAAGCGTGTCGAAACAAAAATAACTCACACAAATAACTCCTTCTTTGTGATATTTCCCTTCGTTGGAATTGTGATTTGATTAAATGTGTCAACCTTAGGAATTCACCCATCTAATACCGTTACGTTAGAGTACCTACAGAATATTACGGCAATGGTTCCACCTCCGACGATGAACGAGAAGCAAGTAGAGCTACAAACTAGATATCTACGACATAGCTAGCAGCGAGAATCAAGTGTGTACTGTGTGCAATGATCTTTAAGCGAGTGTACGCCTACAATGAGCAATTACTCGCACTGTAGAGTAAAATAATCGCTGGTTGGTTTTTGGCTTGAGTTTTGACCGCCAAGCGAGCAATCCGGACCGTGTTTTGTATTTGATTGCTCTTGTTGCTGCAACAAACTAGTGGAGAGAGAGTTCTCGCTTGCAGTGTAGACAACCAGCAGTTAACTAATATTATAATGGTATATCTTTTACTAACACAGGATCTATATCATCATTTCAGCCGAAAGACGTCAACTGCTGAACATAGGCCTCCCCCAAGGTCACCAAACATACTGGTCCAACGCCATCTCATACAAAGCGTTCCCGCCATCTTAACCAGGTCGTTGCTCTATATTGATGGAGCCCTACATATACTCCGTCTTCCGGTCCGTGGACCCCATTCGAGAACTTTTTTACAAGACACCAGACATCAAGTCACCAGTTCTACAAGCGAAGTACCCTGCCCACTGCCACTTGAGTCTGGTGATTCTCCGAGCTACGAGTATATCGGTGATTTTAGTTCTTACGCCAGTTTTATTATTTCTAATAATCCCGCATCTAAATTATAAGGCCGGTGCAGACGAGATGCGTGTGTGTGTCATGCACTAGATGTAATAAATGATACTGTAAGAAAGATGGCACGCATCTAGTGCGCCATCTTTCTAACAGTTTAATTTATTACAACTGGTGCGTGTGCGTGACATGACAAGCACACGCATCTGGTCTGCGCCAGACTATATTGTTCGTTTCTTATGCGTAAAAATAGTCTATAGCTAATCGCTTCCTCAAAGGCAGAGGAACAAGAGCCTAACCATGCCAGTATATTTGAAATTTATCATGAGCAGGTCGGCGCATGTGAAGTTTTCGATCCGCTGTGGAGCCTGGTAACTACAGCCTAAGCCTTCTCATTCTTGGAAAAGGTCTGTGCCCAACAGTGAGACATACAAAGGCTAGATGATGATAAATCCACCCACCACCCACCAACTTTCGGTCAGTTCCGATTAATTTCGTGGAATCTAAACATCACCTCAGAGTGTTGCCAGAATGATTTTCTTGTAATTAGTCTAATATTTTAGTAAGCGGCTAGGGCTACCCTATTGATGGTGTCATTGCACTCACTGCTGAATTTTATTGACTGTAAAATACGTCGTTGATTTAATAAAACTAACAAATAGCCTCAAGCTATACTATCAGACTCAAACGAAGTACCCTTCAGGCACTAGCAGACTTAATTACTAAAATAAGAAACTTACTTACTTTGCTTACTTACCGTCGTACTGTATCGAAACAATGATCTGCATATGGAAAAAGTGGTTGGTGTGGACTAGTTTTAGAGTGATGTGGTCCGTGTAGTCTATAATCCAACTCGTGACATTAATAATTGTGATGAATAATAATGGGGTAGCTCCGCGTCGAGTAACCGAGATTTTTTCCGATCGGCAACCTTAAACAAGAACGTCGCAGTGGTGATCCGTGTTTCTTAATTTACTTAAGTAGTTGTTTCTTTTTAGTTGTGTCCCTTTCCTGTGAGGACATAGAGAATAAAATTAGAGTAGCTAAGTAATATATATGCACACCCACATGCACACCCTTACACACGCTCGCATACACTTACACTTACACATGGCTTGCAAGTGTGTGCACGCACACACATACACTATAATTAAGTTCTATTAGTCCTGGTCAGTCTAGCATTCTTCCCCATTTTTCTTTAGATTTGTTAATTTATAACATCAATAACCCATTGGAGCAATTCCTTATTAGTAATTCGCATCAAATATGTAAAGCTCTGAATCGGTTACCTACGAGACAGGCTGCGCCTAGTGCAAGGAACCTGTGCATTGTGCAACCACAATTGCTGAATCAATAGTACATGATGTGATTCAGTTTTTAGAATGCGGAGACTTACTTTTGTTTTTTTATGAACTATCTATTTGAATTTGTTGTTTGTATCTCCTGATAGTTTTAATACAAATATTAGCAGACTTGCAAAGTAGGCTGTCATGAAACAAATGCTACAATCGGCAAAGAATGCGCAAAGTGACACACTAGAGAGGGTCTGCTTCATTCCAGAACTCATGGCGAATGAGCTCCCGTGTTACCCATAGAAATGGATTAGCTGAGGGACTATACTGGTTGTATTGTTAAATAAAGAATACTTTTATTGTATTATACTTACATTGACCTAGCGATGATTTTCAAATAAACAACGTTAATTACCTACTCCCAAGCCAGGAAAACAACTTCACGACGCAAATATTGGCCATAAACAAATTTAACGAGAGCGGAAACTGGCCCGCGTGAAACAAGTCAAATTTTATTATAACCTCGTTAAAATTTGATCAGTTAATTGGAAATTAACCGCGTCGCGTAGGTGCCGCAGCGTTAATGTGAATGGGCTAGGATTTCTAAAACGTTGTTCTTTGTTACTTGCGTTTATAACACGCAAAGCCTTTCTAGGGAATCATACACATTTCATGGATATTTAAGTAAAAAAAACCTAAATAATTTCAGTAGGGAAAAATATTACCTACTAATTCTGTGATACACAAAAGTGTTTTGACGTGTAAAATATTTATACTTACTTCAAAACCAATTGAGTATACTTGCTTGTAAGTTTGGAGAGTTGCCAAACTTAACTGGCAATGGGTAGGACACATCGCCCGTAGAACCGACCGATGGGGCAATAAGGCTCAAAATCCAGAGCGGTGACCGCGAAACGGAAGATCGTGGCGTGCGAAGGCTTCCAACAACATGCACTGACGATCTGGTAAAGACCGCAAGAACTACTTACTTGAACGCAGGCAGCGTACTTTAGGACTGATCGTAGTAGAAGTCTTTGGTGGAGGCCTTTGTCGAGCAGTGGACGTCTTTCAGCTGATTTGAATGAATACTTGCTTTCGTTGAAGTTATAGAAATAGTGTTATGCGTATTAGGTACTAGCGCATAATTAGGGTAAGGTATTAAACCTCTCAGGATTTCAGAATGACCTTTAATAACTTTGATTATATTTGCTACCCACAAAGCTCCTCTTAATAGCGGCACTTCAGAGCGCTAACATCATCATCATCATCATTTCAGCTGAAAGACGTCACTGAACATAGGCCTCCCCCAAGGAACACATTAACATAAAATTGCACAGTTAAAATATTGTATTATTCTTTTGTTGGTTTTTATTTTCGTAATAACCATTGCATTAATGCGTTCGCTGTCGGCTGTCAGATTCAAAGCTTCTACAGGTGCCATAAACGCACATGCACAAACTAAACTACTGTACTGCTGAATTATGACAGTGACACTGAGTGAAAGTCAATGAAAGAGAATGAATACATTAATGCTGGCTCCTACCTAAATTAGACTTAAGCAAATAATTAGGTATTAATGATTTTTTTATACAGGGTGAAATTTTGAACGTGATACAAAATCAGTGTTTCAAGCTTAGTTAATGCTGGATAACATAATGCATTTACTCAATTGTTGAAATTGGTCTGATAAAATTTTGGATTTTCATACTTTGCTGTAGTTAAATTATGAACTAAATGTATGGACACCTCAAATTTAACAATACTAATTCTAACAACTGGGTAAGTGCATTATGTTGTCCAGCATTAACTAAGCTAGAAACACTAATTTTGTATCGCGTTCAAAATTTCACCCTGTTTATTTTTATATGATTTTAGTTTATTTGTTCTTTTTCTTAAAGTGTATTAGCTATAATTATTTTTTCTAATCAATTATTGCATAAAGAACGATATATTGAACTACGTTTAGGTTTCCCATCGTGCCCGTAATAACTTGCAGTTTCAGTGACTTTTTACTTGATTTTCTGGTGTTCTTACTTGAACAGCTGTCTTAGAGTTCATTGTTCCTGACAAATGATAATTTGAAATGTATTACTCCTTTTAACGTTGGATGTAATACTTACTTCAAAGCGCATTCAGAAGAAGCCCTAAGGCAACCTCTTTTATTAGTCTTGGAAATAATAAAAACCGGCCAAGAGCATGTCGGACACGCCCAAAATAGGGTTCCGTAGCCATTACGAAAAAATCAAGTAATATTTTTCTAAGGATTTCGTATGTGTACGGAATCTTCCAAGTTAGGTATCGTCAATACTTTGAAAAAAGTTCGTATCTCAAAATCGTTAATCTAGCAAAGTGAACTTTATTCCGCGCATGTCAAGGTTCAGTTGTGTTTACATGCTGATTTGAGATACGAGTTTTTCAAAGTAGTGACGGTATGTTTAATACCTTAGGCTACTATTTACTCTTAAACTACAAATAATTCCCAAGCAATCTTAGCCGCTATAATTTTCCTTGTAAATTTAATATTATTTTTACTACCATTTTGATTTTTTTCAAATTTTTCCACCCAACAGTTTAGATTTTAGAGGGGGGGGACGGTCGATTTTAATGAAATTTTTCACTTTAAAGTTGAATATTTCGCAAACAAATCACTGAATACAAAAATCATGTAAGCAACCCCCCAATGGTTTTAAAAGACCTGTCCAACGATACCCCACACTATAGGGTTAATCGAGAAAAAAAATAACCCCCACTTAACGTTTATGGGAGGTACCCTAAAAAAATTTTTTTTAGTTTTTTTTATTTAACCACTTTGTCGGCGTGATTAATATATATATTCATGCCAAATTACAGTTTTCTAGTACTAACAGTCTCTGAGCTTAGCCGCGGACAGACAGACAGACAAACAGACAGACAGACAGACGGACAGACATGGCGAAACTATAAGGGTTCCTAGTTGACTACGGAACCCTAAAAACGAATTAATAATGCAAAACTTAGTACTTCCAATTCTGCATTCCTTTTTTTCCCCGGGGTGTAGTATAAAATTGCATAAGCGTGTGGAAAAGAGGTACTAGTTGAACGATTTGCATTGCTAAAAGAGCGACGGGACGGAAAAACAAATGAACAGAAGAGACAATGCCTCATTGCCCATTAAACAGACTTATATGTATAGACTTTAAAAAGTTATTAATACTTTCTATTTTATCACGCCGTTTGAATACAGCGCAAATTCTTACAGTATACTAGTAAGCTAAGGCAAAAAAAAACACTACAAAGTTATTATCTTAATTGTTACCTAGGACTCGAGTATTTCGGTCAAGCCGTTTCGGAGGACTTCGGTAACAAACACCGTGACACGAGATATTTATATATTAGAAGACTAGCTGACCCAGCAAACGCTGTTTTGCTATATAGACCTACCGAATACAGAGAAAAAATTTCATAAAAATCGGTCAAGCCGCTTCGGAGGAGTTCGATAACAAACACTGATACACGAGATTATTATATATAAGACTAGCTGTTGCCCGCGACTCCGTCCGCAAAGAGTAGGGTATAAAAAATAGCCTACGACCTATTCTCAGACACTACCGAGTATAGAGAAAAAAGATTCATAAAAATCAGTCGAGCCGTTTCGGAGGAGTTCGATAACAAACACCGTGACACGAGATTTTTATATATTAGAAGACTAGATAATAACACACGTCAAAATATTTAAAAATTAAATATTTAAATTAAAAAAAATATATATTTGATATTTTTTTTATTTTTTCGCTCAGCGAGCTATGGAGAGGGCTATATATGCTTGGAGTTTCTCTAAGGGATCGAATCAGAAACGAGGAGATCCGTAGAAGAACCGGGGTCACCGACATAGCCAAACGGATTAGTTCGTTGAAATGGCAATGGGCAGGCCATATAGCACGTAGAACAGATGGCCGTTGGGGGCCAAAAGTTCTGGAATGGGGACCACGGACTGGCAGGCGCAGCGTGGGACGTCCACCAACGAGATGGACGGACGATTTGGTGAAGGCCGCAGGTTCAGGGTGGATGCAAATCGCTTCCAATCGTAATGATTGGGCATCAATGAGGGAGGCCTATGTCCAGCAGTGGACGTCCTACGGCTGAAATGATGATGATGAAAATATTTTTAAATGGTAATGATAGGCGTAACAACCGAACGTAATGATCTCGAAGGAAGTAACATCGCCAAGCAAAATTATGATTTTTGTTCTCATAAAGACTGTAATAAAGACGAGAGTCGAGTAATGTGTAGTCGTTTCGAAAATAAAAGAATGTCTTTATGTTACGTTTGCAGCGTTTTATGAAATAGCGTAGTAAGGTAACGGCGCCTGTTAACGCGGGTATCAAAATCGGCGTCCATCACCGCGGTATTTTGAAATATGCATTTTATAATTAAACCCATCGTTTTACTAAAAAACGAATTTTCTGCGAATGAAGCTCATTTAATTGACTAACAAACTTATTAGCGCTAGTACGTTTGAATGAAACAAAGAGCTCGCAATTCATCGATTTCCGCGGCGGCACCGCAGGAAGAGGTCTTGCCATACAAACGTGTGTCGCTTCGTGTAAGATAACTCGAATCTTATTTAGTATTTTACGTAATAGTTAGGGCAATTGAATGAATGTTATGGTTTTTAATCGTTTGTTTACAGTTTTCTGCACGACTTTTAAATAGTCTTTTTATATTTTTTATCCTGGAAATAAGTTTAAAATTGAATATAAAATACAGTGGTGATAGGCGTCGTTTTTTTATGTGGATTCTAATATCGTGGTATACCACGGTAATAGATAAAATGGTGATTTTGGTTCTTTATGCTTTAGTTTTGGTATATCTGATCTGTTATATACTTTCTTACAGTTATTCCAATCTTGATCTATTCACATTATTAAAGAACTATTTCCATGGTATGGAAAGTATTCAATAAACCCTTAATTTTTAGCAAAAACTTCAGTATTGAATTTGTAGTTTCTATAGAAACCGTTATTTTGTTAAGTTGTTTAAATATTGCGATAAAATCAAATTTATACTTATCAGTTATATAATTTTGGTTTTATACCAAGGTAATAACTAATATTTTTGGTTTATGATGAAAATACAACTGTATCTTATTGTTTTTATGGGTCGGAATTAGATTTTATAACACTCCAAATTAAGCCTATTACCGATGGTACGACCACATATCCCTCGGTAATAGAAAGTATGGGAATCTATTACCGACCCATTCAATGTTTATTTGGGTCGGTGATAGTTTCTTAAGGAAGTATCTATTACCGAGTAACATTTTAGTCTTGTATTAAAATAGATGACATTTAGGGTACCGTAAGTGCAGATTTTTTTGATAAAGTTGAGACTTTTACTCATCAGTCAGAAATACTCATAAGTAATTTAATTTAATGCAATATTGTGACAAATTACAAAAGAAAATATATAATCATGTAAGACATATTTTGACGTTTTATTTCTAGTTTTCCTTAAAAAAATTATGTACTAAAACAGTATACAGAACCAAAAGTCATTATTTTTTATTTTCCTCGGTGTTAGGATCCAAATTATGAGTCGGGTTCCTATTACCCATGGTAGAAAGTTGTTGCTTTTTATACACTCGGTAATGGAAGCTCAATTCGCGGTAATAGAATCATAACCTGTCGATTGCCACGGTAATAGAAGACTTGGGTATTTTGGCTTCAATAATTATTTTATCAAATAATTAATAGTAAAATGAGCCCAGAAAGTTACGACGACGAAAGTTCAATAAACAATCTTAAATAAAAAAAAATTCTGGGTCGTTTAGAAGCTTTGATACCCTTATTTTTTTGGACTAATTTCAAAACTCCCTTAAGTACCACGGTAATAGGCGCCGTTACCTTATACTACCTACGTTTATACGACTGATAATTTCTACCTCTTGTATTTATATAACAGAAAGATAAATTATATTAATGAACAGAACAGTAGGTACTTCTTGCGCAATCAAATTTTATTTGGTATTGGTAAGTTACGCAGCATCCTTATTTGAAAAGTCATTTGATTCAGACCTTACATTACTGAGGTCCGATTCAAATGAACTTAAAACCTTTTAGTGAACTGAAACAATTACTTTGCTCACCCGCGACCCTATGATAGCTGGGCCAATCAACTTTTAAACCGACTATAATCTGTCCGTGACATTTTTCAAACAATTGCAGATTTTTGTAAGTAAACATGTTTTTTCTGTAATTTAATAGATGAATAGCATGAATACATGCCGTCCTACGTAAGTTTAACCTATTAAACCGTGAAATATCTTGTTGGAAGTACGATTTTTTGGTAACGCCAGAGACAATTTTGGTAACGCAGGAGACGCCAAAAACGTCGGTTTAAAAGTTGATTGGCCCAGCTACGTTTATGCCTAACATCTGGCATCTGGCTTTAGTGTGGTGGTGGTGATAGATTTGTTTGCGTGATTTCTGTCTAATTGTAAAGTGTGGAAGTAGAGGAACTGCATGAACACATATTTCTTGCATAAACGTAGCTATCTTAAGTTCGCGGGTGAGCAAAGTAATTGTTGCAGTTCATTGGTATGGACCTCCGCAAAGTAACGCCTGATTCAAAAAATTTAATCTGTAATTTAATTTTATCTTGCTGCAAGCATAGTATTAAGGGCGTACCGTGCGCATATGCGTCCCGAATGATGGCTGAATACGTAAATCATACGTAAACTATAAATTATCTTGTGTTAAAATAGCCTTAAGTATACCATAGATATACTATCTGGTACATGTGAAACAAGAGACACTTATTTATTTAATTTTCAAATAATTAGGTAAGTACTCATTACATTATTTTAACCGTTATGCCGCTCCGTTGCCCTTTCAGAGTAAGACGAATGCTTGCATGCCATTTACACGTTTGATAGTTATAGCTTCCTTAAGGCACTGGTCCCACCGCCGGCGAGTGAGATATGAACTATCAACTTTTTTCTAGCCCAAGAAACGAACAAAAGATAATCGCTTCCGTGTAGTATATATTTACTCGCAGGGGGTTGGGTGAGTGTCGTCGCCGGCAGTGTGAACAGCGAGCGATGAACTATAAATATATATCTCTCTCTTTTATTTACACGGAAGCGATTATCTTTTGTTCGTTTCTTGGGCTAGAAAAAAGTCGATAGTTCATATCTCACTCGCCGGCGGTGGGACCAGTGCCTTAATCTATGTTCAAAAACCGATACTAGGCCGGATCGGCGACAAGCTCTTGCAAGTTCACGCAAGCCAAGCCAAATACCGCTGATAACATGCTTGTGCTTGGGAAAGGTTGTCAAAGTTTGGCAAGCGTGTAAATGTACCATAAGACGTTGTACTACATTTTCTTAATTTGTTGAAAGAAAATATAAATGATTAAAACACCAATGCCATACATAGTGTTTCTAACGATTTATTAAAATACACAAAACATTCAAAAACATAGTCACATAGTGTTCTACGTTACATAGTATTGTTTGATGGTAAACTTATGTTTTAACATTTCATATTAAAAACACTAATTTTGAAAACATTTGCTGAATTTACATAATGGTAAATAATTTTGAAAGTAAAAAAGGGAAGCGTACGTACAAGCATTTTCAATAAACATATCAAAACGTTCCGTAGACTAAACAATACTTTCCAGCCTTTCAATTCAAACTGAAAATTTCACTAACTCATTACACATTTTCATAAATACGAAACATAGATTTTCTGTAATTGACGATTAAATTTATCCACTACGTAGATACAGAAGTCGTTTTCACATTTTAACACGAATATTTCAGTTTAAAACAAAGTCTATCATTTCTAGTTTTTTTTCTGTTAGCTACTTAGATTCAAACTGAAATAATCGTCCAAATCTAGACACTAAACCGGTTCAACCGATTGATACATTATTATTCTATTTCTACGTATGCACTTTGACTCTTGGAATAATCAATTGGTATTCCCATTAAAATTGGTATGGTAAAGACATTTTTCTGACTGCGTCTCTTAAATCGGACTACGCAAGATGAAATTTTCCCAAGTTACGGAAGCCTAAAGTCCAGTGACATTCACATTTCAATTTCACTATCAAAAAAGCTTGGTTAACATAGCTTAATGCCTTTTTTAAAGAAAGAGAAAGCGGAAATTTGCTTAGTCTAATAGTAGAACACTACCTAATCTTTGATCAATTATAACTGAAGATACACATTGCCGAACAAAATCCCCTTCAAAAAATGTCCGAACTTTTTTATTTGTTTGCATAACAATTAAAATCATCACCTACACAGAAATTTGAACCTAATCTTTACTTTATTACAGTCGAATTTCGGTTGACACTTGACAGCTAAACTTGACAATTTCACGCAACGTACTGAGAAAAAAGAAGGCCACTTTTATCAAAGTGGCGCTCATTTGGCTCGGACATTTTCGGGCGCGCGACTGTGGATCTACAGTTATAATTGATCAAAGTACCTAATAGACTACACAAGAAAAATAAAAGAAGATTTTCATCTCACCTGATTATCATAATGATTTAGTATTTCTATTTAATTATTTAACTCAAAATAAGCCTAAATCTACAGCTTGCTAAATTTGAAAGTCACTAATGAATTGATTGCAATTTTTTTCTACATTTACGTATGATATTTCTACTGGAAAGAAATATTTTAACGCGCTTCGAAATCCAAAACTGGCGATGAAAGGACCAAGAAAATAGACCAAGTATGAAAACCAAGCTTTTTGAAATCTTACCAGGAGATGACTGTATCTATGTATAATTGCACATGTATTTCGTTTTATTGTAATTTACAATGTTTCCGCGAAGTACCCCTCGTCATTGCTCTGTTGTGATCGCCTGTAGGTGTCCATCTGAAAATTCAAATTCTTTAGAAAAACGGCATGTGTGCAGAACTTCTACTGAAAACAACTTTTTAAAACAGAGTGAATGAGTGAGAGATAGTTTTTTTTTTGGACAGTGGATAATTTTCAGAGCTAACGGCCAAATCTTCAGTAATGGAGTGGCACTTTAAGGCGGGCTTGCGCGGACCTGGATTAGCTACTTAACTCCGAGTTAGCTGTTAACCCAGGGTTAAGAAGTGTCAAAATGTATGAAAATGTAATTCTTAACCCAGGGTTAAATATTTAATTTTTAAAACCTGGACTGAGCAAGTGTCCCTAAGAAAAGAAGAAGCAGGACAGAATAGTGCTGAGAGAAAGCATTGTTGTAGGTCCTTATTAGTGATACAAGTAGGTAAGTATTTTGTGGACATCCAAGGGTCCCCCCTTACTATATCCATATATTATATTATCCATTCCGACTTAGCTGATATTTTGTAAGTATCATTAGATTTCTAAAATTCTAACGATGGCAGCAGCGAAATACTATTAACTTCGATTCATATGACTTGTACCGTAAAATACAATTTGACATATTATCCATACTATCCATACTAATATTATAAATGTGAAAGTGTGTCTGTTTGTTTGTTCTTCTTTCACGGCGAAACTGAGCGACGGATTGCCTGATTTTTTTTTATGGGCATAGTTGAATGGCTGGAGAGTGGCATAGGCTACTTTTTACCACGGGAAAATATCTCATTCCCACGGAAAAACACGTTTTAATCTACTTCTGCGGGGGCGAATATTAAATGGCTCGTATACCCAAGTCCTTGCACAGTATAGAACAGTAACTAAGCCGTGAACAACAGACTCGTGTGTATCCCCGTAATACCCATCTGGGGAAAAAAGATTAATTTTAAGGATCACTAGCCTACGCCTCCGCGACCTTCCTTATCCTTTGTCTACAATCTACATCATAAAGGGATCTTTATGCAAAATTTCAGCTTTCGCATAGCCCAAGGATTTAAGTAGGATGTTGATGAGTCAGTCAAACAGGACTTCTTTAACAAATTTAGTGTAATCATTTAACAAAGATTTTATTCCTTAAGTCATTAATGACATTGTTTGAAAAATAATAAATAATTAAATCTAAAACTAGATACCATATATGTACCATCGCCCCAGACGTCAGATACCCATTTTCAAAACAAATTTGCTTGCAGCCGTTGATGTTTATTGCTATGGATTGTTATGGACAGATGTCTAGCCACTGCACGCAAACTGAGCCTTTAAGGTGGTTATCTGGCGCTTGGGGCGATAGTACTACATCTAATAAACAAAAGAAAAATGGAAATTAAATTTAGAATAGAAAAGAAAATTACAAATAAAAAATATCTTTAGAATACTACCCGGCGTCATTGTTCCCAGAAGGCAGGCAGCGTTTTCACGTTGAATGGCTAGGCTAGTCAATCGTTGACGAAAATAGCTGCCTGTCTTCTGGTCGCTAGTCGATTTTACCAGGCGCGAAGAAATTTCTTTTGAAAGTTTCTTCGCGTCTGTACCTCATGGGCCTAAAGTTAATTAATTAATTTCCCCTTTCTTGCAAGATTTTGCAAGTTTATCCGAAGACTAAAGGATAGAAAAAAAAAATGGCATGCCTTTTCCCAGCAGTGGGACACCTACTAGGCTAAATAAAATAAAATAAAAAAACATTTAACCTTATTTAAGTCTTCGGTTGTAAAGAAGCGGTAGACAGACGGATGAAATGTCGCGGTTTTAATATTAAGAATGGATTTGTGATTTGATTTACCCCGGATCTACGTCAGACTTCTCGCAAATCATGATTTATGTACGCAGGCTTCGCTTCAATTAGTTATTAACTTGTTATTATTCAATATTACCTTAAGCGAAATTTATTCTAGTTCGGTATCTGATTGTGTTTTAGTAGTTTATAAATTCTGAGAGGAGGCCTGCGCCCTGCAGTGGGACGTATACGGTGGGGTTGATGATGATTGATGATGATGAAAATTTAAGTCTGCCTTTACATATTCTGTTTTGTCTTAATCTCTTGCATGTTTGGTGTAGGGTTTAGAATTATACCTCTCCATTTCTTTCGTGGATGTCGTAAGAAACGTCTAAGGAAATAGTTTAAGTTATATTGTAGATGATAAGCTATAGCTAACCGTTAAAATGAGTCATCGCCCGCGAGATACAGAGGCGCGGGGGTAGACGACATAGCACGGCGGACACGACGCACAAAACACGCGTTCCTGAATCCAAACAAGCGCGACGACGTCTGTACACGCGTCAATGTGTGCTTAAGATGCACAGGACTATCGCAAAAAGAGATAGAAAGAGATAGCTGCGGAAAGTGAATGCCGCGCCGTTCGTTGAGCGCGAGCAACGTTGTAATGTAAAATAAAATGAGTAGGTAATCTAATTATCGTAGTACTTATAATTAAACTTATCGTGTCTAAATTAAGTGTTTAAAAATAAGTGAATGAGTGTATACCTAATTCATTTTGTAAAGACAATTAGAGAATTTAATTGTAGATATCAGATCTATTGATAGGAAATAATTAACAAATTAATTTTACAAATACCTACTAATATAAGACGTCTATTTATACATTATAGGTAACAAACTTTTAAACCTACTTTCCCTAGTTACTAATGTTACATATTGCTAATTAAAGTTGGTTATCTACCTTCTTTCGTCCTTTGGAAATCGAAAAAAACTCCTTTCCTTGTCTTTGGTTGATGCCAAACACCCATACAATGCACAATATATACCCATTTCGCAAAAGTTTAATGCCGTGCGACCGACTTACATCGCGTCGCGCACCCGACTGGTGAACAGCGGCGAAAAGCAATCGGCGCCTTGGGGGGAGGGGTAACTCGAATCGGTGCGGGGCGGAGCGTGTCAATTCTGTACGTTAGTTCTATTATATATTCTGTGATACCCCTACCCTACCTACCCTACCTACTCGTCATACCCCTAGTCCCTGTACCGCGCGGGCGAGGACTCATTTAAACGGTTTATATATATATATATATATATATATATATATATATATATATATATATATATATATATATATATATATATATATATATATATCGCTTTAGCCTAGTTGGTAGTGACCCTGCCTACGAAGCAAGAGGTCCTGGGTTCAAATCCCGGTAAGGGCATTTATTTGTGTGATGAGCACGAATATTTGTTCCTGAGTTATGGATGTTTTCTATGTATTTAAGTATTTATTTATCTATATAAGTATGTTTATCGTCGTCTAGTACCCATAGTACAAGCTTTGCTTAGTTTGGGACTAGGTCGATTTGTGTAAGATTGTCCCCTAATATTTATTTATTATTTATTTATAATATAACATTAAGGGGCTGTTTCACCACCCATCGACTAATTCTAACTGGCGGATAAATGTGATGCCGTCTCCGTCTATTCGAACAAAACAAACAGAGACGGCATCACATTTATCCGTCAAATAAATTTGATCAATGGATGGTGAAACAGGAGGTAAAGATTAAATCTAAAATTGCTGGAAGTAGCCCCGAAACGTAATTGTAGCGTTTCCTGTCCTCTAAGTGATGTGTGAATGTATGTATGCAAGAAGATTTCAACTTTGTTTGATGTACAAACTAGCCGTTACCCGTGGCTCCGCTCGCGTCTACCATTAGATCTGGGAGACTTGAAGTTACAAGAAGATAGCCAAAAATATATAAATATAAAAAAAAGTTACTGAATGATTGACTGACTGAATCATCAACGCTCATCCCATTTGCATAGAATAAGGACGGATTTGTTGAAATTCCCACAGGATACGGAATAAACGGGATTTATACATTCATTAACTGATACCGATGATGATGAAATGATGAATGATGATAATGATGGACGTTTGGACGTTGCCGATGCTGGATTTTGTTATATTCAATGAAAGAGATGAAGAAGCTTTACCACAAATTGGAATTCTGCGCGCACGAAGTCGCGGGCAAAAGCCAGTTTATAATATTAAGTAGTAGGATAGGTTACTCGTATTTTTTTTCATAATTTCGTCTATTATAAAAAATGCTGTTCAAAAAACAGAACGCTTTATGGAAATTCAAATGGAGGAAAACGAAATACAATTCTATATAAAATTCGAGCAATATAATATAATTTTTGACGCCTTTGTAACGTAAATATGTGACCTTGACTGTATTTAAATGAAAATGTAATGTGTTAGTGAAACACGATTAGTGAAAATGTTCGGTTTATATTTGGCTTCCATAGTAGCGTCCGTCATCGTATTCTGGAAGTGAGAAATCATACTACAACATGTAGGAAAGATTGTCTATCAACGATCTAACAAACTGGGGAAAATCACTAGCCGCTTTATTTTGTACTCTGTAAAAGAGTATGATATTATCATTATTTAATTTTGACATCTGAATTTGTATGTATTTTTATTCTTTTTGTTTTTATTGTTATTATTTATTGATTATTTGGTCTTTTATGACATTTTCACATTAAGTATGTGAATTAATATTATTCATTTAATATTTTTATGTTGTAGTTTTTAAATTTCTTTGGCATTCACACATTATGTGATTTAATATTTTATTGTCATTTTTGTTTTATCTCACTTTTATTGTTTTATTGTTTTTAATATTATTATCTTTGTGACATTTTAAATTAATATATTTTCCATTTATGTTTTTCAAATTCTTTTGACGATCTTTTTGTGAATTCTTTATATTTGTGACATTTCGAATGCTGAATATAATTGTAGTTTTCAATCAGAAATAAATGAATCTATCTATCTAATCTATCTATCTATCTTTTTTTCTTTTCTTTACTTTCTGTGATTCACAGCTATAAGCGGGTGTGGGGGTGATGGGCGGAGTTAGCGTGGGAATTGTTTTCACGTGCCTCATCTTAATATTCAAACCTACACTTTATCTAACCTGAAAGTCTTCCAAAGTATTTACGTGAGAGAGCACCCTAATTTCATATTTCACGATGTTACAACTAGGGCTGCCGCATAACCAAATTACACAAACAAACATTCTCACCCAATGTTTGACGATGTTCCGAAGTTTAAACTTCATTACTTCGCGGGCTGCGGCGCTGCTCTCCGGATCGTAGATACCTGAGTAATGAAGGATATTGTTTAAGCTTAGGTTTTTGCTCGTAGCCTACACAGAATAACAAAACTTGCGTATCCAATCTAGATAAACAGTCATCAATTCTGTTCAAGTCTTTGAATGGACTAGAAGTTGGCCAGATACTATTTAACGCTTAAAAATTACAATAAAATATCTGCCGTAAACTCCTACATTTAGACACGTAAATAAATATATGAATGGTAATTTTAAAAGGTCGAGTAATTTGATAACCCTGAATAAAAATGTTGGTATAGGTTGCTGATTTTAATACGTTATTATTAGTTTTACCCGTAATTGAGTAAGAGTGTGTAAAAGCAAAATTATAAAACAATCAAAACGTCTATTCTGTAAGCAGGCACTAGTAGTTGGCTGTAGCATGTATATTTTTTACGGTACCAGCACTTTCGGAAAAATAAATGTTTCATTAAGGGGCTGTTTCACCACCTTATTGTCAAACTACTGGTTACGTAACCAATGAATAAACTAAGTACTGCACAAATCTGTCGGCCAGTTTTTTTTCAGTTTCACCACTCCGGTCCTGTGCAAACTAAGTACCACTTAACTAATCGTCGGTTTAACAAAAAGTCGGAATAGCAACGTCCCATTTCACGACCACGGGTTCCTGTTCGCATATTTTCGTTCAAAGAGTCGCTCATTATTAAAGCAAAATAAATCGTAAACTATGTAATTTTTAAACACATCTATTTTTTTGCATAAAAAAATGTGTAACATTATAATTAATCCAAAAACGGTATTTATTTACGATACTGGTTAACAATAACAAAGAAAAATAAAATCACGTAAAACGAATCGAAAAGTGGCGCCAAGCCCTTTGACAGATTATCTTTTTTTTTAATGGCGATGTACAAGTTCAGGTAGAACAAACGATTGTGCCACTGAAAAAAGTCTGTAATTAAAAAATATTACGAATTTTTGGATTTATTTTTAAATACTAAAAGCGTACCTATATTTTTTATTCAAATCTTGATATTTAAATTCTCGTTTGCAATTTAGCATGACTTCTTTCTTTAAAAAATAAAAAATACTTTGATTTATTTTTCTGAAACTGGCTAAAGGGCTCTCCAACCATGGCCACAAAAATAAACTAACTAATTAAAAAGATGTGACGGATAAAATATAAAAAATGATAAAAATGCTAAATGCCACCTGATCTGATGGTCAAATTAAGAAATAGTTTGTCCGTCACTTAGCGCTAATCAAGACTGGTGAAACAGAAATTTTTATTCCATGTGACAAATAAGGTTATGATCAAGCTAATCCGAACTTTAAAAAAAGTAGTGAAACAGCCCCTAAATATATAAAAAAGTGAAGGAAAGAGCGGAATGTAAAATAAGCTGGAAAATACTCCACCTAGAAGATCCTAGCTCTTAAAATATAATGACGATGATACACTTTTGGAAAGATCATCATTGCGGAAAAAGAATGCGCCGCGGGAAATATTTCTCGCAGGTCAATTTTCACCCACTTCTAATCAGTGGCGTACAGTAGGCTAATCCCAGGGTAGGCAGCACCAATACTGCCTACTTCCACTGCATGCCACAGCTTCCAAATAATAGTCCGAATTGACTTAAAACTTGATGCGAACATCCGATAGTGGGTAGTTTTCAAAATATTTGTACCCAATTAAGGGATTAATTAAAAACAAAATTTAATTAATTACCTGTGAGTAATGGAGTTACCCATATACATTGTATGACTAACTTTCGTGACTCACAGGTAATTAATTAAATTTTGTTTTTAATTAATCCCTTAATTGGGTACAAATATTTTGAAAACTATCCTAGGTTTAGAATTTAGCGCTTTCACGAATTCATGGCTAGATGGCGCTAAAGGTGGCTATATACTCAAGAAAAAGGTTGTATTCAAATTAAGAAGTACATATCTACAGTATGTATACTACACGACCTTATTGACTTAACATTAAAGTCGTGTAAGCTTAACATATTTTTGCTACTTTGACCGTATCAATATCTTTGTAGTCGACTATACTATTTAAAGAAATAAGTGTCGTAGAACACTTTATGCCAACCAATTTGAGACTCCAAAGTGTCCAAAGTTTGTAAGATGAGTACCTACTAGGCTGTCCTGTGCATACAGTGCGGCGATAAGTACATAATATTATATTTTATTTAATGTTATTACAATATAATATTATTTACCTACTGAAATTGAAGGAAAATTACCTAAAATTATGCCTTCATTTAAAACCTTATTCCAACATCTTATAAATTACCGAGCTGTTTTAAGCATATCTTATTATATTTCTTGTCATTTCCTCAACCCATAACACAACATCAGTTAGTTTACTTTGATTTAAGTTGCTTTCATTATAAATGCAAAACAATTTAGCATCCGCTGAGAGAGCAGATTTTGATAATCAGCACAGGTAAATTTGTATTCATTACATTAGGTACGAGTATATATAAGTATTTTAAGACATAAGGAAGAAATATAAAATTACCACCCAGTTGGTTAAATATAAGCTCGTAAAAAGCTTGTTCTTAGTACAAAGTCGTCTAAAGTAAAATATACTTAGGCGCTCAAATATTAAGACACGCACACAGGTTGACTATTAAGTATTAGGTTTTGGCAGAACAGAAAGAGCGTGTAATATCCCGTCATAACTGCTTTGTACGTGTAAATTACTTAATAATGTGTTCCATGGAACTGAGACTCTAACAACTCTAAAGCATCAAAAGCACTGATAGCGGTAGCGGGGCGGCGCGGCGCGGTGCGGTGCCGGTGTCGGTTGTAATATTCCAACTTCTATGAAAGAGGTCGCATAGAGCACCGGCCGGGGAAAAAGCGTGGCGGTAGCGGTGCGGCGGCCGAGGCGGTGTACCTATAACATCGCTATGTCAGATCGGCGAAAGCGGCGCGGTGGCTTGGCGGCGCGGAGTGGTGCCGGGATTTTGTCGGCCTTGGTATCACTGCCCGGCCACGACTTTGCGCGTTTGGCGGCGTGGCAAGCGTTTTCTGTGTTTATTGCGCGGCCGAGACGCTCGCCGTACAGTGGTTACCTGGCGGTACACGCAATGAACTGATAAAACGCTTGCCGCGCCGCCAAACGCACGAAGTCGTGGCCGAGCGGTTATATGCGAGAGGGCGCACAGAGAGGTAGCGGCGCGGCGTGGTGCGGTGGCGTCTTTGATCAATTATAACTGTAGATCAAAGAGTAATATTATATACGGGCTGTAGATCCACAGTCGCGCGCCCGAAAATGTTCGAGCCAAATGAGCGCCACTTTGATAAAAGTGGCCTTCTTTTTTCTCAGTACGTTGCGTGAAATTGTCAAGTTTAGCTGTCAAGTGTCAACCGAAATTCGACTGTAATGAAGTAAAGACTAGGTTCAAATTTCTGTGTAGGTGATGATTTTAATTGTTACGCAAACAAATAAAAAAGTTCGGACATTCTTTGAAGGGGATTTTGTTCGGCAATGTGTATCTTCAGTTATACCTAATTGATCAAAGGGAGACGTGATAGGACCGGTACCGACGGTTGTATTTATTTACAACTTCTTTGTGTTGTTGTGCTCGTTTATTTGCTGTAATAATGTGTATTACTAATAACTATAAATAAAAAAAAAATTAAAAACCCCCAACGCAATATGTCACTCGAATGTTTGAACATTAAGTCAGTGCCCGTTATGTGTCTATGATCCCTTCCGCAGCTAGCAACCGATTATGATAAAACATATCTAAGAACAATTGCCAAGAAACCTGCTTTCTATTAGAAAAAACCGCATCCAAATCGGTGCACCCGTTTAAGATCTATGATGCCACAGACAGACACACAAACATAGCGGTCAAACTTATAACACCCCTGTTTTTGTGGCGGGGGTTAAAAAAAGGTATTTCTTGACATTTCACACACACCGCCACCGCGCCGCCTTCCCGCGATGTTTCCGCCCGGTTTTTTCAATGCCACGTCCTCAGGACCGCTATTGCTTCCTGAAAAGTCGGCGACGCACCGCGCCGCACCGTGCCACATTGCTACCGCTGTCAGTGCTTAACCCAATCGCGTACACGTCTCAGTTCCATGGACCAAATGCGTGTTACCCTTACCTCCATCTCTGACAGGTATGATGTCGTCCCCGGCAGGCAGCAGGCCGCTGAACCCGGAGCGGGGGTATCCCGGGTGAGGCGGGGTCTCTTCCTGGCCCAGCTGCCGTTGCATCATCATGTCGGGATTCGAAGACTATAGGATTATAAATAGATCTTAAACAATCGTCACATAATGAGACCTTTTAGAGGCACTCAGTAATTAAATCGAGGCAAGTAGCCTGATTATGGCATGTACGAGATTTTTAGACCTAACTATATCATGACTATAAGTTACAATTATTTTATGAGTAAAAACACTGAAACCAACCAATATCTTTTCTAATAAAACAATTTATTGCTCATAGGGTAATTCCAGGATAGATGCCCCATTGGGATAGATGCCTCGATTTCAATTTCTACTAGTAGCAAGGCCGTGGGACTAAAATTCCACTAAATGATAGCAAGCCCCGTCCCTGCAAACCCCCGGGCCGCTGCTATCATTAGCAAGAGCGAACGCGTTTAGACCATGAGTGCCAAAACCTTCCGCGGCGAGATCTCGCAGAGCGTGAAAATTATATTCGTAAGTATTTGTTTTTGAATAACTTTAGACTGGCTTATAATTTGCGCTTTTAACTAACTCATTTGGTTGCACTGAAGTTTAGGTTGCATGGATTAGTATATTTTATAGTGATTTTATCATTACTTGATTTTTTATCGAAAAGGGCATCTATCCTCTGCGAAAAGTATAGTTGCCCCGTTTTCGATCGCTATAGATGCCCCTAAGGGCATCTATCCTCAACTTGTTAAAAATAATTTTTATGTTGCAGGGGGTCGAAATGCCTCGTAAATATGAGAGAAAACAGGGCGTAGTCCCACGTAACGTCGCCTGGACTGAAGAAAGCGCGCTAGCAGCCTTCGAGGAAATGAAGAAGAAGAAGCCAGAACATATGGAATACCGTCTAGAACACTAAGACGACATTTTGCCAAAAATGAGGAAAATCAATTGACCCTAGCTAGGTAGGTAGTTATGTAGGTACATGTTGATTGGTACTTAGTGAAGTTTTTCTGTAGGTATTTGCAAATAGAAGCAAAATCACATTTTATATGGAATTGATTGAACTTTTTTAATTTGTTTCAGTAAAACATCCAGTACTAGGATTCTAAAATGAGATGAGGCTCGTGGCTCATACTATTCAAACTTGGCGAATTTTCAATGAATATAAAAGATTGATAACTTTTATTTAACTTGTTTAATTTCAAAGGGCATCTATCCTGTGACTCATTTTTGCGACGAGTCGTCTATCCCCCACGGTAGGCACCTATCCCATTTATAAGGGGTCAAAAAAAGTACGATTTACACAAAATCCATACGATTTATATTAAAACAAGTACAGTAAAATAATAGATTAAGGACCATAGTTATCATACGCATTGGACGCAATGCTATAATTTGTTAAGTTTTTGAATTATAAAGCTATTTCAAAAAGTGGGGCATCTATCCTGGACTTACCCTAATTACTATACTAAACGGGACTTATCACGAAAGTTTAAAACAATTTATTGCTCACCACACCATACGCTGATATGGTTGAATGGTTAAATGTCGTAAATTTTGCTATATAGTTCGTTAAATGCATATGCAAGTTAGAGGTATTGCGCAAAATAAAATAAAAAAAAATAAATATCACGAGACAATTCACACCAATAGACCTAGTCCCAAACTAAGCAAAGCTTGTACTATGGGTTCTAGACAACGGATAAACTTACTTATATAGATAAATACATAATTAAATACATATTAAACATCCAAGACTCGAGCACCAACAGCTTTTTTTTTTCACACAAATATGTGCCCCGACCGGGAATCGAACCCGGGACCTCAAGCTTCGTAGTCAGTTTCTCTAACAACTAGGCTATCCGGTCGGCAAGATTTTAGTTTTCTGCGTTTTCATCGTTCCGTACCCGAAGGATACCAACAGGACCCTATTACTGAGACTTCGCTGTCTGTTCGTCTGTCAAAGGGCACTATCTCTTGAACGATAATAGCTAGACACTTGAAATTTTCACTGATTATGTATACTGTGGCCGCTATAACAACAAATACTTAAAACATAATAAGGGCAGCGGCAGCAGCAGAAACGGCCGAAATTGCCTAGTTAGGAAAATACAGTGGTGTCGGAGCCGAATATAATTTTGTACCTTTTGGCGTCGAGACCCTTGGTCCGTGGGGCCCTGGTGCTCTGAGTCTCTTCAATGACTTGTCAAAGAGACTCAGAGATACCACAAGCAGGAGACCGAAGAGCTGGCAGCTTCCTCGCTCAACGCATCAGTCTTACGAACCAGCGAGGAAATGCTGCCAGCGTCTTCGGTACCATGCCGCAGGGGCCATTTTTAGATTTAATGAGATATTATTGTGAGTGTATTATTTTTCAATCATTTATAATCAAATACATATATGTACTGATATCTCAATAAATAAAGTTAAAAATGAAAGCGGGTTGTCTTGCGTTTTTAACTGCAGCGCTGGTTGTTAGGCGACAACACAGTTGCTAGGCAAAGATTAACCGCCATAGCCATGGCCGCGCGCATATGCGCCAGCGACGCTATGCTATTGGGATATTTTTCTAAAACCTACCTATAAGATTGCGATTTTAGTTTAGTTAGGGAATTTATTTCGTCTTTTTGTCAAAAAACAATCGCTTATTTTCATATAAACCATAATAATACCAGATTATACTATGCTACACCAGTTCCGTAACTTCCTGATCAGAAATTCAAAGGCAATTAAGTAAATACTTAGCGACTAGCGACTTACCTACTAAGTTATGCCTAAGTGTATTATAATATGTTTAGTCGTAGTTTGTTCAACATTCAAAGTTACATTACGCCGGGCTTACTAAATACGAGCAAAGACGGGTCGGCTTATCTGTAAACTGTATATTAGTCACCTGGTTTTTACTCGTAAAAAAATATTCCTGTAAGGGTGCTTTCGCACCAGAGATGTGCTATGTAAAAAAAACCGTGGTGGCCTAGCGGCTTGACCAATGGCCTCTAAAGCAGAAATTTACCATGAGCTTTACGCTGAAGGAAAACATCGTGAGAAAACCTGCATATACTTGCGACGAAATTCAAAAGTGTGTGTGAAGTTCCCAATCCGCACTGGGCCCGCGTGGGAACTACGGCCCAAGCCCTCTCATTCCGAGAGGAGGCCTGTGCCCTGCAGTGGGACGTATATAGGCTGGGGTGATGCTATGCCTCGTTAATATGGAAGAGTTTGAGTTATCCACCAATCATATCTATCATACTTACGTCTATATTGTTCGTATCCCCGGATCTCTTGCCGTGGCCGCCGAAACAGGAGTGGCCGAAAGCGGAGCACCCGCCTGCAAATACAATACACTATAACACTAGTAAAGATACATGTATTAAGGATACCTATTATAGCTCACGCCAAATAAAAAGTGTGGACAGAATTTTTCAAAAAACACGGCCATAGATTCACCAAGATTCGCCCGCAACCTAAACCGTCGGTAGTAGTAGTCGTTTGCGAGAATAACCTAGAATGGGAACTAGGGACCGTCTCATGCTTAACCTAAGGTACAAGACATACAGAAGAGACTTGGGACGGGGGAGCGGCCTACGAACAAACGACGCGGACTACGACGCGCCTCCGTACCCCTACTTGACCTAAAACGTTAGCGCTAATTTTGTTACACCTTCCAACGTTGGATACAATTTTCACTAGCCCTATACTCCATTTAATTTAGAATTATAAACCACAACAACATTATATTGCGGCTCGTGAACTGTAATCTCTTTACAATTTGTACTAAAGTAACAATTGACGACACGCAAATAAAGTGACATTAAAACAATTTTATTTTGCGGCTCCTAGACTATTGTACTGTACTATTTGCTAGGTAAGAAATAGTTGACGAGCCGCAATATAATGATGTTGTAGTTTTCAATTCTAAATTAAATGAAGCATAATATTTGGTGAACCTAAATTCAACTTTTCTAATGTTTACTAATTAATACTAAACATCACGTGTACTAAATTAAAGCGGGGGTTCCCCTTATTCTAGCTTACTAGCTTAGCTTACTAACACTGCTTGCTATCCTAGCTTGAAAAACTAGCCTCGTGTAGCCCGGACATTACAGCTACATAAAGCAGTACGCTTAGTATAAGTTTTACTTCACCAAAATACTTCTCGATCGCGTTTACGTAAAAATTTCAATTCTATGGAAACATGTACGCGCGCGAGCGGAGACGCTGTCCATGTTTCCCTAGTAATTGAATTTTTTACGTAAACGCGATCGAGAAGTATTTTGGTGAAGTAAAACTTATACTAAGCGTACAGAATGCTTAGTATAAGTTTTACTTCACCAAAATACTTCTCGATCGCGTTTACGTAAAAATTTCAATTCTATGGAAACATGGACGCGCGGCCGCGGAGGCGCTGTCCATGTTTCCCTAGTTTATTGATTTTTTTACGTAAACGCGATCGAGAAGTATTTTGGTGAAGTAAAACTTATACTAAGCGTACAGTATGCTTAGTATAAGTTTTCCTTCACTTCAATACTTCTCGATCGCGTTTATGTAAAAAAATCAATTACTAGGGAAACATGGACAGCGTCTCCGCGCGCGCGCGTCCATGTTTCCATAGAATTGATTTTTTTACGTAAACGCGATCGAGAAGTATTTTGGTGAAGTAAAACTTATACTAAGCGTACTGTACGCTTAGTATAAGTTTTACTTCGCCAAATACTTCTCGATTGCGTTTACGTAAAAATTTCAATTCTATGGAAACATGGACGCGCGGCCGCGGAGGCGCTCTCCTTGTTTCCCTAGTAATTGACTAAGCGTACTGTACGCTTAGTATAAGTTTTACTTCACCAAAATACTTCTCGATCGCGTTTACGTAAAAATTTCAATTCTATGGAAACATGGACGCGCGCGCGCGGAGGCGCTGTCCATGTTTCCCTAGTAATTGATTTTTTTACGTAAACGCGATCGAGAAGTATTTAAGACGCTGTCAACACCAACGTCGGCGCACACTGTCTATTTGTATCGGAGTAAACGAGATGCCGCTATTACTGGGCAGCCGGGTATATTGAAATTTATCGGGCAAATATTTAATTAAAAAAAAACTGTGGATTATTTGTGAAATATGACTCGTTAGCGGTTTAGGTATGAATATGTTGACTTCATGTTTTTAATTGCAGACGCATACGCCAAAAAAATAAAGACATAGAACCGTTTAATGATGATTTTAAGACCTATCTTTGCAATTATTTTCTATTTCATCCAATTATGTATCGAGTCCGTCCACGGTCTTTGAAATATGATGAATATTAACATATAATTTTTTTGATGTGCTAGAACAAGCAGTTTTTCTTAAAAAACTGTTTAAATGACATCAATTTCAACAAAATTAGGTGTTGTCAGCCTCTTAAGTGAAGTTAAACTTATACTAAGCATACTGGTTAGAACTATGATCGTAACAGCGTGCGATGCGAGCCGACCAAGCGAAACCAGCGTGCCGCGGCAGCGGCCGGCGAAGCGCCAATTCGGCTTTTCGATGTTCGGTCTAGGGTAATTAATTAGGTACAAACGTAAATTCGAAATACTGAGTTAGGTCTAATGAATTACATAGAGGGGTTTGTAGTCGCCACGCTTTGCTGGCGGGTTGGCAATCGCAAACAACACAGTGAGCCCAGATAAATGACGTCGTGCGCGTGTACATAGCTCAACGAGCTCTTTCAGTGCCGAGAAACCACTAGGTGTGTTCTGCATTCCTAGGCAGTTTTTGCCACAAAACGAAAAACGCTGCTACTGGTTAGGAGCGTAGTGCGTAGCAATGCGTGGCAGCGAATGTGCTAGCTCACTTGCTACTTGTAAATTCAAAATTGTTTCATTACCTTCCTTTTGACCGAAACGAAAACGGGGCAACAACGGATTAACTTTTTTAATGGCGTTAAATTTCCCCAGAGACAAATATCTGTGCATGTTTGCTGTAGGTGCGTCAGATGCAAATATTCAAAATATAATTATCGCGAGATGAATTAATTATAAACCTTGGTGATGAATGTAGGCTTATGTCGTGAAACGCCATAGTTCGAGACGAAACGGAAATTATCATAACACTGGGGTTGGTTGGTTGGTTGTTGGAATACGGGGAACGGAACTTTTACTAGGCAATGCAAATCGGTTTCATTTGTATGAAAAACCAAGCAAGAAAAAAAAAGTCGTCTAAAAACTAAACATATAAAAAAGTATATCATCCGCGTAAAATCAACCATTGACAACCTCAGCCAGTCATTTGCTTTAGTAATCAATGCTGATTGAAAGCGAAACTATTCGCTGTTATTAAAACCTGACCCACATTGCTATTTGAATAGAACTAAAACTTCAATGAAAGACTTCAAAGGCCAGTGATTCAACCTTACTAAGAACTTATATGAATTCTATAACGTGACTTTGCTTTTTGTAAATAAGGGAAATGTAAAGTGCCATTTTCACCTTTTGCGTACCTAGTCCAAGAGCTGGCATACCATCAGAGTATGCACCGTAAATATTACTAAGTAAGGAAGTGCATACAAAAACACAGACAGGCGGAAGGGACAAGGGCTTATTGCTAGATATTTGACTTTTTAAATACAATTTGTGAAATTTTGATGTTTCAAAAATGTTTGAGGCACCTCAAGATTTTGACAGAGTATTTACTAACTATGAACTGTTTTTATAGTTAGCCGTATTGTCTAAGGCCCGGGCACTCGCGATTGCATTTTCCATCTCTTTCTACCTTCGTTCTATATTGTGTGACTGAAGTAGTTAAAGCGATTTTGATATAGAGTGCGTTAGACAATAAAGCCTCAGAGGCCTTAATTGTCTAACGTGCTTGAAATCATAGCTGCCTTTATTAATTCTTTCTGCCATAAGACACACAATACGGCCTCAGAAGTCATGTTGTCTACCGCACGGCCACTTGTAATTTCAATCACCATCTCTTTCTGTCGGGTATGTATTACAATACAGAAGTACGAAAGATCGAATGTATTAAAACATCGAATGGGTCAAAAGACCGACGCGATATTTTTCTGAAACCGTTAACTTTTTAAGATTGTTATAAAACATGTGCCATTTTAATAAATTCTGAGAAGTTTACGGTTTCAGAAAAAAATCGTGTCGGTCTTTTGACTCATTCGATGTTTTAATACATTCGGTCTTTCGTACTTCGGTATTGTAATACATACCCCTTTCTGTCACCATGTAAAGTTTAACATAAACAATATAGAAATAGTCAACAGTGGCGAAGGGTGCTAACAACCCGATTCCTTCCGGGTTGCCTAAAATTTTGAAGTAATCAAACGCTTCTATTAATAACCCGTTGTTTGTAATACAGGCATACTCTTCCCTAATAAACTTAACTTTTTTTCAACACGATGCAGAATCAAAACGCAACGTAATACTCTCACAAAAACGATTCATTCACGATCTCTAATAGTAAATGCCGGTCGGAAATATTAGAAATTGTACACTCAGACATTCAAATAAGTCATTGACAAACACCCACACCACTCCAGGAAACATCGCGTGTTTATACTACTTAGATAACCCGGGATTAAGCGGCTTATTACATTTAAAAAAAGACTTAGTGTGTTGTGCGTAAGGCTCACTTTCACTTTGCCTGCCGAAGCCGCGAGCCGCGAGCCGTGAGCGGCTTCTTGGAACATTTTTGGCGCTACGATCGCCTACTTATACAAAATTACTGCAGCGAAATGGAACGTAAAATATCGATGATTTAGTGTAAAACAAAAACAATTATATTTTGTCTGCTTTTATTATTAAAGTTTATAAACTGGCGAAATTAATATTAGATTAGAATTTTATAAAATAACACCGTCACATTAAAATAAAATAATTGTAATGGCAACATTACGATTGATCTGTCATTGATTACAAACTTCATATTTCGTTTCTTGTTGTGAAGCATTATTATTGTTTGTTAGTAGTAAATATATTGTTTTAATTTAATAAAAAAATACATAGCCAGATTAGTGTTGATGCTCGAAACCAGTGAAATTTCGTAATATCGGATTGTGCAAACTTATAGTGTCAAGTGGTCAGTTTAATTTATATTTTATCTTCGGTCGGACTCGCTAGATAAATTATTTTGTATTTACTAGGCTTAATAAAAGTACAAAAGACTCCTTTAATTAAAACTGATTGTGGATGCGAATTTGTTGAGTGACGATTTTAGAAGTTATGTCCTAATTTTCAAGAAGAGAATAAATAAAAAGGGTAAGATAAAGGTTAGTAGTTTTCGCCAGAGGCGGCGCTGGGTAAGGGCGACGTGGGCCACCGTCCTCGGCCTCGCGGTCTGAGGGTCCTCGCGCCTCGAAAGTTTCCCGTTTTTTGCTCATTACATCCGTAATCTAATGTGTGGCGCGCCATCACAGGGCCTCACAAAACGTGTCTTGTCTTGCCCACACCAAATTTAGGTCCTGCGCCGCCACTGGTTTTCGCTACGGCTTTACCTGAAAAAAATTTCACGCTTCGCCACTGATAGTCAATGCGATGGCAAATGCCCGCTCGACCGCTCGTTAATCATAGCCTAACAAGCAAGCGTTCGCGATCGCATTACCCCACCCTGCACTGCTTTCTACTATTATTCTGTCACACCATTTGATAGAAAGAAGTGTTAAACACAATTGTAATTCTGATTGCTCTTTGGTCTTAAATGGTTATGGTGGTGGTAAGTACAATGCTGATTGAAACATTATTTTCACCTCACTAGCTCGGAAAGCCCTTTTTGTTTGTTTGACATCTATTGAGAAAATCGCTTTTTATCCACATGTGAAGAAAGAGTTTTGACATTTGAAGGCAGCTTACGTGATATTTGACAGCTAACAAAACGTAAAACGTTAAAAGTGCTGAATTTTTAACATCACAATTAATGAATCGCATCGAGTAAAAAACACTAAATACAGTCTTACAACTTTATTTTAATTCATAAATATCAGCATTCAACAATAACCTTCATTCTTGTTGCAAAAACGGATAAAATGTTCTGACAGTCCAAGTAAGTCGATGTGCGAACAAAACGCATCCGAAATAATAAAAAAAAACTTAAGTCAAAACTTTTCAATTAATTATTTTGAGTGAATAAATAAATAATAATTGATAGTACAAACCCTTTTTCTTATTTTCCTCGCTGTAGTGAGGTGAAAAGTTTTGTGTTATACACGGGTGAAAAGTTATTTTACGTCTCGTGTGTTGAAACACTCGCTATCGAAAGGATTCTATTTTTGAACCACTCGCTTCGCTCGTGGTCAATCATAGGATCCTTTCGATAGCTTGTGTTTCAAATGGACACTCGCAGGTAAAATACAACTTTCCCCCCTTGTATAACAAATAACTATTGCCCCACCCAAATACCTACCCTGAAACGTCCGACAGCTCTCGGTGTATCATTTTCATTACATTTATTTTGACTAAGCATGTATACCGGAACCATGCGTAACCTAATTTTTGTTATAACATCCCTATAGCAACAGTTTTGGGAATAGCATCGCTAAACTATGTCATCATCATCATCATCATCCCAGACTATATACGTCCCACTAACGGGCACAGACCACCTCTCAGAATAAGAGGGCTTGGGCCGTATCTCCCACGCGGGCCATTGGGAACTTCACACCCACCTTTGCATTTCTTCTCAGGTGTGTGCAGGTTTCCTCACGATGTTTTCCTTCACCGTAAAGCTCATGATATAATATAAATTTACAATACAAATATTCTTTGTTGATCACCATATTATAAGCAGTACAGTGACATTACAAAAATAAAAATTCAGGCTGACAATAGGTGGTCTTATCGCTAAAAAACGATCTCTTCCAGACAACCAATTACTCAGAAATTAATAAATAATGTAATTTTGCGCAAAAATTTAGAACTATTCCTCAAGGCAGATGTTAAGCAACCTGACCTGATGGTACTTACATAATTAGGGTTCCTTATTCTATTACTGAGACTTCGCTGTCCTTGTCTATCGCTTGAACCGATTATTTATTACTGTGAACGCTATTGCCACAAATGATGATGGTCATGCAAGAAACGTGTTTTTTTCAGCGTTTTTAACTCGATATTTATAATTAAACAACTGAAAAAACATTGCACGGAGTTACGGAACCCTTTACGTACGAGCCCGACTCGCACTTGACCAGTTTTTTTGCAAGCTAACAACAAATCCGCTGACCACAAACCAGAGCAAAGAAACTTCAATCGGATCTTATTCTGACCCGACTCCGTTGATTTTGCAGGTCGAGTCAGGTCCAACTTGTTATGCCTTGTTTGATTACCAAACGGTCGCAAGAAGTTTGTGTGTCGACACGACAAAATAGAACTGTTAGTGCTGTTACGGTCTTTACTTAACGCTCGGCTGGGCAAGTCTGCAGAAGCAAATGTTGCCAGCTGTGACCTGTGTTTGGTGATTTTATCGCATTGGCAATGTTTACTTGCAAAAGGTGTTTGCTTAAGGTGGAACGGCACGCTCTAGGCGCGAAATTCGAACTTTTTACAGTTTTTAATTTATTGTGGGTAAACGGTGTAACTGTTTAACTTCATATGGTATTTGCGCTTGTAAAACAGTGTTCTTTATATTATTGTGTAAAGTATTTTAACAATAAAACTATTAGCTTGAAATAAAAGTTGTCAAAGCGTTGAAAGTCCGAATTTCTATGTTTGACAACTTTTATATCAAGCTAACAGTTTTATTCTTAAAAAACTTCACACAATAATATAAAAAACACTGTTTTACAAGCGCAAGTAGCATATGAAGTTAAACAGTTACACCGTTTACCCACAATAAATTAAAACCTGTAAAAATTTTGAATTTCGCGCCCAGAGCGTGCCGTTCCACCTTAAAGCAAATACTAGCTAGGTATTTGAGCATTTCTCAAAAACTTTGTGCAATTGATTTTTGACTCCGACTTGCATGGAAAATGTAAGTAGCCTGAATGCAACTAATGTTATAATGTGCCGCATGTTTTGTTATTATTTATTTTGTTATTTGTCCTTATGAACCGATCACATAGTAAAATGTTATATTTACAAATTTATGTATTATTTAAAAGCTTAGCTTTAGAAGCTTGAGGTCCCGGGTTCGATTCCAGATCGGGGCAGATATTTGTGTGAAAAATACGAATGTTTAATATGTATTTAAGTTAATATTTATCTATATAAGCATGTTTATCCGTTGTCTAGTACCTATAGTATATACAAGCTTTGCTTAGTTTGGGACTAGGTCCCGTGATATTTATTTATTTTAATTGTTTATATTTGACATTTTCGATCGATTTTACTATCACATCGTAGTACCTTCGTTTCCATATCAGGCGTGATTGTAGTCAAACGCAAGCCTATATTTTACTTATAAAAAACATTTTTTCTTTTTTTTTTAATTTTACCATAGGATTTTTTGGGGATTCCTTACATTTTACCTATAAGACATTTGTACTTAATAATAATAACTTTTTTTTTTTTTTTTTTACTAGCCTATAATTGTGTCCCACTGCTGGGCAAAGGCCTCCCCTCTGGTCCTCCACAGCTCCCTGTCCTGAGCGAAATCTGGCCAATCGTTTAATTCTGCGTCCAGGTCGTCTCGCCATCTGCGCCTGGGCCTGCCTCGCCGTCGGTAACCGTCGTGCGGCACCCACCACGTGGCTGAGTGCGCCCACCTTTGAGGATGCATCCGGCACACATGCCCAGCCCAATCCCATTTGAGCTTGGCGGTCTTTTTTCCCACGTCGGCTATTCGAGTTCTGGAGCGCAAAGTGGTGTTCCGAATACGATCGATTCTCTTCACACCCAACATGCTGCGCTCCATAGCTCGTTGGCAAACCTTCAGTCTGGATTTCTGATTCTCAGTCAAAGACCATGTCTGTGCACCATAGGTCAGGACGGGCAAGATACACGTGTCGACGAGTTTGCGCTTCAGTGTCGTTGGAAGGCTGCCCTTCATGTGCTCCTTCATGGACCAGTAGCTCTTCCAAGCATTCTCAAGGCGCCTTTCAATTTCCTTGTCCTGCCTGTACTTGAAAGAGACTACTTGCCCCAAGTAGATGTACTCGTCGACATAGTGTATTATTTGCCCATCTGTTACGATCCTATGTTTCGTACCGTTTGTCATAATTTGGGTCTTTGACATGTTCATCATTAATCCAACCTGAAGGCTCGCCGTGCTAAGTTCTTGTAGCATCGTTTCGAGCTCTTGATGTGACGAAGAAAACAGGACAATGTCGTCGGCAAAGCGAAGGTTAGTTAACCTCCTTTCTCCGACGACAATACCTTTGGACTCCCATGAGACCGCCAAGCTTTTAAATATCTCCTCCAAGACACATGTGAATAATTTGGGAGATAGCGGGTCACCCTGTTTGACGCCTCGCTCGACCCGAAACGATTGACCAGAAGACTGTAATTTGATGTCTGCAGTGCTGCTGTTATAAATGGTTTGTATTAAGTGTATGTAGGTAGGTTCTATGTTCTGACTATGGAGGGCTGTAACTATTGCGGAGTGATGGACGCTGTCAAACGCTTTGGAATAATCCACAAACGCTAAGTAAAGGGTTTTATTGTACTCATTGGATTTCTCGATAATTTGGTTTACAGTATGGAGGTGGTCAGTGGCAGAGAAGCCAGGCCTGAATCCTGCCTGTTCCACTGGCTGATGTTGGTCAAGCTGTACTGAAATACGGCGTTCTACTACTTTTATGAATATCTTATAAACATGGGACACTAGGCTTATAGGACGATAGTTGCCGATATCGCTTTTGTCACCCTTTTTGAATAACAGGATAATATTAGAATGACAAAAACTGGGTGGTAGTTTACCTGTACGTAACATGATGTTAAAGAGCTTTGTCAAATGTGGGAGGAGAGTTGGACTGCCAAGTTTTAACGCTTCTGTTGTGACACCATCGAATCCAGGACTTCTTCCATAATTCATACTCTTGAGAGCGTACGTGACTTCCATGTCCGTTATAGGGGCAATAGTGTCAGGACAGAAGTATTCTATATTATTGTTGGCTTGAGTCGTGTTGGAGTATAATTTCTTATAAAATTGGGTACAAATAGTTTGGATTTTTTGCCTGTTTCTATGAAGGGTACCATTTTCATCTCGCAGCCCCGTGATCCAGGATTTCGATCGTGTTATGCCCTGCTTAGCTACTCGGAGGGAGCAATTATTCAGAAGGGCCGACTTTATCAATTCAGAGTTCAATGCACGTATGTCTTTCTTGATATTGCGTTTAACATATCTGTCAAAGTTATTGAATTCTGATGTTCCCATTTGTAGAGTGCTTCTTTTTTCCAATAGACCACGAGTTTTGTCAGATAGTTTTGTAAGGCTTTTCTTTTTTACTTTAATTTTAATGCTTGCTTGTTGGATTCCTTTAACTATATTGAAATATTGTTGTTCTACATCATTTGCATCTAATGTTAAATTTTCGAAAAAGTTGCTCAGTTCTAAATTAAATTGGTCTGTATTGTTGAGTAGTGTATTCTTATCTATGACTTTTATTTTATTACTAAACAGGGATTGGCGGTGAATTTTTACATTAAATGATATTTTGGCGCGAAGTGGTCTGTGGTCGGAACTAAATTTTATTTTATTAATAATACTAACATCCTTGACAATATGCAGGTCAGATGACAGGATGAAGTCTATTTCGTTTTTAGAATTTCCTGCTGGAGAAACCCAAGTCCAACGTCTCTGTTTTTTCTTAGGGAAGAAGCTATTGCAGATCTTGAGGCTTTGTCCGAAGGCGAATTGGATCAAACGAGAGCCACGTGTATTTCGGTTGCCCAACCCATATGGCCCGATAACCTCATCGTTGTCCAGTTCTTGCCTCACACCGACCTTGGCGTTGAAATCCCCGAGGACCATATTCCAGGTACCTCGGTGTTCTTCGCAAGCCTTGTTTAAAAGATCATAATAGTCTTCTACGTCATCGTCAGAGTGCGCGGATGTAGGTGCGTACGTTTGAACTAGAGTCAGTGTATGTTTATCCGTGAGTTTAAACTTTAGGACGGCTATTCTGTCAGAGTATCCAATGAATTCCAAAATATTGTTTTTCCACCTTTTCGCCACTAGAAAACCCACCCCATAAAGACCATTTGCGGTTCCGTAGTGGTAGAATATACCATTTTCGTTTTCTGTTGTTTCCTCGCCAATCCTTCTCACCTCCGAAAGACCTACAATATCCCACTTGATTTCATTGAGTGCATTTTGCAATTCGACGAGGCGCTCATCTTTCATCAAAGTGCGGACATTGTAGGTCAGCACATTAAGTGTGTCGAAATCCATTGTAACATTTGCTCTGGTCGTTTGGCGGGAGGGTAACGTTTTCGCCCGGGGATTCTTCGCACCCCTGGCTTCAGGATTTCTCCGACTACCGCCGTCGTCGAAGATCCCGGAGCCGCCGGGCACTCGGGGCCTAGACGGGGAGTTGCTCATACCATGAGGGGGGTTGGACCTTAAGCCCACCACGCTGGTCCAGTGCGGGTTGGTGGGTCGTCAGAGCCTCGTTAGTTGTTCGGCAGGGTGTACCGCGGGCAGGTGAGGTTGACTTGAGGCCCTTAAGATGGTGGGTGGGCCCCCTTACACCCCATACATAATAATAACTAAATAATTAAAAACCTTTTGATATAAAAATGCTGAAAAACTTATAAGTACCTACAGGTTAGCTCAGTCAAATATTCCGGCTTAATTTTTAACCGACTTCAAAAAAAGGAGGAGGTTCCATTTCTTACCCGACTGCGAAGAAGGAAGGGTTATTTCTCATGTTTGTCATAATGATAACACAGATATGTTTGGAGCCCAAGATGTATAGCGCTCATACCGTCAACACTTGAATCGAACAGCAATCTGGTGACCCATATACGGGACACATGCGGGTGTCAACACCGATTTAGGCCAGTTGCATGTCCAGAGGATTACTACTAACAAACGGTAATCTCCTTAGAGTTTGCCTCACGGTTGCACCTTATGCAATCCACGTGCAACATCCTGTAATATTCGACTTTCGTAATCATCATCGTCATCATCATCCCAGTCTAAATAGTAAATACGTTCCACTGCAGGCCTCCTCAGAAGAAGAGGGTTTGGGCCGTACGCGGGCCCAATGCGGATTGGGAACTTCAGAACATTGAAATCCTTCGCAAGTTTTCCTTTATGACAATGTTAGTCTAACATTTTTGGTAAAATAGCGTATGTACCTACCGGTTGTGGTACCTACTCTGAAGATGAGCTCTGGTTAATTTCGAAACGCGTCAGTGTAGTTTGGTGGTGGTGATAGTTGGGTTTGTGTGATTTGTGTGTATTCGTACTGTGTGGAGGTGGAGGAACTGCATGAACACGCATTTCTTACATAAACGTAACTATCGTAAGGTCGCGGGTTAGCAAAGTAATTGTTTCAGTTAAGTACCAGATTATTGTACCTATTTTCACCAATACATACTTAAGTATGATAAATTTTCGCTGTATCGAATGCCAGAAAGCGATCGAGAAATTGTTTGTATTTAAGCTTCGAAAGCACGGCTTGTATAAAGAATACAATACAACAATGCAGTCGCCAACCCAGTATTATTAAAAGTTTTATCGGAGATTTAGTTGACACACTCGTAATAGGCAAAACATGGAGCATAATATGACAAACACCTGTTTGAGATGTAGATAGCGCACGCTTCCCTCACGTTTTGTCGAACTCATTAACGAAACTTTCGTATAAAGATTGTCTATAAAGTTCTCATATTGTATGATTAAAGATTATACATTTTTGTATCTTTATTAATTTCAGTTCTTTTTCACCCCATTGTCGAAATGAATGAATGAATGAATGAATGATTTATTTACCTATTTTGAAATAGGTACATCGCAACAGTACCTATACAATATTAGGCACAATAAATTTTTGAAAGAGGGTTATTCGAGCATATGTTTTTATGTTTTTATTATCATACTTTAAGATTTATTTCGCAAAAAATTGCGAGAATTCAGCTTTTCACCCGACTGTCGAAGGAGGGTTATATTTTTCGAACGTATGTATTTATGTATGTATGTATAATTTTTTGGCACGCCCTGCAGCCTAAACGGCTCAATGGATTTTGAAGTGTGAGGTGTCATTAGATACGTCTTAGTTTCGCGAGTGATATAGGATATATATTTTTCCGGAATACCCATGGATTAAAAAAAAATATATAAATGTATTTGGCCAATGATTTACTGATTTGTAACAGTAAATCAGTGGCCAAATACTGAATGCTGTAATATAAAGTTATATGCATAATTTATACTTACGCTAGCCATGGTATCTAGAGGTTAGACCTATGGTCTCTCTAGCAGAGGGTCGTGGGTTCAAATCCTGCATCGCACCTCTGAGTTTTTCGGAATTTATGTGCAAAATTACATTTGAAATTTTTCATGAGCTTTACGGTGAAGGACTACATCGTGAGAAAACCTGCGTACACCTGCGAAGAAATTCAATGGCGTGTGAAGTTCCCAATCCGCACTGGGCCCGCGTGGGAACTACGGCCCAACCCCTTTCATTCTGAGAGGAGGCGTGTGCCCTGCAGTGGGACGTATATAGACTGAGATGATGATGATGAGAGGTATATAAACAAAGAGACGCATCCGTCTTACCTCAATAAACCCCGTCAATCCTATTCTCGAAAACATCAAAATATACGCATAATTACGTTCAAATTACACACGTAAGATAAAATATGTGGACGTAGAGAAGCCACTTCTGGCTAACGTTTTACTCCTCTTAACATTTATGTCCGTATCACGTGCGGGCCCAAGCATAACATTTAACAACTTTGTTTTCATACGCCATTAAGGTATATTATCGTATAATTCCATTGAAATTAAATACCAGCACTCCAACCCACAGGAAAATGACGAAAATGTAACTTAATGCAACGGGATAGAACCCATGAAAAACAGGTGTTATTATACGGTTAATTAAACATGGTTGTTCTTAAGTGACAATGTAACATGTCGGGTTATATGTATGATTAAAACCGTTCATCTCTCGTAGAAATCTCTTTGAATTTATACTCATATTACACTAAATCGCGCCCTCGCTGCTTCGCCCGTCTTTACTTCTCTTCTTGTTTACTTCTTTTTATACATCGTGATCAGACCTTAGAATCGATTATTCCATGATGTGGGCGGCCATTTCATGAAATGGCCAGCATAAACCACCATATCATTTAAACTTCAACGTTTGTTGAAGTTAATCTACGTTACGTACAGTTAACCAATTTGATTCCTAGGCCACTATGTAACTTTGTTGCATTAACTACTAACCAACGTCAGCGCGGGTCAAAGGATTAGGTATCAATCTTCCAATCACAAAATAAACAGTTTATAAACGTTTTCGCTCAATGGCATGCGAAGAAAAAGAAGTTTTAACAGACGGACAGTGACAATTTAAGTTAAAACAAGCAAACTCCTTTCTTAATCATCATCGTTGACACCAAGTGACACAATATATTCGTAAAGATCGAGATGTCACCATGACATATATCACGCAATTATATTTCGTCGCTTCATTCTTTGATATAATATAACCAGGTAGTCCTTTAATCCTACAGGCAACATCGCACGCTTTAGAGCATCGATAGTTTTAATCGATAAAATAAAACTTCAACGCCCTACATCCCTATAGTACCCTCAGTTATCCCTCATTCTTTTTTCGTGCGAGGCAACGAGCACACGCGTTCAAATAAAATATTTTCTATCGCGTTTAGACATGACGAAAAGAAGTGCAGAACAAAAAATTGACTATTAAAAAAGTAAATTAAAGAAATTGGAAGAAGAAATTCGCCCAAGACGGCGTATAGTGATATTTTCTTCTTCAGAAGACGAAAACGTTTCCGGTAAGTGCAAAAGTAAATCTACCCGCATTTGTATTTATTTTCTTTACGGAGAATTTAAAGTGTTTTAAAACTAAAACATGATGTGGAATATGCTTATTTCACTTAGGGTTGAAAGCCTAGAGTCAATTTTGAACGTGGCTAGCCTGGGGGTTGTCCGTGAGGCAACACGAAGGCGATGATCTCGTTAAACATACGATTCTCAGTGAACGTATGTATTGAGACACTTTGCTAATTGCTACATATAGGTACATACATGTTTGTGTGACCAATTACTTACCATTTTCCTTTTCTTTTAAGGAAGTGAAAATGACAAATCACAAGACCCGCCTGAGGCTGTGGTGCAAATCTCACCTATACAATCTGAGGAAGCTCCGGCAGAACCAGAACCAGATCTTGATCCTGAAATCTTGTTGGCACTTGGCGAGGCCACAGACGATACATCCAAATTTGGTGAGAAAATTCATAATAATTTAGCTCAAAGATGGCTGCCTATACTTAAGAAGGGATTACCGAAGGAAACCAAAGAGCAGCTCTTTAAAGAGTATTTAGTCCCTGAAAATTGTCAACTTCTTCAAGCTCCGAAACTTAATGCAGAAATAGCTGCGGCGGTCGTGGAAAGTGTACGAATCCGTGATAAAAAAATAGAAAATGCACAACAGCAACTCGGGGTTGGTGTTGCAACTATAAATAAAGCTATGACTTTGTTACTAACCGCAGATAAAAAGATTGAAGCTATTAAGTATTTAGGTGACGGATGCAGATTACTTTCGGATCTTCATCACAATAAGACCGAAGCCCGTATAAAACTTTTAACGCCGGGTTTGGCAAAACCGTTTCTTAATGTAATACAAGATTGTGAGAGAGATGAAACGTTATTCGGCAATATGATTTCAGAAAAAATCAAAGCGTCGAAAGTTGTGGAAAAGCAAGGTTTACAAATAAAGAAACCTATAGCTACAAGTCACAAGACCGTAACGACTTCCTCTCTGCCGTCGACATCGCTTGCCCATTACCAGGGAAACTGGACTGGCCCCTCTCGCTTCGCGACGAGCAGGGGGGGGCGGGGTGCGCCGAGGAAGCCGCCTACGGTGAGCCGCAAGCCGCCGCCGGCGCCTGCGACGAGACCAGCTGGACAGGGCAAGCATGTAACACCGCAACAGTAGCAGAGGTACATGCTGGTCGCATTACTTTATTCTATGATCACTGACAACATAACTTGTAATCTTACAGTACTCGAATGGGTTAAAAATGGTATATCTATAACCTTTACTAAACAGCCGGAACAAAGAATAGTTCCATAAAGTACATTTTCAAGTACTGAAAGAGCAGATGTAGTGGTCGCAATCAAAAATTTAATTGATTTGGGCGCAGTAAAAATAGAGGACTATAGAACTGCCTCAAAACTAATTTCAGACAATAGTTTTATGGCCACGATCGACCTCAGAGAGGCTCATTTACTTATTCTAGTCGCACCTCCGGACCGCCAATATCTCAGGTTTCGACTAGAGTATGATAATTTACAAGGCGCTCAAATTTATGAATTTAATGCAATGCCATATGGATTATCAATAGATCCAAGAATTTTTACTAAAATTATGAAGGAGGTAGTAACTCATTTAAGATCTCGTGGCTATAAGTATTTTATGTATAGGCGATACACTCGAGTAATGCCAAAATAATGTAAGAGACTTCGCAATTACTCGAGCGTCTCGGTTTTGTTCTTAATTATCAAAAAAGTTCATTAATTACAGCCTAAGCAGATGTGTAAATTTTTGGGTTTCATATTCGATTCGGTCAATATGACCATATCACTAACAGATGACAAACGGCTTAAAATAATGAAGTTAATCGAAAGATTTTCGCATTTGCCTACCTGCAATAATCGGGAAATGGTACTCTTATTGCAGCTTGTCCAGCAGCCAAGTATGGCTGGCTGTACACCAAAACATTAGAAAGGAAAAAGTTTTTGGCCCTTCAAAAGCATAATAATTATGACTTTAAAATAAACCTGTCAGAGGTTATTTTAAATGATCTTTCTTGGTGGAAAAAAAAAAAAAAAAAAAATTTTACTAACACCACAAATACTTTGCGTAATCCCGAATTTGTTCTCGAAATAAACTCGGATGCTTCTCTTACTGGTTGGGGCGGATTCTGTATTGGTACAAGAGTGCATGGTGCTTGGAAACAGCACGAGTCTGATTTTCACATAAATCAACTGGAGTTAATGGCGGTATTTTTAGTCTTAAAGTGTTTCGCGACTGACATGTCACCTTGTTCCATTCTACTCCAAATCGACAACACGACAGCAATAAGTTACATTAATAGAATGGGGGGAATACAATTTCCTCACTTGAGTGAAATATCTAAACAAATTTGGCATTGGTGCGAGGACCACAACATTTGGTTTTTCGCGTCATACATCAACACGCGTGATAACAAAGAGGCTGACGAATAAACCCCGACACGGAATGGGAACTTTCTGATCAGGCTTTTAAAAAGAGTAACAAAAATCTTAGGACAACCTAAAATTGATTTGTTTGCTTCCCGCGCCAATGCCAAATGTGAGCAGTATGTCTCACGGAATAAAGATTCTGACGCTATATGTATCGATGCGTTTACCATGAGTTGGAAATCTGTATTTTTTTTTATGCATTCCCTCCTTTTTCGGTAATCTTAAAATGCATACGAAAAATCATTCAAGATAGCAGTAGGAATTCTTGTCTTTCCGATCTGGCCGTCTCAGGCCTGGTATCTTTTATTGCAGACACTTGTTATATCCACGACTGTTATAATGACCCCTAATGAACACCTTGTTCGTTACAGAAGCCGTCAGCCTCTCCACCAAAAACTTACCCTGGCTGCCGCTGTGCTCTCCGGACAGCGTTCGCCAAACGCGATACCAATTCCATCGGCAGCGTTAGACCTCATGATAAACTCACTATCTAACAACACCATAAAACAATACAACGTAACGTTAAAACTATGGTGGCAGTTTTGTATAACTAATCATCTAGATTTTTTTGACCTATCTATTAAGTGGACCTTATGTTTTTTAACTGAGCAATATGAAAAAGGAGCTTCTTATGGGTCATTGAACAGTCATCGCTCGGCTTTGTCTATTCTATTAGGAGACGAAATTGGTTCAAATGATTGTATAAAACGCCTTTTAAAGGGAGCGTTTAAGTCAAGGCCAAGTTTACCTAAATATTCTCATACGTGGGATCCGCAGATAGTAATAAATTATGTCCAAAATTGGTACCCAAATTTAGACTTATAACTTGAGAGAATTACGAAAAAAATAGTAATCCTATTAGCACTATATACTGCTCATAGGGTACAGACTTTTTCATTAATTAAAGTTGAAAACATTGTTGTTGGTTCTAACAGTGTAAAGATAATTAGCAATGATATAATAAAGACCTCATCGCCGGGTCGCGAACAGCCTTTACTGGTACTACCTTTTTTCGAAGGTAAGATTAATATATGTCCTGCGACGGTTCTTAGGGATTATCTTGAAGTTACGCGAGATAAACGCCCAGAGAACGTAAAAAATCTCTTAATAACTGTGAAGCGCCCCTACAAAGGCGCGACAGCACAGTCTATAAGTAGATGGCTTAAGCAAGTACTCGCAGAGAGCGGTGTCGACGTTGGCGTGTTTAGTGCGCACAGCACCCGACACGCTGCCACGTCTGCGGCGGCAGCGGCGGGCGTCAGCGTTCACACCATCAGGAAAGCTGCGTGCTGGACAAAACATTCAGGCACTTTTGCAAGGTTTTACCAGAGGCCATTAGTAGATGAAGGTCTTTTCGCTCGAACCATTTACTTACCACCAAATAATAATGATTGATTTGTAATTAATTAAGTAGACTAAGGGATAATGATCAATAAATAAATAACAATTTACAATGGTTATTATTTACAGTTATAATAATAAAACGCAAACCATTTACTCTAAACATCTACCTGGTTATATTATATCAAAGAATGAAGCGACGAAATATAATATGTGATCAAACGAACTTCACAAGTGAAGTTCGATCAATATTATATGAGTCGCTTCATTCGAAGATATAAGTTCCCACCCTCCCGTGACTGCCCAAAATTCAATGGTCTGCGTCTTAATAGATACTTCTCTAAACAAAATGAGGGATAACTGAGGGTACTATAGGGATGTAGGGCGTTGAAGTTTTATTTTATCGATTAAAACTATCGATGCTCTAAAGCGTGCGATGTTGCCTGTAGGATTAAAGGACTACCTGGTTATATTATATCTTCGAATGAAGCGACTCATATAATATTGATCGAACTTCACTTGTGAAGTTCGTTTGATCACATATAATCACTGTCGTAGAAGATAAACAAATTGATGCATTATAATATGGTTTTTCTCAAAAATATCCGTAAAAGTTGTCATTATTCTTTACATATCAAAACGTGAAGTGCATAGTTTATGGTCAGTAAAAAAATTAAAAAGTTAAAAACATTGCAGGCTCGATAAACTCGACAACAATGTCACATACAAATTCCATTATTGTCGAGTCTCAAACTTTTTAAAAAGTTAAAACGGCCATGGTAATAAGTTGGCACTATTCGTATACAGCCAATTCAAATGACCGGTATCAGTTGTTTTGTTGGAACTCCAGACTTTTTTTATTGTGTTTGAAACAGCTTGTGGTGTTTTCGGTAGAAAAATACACCTGCAGTTTTTTTTTATTGAAAAAAGGCGGGAAAGGGTAGGGTTTAATGACATTTAATTTTAATTGATTTGCAATTCTTTGTACCTATTTAAGTTAATAAAAGTTTATTCTATTTTTTTTCCTTCACCATTTTTGAGAAAAGCTTTATATTAGTCTCGGCTGGAATAGCAATTGCTGGCTTCGTATTAGTACTCATACTCAGCCAGCAACTGCCTACTTCCAGGCCACGACAATAATGTACTATTACAGTGGCCTAGGATTCAAATTGGTTGATTGGTTGTACATATCAGCTAATCAAGGGTGAGTCTAACGTGAAAGATGCTATGCTATACTACGTTTTAGGTTAGATTATATATTTTCACACTTCTATCCTACATTTGCACTTTTTAATAGCTATATTTTACGATACGCTAAACCAGCTAAGCCAACAGTTATTTCTTATTATGGCATGATCACTAATGCTTGGCCATATCATTAATCTGACCAGGCTATAACATAATGTGGAGAGCAGAGAAATGTTCAACCACATCATAATCTGATCAACTCTTAGATCTGGCCATGACATCTACACCGTAAGAGGTACCCACCTCTAAATTAAAATTTTTGCTCTCTCCACAAGGCTTCCTGCTGGCAATAAAATTTTGAAGCGTACCACTTAAGAGTTCGAAGGACGAAAGTTTAAGGTCAATTAGAAATTTCGCAACTCATTTTGAACTGCTACGTATGGAAGAACTAATGAATAGTCTGGTATATAATAATTTAAGTGTTGTAAGGTCAAAAACGGAATGAGATAAGCTGGAAGCTTTTGATATTGGTTAAAGAAAAGAGATCCTTGTTAAAGAAACTAATAGGATACTTAAGAAGAAGACAGATGATAAGATACCTAAATCGACACGATATTAGTTCTTACTAAAACTTTGGAGGGAAAAGAGGAAGAATGAAATCAAAATTATTTTAACCAAATTATGGAGAACGTTAACTCGGCCATATCAACAGTGTCAAAAGTATTGAAGAAGGAAAAGAAGAAAAAAGAAAGGGTTAAGTGCAATTATAAATCGGTGGTCAAGAGAGCAACTTTTAAAAAAATGCTTAATGAACTATTAGAATCATGTGTAGCAAACGAACAAGTGAGTCTTCTTATGGTAAATATACACCATCACCCTTCTGGGCGATATGTGCTAACCTTGTATATTACAGTACCAGAGGGTTGCAAGTACGTAGCCAGCCTAGAGAACTAAAATAGAATGCCTCATGTACCAACAATTTCACCGGCTATCTCTCCACGCTGGAACACATCAGCGCGCGCACTGTTGCTTGATAGCAGGATTAACAAGTGAGATGATGGTAGCCATCCGGACGGACCTTGAACTAAGTCCTACCTCCCGCAAAACCTACTCTAAATGCCGAAGGAGCAAGAAGAGCCCACACGGCAATCCACAATCCTTTACGCAACCAAAGTTTGCGTTAACTCAAAAGTTAAACTGAACTTGAACATTTGCTTATAGACAACGATTGGTTTAAATAAACGAAGGTTTGTTTATTTGAGTGCGGGGCTCACTTGTTGTTCTAAAGTTTTAGGTAACCGTTATGTAAAGTTTGTGTTAGTTTTGGAGACTATGAAATTATTTTTCTCATTGAACGTATTTTCAGCCAGTTGCGTGATCCTTAGATTTCAGTTAATCGCTAATTTTAGTTTCAGTTTAGTTCGACGAGATGAGAAGATTATCATGTAACCTTCTTGGACTGAGGGACTGATGAAAATTATATTTATTTTTATAATATTCCACAATCCGTTGTGAATGACAGAAAACCAGAATGATGACAAAGTGACGCCAGCGTGTCACTTCTCGGTCGGGAGTTCTTAAGTTTTACATTGATAATTAACGCTAAATACTTGTTAGGTTAAATACAAATTCATCGAGGTTCATAATTACTAGGCATACGCTGTTTAAGAACCTCTATGAATTTTTGTGTTATTTTCTTATATTCTTTAAAAAACTTCAATTTGTAACCAGCCAGTACACTATGCTTTTGATACGGTATATTTTACTTGAGGATTTACCTGGAAATACCTTATAATGATAACGCTTAACATTATTGATCGCATTTACAAATTGAAATTTTTAAAACCGAGGAAATTAATTTCACATTCATCACAAAATAATTCAAATCCGTCGCCCATCGAGCCTAATCTAAAGTTTCCCGCCGTCACAGCAAAATTCTCTACAAACGTCGCCTTTAAAATTAAATAGAAACAAACAAAACATTTACGAAGCACGTTCCGAGCCAAATGTTTAGAAATTCGCTATTCCATTCGTTATTTTATAATCATTTCTGTAAACGCAACAGTTCTGCAAAACGAGATGAAAACTGGAGTTTGTAACAATACGGGTCAAACTCTCATTTGGGGGATGATGCCATGAAAAGGTCTGATTAGGCCCAAGAGGTACGTAACACATTGATTAATAATTCAAAATTCTTCCAATGTACACAATACATGCAATGAGAGACTCGCTCGCTTTTTCGGTGTGTTGTTTTTCTCTTCATTATAATTTTTGTACAAGATGAAGGATTTGCCACACTGGATGCGTTCTGCGGTCGCGGTCAGTTCAAATTGAACGCAGCGCGCATTATGTATGAACAACACTGTCGGTCTCTATTATTGCGCGTGCATGCGCAAATACATATCGATGGCCCAAGCGAATAAACGTGCAAAGGCCCTTACACAAAAAATTTTTTTTTTGCTTCTTTGCTTTTATATACTCTATGGCACGTTGTGAATTTTTTTTAAGCCAATCCGATTTACCGTTTATGAAAAATATGTATTTAATTTTTATTCGTTGGTAATTTTCCATTATAAATTAACACGAATAAGATTCCAAGAGAGTGTTGCCGTTTTAACAACTTTGTTACTATACACGAATAAACGTGCAATGGTTTTCTACATTAACTTTTTTTTATTTCAATTTTAGTAATACTACTTTGCACGTTTATTCGTATTAAACTTTGTTAGCAAGATTCGTGTAAACTAGCTTTACACCTTTGATCGACTTCCATTTTGTCAGCCAAATTTTAGTCATACTAGCTTTCACATACTACTCATTAACGTTTGAGTCAAGAATAAAAATCATTTTAATAAATTAATACGAACAAAATTGCAAACGCCGATTGCAAAATCAAATAAAATACAAAAATAGACGTTAATGTACATTGCGCTTAAAGCAATTACACTTTTTAACACGAATAACGGTGCAATGAGCCATAACACAAAATGACCTGAAGATTTATGATTCGAATAAAAAAATAAAGAGGTTTTTCACTATTTACGGGAAAATGGTTAAAAATAAAAAAAAAAATAAAAAAATAAATAAATATTAGGTTAGGGGACAATCTTACACAAATCGACCTAGTCCCAAACTAAGCAAAGCTTGTACTATGGGTACTAGACGACGATAAACATACTTATATAGATAAATAAATACTTAAATACATAGAAAACATCCATAACTCAGGAACAAATATTTGTACTCATCACACAAATAAATGCCCTTACCGGGATTTGAACCCAGGACCTCTTGCTTCGTAGGCAGGGTCACTACCAACTAGGCTAAAGCGGTCGTTAAGGGTCAAATATTTACGCAGTTTTGTAGGTAATTTTGATATCTATCTAATGATATATTATAAGTGTAGCGACTACTAGCGCCATCTAGTCATCACATACTACAATCCTACATCACGCTATCGAAGTTTCTCAACTCGGCTGCATAAATACAACTTCCAACTTTCATCCATTGGACTTCAGTCCCCAGGCATAACATCTGCCTGGAGAGAGATCTCTCTATTGTAACTACCCCCAAATTGGTGACCCACGACATTGGACAAAATCGCAACCTTCAGACACACAAAAACGATGACGCAGTCTCACAGCATGCCATACTCACCGCACTGTGCACCATTAGCATGTATCTATTATCTGCCTGGTGTCTACAGTTCGCAAATCCTCCTCCCACTACTTCCACTTGCCTATCAATCAACCAACGCTCGCCCGTCAACAAGGCTCCGAGCAATCACGCAACAGGCATGCATCCACAAGTAGCAGAGGAACAACAATGCTCGCCGACGAGGCTCTGAGCGACTGGCCCTTGCAAGCGCCCACATGACGCACAGACTGCACTCCACTGCAATTCGTATCGACCTCCGATCTAAAAGGGGGGCTGATGTAGCGACTACTAGCGCCATCTAGTCATCACATAAGGAACTATACTACAATCCTACATCACGCTATCGAAGTTTCTCAACTCGGCTGCATAAATACAACTTCCAACTTTCATCCATTGGACTTCGGTCCCCAGGCATAACATCTGCCTGGACAGAGATCTCTCTATTGCAGCTACCCCCAAATAAGCATATATATTATTATAACGGCTGCCAGAACTGTCAGTTATCTTTGTTAAAGTTGATTTTATTTTTCCTGTAAAGTTGTCGTTTTACGATTACACGTTTATTCGTCTGGGCCATCGATATCTATACAAAATATATAGAGACCGACAATGTTGTTCATACATAATGCGTTCAATTTGACCTGACCGCAACCGCAGAACGCATCCAGTCTGGCAAATACTTTAACGCAACAAACATAACTACATTGCTTAAAAAAGTCCTAAAGAGAAAAAAAATCAGCACACTTATTTATAACTCTTGAAACTTTTTTAAGGCGATCGAACCGTCGAAGATATTAAAACAAAACAATTATACGTTGTGAGATCATTTTCACGAGCCATATTTTTAAAAAATTGTTCGTGGTTAAAGTTAAAATATTATCCCAAGCAAACGCATTACCGGGATGTTAAGTATCTTACGTCTCAATCCAGAATTATGTCTATCTACGTGCCAAGTTTCGTCTAAATCCAGATGCTATTGCGTGATTGAAAAACAAATATTCAAATATCCAAACATCTTCACAAATTATCTCATATGATATTTTAGGATAACTAGGATAGGATTATACTTTTAATTTTACTCACGTTTCGCACTGACGCCCTGCAGCATAAGTAGAGCGGCCATTAAAGTCAGGGCAATAGTTATTTGGGCCATTTTTGATGTTTTTTCTGTAACAATAAGAAACGGCAGTTGTAAAATTTAATAATCCTCCTCTGTGCTGTTATAACAGCCAGCAAGGTAAGTCATCATCATCATCATCATCATCATCATCATCATGATGGGTAACCTATCAAAAACACTAAAAATCATTGACCGAAGTACATTTATTCGAAAAACACGATGTAAGTGTAAAACCGTGTATCTCAAACTTGTATGTATATGTAATAAAGTTGAGTAAATGTTCCGAGTTAATTAAATAGATGAAACTTAAATATACTTAATTGTACGCCTGAAATATCTATAATTAAAGCAGTTACAGTTCAATTAATATAATCACGAAACCTTCCCATTCAATTACGCTTTATGAACATCAAACATTTTTTTTGTTTTAACAACAAACATTTCGCACAATAGCGGTTTGATGCCATTCCTAGGGCTTTTTGCGTCTAATGAAATTGATATTTGTATCAAGTTTTATAATTCGAAAGAATACAATTTCGTCTCGTGAGTAACCTTTATGGTAACATTGGTAAAGCAACGAGAAGAATTCATAAAATGTCTGACATGCTTTATATTAGAATTATAAATAGAATTAAAAAAAGCGGCTTCTCATAAGACCCAGAAAAGCGTACTAAATTTAGGATATACTTACCTACGTTTGAGTGGGTGAAAACCTTCTATGATTGACATTAAGTTTCCAATTCTGATATCGTAAAACGAGGTGACTTTTATTAGACTACTTTGATAATTTTAAAATTGTTATACAATCATCATCATCATCATCCCAGCTTATATACGTCCCACTGCAGGGCACGGGCCTCCTCTCAGAATGAGAGGACATGGGCCGTAGTTCCCACGCGGGCCCAGTGCGGATCAGGAACTTCACACACACCATTGAATTTCTTCGCAGGCGTATCCAGGTTTCCTCACGATGTTTTCCTTCACCATAAAGCTCATGGTAAATTTTAAATGTAACTTCGCACATGAATTCTGAAAAACTCAGAGGTGCGAGCCCGGATTTGAACCCACGACCCTCTGCTGAAGAGGCCATAGGTCAAACCACTAGGCCACCACGGCTTGCTATACAATGGATATTATTTATAAGGGGTAAGTTTTTTAAACGAAGTCCAAAAGAAGAGAAAAACAACATGAACTGGAAATAACAGACGCGAATAAAATAGAATGAAACTACTTTTTAGCCGTTTTTTTACGGAGTTAATAGTCAGTGTATACATACATCAACTACGTAGGTACACAAGTGAAGTGTAGTAAACAACTGACCGAAACCGTCAACCGACGTCGTGAACCGACTTCAGAATGATTTAAACACAATAGCTAACTGGTCAAAGAAATGGCTCATTAACTTGAATACTGAAAAATGCACTGTGTTACATATAGGGAACTTAAATCCACATTTAACCTATAACCTCGAAGGAACGCAACTTAAGTCAGTCAAAGTGCAAACAGATTTGGGAATTAAAGTAACGGAGGACCTTAAATAGGAGGAGCACATAACAGGAATCACCAAAAAATCTAAATCTATGATCTACCTCATTAGGAAAGCCTTCGGAGTTTTGACGCCAAAAATGATACTCAGCATATACAAATTATATATTAGGCCAAATTTGGAGTACGCTTTTCAAGTCTGGAGTCCCTATTTTGCTTAAGACATTAAACTACTCGAGAATGTCCAACGCAGTTTCACTAAAATACCGAGACAATTAAAGAATGAATGAATTGAAGACTGCAGGTGCTAAAGCTCACGACTTAGGAGCGCCGAGATCGTGGCGATTTAATAGAAACCTATAAGATACTTACCGGACATTACGATCTACAGGAGTTCCATAACTTGTTCAAGCTTAATAACAACAGTCTCCTGCGAGGCCACCAATTTAAACTATCTACTGAACGATCTTACAATAATCCTCGTAGACATTTCTTGTGTAACAGAGTGGTCAAGACATGGAACAAACTACCAGAACATGTAGTCTCAGCACTGAATGTTAATCAATGTAAAAACCGATTAGACCAACACATTAGCAGAACAAAGAATACTTGACTAAGGAACAGCTAGATACAGGCACCTATCAGTTGCCCTCAACTGAATGCCTGATAATGTAAATAATAATAATAATAATAAACATTTTCGCTTGTCAATCAGGAGAATCAAATGAGAAGTGTTATTTCTAAATTACTTAGGAAATAACACCTCGCAGTTAGTGTACAAAGCCTTTGCCACGGATTTATGTAGTTCGGATGACAGTGAAAGTACCGTCAGCAAAAAATTGCTAGTAAAAAAATATTTTTTGTTCTTTGATAAAGACTCTAGGTATCTTTACACAATCATCAAATTGTCATCGAAACTAACTTGCCACAAGTGATAAGGAAGCTGGTGACCTGATAGTGACTAGAGGAATAACCAATTTTCTTAGAACTCTCGCATAAGAAACAGCGTCGTGTCATGTGGTAGAAGGGGAGAGACCAAAATATGTTGGTTAACATGTGGACTGCATTAACCAGAAAAGGTAGAGCTCTCACTTTGCTGTCAGTGGTTTAAATTAAGGGGCCATGTTGTATTGGATAGATAAAGGTGTCACAGGATGTCCTGTGTATAACTAAGTTATTTTCCGATTAGTTCGCGTTAGAAGGTAACATCTAGATTGTTTTTATAGTCTAAAGGGGGTGATCCATCTGCGGACTTAAACACCGTCGGATTTGCTCGCTGGCTCTTTATGCATGCTTGAAATTCTAAAGTCCGCAGATTTTTAAGTGCTCCATTGGCGGTTTAGACCTTTGGCTCGCGAGTTTGTTGGCGTACCGGCCAGGTTTTGCTCTCAAATGGATCACCCCCTTAAGGCATTTCATTGACTGTGTTTTTTGATATCTCTACATATAAAAAGAAAAGTCCTGACTGACTGACTAACTCATCTCATCATCGTCCAGCTCAAAAACCATAACGCGTCGCGATCCAGAGCAGACAGAAGAGACGGGGCTGAGATGCGGCCTGCGACCAAACGACGCGGTTTGCGACGCGCCCAACTATGATGGGTATGATGCCGTGCCCAACCATGATGAAGGAGACCTAAGTTCAGCAGTGAACGACCTATGTATGAAATGATCAAGGTGAAGACATATTATTTTTGAGGCGACCACAGAAAACTTGGCCTAGGAAGTCTCCCAACAAGATGGACCGACGATACGAGTGTGGCAAAGGTCACAGAAGTCGTAGGAATCACTTAGAAGTAGGCAGTACAGGACCGGTATTTGTGGAACATTTTGGGGAGGCATTAATTGTCCAGCAGTGGACGTCTTTGGATAACATAATTAGTTTTTTTTTCAGATCAAACTAACTTCCAAGTTCTAATCTGGTTTACTTTTGACCTCTTGTTAAATACTGCACCTTATGTTGGTAATCTTTTCATCTGACATTTAGTTTAGTTTTAAGTTTGACGTTTGACATAATCTGTCACTTTTTGTTACCTGTGCTTTTTCTTTTTTTTAAATAAAATCTTTCCGTCCACCGTCTTGCACAACTGATGTGTTTAAATTATAAACTATTTAAATAACTTAAATGAAACCAGCCTAAAACACCTCTCTCAAGTAATTCACTGCCAAAAACTATGTCACGTCCATAACAAGTTTAGATCTCCTTCTAATCTGTTTATTAACACCCTCCTTAACCAACTTAACCTTTCTAGTTGACGGTTAACTTTAACCAGGGTTCTAACTTCTTCGTAAATTTGTGACAGTTTGACCTCTGACAACCTATGTCATCGTGCATTCGGTAATTGTTGAAGCAGTTAAAGGATTACGATGGTTTTTAGGAAGTTGAAGAAATGGAATGGGCCCGTAGTCAAGGATGTTCGGATTCCATGCAAAATTTAAAATTCGCTAATAATGACGTTTATTTGAATTATGAACGGTGTACGTCATGCGTTTTGTTTGCATACCCAGGGCTGAATAACCATTAGGCAGTGTAGGTAACTGCCGAGGGGCCCCGCATCGCAAAAAGACCTTTTTTTATATTGATTACTCGTAAAGCTCGAACAACAAAAAATGTTTTTTGTATATAAGTGGAAACTGTGTTGGCTTATGTATATGTTAATGTAATGACATTCAACTGTGTTATATTTGCTGTTTGTTTCCCAAATAAATAAAATAAAAATAAAATAAAATAAAATAAAAAGACCCCGCGCGCGCAACAAAGAAATAAAAAGGTTTCGGAGTGAAAATGGAATTGGAAAATTTGTATCCTCAATGACAAAAAGTATTCTTGCTATTTTTTGATGCATGCTACCAGTTGATTTGACTTCTTGAAAAGTGCAGTTTATATTTAGCTAAAAGAGGGCTCCAAAAATTGCATTGCCTCGGGGCTCCAACATTGTTAATCCTGCCGGTTCTGTGCACGTTTTCGCTTTAAAAATGAACTCGTATAAAATCGTTTGAGTGAAATAACTATTTTCCAACTGGGTCTGTGTTGTTCTATGTTTAGAATATGGTGTCGATTTTCGTGTAAGGGTATGCGCGCATGAGCAACTTTTGTCTCCGCGACTATTTTTTTCTCTCACATCAAGTCTATGGGTTAGTATGGAAGTGCGCACACGTAGCGTCGCGACTCCCGGGATACAAATACACATAATACAAATAAATCGCCTTGCGACTAAGTTGCTCGTGCGCGCATATCCTAACTGGAGAAGGATGGATTTTGCATAATATACATGTATAAACTAGTACTGCGTGAGAAATCAAGTTGTACCAGTGGCTTATTTTCCATTTTGCTCCCACTTTCATGATCCCATTGGGATCATACAAAACTTTTGATTCCATTAAGCTCCCACTAGAGAGCAGTGAACACTCATCGTTCCATTATAATCCCACGCACAAGTAATGACTAATGATGTTCTTAATGTGAACATGTGAAATGCATGAATTTTTGAATCCCACAAATAGTGGGAGCTTAATGAACTCGAAAGTTTTATATGATCCCACTGGGATCATAAGAGTGGGAGCATAATGGAATAAGCCGTACCAGTTATGGAAAAAATAAGAAAAAATCCATGTCACTTCAGCGATAAAAGAGTCACATGACATATCTCTTTTAGTACCTAATAGATATTTAAAAAAAATGTCTATTATCGCTTAACTGAGTGACATCCGCCAACGAGATGGACGGATAATTTGGTAACCGCAGGTTCACGGTGAATACAAGCCGCTTCTAACCGTAATAATTGGGCATCAAAAAAGGAGGTCTATACCCAGCAGTGGACGTCCTAAGGCTGAAATGATAACGATGAAGTTACATAGATTTTTTTTCTTATTTTTTCAAGAATTTTTTTTTGTTATAATTTGGTCTCTCGTCTTATAAATACAGGTTATCTTTGAGTTTTGGGACAACCGGTTCCTTATGTCGCAGAGTCGCTCTCATCCACGCGAGGTAACGGAGGAGTGAGATAAAAAATATTGTAGTTCATTGATATGGACAATCACGGGCATAAATATGTACGTTACCAAGGCGTCAAAAATATCTATACAACTCGATGCCACTAAACATAAGGTTAGTGTTTGAATATATTTGACACGATGCAGGGGCGTAGCTACCGCCATATCAGCCGTATCAATGATACAGGGCCCCGGGGCTACAGAGGCTCCTAATATATGTGTAAGCAAAAATTTGTAAAATGTTATCCATAATTTCACTTAATCTCGTGCTTCCCGGGAAAGCCCCCCCAACTAATTTTGAAACAGGACCCCTCCAAGGCACACTACGCCACTGACACGATGGTACTATAGATACTGATGCCGTCGACTGGACATCTACAGATCAACGATTCAATCAATAACATTTTATAGGTCTACAAGGAGTTTTAAAATTGATCTGGAATTAATGAGCTGTGAGATGGGCTAGTTGGCTTAGTTTGTCCTAACACCCCTGTGATTGTTTTCTAGGACTTTCAACCTCTGATTGATATTTTTTTCTGTACATTGATCGGTGTTAAAATTTTACCGCGTAAAATGCTTTACGTGGATAACTCAACCATCAGGACCTCTACCATGAGTTACACTAGTTTACAGTGACCGTACTCTCTAGCGACGGCGTAAATGATTTGTATGGAGAATTGTGTACAGCGCCTCTAGCGGTCACTTACGGAAGTACAATAGCGAGTACGGTCACTGTAAACTAGTGTAACTCATGGTAGAGGTACTGATGTACAAGATTATCCTTGGCTTTTACCTTCTTTTGTTGCGTCTGCAAATGTCAAACGAAGGGATTTGGACCAATTACGGGAAACCGATAGCTAGTATTTGGAGGCTGATGAGAGATTAACGTAAAGAGGATTTTTCGAGCTGGCAACGATTTCGGCACAAACCAGACACAGACTGGAGATTGCAACGCGCTATCTCTACCAAAAAAGATGACTGGCAATTACCACAACCACACTGATTATGGGAAAAGCTAAGTTTTGCATGTTTCGCATGTTTTTCACATATTATTATGTCAAGGATAGCTATTAGAAAGTATTCTTTTTATTGAGTCATGCAACACTGGCTGTACGGTTAGCTGCAGAGAAAAGGTACCCCCCGGTGTGGTTACCGCCGTTATAAAGGATCTACAGTCAGCATCAAAAGTAGCTGGTCACTTTTGTACCTTGTCGCTTAACAGTCAGGTGCAAATTTCACATAATTGACAATTGTGTTATTACGATAAAGTCCAAAAATTAACAGATACTTTTGATGCTGACTGTACATCACCCCCACATTTATTTCTTAAATGAAGCAACTTCCACCATTAATGTTTTGTTTAATTTCTAATCTAAAAAAATGCTTAAAATTTATTTATGGAATCAGGCGTCACTTTGCGGAGGTCCATATTAATGAAGTGAAACAATTACTATTACTATTATTAGTGGTCGTGGGTGAGCAAAGTAATTGTTTCAGTTCCCTTCTTAATGTGAGACAGCTTAACACTTTGAAGAACACTACGCCTATAGGCGTCCAAATATATAGCTTAACTCGTAAATTGAAAGTATGGTCCATTAATGTGTTAAGAGGGTTTATACCTGCTGAGCTGGCAACGTTGCATTTTTGTTAGTTTTTCTCGATTATTCCATAAAAATTGAATGAAAATTAAAAATGTTTTGAATACAAATTGTTCTAATATATAAGTTAATGTGTCTACTGCAATAATAATTCGTGATAAGACTTTTATTTTCTTTAAAAACCGTTAGGTAATAATTTGTTCGTTTTCAAAACATTTTTAATTTTCATTCAATTTTTATGAAATAATCGAGAAAACTAACAAAAATGCAACGTTGCCAGCTCAGCAGGTATAAACCCTCTTAAAAGTTTTAGCCATAAAATACAAATAAATTTACTTTATAAAAAATAGATGGCGCTGTCCAAGAACTTTGAAGTTGAGGTAACTTTCAAGATGGCGCATCAACTTCATTGCAATCAATAGAATATGTCATAAAGGCGCTGTCATGGAAAAACATTTCGCACTCGAACTATTACGTTTATGTAAGAAATGCGTGTTCATGCAGCTCCTCCACCTCCACACTGTACGAACACACACAAATCACACAAACCCAACTATCACCACCACCAAACTACACTGACGCGTTTCGAACTCAATCAGAGCTCATCTTCAAATTAGGTACCACAACCGTACCCTATGCTAACAAATGTTAGAAATGTAAACGTTTCTCATGAAGGTTTTTTAGCGCAAACTAACCCACGGGTTATAGCTAGTATTTAACTAAATAACGGCATCATAAGTTAACAGATATAGTCGATATACCCGCAAGACTGCGTTCTTTTCATTCCCAATAAAAGGTGATTCTGTCGGAATCCAGTTACATACCCACGAGATAGTGTGAAGAGCTTTTATGACAATATTTTGTATCAATGTTCGATCTAGATTTACATAAAAGGCTAGACTTTGAAACATGACATTTGATACAAGAATATGGGTATTCAGACACAATTTGATACGTCTCGACAGTGCCAGTACCCTGTACCTTTGGTTTTTACAAAAAGAAGTGACAATCCAATTTGATAATAGATTTTTATCTTTATTTGTATGTACTCGTACCGACTTACTTAAAGTTAAAAGTTTTGAAAATGTCATGACGTGTTTCTCCACTCATGGTTTAATGTTAAAAAATTCAAGTTATGACTTTTTTTCTTCTAATAGGTATTTCATACAAAAATTGTATCTAAATCAGTGCCAGGATTACCATACATATGTACGTGTGTAATGTATGGTAATGTATGGTTATATTACATCGCATACAGGGGCCACTTTGTGAAATTGTCTTTTACTTAACACCGTGGCACACAGGGAGCGATATAATTTGACAAAAGCAATACCATTTACTAAGACGACCCACAGCGACTTTTATTTAGACGACCAGATGGCCTAGTGTTTAGAGAACCTGACTACGAAGCTTGAGGTCCCGGGTTCGATTCCCGTGTCGGGGCAGATATTTGTATGAAAAATACGAATGTTTGTTCTCGGGTCTTGGGTGTTTAATATGTATATAAGTATGTTTATCCGTTGCCTAGTACCCATAACACAAGCTTTACTAAGCTTACTTTGGGACTAGGTCAATTGGTGTGAATTGTCCCGTGATATATATTTTTTTTTATTTACTACTTTTTCGATGCTGTTTCGTTACGATGCTTTTTTGATTCCATATTCCATTTTCAGGTCATTCTAATTTTGAGGTGACAGCACAGAAATTTTGGACAAGTAGCTTCACTTTGTACTTTCTCATTTATAATCTCATTATGATAGGATTATTATGATTATGACGGTCATTAGTTTCCAATTAATCTAACAAGATTATAAACTAACCTAACCTATCGGGCAGCGTACCTACATTGTCGCGAGACATAATTTGTGTCTTAGTGTCTCTCAGCAAAATTGTGACCGATGTGTGGACCAGCTTTAGTTTATCTTATGTAAATGCTAATAACACTTTTTTTATTGAAAGGGCTATGAGCTATTAACCAACGTGTTTGACTTCTGATTTTAATCAACATTTAGTAAAGAAACAAAATGACAACGCAGCCACTCTAGAAGCCTACGGGTTGTTTCACCACCCATTGATTAATTTTAACTGACGGATAAATGTGATGCCGTCTCCGTCTATTCGAACAAAATAAACAGAGACGGCATCACATTTATCCGTCAAATAAATTTGATCAATGGATGGTGAAACAGGGGGTTAGAGGAGGTTACAGTGCAGTGTTGTTAAATAGGAACACTTTTGAAGTTAGATAGTGACATTTTTAATTAATTGTTAATATCAAACTTGTTTTTTGTTAAATATATTAGTGATAAAAAATAAGCCCTTAACTTTTCTCTTATCCGCTGAAAAAATGCGAATGAAATGCGGCAAAATTGCATTTGCGTGTATTTCACAGTCTCGCTATACCGCTGTCCTTATTTTGTCACCAAATTCATATGCGTATGGAAATAGATTCCCGAGCCAGGTCATCGGACGGGTGTCTGTTTGTCTTCCCGAATCTGATACATTACAGATTATAATAATATAGGAACATGTTCGAAGGCGTATTTGTATATTATTAACGTGCACCCAAACTGGGGGCGGAAATTTGGAAATTTAGGATCAACAATGTAAGCAAAGGTCTTGTGTAAATGAGAGGTTGATATTGCTTGTGTAATGTTTTGTGGTAAGATAAAGTTAGGGCTATGTGTTAGGGTTCCGTGCCTCAAAAGGAAAAACGGAATTCGTAGATCGTTCCGTTTTCCGTCAGTATCATCATGATATTCATCATTAGGGGTGCTGACCTGTGGTGAGTGTGACAGAATATTCGTTGCAAAAATCGGCTGTCAGCTATTGGAGAGCGCATAGCGACGCTGTTGCTGTGTGTGTGGGGTGTCGTTGGATATGTCTTTTAAAAAAAGTGGGTTGTGAAAACGATTTTTCGATATAGTGATTCGTTTGCGTAAATATTCAACTTTAAAATACAAGTTTTTGTTAAAATCGAGCGTCCCACCCCCGTCTAAAAGCTAAATATTTTTTTCGTAACGGCTGCGGAACCCCCTACGGTACTGGCTGAAAATCAGCGCTAGGGTGCTTTAATCACCTCAGCATTATGCTGAGCCAGTGTCCGATTTGCAACCGCAATGACACATTCTATCTTTAGCTTTAGTTTTGCCTTTTGTTGATGTGTCTTGTGATGTTGTAAATAAATGTATTTTCTTTCTTTCTTTCCTATCCTGGGCGTGTCCGACACGTTCTTGGCAGCTTTTTCAATGACACGTTTTTTGCTGTAGCACCGGTAAACCTCAGAATGAATTTCCATGCAATCCTTTGCGATGTATTTTACGAATTATTAAAAAGGTCGCCATTATGCTCCCTTTGATTTTTTTTAAATTTCGCTTTAGTAAACATTTTTGCTACAACGCATATAAAAAATGGGAGAATTTTCAATTCATCAGCATCATCATCCCAGTCTATATACGTCCTACTGCAGGGCACAGGCCTCCTCTCAGAATGAAAGGGCTTGGGCCGTCGTTCCCACGCGGGGCCAGTGCGGATTGGAAACTTCACACACACCAATGAATTTCTTCTCAGGTGTGTGAAAGTTTCCTCGCGAGGTTTTTCTTCGCCGTAATATGAGAGAATAAAAGTGTTACATCATTTCTTCTAACTCAAATTTAGAAGTTTAAATATAGGCTAAGAACTCGTAGCTTTAAAATTGTTATACATATGTACCTACCTATGTAAGTACAGTGTAATGTCTTTTTCTGTAAACTATTTCAAACACAATACCTGTACTGTTTGTTTGAATATATGACATGATATGATAATGATATGAGTCATGGCTTATAATAGTTGCAATAGATGGCACCACATGCCACTATTGGCATATATATATATATATACGTGGTGCAGTGGGAGCACATTCTCGGCGCACCCTAAATCTATTTCGTTTAAAAAATATGTAGAATCTCTTTTTATTTTTGAAGTCGTTTTAAAAGTAGTTTAGAATACTGCCCGAAACCTTTCTTGCTAAATGTAATTTACTAAAATGGCAATTTTTACTAAAATAATTTCTTTGTTCTCATCAAACATAGGCCCTCAGGTCAAACCCACGAACAATTTTGCTATAAAAAACATACAAATAAGTAATCTAATTTCGTGACAGAGCTTGTCTAATTTAAAATGACGCGCCCCACCACCGCATTAACGCACAGGACTTTTCATGCGATTTGTCAATCGTGATGTTGCACAGCACAGTACACTGAGCATAGTTAACGGAATAGGTAGTTGACGCTCCCAAATAGATGAAGAGTCGTAATTAATATTTGCACGCACTCGTCCAAATCAGCGGATTCAGTAGAGGGGCGCGCGTCATTTTAGCTTAAACAAGCTTTACATTCAATTTAAAAATCCAGGGCACTATGTATAACGAATTTCAAAGGAAAACTTAAACAGATAATGTAGTAAATATTTACTAACTACTTATAACTGTAGACCACAACTTATTCCTTAGTTGACCCATTTTTATGAAACTTTTTGACTGTATTTGGTGGTCCGAGATTAGGTCATATTTAGGCTATTTTTTATTCTTCGCAGACGGAGTCGCGAGCAATAGCTAGCAATATTAGAGAGAGAGAGAGAGAGGGCTTGGGCCGTGGTTCCCACGCGGGTCCGGTGCGGATTGGGAACTTTACACACATCATTGAATTTCTTCGCAGGTGTATGCAGGTTTCCTCACGATGTTTTCCATCACCGTAAAGCTCATGGTATATTACAAATGTAATTTCGCACATAAATTCCGAAAATTGCCAGCCGGGATTTGAACCGATGACCCTCTGCTTGAGAGGCCATATGTGATACCACTAGGCCACCACGGCTTTTTTAGGACTTTCCATAGCACGTTGAAAAACTTGAAATTTGTGGACCAGCCCTGCCCAGCTCTCGTGAGTGTCCTTGTTTCAGCACCTATGTCATGAGTATGTATTTATTAAAACGGCATCATACAGAACCCATTAGGTTAGAGTAGGCTAGTTTTATAACAATCTTAAAAAGTTAACGGTTTCAGAAAAAATCGTGTCGGTCTTTTGACCCATTCGATGTTTTAATACATTCGGTATTGTAATACATACCCGTCATGACAGGTGGGACGCACTGATTTTAGACTTTCGCCGATCGTCGATTTACAACGTACGTATTCAGTAAAAACCATTCCATAATGATTTAATGATGTAACAGTTCCATAGACTGGTATCTAACAGCGCTTATAGTCATGGACATTTTTGTTTAATATAAAGTGCTCTGAAAAGCATTTTTCTCGCCTTTTGTACAAGTAATGGGTCACATAAAAACGGTGCGTGTGTCGCCTTCCAAGTGTTATTGAAAATTAGGGAAATCTTCCTTAGAACGTACGCCTATACTTTTAGAAATTTAAAACACCCCTAGTAGCCGTGTAAAGCCTAGGTAGCCTAGTAGTTTTACCTATTGCCTCTCAAGCAGAGGGTCGTAGGTTCGAATCCGTGCTCGCACTTTTTTTTTTTTTTTTTTTTTTTTATGTTAGATAGGCCAGACAAACGAACTAGTGGGTCACCTGATGTTAAATGAACACCACTGTCCATAGACACCCGCAGCGCTTTACACGATGCCAGTGCGTTGTCGGCCCTAAAGGAGAGGGAATAGGGGAAGGGGGAGAGGGAGGGGGAGAGGGAAGGGGTGAGGTATTGGGCCCCCGGCACTCTCACTGACCGTACGAAACGCAAGCAGGATTACTGCTGCTTCACGCCGGTGTTCTGTGAGAGGGTGGTACTGCTCCGGACGAGCCGGCCCATTCGTGATGCAGCGGCTAGCTACAACATGGCTCTACCACTACAAACTACTTACTTCTAAGTTTTTCGGAATTTATGTGTAAAGTTACATTTGAAATTTACCATGAGCTTTACGGAAAAGAAAACATCTTGAAGAAACTGGTACACATCTGCAAAGAATTTTCTTGGTGTGTGTGAATTTTTCAATCCACACTGGGCCCGCGTGGGAACTACACACCTTTGAATTACTTTGCAGGTGTGTGCTGGTTTCCGCGATGTTTTCCTTCACCGTTAAGCTCGTGGTAAATTTCAAATGTAATTTCTCACGTAAAAAAAACTCAAGAGGTACGAGCTCAGCTCGACCCTACGACCTTCTGTCTGAGAGGCCATTAGTCAAACCACTACGCTACCACGGTTTTCATGTATAAATGCATAATTGGCTACTTTCCTAACTAGTCAGTCTTTTAGATTATCAAAAAATATTGGACACGTATTTTTTATTTTGTCAATTAAACAAAAAATTACGAAGATATGGCGCGTTGAAGTTTCGCGTGACGTCACTTGTTCCTACACTTTGTATGAGCCTTTTTGGAACAAGTGACGTCACGCGGAACTTCAACGCGCCATATCTTCGTCATTTTTTTTTTAATTGTCAAAAAAAAAATTATGTGTCTAATATTTTTTGATAATGTAAAATACGGACTAATAAGAATTTTTATTTTTTTACCTAGGAAACATCCCTATTCCAAAACCAACTCCTAACATATACGTAACAGCATAAATTCGATGTTGCTGCTCTTCCTTATTCAATTCATCAATTTGGTAGCACATGTTATAAGAACGACAGGGTCTTAAATTGCGTCATTTTTGTCACAAAACAGCTCCTGAAATAGATTTTGACCGGGTCGCCTTTATGCAAAAGTTACAGGTGCTAGTAACGGTAACATCCAATTATTTTTCTTTGTCAAAGTTTTTAAGACTATTATGATTTTAAGGGGCCTTCGGTGTTACGGAAGGTCTAGAGTAGGCACTTCTAAGTTTCTACATTTGATGACGACCGGATAGCAGAGTGGTTAGAGAACCTGACTAAGAAGCTTGAGATCCTTAGTCCGATCCCAAATCAGGGTACATATTTGGGCCATACAATGCATAAAAAACAAGTGTCTCTCCTGTTTACACAAAATTAGCGAATCTGAGTCGGCAAACTTAAGATTTATTTCAATGGGCCGAAAAGCTGGAAGCCGATGTAGACTTGACTAAAAATATTGGCGATCCCTTAACTTTTGCCATTCCCACAGGAAAATAAAATTTGTATGGCCCTTTTGTATGAAAAATACGAATTTTTTTGCTTGAGTCTTGGGTGTTTAATATGTTTTAAGTATGTATTTATCTATTTAAGTATGTTTATCCGCTTCCTAGTACCCGTAGTACAAGCTTTGCTTAGTTTGGGACAGAACACCCTCTCACAGAACACCGGCGTGAAGAAGCAGTAATCCTGCTTGCGTTTCGTACGGTCAGTGAGAGTGCCGGGGGCCCAATACCTCACCCCTTCCCTCTCCCCCTCCCTCTGGCCCTTCCCCTATTCCCTCTCCTTTAGGGCCGACAACGCACTGGCATCGTGTAAAGCGGTGCGGGTGTTTATGGACAGTGGTGTTCATTTAACATCAGGTGACCCACTAGTTCGTTTGTCTGGCCTATCTAACATAAAAAAAAAGGTGAATTGATGTCAATCGTGCCATGGTTTTCATTTTCTTTTAAGTCTCCCAGTTCTATCAGTGGCGTGTTGCCTTAACAATTCGATTCGCACCAGATTGCCCAAATATTTTACGTAACGTCAGTGATGACACTACTGAATTTCACAGGACATACAGGTTTGCATAACGGGAAAATGTAGAGTTCCCGGGGGACCTACGCAACATTGCGGGAAACTTAGAAAATTACATACTAACAAAAATTCATTTTTACTGTACCCAGGCCCAGGTCGCTACGTTAATTTCGACACGCTAATTTTAAAGTTTATAATTATGATCCTAGTTCGGGAGTGGATTATAAATAATTAAAGCTGTTACCATCGACACAGTTTGCCAGTTTGTAAACTACGGTTACGGTTTATTTGCCCGCACGGTTTAGTCTGCGTAACTGTGTCGAATTAAGTGCTGTTAAATTTTATTTTTAACCCCCGACACAAAAAGAGGGGTGTTATAAGTTTGACCGCTAAGTGTGTGTGTCTGTATGTCTGTCTGTGTGTCTGTCTGTGGCATAATAGCTCTTAAACGGGTGAACCGATTTGGATGCGGTTTTTTTTAATATAAAGCAGGTTTCTTGGCGATGGTTCTTAGATATGTTTAATTTATAGTTTATAGTTATAAGACTTTTAATTTATAATTATAAGACTTTTTGAGCGGATATTACATTTGAAATTTAGCAGGAGCTTTACGGTGAAAGAAAACATCGTAAGGAAACTAGCACCACCTGGAATTCAATGGTGTGTGTGAATACACCAATTCGCACTAGGCCTGCGTGCAAACTACGCTTAGACTTCATTAAAACAAAATTTCATAATGCCTTATTAACTAATTTGACTAAATTTCAAATGGCCATGATCCCATAATGCCTAAATATCAAATTAACGCATTATTAAAATAAACGAAAGTCATAATGACTTTGACCGAAAACGCCCAATTCCCGAAATGACCAAATATTGATATGTACATTTCCTTCAAACACGGGATATGCAAAATTTCACAGTCTCAAAATACCTTAAATTTTTTCACAAGCTTTTATCTAGTTTAACTGTCATGATAACTGTTAATATTTAGGCATTTTGGGATTTGGTTGTTTTGCGATGAAGGTGTTGTTATGTTTAGTTATTATGAGACAATGACGTTTTAAAATTCAGTCGTATTTAAAATCCGGTGTTTTGAGAAAAAAATATAGGTATTTTGGGATTCAGCCATTTTGACACCAAGTTATTTTGAGATCTAGGTATGTTGGTAATAGGGTATAACGAAATCAAGGTAAAATGAGACCTAAGCGAACTACGGCTCAAGCCCTCTCATTCTGATAGGAGGCCTGTGCCTTGTAGTGGGACGTATACAGGCTGGCATGATGATGATGAAACGAAGCTTTAACGAGGTGCCCCGCTGATTTATTACAGGATTTAAGTCAAAAGTAATTGTAATTTTTCCTTTGGCTTTTCCCGTTACACGTTGTTCAACGATTTTCTTAGAACACCAGGTTTAGAACTAAGTTAATATACTTAATGGAATATGAATTTTTTTGACGTAAAATCCGTTCTCATTGATTTTCCATATATGTATTATGTCGCTCTATATTACTTTCTTAGACTCCTCTTTTTTTAATATTAAACCTGATTTGAATAGTACAATCAGTACTTTCCAATTTATTTACCAAATTATTGTGTTCTGGTATACTAGCCTACACTCGCGGCTTCGTCCGCATTAACTATTTGATCTAGCATTTGAAAACAAAAATATGCAGGGTACAGGCCTTCTCTCGGAATAAGAGGGCTTGGGTCGTAGTTCCCCTCCGGGCCCAGTGTGGATGGGAACTTCACACACACCATTGAATTCCTTCACAGGTTTATTCACTATGTTTTCTTCACCGTAAAGCTCATGGTAAATTTCACATGTAATTTCCCACATAAATTCTGAAAAATTTAGAGGGGCGAGCCCGACTCGAACCCACGACCCTTTGCTTGAAAGGTCATAGGTCGTTCCACAAAAGTTACCACAGTTTAAGATTTTCTATCCTTTTTTACTTTATTTGTTGAATTATTTGTATAATGTGCGTATATTTATTTAATAGAGTTCCCTAATCATGTAATGTTAGCACGTAAGCATAGACACCGGCGCGTCACTGGATGCTCACCGTCCAGGACATTTCACCTCCTTCTGAATGACCCGAAGAGACAGATCGCACATATAATATTGAAAAAAAAATCATCTCACAATGGAAAACTTTCATACAAATTCTAGCTACCGTCGTTAAGGTGTCCAACTTTTTTGAACACCACCCAAGTACCTACATCTCTCAACTTATCATTTACCAGAAGTTATAATTGATTTGTGTTCCCGCTGAAACCTTTCACTCTTCTGCGTATATATTTAAATATGAAAAGGTTAAAACACCGATGTTAAAAAGTTACCAGAATTAGCGAGAAATAGGAAGTTAGGGATCTGCAAAGTTAGAGTATGATACTTTGGCGAAACGGTGATTGGTAAAAAGATTTAAGAATATTAATACCTAAAGGTACAGTTTAATCTATATCTATACAATATTATAAAGATGACAGATTTGTATTTTTGCCGTTAGATAGCTACATTATCACTGAGTGACATAGGATACTTTTTACCGCGGGAAAATACCTTTTCCTACGGGAAAATTAATTTGTCGCGGGCGAAGCTGCGGACGGAAGGCTAGTAGCAAATATATTCGTGGAAGAAATAAATAAAAACTTAATTTTAGTGTGGAACAATTAAGAAATGACTTGATTGTGGTAGCGTGTTTTGTATGTTTCTGCGTGATCTGAATGTAATGAAATTAATTTAAGGTAATACGGAACCCGACTTGCCTTACGCCGGTTTTTAACTTATTGTAGTTTGCCAACGCGTTATTTGTGTAAATTGAGTTGTGTTAAATACTTTGGATACAATTAAATGACATTTTAGATCTGTTTTGCGATAAATAAACCTTGTTTACTTAGTTTCTCGCCTATTCTTCAGAGCAAAAGTTTTTTCCGAAACGATAGTTAAATTTTCGATATTCATGCTTGATTATAGCCTAATTTGGATAGAGACATTTCGACTTTAACTTTGACTTTTTTAGTAGACTTTTAGGTCTTGATTATAATGACGAAGTTTTCCAATATTAAAAACTTTATTGCGTTACCAAGTGTTCAGTAGGTATAACACTTGTTTAGCGATAAATCGTCCTGGAAGAATATAAACTATGACATTTTATTCTACTAGAATAGAATAATTATATCCTCAGGGAAATTATGGGAGTTGCAAAAGGTTGTGCTATGATGCTATGAATCATAATGATCGCATTTTACTAATTCTCAGCATAAACTTGTTTAAAAATTTATTATCGTTTAAAAACCTATTCTTAAAAATTGCCACTTGCGGGAAACAATACATTTAAATTTATTATTAAGCTTAGTTTAATAGTGTCGAAATGTTAAAAACCTAATTCAAGTTTTTTTTCAAAGTCCATTAATATGTAAAATTCCCATTAGGTTCAAGTTTATAAAAACTAAAACTTAAACGACTACTGACAATTTTAAGTCGAGAATGATCTAATTTCGATCTAATTTAAAAATAAGTTTTGTTAATTGTTTTGTAATTGTTAATCCGTGTCGCTAAAATTTTATTAATACCATATTAACTTTTATTGTTAAAACTTTTCTCGCATACTCTTACCAAGCTTAACTTCATTATAAATATTCAACCGTCAAAATCCTAAACATTATTTTCAATAGTTTTTTCCTCCATTTTTCAACTCATCGAAAACATCCACAAAACAATCAAAGTTGAAATCAATCACGACAAAAATCTACTTACAGAAATCCAGAGGCAAACTATTCACGTGTACTTATGGTGGCGATTAGCACATGTTCTTGGGCGCTGCAAGTGTTGAATGCGCTTGGGCGGGCGGCGAGCGAGCTTATAAGCTCTCCATAGAACTTGGAGCGGGGAGAGACGGCGTGGGTGCCGTGACGCTGGGCGGTTTACTGTACCTATATAGATGGTGTCGAGGTGCGTGACACGGTGGTGTGTCATTTGTTTATCGAGGTTTATTTGTTACACGCAAAACTATATAATGTTTAATGTTTATTTGGGCAAAAACCGTATAACATAAAGAATAAATTAAAAAAAAAACTCAAATTAAACATTGGCCAGCAAATACACCACTGTTAATTTATACAAAATGCAAAAAAACACAGAGAGAGAAAAAGAGAAAAAAAAATCAAGAGAACATTGATATCTAAAGGTAAGGCGTACTATAAAATTAATGACTAAGTATATCATGGACGGGAATGTTTGGAAATAATTTTGATTTGCATTGGCGACCCCTAGTTTCAAATAGCGTAACTACTGTGTTAAAAAAATAGTTTTATTGAATACTTTAGATGTATGTTATTTAATAACAAAGTGGATCTGTTTGGAAAAAATATACCTTGTTCAGTAGATATTATTCATCTTATTAAATTTATGAAACACAGCACGAGGCTTTATTTTAGTACATTTCAAATGTATAGAAACAGAAACACAAAGATGGGCGCACACAGCCACGTGGTGGGTGCCGCGCTATGGGCATTGACGGCAGGGCAGGCCGAGGCGGAGATGGCGAGATGACCTGGACACTGAACTGAGGGAGTGGCCAAATATGGCGCTCGATAGGGAGCTCGGGAGATGTGGAAGTCAAGAGGAGAGGCCTTTGCCCAGCAGTGGGACACAGTTATAGGCTAATAAAAAAAAATATAAAGGTGAAATTCAAGCAACTGCTCAGTCTCACAGAACACCGGCGTGAAGCAGCAGTAATCCTGCTTGCGTTTCGTACGGTCAGTGAGAGTGCCGGGGGCCCAATACCTCACCCCTTCCCTCTCCCCCTCCCTCTCCCCCTTCCCCTATTTCCTCTCCTTTAGGGCCGACAACGCACTGGCATCGAATAAAGCGCTGCGGGTGTCTATGGACAGTGGTGTTCGTTTAACATCAAGTGACCCACTAGTTCGTTTGTCTGGCCTATCTAACATAAAAAAAAAAAAAAAGTTTATTTTGAAATTATCGACCAAATTATAATTATGTCTACAATTACAAAATTTGATTGAGTCTTGCTTTAAGACCCGAAAGCTATTTCAAGCTATCACGGCCCACGTACTTTCCAAATACTAATTGATTCATCAATCTAGCACGACAATAGACGTGATTATTAAAAGCACTGGTTGGATATTCGCTGCCAGTTCTAAAGCTTATTTAGTCCACATTCCCGCCCTACGCTCGCAGGCCAGTCGCGGCTCAGATTTACGTTTAGACAGAGACGACTATATTTTGTCTGTGTCGTCTCTTTCACGCCTTAAACTCTAATATAAATCATTGAATAGTTTTTCACAAACTTTACTGAAGTTTTGTAGCATGATGTTAAAAATGTGTGATTTTATAAATACAAAGTACCTAGCACAAAAAGGGTCAGGAATTTTTTAGTCAATTGTTAGGTAAGTTCAACTGAATACACTTGTATAAGATTTTTTTTATTGAGATTCACAAATGCTATCCCAGCCTACGTCATACCTCTGGGCACAGACCTCCTCTCAAAGTGAGAGGGTTTGGGTCGTAGTTCCCACGCGGGCCCAATGCAGATTGAGAAGTTCACACACACCATTGAATTTCGTCGCAGGAGTATGCAGGATTCCTCACAATGTTTTCCTTCACCGTAAAGCTCAGGTGAATTTCAAATGCAATTATGCAAGTAAATTCCGAAAAACTCACGTAGTGCGAGCCCAGACTCGAACTCAAGACCCGCTGCTTGAGAAACCAAAGGGCAATCCACTAAGACCTCGTCTTTTTATTATTATTTATTTTTGTGTAATTCACTTTTAGGGTTCCGTTTTACCCTTTACTAAGACTCCGCGGTCCGTCCGTCTGTCCGTGATAATTAGACCGTTGAAATATTCACAGATGATATATTTCAGCTGCCGCTATAACAACAAATACTAAAAAACAGAATAAAATAATGGCTCCCATACAACAGACATGATTTTTTTGGGGTTTTTACGGAATCCTTCGTGCGCGATTCCGACTCGCACTTGGCCGGTTTTTAACCTACTTCCTATACTCCGACTGACTTAGAATTTGGTACTTTATTTACAATAATCAAGTCTAGTTAACAAAAAGAAAAAATCTGCAAAAACTTATTTTAGAAGTTCTTTTGGACTTGAACTAAGCTTCTAGCTACCCCATCAACCTGCGGTCGTGAAAATGTGCCTCAACACAGCTTGATGACTCGTCATATCGAGTTAATAACTACAATCAGTTGATTGGGTTGTTGGCTCAGCTTTATTAGCCCGCACCACAGGATTTAATCACACTACAGCCTTTATGAGCTCTGATAACGTATCACATGCACTTTGTTTACCGGACAACTGTTTAGGAAGGTAGGTGGAGAAATTGTCTTGGTTCAAACTGTTGCGAGTCACTCGGAGGGCGATGGAGAGGGCTATGCTCGGAGTTTCTTTGCGGAATCGCATTAGAAATGATGAAATCCGCGCAAAAACTAAAGTTACCGACATAGCTCGAAAAATCGCCAGACTCGATTGGCAGTGGGCAGGGCAGATCGCTCGTAGAACTAGGCCGATAGGGCAAAAAGGTTCTCGAATGGCGTCCACGGACCGGAAGACGCAGAAGATTGCAGACGATCTGGTTAACGTTGCAGGAACGCGTTGAATGCGTATGGCGCAAAACCGATCTGTTTGGCGAGCCGTGGGGGAGGCCTATGTTCAGGAGTGGTCGTCTTTTGGCTGAGAAGATGATGCAAATTCATACTTTTTTTTTAACTACCTACATAGATCATGTTTACTGCCACTTCATACTTCGTGTTATCGGATATTATTATTATCATCAGATTAACCACTTGCTGTCGGATTCGTGAGGCAACCACTCATCGCCACGAAAACAATTTATCTACGCAACCTTTGATCAATTATAACTGAAGATACACATTGCCGAACAAAATCCCCTTCAAAGAATGTCCGAACTTTTTTATTTGGTTGCGTAACAAATAAAATCATCACCTACACAGAAATTTGAACCTAGTCTTTACTTCATTACAGTCGAATTTCGGTAGCGGCAAAACTCCACTTGACAGCTAAACTTGACAATTTCACGCAACGTTCTGAGAAAAAAGTAGGCCACTTTTATCAAAGTGGCGCTCATTTGGCTCGGACATTTTCGGGCGCGCGACTGTGGATCTACAGTTATAATTGATCAAAGTACGCAACCAAAAAAGGGTTCCAATAAATACTGTAATCCATTAGAGGAAGCTTAGTTTCATTAGTCTGTAAATTAATTTATTTTAAAATCGTATGTTTCGGTTGTCAACTCTCGGTCTGTAAAATCGTAGTTTATTTATAATGGGAATGTAATAAATAAATAGGTACTTAATGTAGATTTTATTTATGAAACGTGGTATTTTGTTCCAGTATAAATTTTTTCTTCTTATTTTATCTCTATGAAGAACAGTTCAAAACTGTGGCGTAGGGACGGCACTCGAAGCTAACATCGATCCGGTAAAAAAATTACATGTGTATACAAGGATATACGTTTATTAAGGGTCCGTTGTCCGGTGAAAACAACGGACATTTACCAGCGGCCTAAGTAAGCCTCCATGGAACAAGATGGAGCGACGACTTAGTTAAGGTTGCGGGAACGCGTTGATGATGATGTTGAGTCAAGATGACAAAAAAAGGAACCCTTATAGCCCGTCCGTCTTTCTGTCTGTCTGCCCGTCTGTCTGTATGTATGAATGTATGTATGTAAAACTCTTTATTGTACGTACATGAAAATTAACAATTAACAAGAGAAACAGATGTACAAAAGCGAACTTATCCCTTAAAGGGATCTCTTCCAGTTAATTGTATTATTAGTTGTTCGTCTCTCCGTGGTTTAACTCGGAGACTATTAATACTAGAAACCAACAGAACCAACCAAACAGTAGAATAAAATTCTGAGAAAAAAAATACGATATTCCCTTTACTTAAAGTGGGAATGTTTTTCTCTCGTCTCCTTGATGTTGTGGGATGTCGTTATAAAGAGCTTTCAGATATACGCCCTCACTAGATCCGTCTAAGAAAATATAAAACGAATTAATGAATAAAAATATGAATATGAAATTTTCTAGTTGAATTTTTCATTAGTCAAGTTACGGTTGTACTTATCTACATAGTATAAAACAAAGTCGCTTCCCGCTGTCTGTCTGTCCCTATGTATGCTTAGATATTTAAAACTTCGCAACGTATTTTGATACGGTTTTTTTAATAGATAGAGTGATTCAAGAGGAAGGTTTATATGCATAATACATGCATAATATATAGTAGAGAAACACTGATAATTTTAGAGGTTTCTAATGTGATCAGCATTGCACCCGTGCGAAGCCGGGGCGGGTCGCTAGTTGTTAGTATAATATTAACCAATTTAAAAAGAAAAACTATCACAGCCAAGTAGTTCAATATCAGCTACGTTTGCAGAAGCAAATGTTAAGGGAGGGATTGTTTTTATCACTACATAGTATACTTAAAACAGTCGCTTCCCGCTGTCTGTCTGTCCCTATGTATGCTTAGATCTTTAAAACTTGTCGTGAAGCGACAGTCAAAAATGAAATATCCTAACCTAGATTTGTCATGAATTGACAAATGCAAATAAATAACCCTAACCTATGAAATGAAAAATAAAAATTAACTGAAATTCATTTATTTACAATAAATTAAAAAAAAGGGTTATTTACAATAGAAATATGAATGCGTGTGGAGTGGTGTATGGTAGTGGATGGACGGTAGGTGCGTGGGTGTCAGTGCAGAGGATGCGGTGACGAACTGGAGGCGTAGACGGAGGCTTCGGCGAGATGGAGATCCAGCGAGTAGGGCGCTACTGAGCGCCTGGTGAAAGGGCCGTCAGCGCTCCGATAGGGCGCGTAACAGGCGCACGTAAGTGCACGGTGGGGCACGGGCGACGCACGGTACACGTGCTGGTAGAGCGCGGTACAAGGGGAGGCAGCACCCGGCGTAGATGGAGACAGCGGCCCGTGTTGATGGAGACAGCGCAGGGTAGAGGTGATGGCCCGTAAATAAGACCACGCGTACGGACTTCAGGACTACGCGTGTAAACTTCGGGACAACGCGTGCAGACTTCAGGACAGCGCGTACCGCGCGTACGGACTTCGGGACAGCGCGTACGGACGTCGCGACAACACGTAAACTTGAAGACTTCGAGATAACTCGCGGAGACGGATTTGCGACTTTGGTACAATGAAGGCGCGAGGCTTGAAGAATCCCGGGACCAGCTCGGCCCCGGGACAAGGCCTTATCGATTTCTTTCCAGTTAGAAAGCTGACGATTGACTGCTCAAGTCGGGATTTGTACTGGCTTATATAGCCGTCTGGCGGAGCTCCGCTCCCGAGGGCGACTCGGAAATCAGAACGTCTGAAATTTTAAATTAAAAGTAAATTTGTACACGTGGCCAAATATATTTATTCATTTTAGAGGGAGGTTTAATCTAAAATATTGTTTTTCTGACATGAAAAACGTAAATGTTTGTCATGACAACCGAATAAACATGCTTGTCATAACATGTCAGTTTTTGTATTAACGAGCATAACAATTTTAAGGAGCCATGAAAATAATTGTTATTAGATTAAAAACGCAGGAAAAAATGTCACGCATCAGCACGTGCGAAGCCCGAATCTCCAGCATAACCGCAACACATAGAAAAAGACCGAAAAAGTTAGTGTCCGTTTTCATCGAATCAAGAAGTGATTGTAACGTGAAAATACGTAGTGAAAACCAAGTGAAACTGTGTTATTTAGCTTTTGTGATTTCGCAGGACCCTGCAGAAATGAAGGTGACGCGATTCTAATGGTATTAAGATCGATACAGGACGTGAAAAAGATACGCTAAGGGAGCTAAAACACGATATAACTGTAAGTAAACAGCAGAAAACGCTACAAACTACGCAACGGATTTTGATGCGATTTTTTTTAATAGATAGAGTGATTCAAGAGGAAGGTTTATATGTATAATTGCACCCGTGTGAAGCCGCGGCGGGTCGCTAGTGCTATCATATGAAAGCAGTGCGCCTCGCTGCTCAGTCGGTTGCGCGATAGTTCCCAC